>OW679203.1:56197456-56472973 GCA_940337035.1 Agriotes lineatus
TACGAAAATAATCTAATATGTACCTATTATTTCCAAATTGCTTATTACAGTTTCAATGAATGTATAAAAAAACTTTAGGAGGTAGGTTTGGAGGAAGCGATATACTGAAATGATATTAAGCTCACAACTTGGCTCTGTCTGTAGTGCAAGATAATTAACCGATTCAATAAAGCACAGAGTTGGGATATTTTATATAATTGCAATTTTAAACTAAAATAAAATGTTAAATACATTGATAATGAGATGCGAAAAACAGAATTTAGTCGGAGAAAGGCACGGAAAGGCAAAGCATATGTCAGAGGGTTTAAATTGGCTTGTGAATAAATTAAAATAGTTAAGATGAAAGGTTTGTGCCCATGTAAAGCCAGACCACATAAAATTTAATTGGCACAGGAGGTTTGTTAGGTGCATTTTAAAAGGAGCGTAGATGTCAAATAAAAAGAAAAGTACAGTGAAAATTATGAGCAATCTGAAAGGTGGATTAAGCAAGAAGAGTATAATGGAAAATTGCAAAGAGCAATTCTAGAAGAAGGCAACAGGAGAGAAAAACTAGTGACGTGAAAATGGTGAACTCAGAAATATCAATGTATTTAAAAAACAAAGTGCAATAAAGCAGAGCAGTGACATTTAATAATAAAAAAAGTTTGTGTGTGCAACGCTATAGAACAATTCTAATTATAAGAAAAAAGACAATAATTAATATTTAAGAAAACTGTAATAGTAGATTATGCAATGAGGGAGAGAAATGCGTTATTTTGCTGAGGTGCAATTTCTGATTCGAGGGCGAAGCCCGAGAGTCAGAAATCGCACTGAAGCAAAATAGCATTCTCTCCGAGTTGCCTATACTATTTTTTTGACGTTGCAGGAAGATTTAAAACGAAAAACCTGTATTTTTTAAACGTCATTTATGACATTTTAGTTACAATTATTTTTAAATTAGTAGCCTATGGTAAATTTTAAAGTTGGTGGCACTGTAAGTCATTATGACAAAAGCTCACAATTATGTCAAATTCGAGGTTATCAGGTTAGGTTTTGCGTCAGTTTTGACACAAACTGACGCAAAACCTAACCTGCTAACCTCGAACTTGTAATTGTTCTGTCAGTCATAATGAAAACTCCCTAGGAAAATTTTTGTAATATTTAGTTTTTAGGGAGCAAATGTTTGACTTCTGTCACAATTTTGATGCTATAGAAACCGACTTCTACTCCCGGTCGTGGAAAATATTAATTATGTACTCAAATTTTATTCCATTTAAGACCATTCATTATCAAACCTAATTTCCTTTAACATAAGCAGATCAACAGTATCCTAACAACCTGATGCTATTTTGTTTATAACGAAGAGAACAATCCAAATTATTAATTTGAAAGCTGGGCAAAATTGTGCCTGTATTTTAATTAATGTTTAATAATAATAAACAAGTATTTTACGATATAAAAAGTGTCCAGTTTTATTCATGAAATGTTCACGCAGCTGTACTACCGTTTGTGGGAAGTTAATATTTCTAATTTGCCTTCGATTGTGTGCGGGCAGGGAACCAGCTACAACCGGAGATATTCCAGCAACGTCACTACGACCAGCTCCGTAGCCAGCATGAGCTTAAAACGAGGTAGGAATTTGCCTGCAATTTAAGTGTCGGGGAACGCAATAAAATCCAAGATTAAACCTTGCCGAAGCGGCCTAGCGTTTTTCCAAGGGCCCAGTTGCTTCGTGTTTTTCGGAAATCGAAAGGCGTCACCGGGTTTTGGGGCGGAATTGGCCAGAATCGAGCTTCATAAACAATTGAAAGATCGGCGTGCATTCTACGTCAGAATAATCAAGGGGCGGTGTGACGTCATCCTTAAATAAGCAAGTGTCGGTAGTTGCCTAGCGGGAAGATTCAAATAACTTACTTGATGCTTTCTCACATTAATTTCACTAATTTAGATGTTCAATTTCACGCTGTACGCAGAAACCATCTTGTGTTGATCTGTCAAGTTATGAGATTGTGAATTTTATCTACTAATAACGAGCGAACGCGCCTACATTGAGGCAAATAACCTAAAATTTGAAAATAAACCCGTTTAGGAACTCACCCTGAGATATGAAGTTTTGTGTTTTTGCCGAGAGCTAGTTAATCAGTTAAATAAAATAGAAAGAGGGGCATTCAACTATTTTATTTGTGTAATTAATTATTACGTTTCATTTTAACCAGTCTTAAATTTACTGACAAGCAAAATTTGAGAGCACAGTAAAAATATAAAATATTATTCTAAGAATTGTGTGTAGTGAATTGCTATAAAATTTAACTTATACTTATTTTAATACCAAAATAAATAAATTACAAAGATGCACCAGATATTGGAGCCCTGACAGCATTTCTTTACAATACGTATTACTTCTTTAAAATTTGACAATACTTATGACGATGATCACATAAGCCGCAAAGAATTAAATATTATTACAAGTACCTACCTTACTTAAGTTTGTACAATTGCCTCAACACACAGAAGGTGAACATTTATTCACATAATGAAAATAACTGTCTAGAAGCACTTGCACAATTATGGAATACACTATATTATTTTATTCGCCGACAACTGTTTTAAAATGTAGCAACTCGCGATTATGGGACAATGTAATGACTTGTTTGTAACGGTTTATTGTGCAATAATGCTGGTAAAAAACTAAGAAGACTACCAGCAAATACTAAGGAAGGCACTAAGTGACTTATCTATTAAACAAAGCTCAATTATTGATAATTTCAATAAATATGTACTACAATAATGCACACAGTTCACGGCGACAATCACTGGCCTCATTCAGCTGACGTCATGGGCCCGTGACGTTAGAGAACTGTACTGGCTTAACCCTATCCGTATGTAGCTTCATTTATCGTGTACTTTGTTTTTTATTTTACTTGCAATTCGTCTTCATTTTTTTTTATTCTCTTTCATTCTGAGAGAATCAATGTCCATACTGATATGTTCATTTTCGTTTTTTATATTCACAATATAGGCAATATGACATTTTCATGTTTCTCTTTATTTGTCTTTCTCTTTTTTGTGTGTTGCTTGATAGTTTAGTGTTTCTGAAGATATTAGCTGGCCATAGACACGCGTTTAAAACCGCCACGAATGTAGTTTTTCGTGGAAGTTTTGAACGCGTGTCTATGCCCAGCTTATGGCTGCGCATATGCACACGTTCAAAACCTGCACGGATGTACTACATTCGTGGCGGTTTTAAACGTGTGTCTATGGCCAGCTATTGATGTACTACTTTGGTAAATGGGTGCGTTTTTTCATGATCTCACAATTACTCAAAATTCCACCGTATCAAGAGCTTATCTAAACTCAATAAAAACGTTTATCGACATCGACATTTTTTCTAGTACCAGATAAAAATGTCTTCCTTTTTCATAAAACGCATTGGGTAATAAATACTATGTGCTCTTGTGCTGACTGGTTGTTTTTAATTCATAAATGCATTTGCATGCACTTAATGTAAAGGCTCTAACTAGTACAAGTACTACCATTAGAAGTGAAAATTAGAATAGAATGAACTGATATTTTGATATGGTATGATAGCGACTATTAATTCAAGCAACTCTGAACTCCGGCAATTTTTAAATTGAAATCTTATTTTTTTCTTGTTATTATTGACCATTTTTAAACTATTTTAAGACTATTATAGAAAAAAATAAGTACGCTCATTAGTACTTTTCCAAAGCTATTATTTCGCTATAATGGAGCAGCCGGCGCTGAAATTGAAGATCGCAGCTGGCTGTGCTCGTGCATGTGTTTGCAAAAAACACAGCCTACTAGGCAGCAAAAATGCGCAGCAGCAGGCCTCTGCACGCAGGATATTGCATTTTTAATGGGGCTATAATTATCCTGTTGAAGCCAATGAACTCCCCAGGCCCTAAAAGCAACTCTGCAATTAGCGAAATGCCGACAGGTTGAGATTACATTTTTTATTAAACTTAACGAGAATTCGCTATAAATTCGGCCAGAACCTCCTCTGAATTAAATTCATGAGTGTAGTTTATTTTCCAAAAAACATCTAGATGCAAGAATCCGAGGATATTTTTAGCTCTCAGAGTTTGTTGACACAAATGGCCATTTTGGGAATTTTGTTGCTAATTTTGGACCCAGCAGCCTTTCAGCCTGTACCGTTAGGTTTTATTTTGTAAAAGATATTTCGGTTTGTCGCTTTTAATGGTTAATAAATTTTCATTCCACAACCACGGGTGTCCTCAAGATTTGGTTACAAACTAAAAAAAAAATCGCCTGACATAGATGAATGCATAACATGCAACCACTTCTGCTGCGTTTCATTTTTTCCAGTAACATGAACTGTAAACATATTAAAATTGTAAAACAGTTATTCTGGTCAAATATGTTTAACTAGAATATCTACAGCAATCATTGCTTTGTTCATTATCTTGGATATACCACGCAAGGTTATTTCTTAAAATGCTTATATATTTTTTAGTACTGAAGTGTGTACCTCTAAATACTAGATAAACTTATTACTGTTATTCAGCACATTTCAAATATATTATAACTGGAATTTAACGCCTAGTTAATATGCAACCAAATCTACATGCGATTTTCCACTTTCCACTGTTCTAGAAATACAGGTCGCCTCTGCGATCTTTTCTCGGACGTTACATTAGTACTACGTGATTATACTTTCTAATACATACATCATTTCACATTTAATGTCACATTCAATCATGATCATCATCAGGCCCGGTTGGTGGCAAGTGCGCCATGTAAGTGAAGTCTTGGCCACTGGCGGATGGGTGTCTTAAAAAATTTAATCGGATAAAAAGTTGACTGCTCTGTTTTAATTATAAACAAAACGCACCCTTTTCAACATCCTTCATTATTTTTAAATTCCAATAGGCGCAAATTTGCCCTCGCCCCCCAGAGTTGGTAGGGTTTTCGTCGCTCGTCAATGTCGGTTCTGTGACCTGTCTAGTGTTTACCAGTCTCCACTAGACAACACAATGAACTGTACCTGGTGCATAGTTATCGGCGTATTTTAAAATTTTGCTAATAATGTAGGTAATGTTTTCATTGTTTGTTTTAAATTGCACAAGTAGTTAGTCAAAGTTTAAAATTTCCAAAGCCTGCAAAATTTCAATTTTAGAGTTAAGTACTTATAGTATATAAAACAATGCTTATTTTATAACATTTTGCGTTAATGCGAAAACGCACACACTTGATTTTCAAGTAATTGACATTTATACAAAGATCACAAGCATTACACCAAATAAGGCAGTTCCTAACTGGTTTTATAAATTGTTACTGCAAATGTATTCTCTATGTTTTATTTATTTTTTTAGAATGGTGGCATCTTCTAAAAAATAAAAACACATTAGACGCCTTTATACGAAAACCAAAAACACTGCCCTACATGCCAATCAGGATAAGACGGTAGAAATTCAAAATCCAGAGAAAGCAGATGATTTGTCAACAAATTCCACAGAAACTGAAACTGCACCCACTTTTATTCCCGCTAATAATACGGAGATTGAAAGTTGGTCAAACGACATCGGAGCTTATTTTGACAGCACTTGAAAGTCGTTCTAATTTAAAGAAAAAAGAATTATTGGAGAACCCTTACGTTCCCCGAAAAACTTGCGTTTTTCCTTTCTCGGGAAAAAATGTGAAAGTAATTAAAATACATTTTAATATTAGTTATTTGGATAATATACTTGGCTTATCTATTCGTAGGTATATAAAACAAGGAGTTTTTATCGGTTTTTCTTGACATGAGGCATGTTAAGTGGCTCAAATCGTTTTTCTTTAATGAAAAACAGTTGCATTTTGAGGTATGAAGTAACATATCAAAAAATCTCATTAACAGCGCTTTTCAAAAATTCATAAAAAGCCTATCATTTGAAAAAAAACGAAATAATTAAATTTGCTAATGTTCAGCACCATGTATATTAATAACACCCAGAACCATAATTTTCCACTGGAAAGGTAGTTCACGAAAAGCATACTTTTTTGGTAACGTTTTTCTTTATTCAATTTCAATTTTCTTACAGCAGCCGCCTGAAGTTCAGCATTTTTTTGGATAAAATCGTTGATATGTATCTGCAAAACAACTGACATTAGACCCATATAACTTGATATAAAATTATTAGTATTTCAATGCAAAACTTTCAAGTTACCTATACTAAATTTCAAATAAGAATGCAGTACCTAGATGGCGCTCTGAACTCAAACTCAATAAGGTCACTATATCAATAAGGTACCGCCATTCCATTCCTCGCTTGAGAATGTGAGAAAATTGTGAGATAAGGATAACAAATACAAATTTCCCAAGTGCAATAGGGAAGACACTAGTTTTTGGGGATTTTCTTTTTGGTGTAATGGCACTTGTAAGGTGAGGAATCTGTTAGGTTATGTGTTTTTATCCCCAGTTGGAGAAAATTGTGCGACAAGGATAGATATAAAAAAATCACTAATGGCGGTACCTTATTGATATAGTGACCTTAAAACTCAATACAATGCCTTTATATAGAGAGTGGCGACAATACAACTAAGCTACACCCCCGCCGCCATATTTAGGCAAATTTCTAACGGGTGTTTATTTAAATCCGTGATCAGAGTCGACTGTGATACGTGTTTTACGTTTGGCATTACTGAAAACGTTCGAGATTTGCAGGTTAAGATTTGGGTCAGTTTATGTCAAAACTGACGCAAAACCGAACTTACTAACCTCGAATTTGACATAGACTGACAATACACTTCAGTACTGCCAAAAGTATAACACGAATCACAGGTGATTTAGCATAAACATGGCGGCTAAAACCAAGTGATCTAGGCAGCCAATCAAAAATAGGACACCCCATTGTCGCCACTGTCTATATAAAGGCACTGTAAAACTCAATTCTACACTACGAAAATATAAATCGTGCGACTGCTCATGTTTCAGAATAAATTCGTCCTATATAAGTCAAATAAACATTGTAGGACATCATCTTTTATCCATTATTTATCGGTTTTCCTTTTATATTTTTAGGATTTATTCTGAATGTCAAAGTGACCATTTTGAAAAAAAATATTTAATTTTCAGATGGTTGTAATAATGACTTTGTTTCGACCAATCACGGCCATAGTTATGATTATTACTTAGTTCAAAGTACTGCATGGTTATTTGAAATGTAGTATAAATCTAGAACATTTAATTTAAAAAAAAGTCAGTTTGATTCGCCACACTTTTTTTGAGACACCCTGTACATTCAAACTATTTTAGTCATGTGGACCACCTCCGTACTTACAACTTTTATATGCACAATATTTTATACACAATATTTATGTAACTCTAGAAATATCTTCCAATCTCATCCCCCCCCCCCCCCCCCCCCCATCATAGCCAGACCCTGTATATAGTTTACCTTTATTTTAGCATAGCTAGAACGGTTTATTGTTCCTTCTTTTAAACAGTGTAAAGTTTACTTTTTTTGTAATTTTTGTATAGCCTATTTAGCTAAAATAGCGGTTCAATATTCCTTTTTTTAATTATAGTGTTAATTTAACTTGTGTCTTTCATTTGTTGAAATCGAAAAAAAAATCAAATATGAAAAATCAATTTTTATTTTTTACCTCTTTCATTCTAAATATCTACCTAGTACCATCCCATAGTAGGCAGTACTTAGCTAAACTATTAGTTTAACCTTACAGTTCAATCTACAAAAATTAGTGGACCCCTTTAGGAAGTTTCTGGATCTGCCTATGGTCGGGGCCAAGTAAAATGGTTAACTTTGAACCATGCTCACATTGCTCACTGCTCTATTTTCATTACTAAAATTCTGCTTCTTCTTCCAACATGATTATCCATATTTATCCTCCAATTCGTGTGTAATCAGTTTTTCTCTTCCATAAATCTTGTTTTCAAAAATGACTTAATTAAGGGCTGCACCTTTTTCACTTTGCGCCACCGGTAGGGACAAAGTGAAATATTGAAGGCATGACTTATTATATAAATATTTATTTTTGCACATTTTATTGAAAAGTAGTAAACTGTCACATGAAATCAAACAATATAAATTTTAAGAACATTACAAATAGATTATATATAAATTAAGGTTGAACATATGATGAATGTTCTAGCACATGATAAAACCCTCGGCGTAGCTTGATTGATTCTTTTATTCGCTGTTTTACATTATCCCACTCATAAAAGAGCAAGTCGTTCTTATTGGGACATTTGAAATAGTTCTGAGGTTTTCCAAGTATTTAACGTCACCTCCATTGAGGCTCTTCTTGATAACTTGGCCTGGAAACCAATCTCCATTATATTCCACTAAGGTCTACACATTACCCTTTTGCCGTGACGTCAGAAATAACAAAACATAGCATTAAAAACGTATATCTTGTACTAGAATGATATTTAAAAAAATGTATTAGGATCACAGATGGTTCACATCAGAATGTCATATTGTAATTCTTTACTGCCCACGGCAATTCTAATTGCCTAAGTAACAGAATGAATACGGTCAACATGAGCACAGAATTGAATATTGCATATACTGCAAGATAAACAATATTTTACAGAAATAAATGCACTTGATGTGAGCAGCAGTAACTAATAATTTGAGGGATAAAAGTTAGCATGAGATAAGGTATGTTTCAGAAGGTTTACGTTCAAAGTTTCAGCTATGATAAATGTTCGGAAGGGCCAATGCAATTTAATTTGTAACTGACGAATTTGAGCTTAGTAACGTCAAACATAGTGTGAATTAAATAATGCAAAATGGTTTGTTAAGTACAGAAAATATATGAGCGTTATGTATTAAAAGTGTATAAGCCAGCAAATGGAAACGAAAGACGAAACAGTGCTAGCAAAATAATAATTGCAATAGAGCAATGAAAAATGTAAGGCAACCGATTGAAAGACAATTAGTGAGATGCTAAAAGTACTCAAATGTATCAGTGCATTATAAACCAAAGGGATTTAAAAGCAGAGCAAAGTGTGGTGACATTTATCACAATTGTAAAGCTAGTTGCTTAGTTACGAGACAGTCAATTGTCGTAATGAATCAAACAAGCTTAAATTTTTCATGTTGGGGGCAAATTGAGCTCCACATTTATTGTATTAAATTGTGAACAAAAAGTCATTTGTGATACCAGTTTCGTGTTAAAGTTATTGACAAACTTGCTGGGCATCTTTGGTGTAATTTTCCCATGTGTTGAAGCTCACAAGGTAGTGCAATTAGGCCAGCAAGTTTCCACCTGATACGTCGTTAAGTGCGAGCCTGGGTAGGATTCCATTAAAATTAGGAGCAGCAGCCTAGTATAAACTAGGGTTTGTCAAGGATAGACATTTCCCGAGAAAATTAACGTGTTTCCAGAGTCCCAGATCCATCGAGCTTCGAATAATTTTGCTGGCGTCCCTAAAAACTGCTAGTTGAGGTGGAATTTGCAGTTCTTGCCGGAAGTTGAACAAAAAGCAAATTACGCGTGGGTTTATGTAACACTAGAAACAAAAAGAGGTTATCCGTTGCTACGTCACAGAATTAATTATATTTTTACTTTTAAAATTAAATTTTATGCTATTTTTACACTAACGGATCATCTTGTTTACTGCACTAAATTTAGAGGTTATTTAACTGTCAGTTGGGAACAGTGCATTTGCCCTAATGTCAGAAAGTAATTGTCATACAACAAATTATTTGTAATACAAATTGTTGTACTTAATTTTATGAACCGACCCTCTGGATTAAGAATTATTTCATGTTCACCGGAACTAAGCTCTAATTTATTGCAAATAACTGAAATAAGGAAAGAGCAATAAACCATTTATTTTTGGTAATTATTATTACATTCTTTTAATTTGCCCTGAGTTTGACAGATATATATATATATATATATATATATATATATATTTATGAAGTGTATCAAGTGACTTCCGAAATAGGTACACAATATTCGTTCTCACTTCCAAATTACGGTGTCACTTCCGATTTTGGAAGTCACTGCGTCTTCCCTTGTTTTTAGCATATTTAGGCTATAGAGGTCGCACAGACCTCAAATCCGAAAAAAAGTGGGGAAGTGACTACGCTATAGATATCCCGTTTCAGTTTGTCACTTAGTTCAGGTATATGCCGCTGGCGCCACCATCGATTTCACCACAAAGTCTTAGTGACTTCCGCTACATGTGCAATACGTTGCAACGTCCGAAATTTGGCAACGTTGCTAGCAAATGTACTAGTGTGAAATTAACGTGCTGATTCCGACGAGAGGAAGAATGTTGGTGCAAATGGTACTAAACCCAGGTAAGCTTGGAATGTGTGTTAATTTATTCTAGAATCTAAGGCTCTGTTCATTTTAATACCTGAAGAGCTTGAAAAAATTATTAATGTATTGCTAGAACACCGGGACAAGTACATTGTAGACAAGAAAAATAAATACGTATTTGCTATTCCCGACAGTACCATCAAACGGGGTAAGGGTGATGTGGAAATTCGTGAATTATCGAAAAAAGTTAAATTATAAAATTCAGAAGCAATTTCCAGGAACAAATTCAGGAAACAAATCGCTTCAATAACTCAAATTCTAAATCTTAGACCAAATGAATCAAAACAATTTGCAAACTTCATGGGTCACACCCAAAAGAGTCACTAACAGTTTTACGCAGTAAGCGAAAACCATTTAATTTACAAGTAGTATTTACTTAAAATATATCTTTTTCTAGCTTCAATAATGTTGATGCAGTTATGCGCATATAATACCTCTTATTTTCAGGTTACATGTTGATATTAATTAAACCGCCAAAATTTCTAAACTTCTTCTAATGATTGTGAAAAGAACGGTACCAATAGAGTACAAGGGAAAGTCTTTAGAAGAAATACATTTTGATCGACATTTAGTATACGCTGAAGAAGATAGATTTAAAACGCATTGAAATTGAAATTGAAACGCAAGAAGCAATTTGGAAATAATTCTGGTAAAAAGAACAAAATGGTATAATTAAGTAAGAAACGACCGCCGGGATTGGACCGTGTCATTATTGAGGTCGAAGAACTCAACGTTTCTCCCACTTTCGTAAGGGGCTTCATCAGGAGAAAATGCAATAGAGCACGGTAACTCAACGTGTAAACCACGCCCGAGGCGAAACTCTTTTGCAAGGGAAGGGATAGAAAAGCACGGTAACTGAACGTATAAACCACGCCAGAGGCAAAATTCTTCTAACGATCGGAAGGAGAAAGGCGAAAATTTATAGGAAAGTGTCGTCGCGGTTTGTTGACGGTGGGCGGGGCTTAGGAATTAGCACTTACCACATAGAAGGAAGGGGGAAGCCTTCATCCCGATTGAGATTGTTAGGGTGTTTGTAAATCTCAATAGCTTCGCGAATCTTTCTGCTAAAAAAGAATGGGGATTTGCAGATAATGGAAGTTTAATCAAAAAGGATTTTATGGCCAGTATCGCGTTGGTGTTCGGAGATGGCTGATGATGAAACGAAATCCGACTTGAGACAGCGCTGGTGCTCAGAGATGCGAGTTTTCACTGAACGTCTTGTTTCATCAATGTATACAGCATTACAAGAGCAAGGGACTCTATAAGCATCTTTAGATGACATAGTGTTTAATTCGTCTTTATGTGAAGGAAGAACCTGTGAGATTTTGCACGGGGGTTTGAATACTGTTTTGATAATTTGTTTTCGGAGAAACTTTCCTGCACAATCGGTGGCTTGGTGGATATAGAGAAGAAAGGCTATTGCTGTAGGAGGATCGGCTTTTTGAGGTTTGGGTGGCCGTGGATGAAGATGGCGATTGATGGCAGACTGTATATCCCTATCATACTAACCCTTGTTCCTAAGAGATTTCCGAATGTGGTTTAATTCAGCGTAGACATTATCAGGTTGAGATATGGAAATAGCCCAGTGTACAAGCGAATTGATAACGGAAAGTTTTTGTGTAGAATGATGGTGGGCATCAGCATGTAGATAGCGATCAGTGTGAGTGGATTTGCGATACACAGAATGGCCAAGTCTGCCACTGGGTTCGCGAGAAATCTGTACATCTAAGAAAGGAAGGGAGCCCTTACCTTCTATCTCCATGGTAAATGGTAAAGCGGTCTGGATGTTGACTATTGAAATGGTTTAAGAACCTGCAAATCCCCATTCTTCTTTAGCAGAAAGATTCGCGAAATCATTGAGATTTACGAGGGTTGCTGCAATAATTTCGGGAATGGTGTACTTGTAGTAGTTTTAGTAAGGTGGCTGTGTCATTTAAAAAAAAATATCGTAGTATGCGTTTATAGAACACAAAAATGTTAAATCTGTTTTAGATTGACAGCTCTTCGAAGTCGAAGCGATTGCGAAAAATAGATTTAAGTCGAGAACAGTTTCGTGCAATGATTTTTTATGATTTTCGAAGCAATTTAACTCAACAACAGTGCGCGGAAAGACTTGTTGCAGCTTTTGGTGATGAAGCACCGGCCTCTGGTACCAAGAATTTAAATTTGGACGTAGCAGTCTCGGTGATGAGTCTCGTGAAAGTCGGCCACGAACTGCTGTTGTTCCAGAAAACGTCGATGCTGTTTGCAGAATTGTAATGATTGACCGCCATGTGACATATCAAGAGATTGAGTCGTCCCTTGGCATCGACATGAAACAAATTCATACAATATTGCATGAACACTTGGGTGTCAGGAAACTTGCTTTTAGGTGGATCCCTCTCAATTTAACTGATGTTTAAAAACAGAACTGCGTAAAATGTTGCAAGGACATGCTTAAAAAAGTCAGTGCAGGATCATCAAATCTGGTTTACGACATCATCACAGGCGATGAAACTTGGATTTACTCATATGAGCCTGAAACAACATGTCAATCGGCTGTGTGGGTATTCCAAAGTGAACCAAAACCAACAAAGGTTGTTCGATCTCGAAGTGTTTCGAAAAAAACGATAGTCTCATTTTTTGGCTTTACTGGACATGTCTCAACGGTGGCCTTAGAAGATAGAAAAACGGTCAATGCTGAGTGTTATACTACCATTTACTTACCGGAAGTCATAGCTGAAGTGAGGATAAACAATGCGAGGAAGCGTATCATTTTGCATCACAATAATGCAAGCTCCCACACGGCAGCTCAAACAATCGATTTTTTGAAGCATCAAAACATTGAATTAATGTCCCACTGTCCTTATAGTCCGGATTTATCACCGAATGACTTTTTCCTATTCCTTCTGGTGAAAAATAAAGTGCGTGGTCAGCGGTTTATGTCATCCCAAGAAGCAGTCAAAGCATATAAATGTTTTAGCTATACCTCGTTCAGAATAGAAAAAAACGTTTTGAGAATGGGTTTGAACGCATGCAGAACTGTATTAATTGTAATGGACAATCTTTTGAAAAGCAATAAACATATTTCGTTGAATTCTTCTGTTTTTTCTCCTACTTTCCCGAAATTATTGCAGCAGTCATCGTGCAAACATCCTAACAATCTCAATCGGGACGAAGGCTTCCTCTTCCTTCTATATGGAAAGTGCTAATTCCTAAGCCCCGTTCACCGCCTCTGAACCGCGACGGCACTTGCCTATAAATTTTAACTTTTTTTCTTCCGATTGTTAGAAGAGTTTCGCCTCCGGCGTGGTTTACACGTTGAGTTACCGTGCTCTTCTATCCCTCCCCTTGCAAAAGAGCTCGTCTTTGGCGTGGTTTACACGTTGAGTTACCGTGCTCTTTTGCATTGGGTCATGATGAAGCCCCTTACCAAAGTGGGCGAATCGTTGAGTTCTTCGACCTTCATAATGACACGGTCCACTCCCGGAAGTCGTTTGTTACTTAATGACAATGGCCGTGAAAGCCTTCGAAATCATGGTATAATTGTTTAATTGTGTCTAGTTTTAGTACCTATTAAATTTAACCTATGTATTTTAGATTTCACCATTATTGAGAATGTAAATACCGAACAAAGTCACTGTATGTCAAAAATTAAATTTTTTTTAAACCAGAAAATGTATCGTCATTTTTTAGGTTTGTCTTTCAATGAACAAAAGAACGGTACTATCGTCAAGTTATTATTTTAAAATAAAAAGTAGGTTAATCAGTTTCAGATTTCCATGAAGCTGATAATGAATTCAGTGAATTAAAAACAATATTTTTTACGACCGACCAGAAAATATGCAGTTTCGGGAGAATGTTTTCGCCAGAAAGCAACGTTTTGTCGGTAAAGATCGGAAAACGGGCATCAGGGATCGGTCTTTGAAAAGCTGGGATCAAAAATGAGCAAAAATCTTTAACTTGATTGTATTGCAGCACCACCGCTCGATTCTGAAGTTTGGAGACGTAAAATCATGTTGGATGAATGGTTTTGGAAATAGAAAATTAATAATTAATTAATTAATAATAAATTATTAACAAAAAAACCAGTGTTTGCAATTTTGTATTGAAATGTCGACTGCTTAACTCTCCTTATTACTGTCGAAATGACGTTCTTTGCTTTTGCTTTCTTATTAGAAACAATGAAAAAACCCTCCCATTTTGCAATTTATTGCACCTATAAATATTATATTGACATTATAATAATTAAGTCACACAGCTTCTGCCGCCGGAAATCGTCTAGCTGACAAGCTATTGAAACGTGATACTTTAAACGAGCATTGAACTAGGCAACAATGTTGGAAGTAACTACAATGCTTTGGTATCTATATATACTTCGTCATCATGGAAGTGACTACGTGGCCGACATGGTCACGGTATATATGAAACTAAAAATTTGAAAAATTGCTTCCCCTCTCAAGACAATCGGATAATGCATCTTCCCCTCTATCTATATATAGTTTCAAATTGCTTCTAGCATGCCTCCTTCATGTGGAAGCTAGGTCGCCCTGTTTATATAATGGAAGTGACAACTTAACAGGCATCTATATATATATATATATATATATATATATATATAAACCCTATTGTTATTTATAAAGCGAGGCTGATATTACAATATATGTCATCCTCATTGTCAAATCGGCGGTAAGTTGGCAACATTGCTATTTCTCACTAAGTAATACTTAGTTTATGCTGTTGTTATCACTTGCCAGCTCTTAGCTGTCAAACATTTCAAATTTCAAAGTAATTATTGTCAATTTATTTACAAACGTTTCTTGTAATGGAATATATGGAAGTTCAGGTGCACAAAACTTATGGAGTTTACTGGATTTTCTTTGATTGGCCAACTGTTTTGATTTAAATCAATGTTTAAACGTTACTTTCCTTTAACATTTTAGTAACTTAATTACAATACAGTCTGCAAAACACGTTATCTTAGAAGTGCAGTCAAGAATTTAAAAAAAATGTAACTGACAGCGCGGAGGTCAAGTAAATGGATTATAGTTTCAAACTTTTCAAATCTATCACTGTTTGGTCAAATTGTTTAAATAAAATTGTCAAATTCCAACTTTTATTTTAAAGAAGTAACAATTTTACAGGAAAATGTTACAGAATACGTCTACTTAGGACACTTAATAAAATTAGGCAAGGAAAATCAACCCGCCGAAATAGACAGACGAATCCGCATGACCTGGGCAGCGGTAGGAAAACTAGGGAACGTACTAAAAGACCATGACATCCCTATTAACCTAAAAAGAAAAGTTTTTAATACCTGCATACTCCCGGTGATGACCTACGGCATGGAGACAACCTCGTTAACAGTGAAGTCCGCCAACAAACTAAGAGTGACACAGCGAGCTATCTAAAGAACCATGCTAGGAATAAGCCTTAGAGACCGCATAGAAAATGCTGAAATAAGAAGAAAACCCAAAGTAGAAGATGTGATAGCAACCATAGCAGGCTCAAAATGGAAATGGTCAGGGCACATCGCCAGGCAAGAGGACGAAAGATGGACGAGACATGTAGTAATGTGGAGGCCAAGACAACATCGACGAAGCGTAGGAAGACCGAAAAGGCGCTGGATAGATGAAATAAAAGAGAAGGCGGGAACTAGATGGTACCAAAAAGCTCAATGCAGATCAGAATGAAAGATACTAGGGGAGGCCTATGTCCAGGAGTGGACGGAAAAAGGCTGCTGAAGAGAGAGAGAGAGAGAGAGATTTATAAATAAAAATATCAACCAAAAATGTAAAAATAAAGAACCGGAGGCAAGAACTAGTCAGTATTAGTTGTGGGGAGATTGATGTCAAGCAAGTAGGCCAGCATAGGCCTTTTATTACCAACCCCGTGGACAAGGTCTAAGCATGCAGAGTACCAGGTACCTTAGCCCTACTCAGAATTTTGCCGAGACTTAGGAGTTCCAACCTTAACAAGGGATCTTTTACATACTACACCTCGTAGTAACTTGGGACCCATGGCTTTACATCACTTCCGAATGATGGCATTCTGTAGAGGTTTTCATCCGCATTTTTTATTTTTTTTAACTACACTGGGATCGGGGATCGAACTCTCTACCCTTAGATCAGTAGCCAAAGAACTAGTTGCTGGAAGAGTCAAACTCTGCTACGTCTGATGAATCGTCTTCATTGATATTGATAATAATAGGATCAATATTAGCAGCGTCGCAAACTTTCATGGTATCCCATGCTTCCTTAATTATTTTTTCAAGATGATTGACGTAGTTCTTCCAGTGGTCAATAGTAACATCAGCCAGTACTTGATTCCAAATGCGAACAATTTCTTCTGGTTTCGAGTTTGTTAAAGTCATTAAATGATCGCATTTTCGCTTGCATTCCTACCAAACCATTTTTATGGCATTGTAATGGCAATGGCGGAATTCTCAAAATTGTATGTCCGTATAGCTTTACGTATTCCTCCAAATAATAGCTTTTAGTGTTTGGTTTCCTACATGAAACAATAGATCAAAGTTCGTCTTTCATTGCATGTTCAGGATAATCGATGTTATTAGTTTTAAACCAATTAATCAATTTCAGTTTAGTCCAAGATTTGGTTGACATTTCTTCCAATTGTCCACAGTGGTAACTTGCGTTATCCATTATAATCAAAGACTTTTGTTTTAAATTTGGAAATATGAGTTTTGGATTGCTCGTTATAGCGCGGCATTTTTAGCGATTTTAGACAAATGTCACATCGACAGCATACAATATATAATATCTATTGTTATGATACATGATATGGGAAGAAACCATAATAAAGGAATGTTGAAAATTGAACGAATAAATTTGGACAGTTACAGAAATTGAGTCTTAATAGATATAAAATTTTAAAATTAATTGATGAAAAACAACTCTGGTTGCGTTATTCATTGGGATTCATAAAATACTGGTAGGCTGATTTGAATGCATTGAAATTAATAATTAAGGAAAATAAATTCAAACTAAGGTTACATCGACAATTGTGTTTGTTAAGCAAATGATGTATTGTTATTATTTAAATTAATTAAATAGTGTGCATAAATAATGGTTACTAGTAGATAAGAAAAATTTGTTTATAAAACAGTTACCTAAAGAGTACTCACAAAAGCAGATGTAATAAAATTTATGGAAAATTTAATATTGAAAATAAATTGAATTTCTGCATAAATTGTTTAAATATAATATGGTATTGTGAATAGTATCACAAGAAGCAAAGATAAACAGTTATTGTAATATTGGTTTACAAAAATTAATAATCATCGATGGATAATGGATTTATTGTATTAAACTACAAATAAGAAGAAGTAATTTCATATTGGTTGTTTGTGGAATTGGATAGATACTTGGTGCATGGAGTTTGAGCCGTCAGCGTACCTGAAATAAATGGGACAAAGTTAATATTTGAAAATTAATAGAAGGAGAGTAACTTACCAGGACAATAGTTCGTGTGAAGAGTAGATCTAGGGGTTGCCAGTACCAGATAGCAGGACTGTGGACTGCAGCAGCGACCAGGACGAGGTTTTGGAAGCAGATAAGTTGTTTGGACGTGAACGAGCAAGTAGGACATTGCTAAGATTTGGATTGATGGTGCAGACATACAAGAGGAGCCAATAGCTGTGATGGTTGTATCAGAAAGAGCAGTAGCAGCTAGGAGAAGTGTTCTTTTTCAGTAAATCGCAGGGCTAAACGTATGAGCTTTTTGTGACATCGGAGACTAACAGAACAGGAATTTGGAGCCAACATCAGTTGACAGGACCAAGAAAGGGTTAGCTGTTTGGTGTTCTGGGCGTTGCAATCTGTTCAAGAAAGGCTTTAGTGGTGAGTGTTGTTCGTGGTAAGGACATAAGCAATAAAAAACAGGTTTGTTAGATTAAGTTGACATCGAAGTCTTGAATAACTGTCAATTTTGAAAGCAAGTAACAAAAACTGAAGCAATAATTATCTAGTAGAGTCAATTAATAGTAAACGTCAAATGTAAAAGCACAATTGTCAGTACACCTTGGTGTAGTAAATTTGAAAAGTAAAATTTGACATTTAAACATTAAATTAATTCAAAGAATTTGAGGTTATAAAGTTTCATTGCTACAGTAAATAGCATACTAGATTTGATAAACCCAGCCCGAAAAGATAAGAGGTCTTGATTATAGTAGATATCATTGTGATATAAAAAGAAATACATTGAAGGCATAGTTTCCATAATAGGGGCTATATAGCACTATATAGTAAATAAAAATCAATCGCCGTGTGTTAGTAACGCAAAAACTCAAGAACGATTTGGCCGATTTGGATGATTTTTGTTTTGTTTTGTTCGTCTTACTCCCGAGGTGGTTTAGCAAAAAAAAATTCGTAAAAATCCAAAGAAAAAGCCGGAAAATTGGAAAACATCGAAAGTGTGTTTTTCTATACACTGTACGACTTTCTATTTGCAGTCATACTTTTATGATTCTGTGCTTAATGGTTTGAAGGGTTTTCCTTATCATGTCATAATCCAAAACAACGTTTGCTAGGTCAGCTAGTAGTATATTAAGTATGAAGAACGGTAAAGGATTTTTACCGTTCGAAGACAATAGTTATTGTTAATTTTCATGTTTGCTTTTTGCATCTCTTTGTTATATATGTATGTATATATGTATCGCAATCATCTTCCTCTGGGGGAAAATTCAAGTTTAAATTCGATCTCTAATATTAATTCTGTATATATTCTTCCCTACAAATATTCACATGATGGTCTCCTAGAGATGGGGTTTATCGCTTAACTTAAATTAATTTATGTTTGATTCTTGTTACATTCTTTACGAAATGTCATCCAAAGTTTTTAACTTTTATTTTGCCCTTCAAGCTCCAAATGTTACTCGCACCTTTATTTACCTCGACTATTGTACCCTTAGCCCTTAAATTTTACGTCTGATGATGACACTTTGTCGAAACTAATCACACACACATTATAACTTTTTATCTATTTGTACATCAATAAATTTGTGGGGAAGACTTCAAGTTCTTCATTTACATTTTTTAAATCCAACCCCACTTAAAGCATCAATGGATCAACATCGAATTACTTAAATGTTTACCAACTTATTAATTGTGGTTATTAACTGTTTCGCTCTTTTATTCCCTGAACGTCCACTGATGTATTTCACTCCACACTGATACACTATGTGAATTTTGTTGGAATAAAGCCCGTAATCGGGTATTTTATCGCCAGCACTTAAAATTCACGTCTGCACTCGTTCGCGGACACTTCGACTCCCATTGTATACAACATACTAAAAGTCTTCAAAAATCCGGCTGAAGCGTTGCTCCATAAGGGAGTTTAAAGCTCATATAAGTTCATATATACAATATAATTTCTGAGAAATGTCACGAATGCAAATTCTAGTAATACCCATTTTATGTACCAATCGCCTAAAGGAATGTAATTTCTCAGTGAAATTAACACCCCCCTTCATTTTATTCGACTTCGAATACAGCTTTCATTGTAGGTCTCTTTTTATGGCAAAGTTATAGATCACACTTGGGATTACTTCTTCTTTATATTGATCGACAGATGACCTGGGGTAAGTTTAGTAATTTGTTTTCTTGGAGAAGTAAATTTTCTTCCGCCACTTTGTTAGGCTCCTTTAACAATTCGCTTAACTGTATTTAAACCAACATCGGTTGCTTTAGTCACCCATTCTTGCAAAACGACTGAGTAAAATTGCAATAGTCGCTATAGATTCTTTCACGTTCTTGACTACGAATTAGTTTCTTACGGTTACCCATAATGCAGGAAGCTCTATGAATAATTAAAAGTTCCTTAAGAGACTACTTTAAAAGTCAATATTTTATACTTATATGTAACTGTGACAACAGCAGTAGAGATGCACAATTTAGTCCTTGTAAATGGTTGAATAAAGGAACTCCAAAGAAAAAACGCTACAAACTTAACCATATCACGGGCAACGTGTTTTGGTTTCGACGCCGCAGCCAATACCTAATGAGATTTAGGAAGAGCCAGGCCACAGGCTTAAACATTTTCAATTACAAGTGCGCAAATGTCAGGCTTGACTTTTAAGTTGGTCGACATTTCTATTTGCATCATAACCTCAAAAAGTTATTTAATGACAATTATTGAAATTAGTTCTAATTACAAGGGTCGGCATCTCCGATCCTTTTGAGTAATTATAATTAAAATATTATCAAGTGACCTTTGTAATATGTTATTTGGGTTGCCTGCTCCACTCTATCTCTTCGGCGGCCCGAGTATAGCTATGTTTATAATGCATGCCCCTGCGTTAAATGCGGCATTCGCTTGGAGTGCTGGCCACGATCTTATGAACTAATTTGCTCATCCCCAGCTGAGTGGCATCCTTCCTGTAGCTTGCTGGTTTGAATCCTATAATGAATTAATAATACAGTATTTTGGGGTCTCGGTTATACCATTAACCTATACTAGGACGTTTGGACTCACCTAGAATACATTTTGTAGAATACGTGTCTGTGTTTCTCGGCGGGGACCGCTGTATTTTGGCACTTATGCACAAGTTCAGTTTTTATGTTACATGCTAAATCAAATCGCATTTCAGTTCAGGGCCGAATTGGTTGTGGTTATTGTACCGCCTACGGCTGCTTATCTACCAAAATCTGAGTAATTGAGATCCGGGATTATTAATTATTTTGTTAGGAGCGCATACAAGCGTATACTTGAAACGTCATCAAAAGTTTCTTGTAGAAATCTCTTCGAACCCTGCATGGCCATACAATTTGAAGAAATGTCGCCCCTTCTAAATCTTAAGTAGGTACTGTCATAACGTCAAATAGAGCTAACGATCAGTGTTTATGTTAGGTTGCTGCTTGCATCGCTCTCTACCGAGTCACCTTGCCTAATAGGGTGAGTGCTAATTTAGGCGAATTTGTTGCTGTTTGCTAGCCGGAATTACTCCGACGTGTTCTGATTTGTTTGAACCTCCGCCTCACAGAACTTTTTTTTATTTGATCTTATCTCTTAGTAGGCAACCTTAAAATTAGGTATTAACTTGTTAGCTATTGTTTTAAGGAACTGATTTTATTTATGCAGCTCTCTACCTTTTGTTGAAATATTTATGCAGTTCGCCCCTTTTATAAATGCTTATGTAGCGCCTTCTTAGTGTGTCGTGGGTTGTTACCCTCACATG
Source organism: Agriotes lineatus (assembly GCA_940337035.1). Classification (NCBI taxonomy): domain Eukaryota; kingdom Metazoa; phylum Arthropoda; class Insecta; order Coleoptera; family Elateridae; genus Agriotes; species Agriotes lineatus. The sequence goes on from OW679203.1 coordinate 56,218,929, forward strand.
TATTTATGACATTTGTCTAATTGTTTTGTGTTTATTTATTAATGCCTATGTACATATATTTACTTGTCGTTGTTGCAGGCGGAAAAATACCATATATAACTTTCGCCACCAGGTAAGGCCGGCCCTTAATCCTTCGTCACAATTGCCTTTCTTATTTTATTTATTGGCAACTTGATTACTCCTGCTTGCATGAGAAAACTCTTACCAAAAGGGTTAGATTTTTACACTCAGTATTACAATTACTTTCAAGTAGAACTTATTACCTCGTATGGCAATTGCTCGAATTCGTATCTGACAGCTTTAACCTTCAAATTGGCTGCAAAACATAGATGGTTGTACGGACAAAAGTTAGCGTAATTTGAAAGCAAAACAGCAAAAAAATGGCAAAATTCACATCAGGTAAATACAATGCAAATAATATGACGTAATATCCGGCTAACCTGATTCTGTTTCAGTAACGTAAGGACGCCGAGATCTGCATTTGTTTAACTTCCTGCAATTTTCGGTGTCCAAAACCGCTTATCCGCAAAATCGAAGAACTCTACCTTGAGAAAACCTCTCTGGAACGGATCTGGGAACTAGGGCCTGCTTCTACACCTCGTATAAAGTCTAATCTTGATGAAACCCAAAGCTAGTGGGCCTTCTCCAATTGCTTCCCTGTGAAATTTACCTTGCAAGGGCAGTTTCGCAGGCTGGATCACAAAAACAAACGACGCCAGGGCAATTATAAACCTGGCGACTGCATCCTATTGGGCTCAATAAAAGATTCCCCAATACGCAGCACACAAAATTTTTGTTGGCCGATGCTTAGAACTATTCGAAAACTTGCCCGAAATCTGGCCTCGCTGTAGAACGCATCTGGTCAAATCTTGCATAGCTTCTGCCTCTTTACTGAGGTGTTCTAGCACGAAGTAACTTTATACAACTACACTCTGCGGATTGGTAAATATTAAAAACAACTTTCTAGCTCACAGAACTTTTTAATTTGAAAATTTACATAAATCTGTGAGCACCTCTTGTACACAGCACACTTTCACAAGGCTTGTTTTCAATATAACAATTGAATGTCTCGTATCCTAGCAACTACGTTTTACAATTGTTTTATGAAATAAGTTTTGGTATGTTTTACTTAGGAACTAAACTGTCTTTTTTATGGAAATCGTCCTTTTAAACTTTACTCTGTTTTTAATCACTTTAGTTTTTAAATGCACTGTTTCCCAACTTTATAAATTAGCACTGCACAATTGTCTGTGTCCTATAATAGGTTGCCTTATCTTGCTCCTTGCAATCTTTGCTTTCTTGCACTGCTTTGCAACGTTCCTTTACCCGTCAGCCATATAGTTTTTGTAACTCCACAAACCATCTCTGTAGCATTTTTAAATTCACATTATTGTATTGAGGTTACCAAACTCAAATCTGTCAGATACATAAATTAAGCTGCGTTTGCCATTACGAACATCAATTATGTATAAAACGTTAAACGTAACCCCTTTGCTTCTGCTTTATCTAATGCTAACCTTTCTCAATCAAATTATAGTTACTGCTAATCATATTGTGCATTTATTAGTGTAAAATACTGACTTTATCTAGAAATAAACAAAATATTAATTCTGTGCTCATCTTGAATTCTTTCATTTTCGTGTTAGGCAACCAGAATTGATGTGGGCATTAAACCATTGCAATATGTTTTGCTAGTCTAATGGTTTATTGTTTACTTATTTTTTCTGCAAGCACTACTATAGTTTTGTCCGTGATACCATATCAAATACATTTTGAAGGTTGATAAATGCCAAAAATGCTTACTTTTGTGGTTTGTGTTTTTTGTATTAGGTACTTGTTTTATTATACTTCATGTTTTCTTAAATTCCAATTTGTCTAATTTATTATGTTATTACTTTTAGTCGTTTATTGATTATTCTTTTGTCTTAAATATTTTCGTTGGTTACTAAAATGCCTTTATTGTTAATGATTTTTAAAGCTAGCAAAAACTAAATATCTGAATTATATAATTAAATATAAGTACCTACACCCAATATTTTTCAGTGGTCTTTATTTGAGCTTTTAATGCTGGGTAGGTCATTAAAATGTACAAACGCTACAGCGGTACAATTTCTTAATATGAAAGTAAAGTACCTACACGACAGTATTATTTTCTTATCAATATCATTACTAGAGACTGCATATTTATGCAAAAAAAACGCCTATTTCGCCCTTTATTAAAGCCTGAAATGCCTACAGTGATCCTGATAAAGCCTAAATCAATGCCTATTATAGGTAGCACCTACCCTGCCTAACAGGAGATTTTTGGTTAATTGTTGCATTTGTATGTCAGCTTTGATTGTTTCCCTCTATTCTTGACTTTGAATAAAAGAATAAATAGCATTTTTTAAAATAAACTTTTACTCGTACATTTTGAATATCAGATTTCTTAACGAAAATTGTAATTTCTATGTTCGATCTTAACTTCTCATGTTAGCATTACTGGGCAGCTGCATATTTGTCACGTATTTACATATGTGCTTTTGTTTGGTCTAAATGTTTGACGTCGTAATAAAAGGTTCTTCCACCCGAACCTATTCTGACTAGATCCGGCATCTGGCTTAAGGCTGTTTTTTTTATAATCAACATTTTGACAGTCTTAAATAAGCAAGATAGATTGTTAAATAACTCAAAATGTTATAGTGCTGTACGTTTTAAAAATAGGTCGTTCTGAATTTTGATGGTAGGTACGTCGGCACTAGCAATTGTTAAATTTCAAGAAAATTTTAAAAATTCAGAGATACCTGCATAATATATAGCTGCAACTTCCCCAATTGTTACACGGGCTATTAAGGAAGTCGAAACAAAATTGCTGTTATTCAATGAAGAGCTCTTTAGCATTATCTTGTAGAAACAAAGCTCAACTTGCATATAAAACATTAAATTCAATCATTAACACAGATCTTGAAGTATTAAGTAAAGTGAATTCCCCATTGCCTAATAATATTCCAGCTACCGATATTCAAAATTATAGATTTGCTCCTCTAACGTCTTGTGAAGCAGAATGCTCTTTTTTCCCTATACATTGTTGCTATTTGATAAAAAACATAACTTATGTATTTGAAATCTAGGCAGCTGCTTGCAGTCGTACACAAAGCATAGTGTACAAAACGTGAAGTGCTATTTTCAGTAATAATGTATTAAGGGCAAATGCTTTTGCCGGTAAAAATGTTTTACGAAAGTATTTTGTTTTGGCAATGTCACAAGACAAACTAACTCGATCAAATTCCCGAGCCGAAGGCGAGGGAATTTGTTAAAGTTAGTTTGTCGAGGGGCATTGCCAAAAAAACAACAAATCGTGAGTAAAACATTTGCCGAGCAAAATCATGAGCCCGAAATACATTTTGTGGACTATTTCCCAAATATGGGTTTAGTTTGACATTTATACTGATGCGCAATGACAGTTTAAATGACGTTTCTTAAATACCACCTTGATTTAAGCAACATATTTGGTGGTTGCCGTGGATGCAAGTGGCAAAAGAAACTGACAAAATCCCAAGGGAAAATTTCGATTTTTTGCCACTACAAAAACACACGATTGGTTGAATTTTGAAAAAGCATGGCTTTTCATTGGATAATAAGAGATGTGGGAAATAGTCAGTTGTAATATAACAAGTGGAATGATTATTATCAATGATTTTTTTTCAGAGTAAAAAATTATCGATCATTAATCATTACACGAATTATATTTGGAAAGAGAATATATTGAATGAAATGTAAAATATCAAATATTTACTTTTTGTTCTTAGGTTGGCACTGTTAATGTTGGTTACCCTGCTGTCAATTTTAAGTCTATGTCAAATTCGAGGTTAGCAGGTTAGAATTTCCGTCAGTTTTGACACAAACTGAGACAAAACCTAACCTGCTAACCTCGAATTTGACACAGACTTAAAATTGACAGCAGAGTAAACAACATTAACAGTGCCAACCTAAGAAAAAAATCACACCATTTATGATCACCCGTAAAACAATTACGAAAATAAATTACTACCGCTGTGATAATGTGTAACTAGGCATTTGTATGCCCCTCATTGGTTGAAATAGTGTCACGTGATATATGAATTATATTCTCAACACTAGTAGTACAATACACTATTTTAGTTAATATTTAGTTGTTTTATTACCTGATTAAAGTATTTATGAACAAATACAGTTGCCTATAGAGCTTATTTTAGTGTGAAATGTTTAATTTAATACTTATCATGCCTGTTAACACGTTTATTGTAGGCATTGTTTGCGCTTTTTTGAGCGTCTATAAATCCAGTCCCTAATCATTATTCTGTTCTAAATTATCGCTATGCTGGAACACCACATTTTGAAGTTATAATGGTAACTCACTGAAATGTAAACATCGTAAGCAAGCATTAAATAAACTTTTAATAAAGGTATTTTATAAATTTATTTGAAAATTGTAAATTATAAATGATAAAAATATCGCATTTTCTGTGGAGCAGTGTACATGTCAACACTAACATCACTTACTGTACAAAACAGTCATAAACACAGTGTTTGATCGTAAGTAAATGAAGAACACAAACTACGGAAGTCACAAATACAATCACACTGAACAGTTCTAGTCTTGATAATTTCGGTAATAAATTAATCCCTAACGAGTTTAACTAAAGGAACTGATAACTATTACAATTCTGTGTGAATCGGTTTTAGTTGCTCTATTCTTTGTATAAAATCGGTCTTCTCAATGCAGCCTTGGCAGTCCTCGCCCCAATCATTTATAATTTTCTTTAGATCCCTCACTTTGAGCTTTTTCAAATCTACAGTCTTCAAATCGATCTCTACGTCATATCGCAGGTCACATATTTGAGCATCCTTCTTTTTTAACTTCTCGCAGATTTTTTCAGCAGGCATGGACCATGACAATGGTTTTGAAAGTTCTCCCAAGATTCCAGTTGCGCTTTCTTCCAGACCCCCCAGGTAGTAACACTAAAATTAATTATAATATAACGACCTGCATTATTGAAGTTCAATGTTCTTACAAAGCGGTTTTCTTTATTTTTGGTGCCTTTACAAAACTTCTTGAATTCTGCTTCTATTTTCTTTGGCTCCTTCTTTACATCATCTGATAACGTCGATGAGAATTTACCGACTGTTTTGACACAAACTGAAATACGAGGCATGTGAATCGTGTGGACGGTGAAGCTGTTTAATACTTACCCTCGCACTCTCCAGGTCTGAGGCTGTGCACGGCTACAATTGACGCAAATACTAATAGAAAGCACGCTTGGAATTCCATTTCTTAAAGTTGTACTATTCCTTAAATATACTGCAATAAGAGAGGTTATGTTAACAATAACTTGTAGGCGATCGGTCGTATAATGTTAATACCGGAATTTACACATAAACTCGCGAAATTACCTGAACGTTTACTGGCCAAGTAAGGGTTTTTGGTACGATGGTTGCTCTAAATAACTTATAGTTAATACACGTTGACAGTTCTTGTAAATTCTGCCGGCCACATTGTTGGCGTTTTCTGATTGGTCCACGTTTTATTGGGCGCTTCAATTGACGCTTTGGCGCGAAATTTAAAATTATTGTATATCAGCTGATGTAGATATTACTGATAACTGTCGCTAATTATAAGTCACGGACATTAATGAACGAAAAAACGGGCTATTGTGTACTAAGATCAATTGGAATAGATAATGAACACTATTCAATTTTCCAGAAAATTTAAACGTAACACATAACCAAGAACACTATACTAAGGACACGCAACTCCTGTTTCGAAGCGGACCGCTAAAAGCTGACAAGTAAGGCGGCCGTGGTGTACAATTATTCATTCACAAAACTCGTGAACTGTCAATGTCAAACATTTGCTGAGTGTAACTGGAAATTCGGACCATGTTTTAACAATTAATAACACACTTGAAATACACTCCATTGGATTAACAACCGTAAACTGACTTTTAACCGCGATTACAGGTTAATTTAGCTCGTTTCCAACTCTCGAACGGCAGTACACGCTGTCGACAGCGCCGCGACGGCTATCCCCGACATAAGGGCCGCTTTTATATACAGCCGTCATATGAAGTTGCATCTCCTTAGTATAGTCTTCTTGCACATAACATGCTATCCCTAAATGTGCCTACTTTATACTCTTCAATAACTTTTTTTCTATAGCACATGTTAAAGTGTGCTTTTATCAACTCAAAACAAAAGGTCAAGTTTTACTTTAACAGCAAGGGTAGATAAAGTAGCACTTTAACATCAAGGATAGATAAAGTAATTTAATTTTCTAACTTTTGTTTAAATTAAATATGACAGCTTCGTATTATCGTAGCAACCCAATGTAGCCACTGACATTTTGAAATGTTATTGACTGTCCTTATTTTCTTTTGAAATTGTTAAAGTTCTTGCTATAGAAAAAAATATTGTATTATACACGACGATAAAGTTATTTCTATCCACTCTTGAATCATTAACGTCTCGACTTCGTCTCGACGTTAAACGATTCACTCGTGGATAAAATTTAACTTTATCGTCTTGTATAATAAATTACTATTTATTTATAAATAAGAAAGAATTAACTAAAAAAAAATAGAATCGCTGCATTTGTTACCTAAATGTCTGCTTTAAAACTTCTTTTAGAGATATCGCAGTATTAAGACTACTGGCAAGATATACTAATTCACTTCTTCTGTTTACGCTCAATACATTTTATGAATGACGGTCACTCATTGTTTTTTATAGTGATTTTGGCTAGCAGTTCGATTCAACAGTTTTTACTTTGTGTTTCAAGTTATCGAAATTAAGTTACTACAGATAATTACTGTGTAAACCAATACTTACCGATCAAGAGATTACTATAAAAATTTACTTACCTGTACTTAAGGTCACTAAATCATGTTAGCTATGTTAACACAAGTAGGGAAATGCCAACAGATTCAAAAAACGAGTTTGTCAATGTCAAATTTATCATAAGTGGTACTAGTAAGTGCATAAATAACAGTTTTTATTATTAATTTACCTTTCGGAATACGAGAGCATAACACCTTCTTTAGGTTAGAAGCAGAGTGGTATTATATGCACATGTATTATTAAATTATGTACGTATAAAATGTATAATACGTTGTATAATACAGTGCTTACAGCGGTAGGTAATATACATGTATAATATGGTATTAAATTGTATAAAACAGAATAAAATTATAAATACCTGTATTACCGACTAAAAAATTAAGCTAGCAGTATCGGTTGAGAATTATGAGGTTGTGTTATTATGTTCACATGTTCGGTCATTGAATTCATTGTTCAGTACTAACAGTAAACAGATGTAAAGTTGAGTGCTGTTGTGTTAATTTAGGGTTTTGGGTTCAACTCTAAAACGTGAAATCTGTTGAAAACTCAATTTTGAATTTTTGGGGTGAATCCAATACTTCCTTTATTGTACAAGAAAGTAAAAATGTCCCAGTATAAAAATAAAATGTCTGATAGGTGGATGTTTACATCGTAGGTGGATATTAATGACGTTAACATTACTTAATATTAACAATGCTTATGTTTATATTACTACTCTTCAATAAAATATATTCGTCTTGTGATCTTGAGAAATTTTAATTATAAAAACACGAAAAAGTACAAAAATTGCTAAAAATAATATTATACCGTATAATATTCCATTCTATACGGTTATACGCTACTGTTTTATACAGTATTATACATGCGTATTATACCGAGTGACTATAAATGATTGAATTTTTTTTTATTAGGTTGGCACTGTTTATGTTGGTAGCACTGTAAGTCTATGTCAAATTCGAGGTTAGCAGGTTAGGTTTTGCGTCAGTTTTGACATAGAATGACGCAAAACCTAACCTACAAACATTGAATTTGACATAGACTTACAGTGCCATCAACATAAACAGTGCCAACCTAAGAAAAAAAATTTCAATCATTTATAGTCACCCAGTACTATATAAGACAAAATGTATTATACCTAGCCATCCGTGGTTAGAAGTTTGACAGATGATCATTTCCAGCCATAATAAAAAATGATTGTGTATGTCACTGCAAAACCAAGTTTGGTTTGACATAAAGAACACGGAGTTTCCCTACCTGTGTTAGCAAAGCTTACGTGATTTAGTGATCTTACTTGTACTGCTCAAATAACACCATCTAACAAACAATCCTTACTGGTGCCTTCATCAATTAATGTTGGTACTTGATACATGAACTACCTTTGTTTCCTATATATTACAAATGCCATCTGCAGGAAATATCAGAAAATCCAATTGACAGCAAATATATAATTAGAGATGATTTCGGAGGCTTTCCCGGCCATTGTCATTAAGTAACAAACGACTTCCGGGATTGGACTGTGTCATTATTGAGGTCGAAGAACTCAAAGTTTCGCCCACTTTCGTAAGGGGCTTCATCAGGAGTAAAAGCAAAAGAGCACGGTAACTCAACGTGTAAACCACGCCAGAGGCGAAACTCTTCTAACGATCGGAAGGAGAAAGACAAAATTTATAGGCAAGCGCCGTTGCGGTTCAGTGGCGGTGGGCGGGGCTTAGAAATTAGCACTTTCCACATAGAAGGAAGGGGAAAGCCTTCGTCCCGTTGCGAAACGTTGAGTTCTTCGACCTCAATAATGACACGGTCCAATCCCGGAAGTCGTTTGTTACTATATAATTACAATCCAAATAAAATTTCCCAAAATTTGCAACCTTTATATGTGTACTCAGGAGATTGTGTGAAGTCCAAATATGGATTCAGTTTTGCGGCAAAAGAAATTGTAATCTTGAATTGTTGAGCAGTTACCGATGACTCGATATACAAAATGAGCGAGATCCTTTTCACTTTGTTATAGGTATATTCAACTTGATGCTACATTGACTGTACTTGTCTGCCCAATCTGTATATTCAAAAGAAAATGTATACAGTGTGTCCGATGGCATATGCAACATAGAGAACTTTGTTAGTCTTTACAAAAAAAAAATTAAATGGCACTGTAAGCGAAAACGGATCATGAATTACAATATAGCCGATACTGAAGAATTTACATCAATTAATAATTTAAGCAGAACGATGTACATTAATGCATTTTATGTGGCCAAAAGAGAAATTCAACAAAGCATCGCTATACGGCACAAGCTATGCAAAGACAACATTGATCCTTAGCGAAGTTTATCATTGCAGTTTTTTTATGTTGCTTATGCCGTCACATTAACTGTATAGCGCGTGTATAAAGGTTAGAAAAATTCGACATCTTACGCAATCTATTTGTGAATAACGTCTCGAACGTATCAATTTTTCTCATAAGTCTTTGATACACCTTTACGGCATTACTTTTCAATGAATTTCGATAAATGAATTTTCTTCGGAACAATGTTGCGCTACAAAACTTCATATTAATAATCCTTGAGTTCTATTAATCCTAAATTGCTGAATTTATCTAAGAAAAACTACAAAGTTGCTTAAATCCTTTTGTCATATAGTTCAATATTTTTTAATATAGTACAAATAACAACAATTCATGTGGAAGTCCTTCATTTATTTCAAAATCAAGAGCAGAGCTTTTTAAAATAGTCACAATTTAAACTAATTGAATAAATATCTAACTTGGCTGTCCATTTGTTAGCTCTTGTGAGTTTTCATATGTCGGTTGAGATGGCTGCTCTGCGTATAACGCTTTGGACAAAGTTTGCACGAGTGGGGCTTTTGCCCGGTGTGTATAACAAGATGATCTTTCAAGTGTTCACTTCGGGCAAAAGCTTTACCACAGAGATTGCACTGGTGCGGTCGGTCTCCTGTATGTTGCTTTATGTGCACAGTAAGATGGGAACTAGTGACGAATCGCCTACCACACACGGTGCACACAAAAGGCCGCTCATTGCGGTGAAATCGCATGTGGATGTTTAGATTGCCTGAATGAGCAAAGCCTTTGTTACAAATTTTGCACTTGAACGGCGTTTCCCCAGTGTGAGTACGAGTGTGATAGGTTAGGCTCACGGCCTGACTGAACGATTTGCCACAGATTCCGCACTTGTGCGGCCTTTCACCACTGTGTGTGCGAAGATGTGCTGTTAGGGCTGCATATTGCACAAAGCTTTTTTGGCATACTGTACATGAGTGTGGACGTTCCCCTAGAAAAATTATTACTCAAAATTAAGTTTTTAAAAACTTTTTGGTTACCTGTATGTATTCGTCGATGAATAGTAACGTGCTCGGATCTTGCAAATCTCTTGTCGCATAAGTCACAGGCGAAAGGTTTTTCACCAGTATGTCTTCTCATGTGTTGAATTAAATTGCTCCGGCAACTTAAGAACTTGCCACATGCTTCACATTGAAACTTTTTGATTTCCTTTTCTTTTTTACGCGTGCCACGCTTTGTTTTTGTTTTTTTCTTCTGCCCTTCATTATTATTATAATTTTCGATATTATTAAGCTTCAATTCCTGCAGGTATACAACTGAAGGCTCCAATTTTATATCTTGGATGGATTTATGTTCTTCAGTAGCAGTACAAATATTCTCCCTGCGATCAGGCGTTATTCCTGAAGAAGTTCCGTTTGGCAAAGTTAATTTTGTATCATCATCACTGTCATTTGTTTCAGGAGGAGTTAAGTCATTACTGATATATGTTTCTTCTTTGAGATCGTCCTTTTTCTCATTGTCAATTAATACTTGTCGCAAGATTGCTTCTGAATTAATAGCTGCGCTTTTGAACTTATACATTGCAACTAAACTGGTTTTACATTGTTTGCATATGTGTGGTGGTAAATTATCGCCTTCCGTTACCTAATGAACAATCATAATTAGAAGTTGTTTACAAATATCAATTTTATGTTACCTGTAGGGATGCACAATAGTGTAGCATTTCTGAAAATTTTATTGAATACTTTTTATTTAGCAAAAATATTGAGATTAAGGGGCCTTTGCGCATACACGTTCTGCACACAGATTCAAACGATTCAAAATTTACTAGAGCTAAATCCATTTTACGTAAACGGTTACTGAGCTTATTAGGTTATGTTGTGCAAAATATACAGTGTTGCCATTACTCTAAAATTTAAAACTACAATATTATAAATAGATTGCCCTAAAATGGTAAACTACCTCGTAAATATCTTAACCACTTTATCTATTAATATTTTTTTAAATAAAATTCAAGTAGTACAAAACAGCTCACCATAGGTTAGGTTCAAAATGGGTTGTTCGGAAATAAAATAAAGCAGCCAAATTTTCTTCATTCTTCAGTACATAATTATAGATATAATTAGTAACGTTTTAGCCTAACTGCTGGCGCAGTTTTACTTTCATCTAACTAATTTCACAATGAAAACATTAATAAAATTTAAAACATTTTAATAAAAAATAATGACCCTATTGACTTTTTAACTAAAATATTTAAAAAAATAAGCAAAGTTAAATATAAAACACTAGTACTAATATTTCCACTATTGACCCTAATTTTTTAGGGCAAGAATTCAACAATTTTCAATATCCTCAAAATTCAAATTACATTTCTATTCCTTATATGCCAAAATTATCACAAATGTTAAATAAAATTTTTAAAAAACTATAATTACAATGTACCATTTAGAAATTATAAATACAATAGAAAATCTATTTTTTAATAACTTAAACCTAAAAGATAAAACTAATATTCTGTCTGAATCAAATATTGTTTACCTAATCGATTGTAACAACTGTGATGCCAGTTACATTGGTCAAACTAAACAAAACCTAAAAAAAGGATATCTCAACATAAAACGTCTATAAAAACAAAAATTTTAACCCCGAATAAAGCAAACACTGCCCTATCTGATCACGATGTTGAAAATTACCACCACTTTAATTTTATTTCACCTAAAGTATTTCAAAAAGAAAGCAACTTACAAAAAACGCCTAATTTATAAAATGATTGAATTTAAAAATATTCAAAGTCTATTAATTACAAAACTGATATTGAAAATTTGCATTCTGTGTACTATAACTTCTCTAAATTAATAAACTACTTTTACAATCATTTTACGTTTTTATTATTAATAAATCAATTAAAATTAATTATTAATATTTCACATTGAGTTTTAGTTTTTGAAATATCTTCTAACTTTTAAATATTATAACTAACGGAAATTTTCCAATTGACAGCTCGCAAATGTGATATAAATCAAGAAGTTTTAACACATTAATTTTGAATTTATTAATTAATCTTGTGTCATCCACATATTTTATTTAAAAACTAAGTTAGGGAGTGTTAATTCCTCCCTTTTGTAACACTCACCCCAATGATTGGTAAGAAAATTTCAAATTACACATATTTAATTGTATTCTAACCTATTCCTTCATTTCTAGATTTAATCAATTGTTGGAATTTTTAATATATAGCCAAAATGCATCTTTGTCTAGGAATTTACTTACAAAAAGTTGCTAAAACAAATATTTATCTAGCAACTGTCATAAATGTTGTAAATAATTACTTTTAAGGATATTATGCAAATACTGTGTTAGATACTATTGACATAGCGCTTATTAATAGGTGTTTTTATTACATTTTATAAAAGTTCAGGGGAGAATTTCCAGAAAATATCTACTTTGACACTGAAATAATGAGAAATATTAATTGTTATTTTTTTAAATTCAAACCTTCCTTTATGCAGGTGTTAAAATCTTCGCAAACAAAATACGGAAGAGTCTCTAGTACAAAGATTGTATGCATATGGCAACTTCAAAAAAATTAAACTGTTTTTGTATTTACTGAATGCCCTATATACAGGGTGGGCCATTTTAATCGACGCATCCTAATATCTCCGTTGGAGAGGTCATTTGAAGTCAAATCTTTTTTTTATAGAAATTCCTATTTTTGAAGCCGGATTCGGAAAGAGCAGAAAATTTTATGTCTAAAATGATAGTTTATAACTCGTTGGAGTGACCTTGAAAAGGTCCTATCAAGGTTAAATGTTGAAAATTCGCCCAGAAGCTGTTTTTTCGAATTTGGATAATTTAAGGGCGAAAAAATATTTGAGTAGACTTACAGGACAATAATCTTGACCATCTTGTCCTTTAGGTCAACTGTGAAGGTCATTCGACGGTCAAAGTGATGTTTTTAAATAAAAAATCTTACAATTGTCCTTAAATCTTACTTTTAGCATTACATAGAAACAATGACGTGGACGTAGTAAGCTCTGTTTCCTTTGGGGTGCTTGTTTACCGTGAGTCACCTTGCCTTTCACGTTTGGGGTGCTTGTTTCCCGTGAGTCCCCTTGCCTTTCACGTTTGGGGTGCTTGTTTCCCGTGAGTCCCCTTGCCTCTCACGTTTGGGGTGCTTGTTTCCCGTGAGTCCCCTTGTCTCTCACTACTATTACTAGCATTATAATTATTAAAGCAAATGTTCAAAGTTGCCTCCATTTGCTTCAAGACACACATGTAAACGCCTTTGGAAGTGTCGCACTGTTCTTAGCAAAGTCTCTCTGGAAATTGACACGATCTATCATGTCTGCTGCAGTTGTTGGACGTTGTGTGAAAACAGCATTTTTTAGGAAGCCCCATAAATAAAAATCTTGAGATGTCAAGACTGGTGAACTAGGAGGCCAGTTAACTGGACCTCTCCGTCCGATCCGTCCTATATTTTTTCGCCCTTAAATCATCCAAATTCGAAAAAACAGCTTCTGGACGAATTTTCAACGTTTAACCTTGATTTGACCTTTTCAAGGTCACTCCAACGAGTTATAAACTATCATTTTGGACATAACATTTTCCGCTCTTTCCGAATCCGGCTTCAAAAATAGGGGTTCCCATTAAAAAAAGATGTTGACCTTCAAATAACCTTGAAAGTTGCCGCCAAGGTCAAAGTTACTACTAAAGTCAAATGACCCCCATCGTCCTGAATAACTTTTGTCTGCACAATTTTTTTATTCGGCTTACCAACGGAGATATTCGGATGCTTCGATTAAAATGGCCCACCCATGTCCGAGGAAGTTAGTTTCACACTAACGAAACGTTACTAATTATATAATTATGTACTGAAGAATGAAGAAAATTTGGCTGCTTTATTTTATTTCCCAACAACCCATTTTGAACCTATATTTTCTATAGAAATTAATGAAATCTAAAATTGTTATTAGATATAATATATCATAAATTTAAGTAGGTATTGTTAAGTTAAAAATCCTTATGGTATAGTTGGGTAAAACGGTTTTCAAAACATTACTTAAAATAAAAAATACAAAATAGTTGTACATCATATATTTAAAATTCAAAAATAAAAATGAAACAACTACAAACTAAATACAATTATTGATGAATTTATTTATTTTTTAAAACTTCTATTAGCTTTAATAAACAATATTGTTTCAAACATAGCATCTTTTTTTTTCGGTATCCTTCTTTGTATTTCATGAAATAAAACAAAATAAGCCCCTTGCTGATACTTCAGCACACCGTTGGCATGGAGCGGTTTTTGCCGTGCGCTAGTTGGAACGTCCACCCTTAGTCCTCGTATCTGGGCTTCTAATGTTGTAACAAATAGCATTAACAAAATACGAATAATATATGTACGGAATAATTAATCCATACAATTGAAATTCTCTCGTACAACATGCTTAATTTGCAAAATGGAAACATTTCAACTTGAATGCATTGAACAGAGGAAATGCGTACTGGACAAAGCGGAAAATTACGACGTAAAGATCGGGGTAACCGATAATGGCTTAAAAACTATGCTGGGGAGGAATAAGAAATGTTTACGAGAATCCGATTTCAATTCGAATCCTCGGTTGTAGGTTCTCACGTATGCGCTTCTTTTCAAAGCGGGAATAAAAATTAAACCTTTAACTAACTTAAACTAAAAATTATGTGTCGTATTCGACATTTTAAACCTTCGAAATTACTAAACCGTTTTTCCAAATATGTTTAGATTACAAACTCTCCATATCGCTTACTCTCAGTTTTTGGGGAATTCAGAAAATAATGTAATGGAACTAGATTTGTAGCCGTGAGCTATTCAAAATTTATGTACACTCACCGGCACGAAAAACGGAGCACTTGCATTTTTTGATTAGATTTAAAATTGTATCCCTTTGTGATGTTTTATTATTACATTTATTATTATACATTTATTATACATTTAACATTATAACATGTATAATAAATGTATAATATTAAATGTAATAATAAAACATCACAAAGGGATACAATTTTAAATCTAATCAAAAAATGCAAGTGCTCCGTTTTTCGTGCCGGTGAGTGTAGGGCCTTCATTCAACCTACATTTTTGTTGTTGATTTAATACAGTAAGGGGATTTGGTTCAGATCATTTTGTGGTTGACTATGTTATGATGAACTAATTTTGTTAAAGACTATATTATTTTAAGAATTTTAATATATTTTTATTTATTTATGTATTTATTTATTTATTTTAGTACTCAGCCAACAGCCGTTAGGCCAATTATAGGCGTCGCTGTACATTTTATGGGGACTTCCAATCCCACTAACGACTATCATGTTAAAATCGAGTAGGTGATTTTTCAATGCCGTTATCGAAGAGTACAAATGGGGTAGACATCGCTGATAATGTGGCATTTCAGATTAGAGGTGGCAACAGATAAAAATTTGCAACCGCAACTTTCGATAATTTAAAAATATATATCACTACCGAGATTCGATCTCACGACCTCCGATTCAACTGTACACGAGCGTTTACACTACACCAACCTGACAGCATAGTTAAGTGACCACTTAACGTGTCTATTACTAATAACGCAAATACAAGTCGAAAGATAACTACAAAAAAGCAATTAATCTCGCTCCAAAGTTTTTCAGTTCTTTGCATTAATATTCCACACAAAATGGCGCAAAAATTATCCTAATAGGTTATGTCGTGCTCGAATTCGTGTGTTTACATCATCCGTAGTTACATACAGTTACAAGAAGTACATAGCATAAAAATAGAGTTTATTTAATAACAGTTATTACATTTTAAATTAGGTAAGTCGAAGCCCCGAGAATGACCTTTTTCAAGTTTGTGTAGCTTTATTGAAATTAGTTAGAAAGTTCCAAATTACAATGACCCTGACTTCCTAAAAAGTGTTATACATGCAGCGTGCTGGGGTGGCTCACGAGCCGTATAAACGTCTGCTATTCTTAAGATCCAGCGCTGCTAAACTATTGTCAGTCCGCCCCTCCCAATATGAATTTTGGAAAGTTTTCTACAATAAAGGTCTCTTAAAGTTTTTTCATACGAACAACCTTTTTTGCGTAATCAAGCTTTGAAACTGTAAATCAACGTAGTTATTGAAATTAAAATGTCTACTTCATTTTATACCACCTTAGAATGTAAAGCAGGGCTGTAGAGTCGGAGTCGGAGTCGGGAGTCGGAGTCGAGGAGTCGGAACTTTTTGGGTGGAGTCGGAGTCGGAGTCGGAGTCCGTATAAATTACCCGACTCCGACTCCCTCTTTACAAATTTTTTTTTAATTAAAAACACCAAAAGCTAACAAACTATTTGAACGACTGTAGTACTGACTAGTTGAAGACACTCAGGGTTAATAAAAATCGATTTTTCTTTATTTATGGTAATATTATTTATATATATTTATATACTTTTGATAATTAAATTACTTCATTAAATTCATTATTTTAATCAAATAATTTAAATCTGCTCAACTATTAGAATTTCCTATGACTCAGTAAACTTGTATTATGTAGGCAGGTAGTAAATGACCCTTTAAGACAATAATCTACTACGGAATGTAGTTAGTACTGTTAGTTTAGTAGGCAGGTAAGAAACTTACTTGTTATAACAATGGAATTTGCATGTTTATGAAATTTTGCCATGAAATGTATTCTTCTTAAAGTAAATTTTATTCTTTTCCTCATTTACGTTTGTAAACCTCTCTGTGTATTTGTACGTGAAATCAGTACGTTGCTGGAAACCGTGAATGTAATATTTGTAAATATGAAATTTATTAAAATCAACCACATTTTGCACAACTTGTGAAATTCGTCATTAGCCGGTAAAGTTTATCAATATTCTAGTACTGCCGGAGTCGGAGTCGGGAGTCGGAGTCGGATTCAAACTACTAAAATATCAGGAGTCGGAGTCGGAGTCGGAGTCGGATTTTTTGTTACCGACTCCACAGCCCTGATGTAAAGACAAGATAACTGTTCCTCTTCATCATCTAAATTTAGACTTTACGTCCTGTTCTTTCAAACCTTTTTGGCGCTAAAGATAAACTCGTAATGAGTGCTGTTTAGCTGCGCAAAGGTGGTAAGAAACTCAACTTTGCTAGCTTATTTTTTCCTACAGATTTAGCGAACTAGAAATAATGATGGCCATTCATGGAAATTCTGTAACTGAAGTCCTATAGACGGCCAGGACAAACTATTCCATTTGAAGAAATGGATTCATGAGAAGCTGTTACCGATAAAGACAGTGCTGTACTTTGTTTGAATTTGAAACTGATGGTATTTGGGTTGCCTAACCATAGGTCCAAATCTGACTAATTATTTCAACTATTATAAGAGAAAATGACAAAATGAGCGTAACAACTTTTTCCACTGTGTCAGGTGTTTATTACACGACGTTTCGGAAGTTTTTGATCTACTTCCGTCCTCAGGTGTTCCTGATCAGTCCTTCTCAGGAGTAACCAGGAGCACCTGTGAGCATTTTATGTTGATGATGTGATGATACACAGATTTACTACTCTCTTCCTTCTAATGGTATTCTCTTAACGAATGAACTAATAAATAGGGAGTTAGGTCATTTAATTGAATCAGCCGAAACATTCACTTATATTTAATCCACTGAAATCACAAGTTATGCTTTTTGGTAGACGTCAACCACGCAAAGAGGCTATTGACAGGCTCATGATAGCTATTAATAATGTACAGTTGCCTATTACAGAGCTCGCACGTAATTTAGGGCTGTATATTCATACAGATCTAAGATTTAAAAAACATATTAGCTTATGCATTCAAATTGAAATTGCTTTACTTAAACAAAGAGATATTAAATAAACAGTCAAAATAGCTATTTATGCAACAAGTGCTAAAAGTTGAGGTTTCTGCACGAGACATGAAAATTATGAAACGAAGCCTTCCTAAAATAATTGAAATCGGACATATATCCAAAGGGCTTTTTTTTCCCTTTAAAATGCCTCACCTTTCATGTGGCCAAGTTTGGCTTAGACATAATAAATCACCCTGTATAAAGGTTATAAATCTGTAATATAAATGTTACATAACAACAATAATAACGTTGCATAACAAACATATAATAAGGGATTCGCAGGAGCGCACCGTGATTCGATTATCTTCTAGGAATTTCTTAACATCTTCATTACTAACTGTAAGTTAAACTTGAGTCAGAAATATAAAAGAACAATGCTCAATGCACACTATACCTGAGTTTTTGTTTATTCAAAGTACGAGTTACTTCTTTCGCCCACTTGCAGTCATGGATGGCTTTTTCTGAATGAAGTGTTTTGATTTGCTGCTGTCGTCATTGATCACATCGGTCATAAGTTGCCATAACAGCATGATTTACCTGTTGGGTTTAAGGGATTCGCAGGAGCGCACCGTGATTCGATTATCTTCTAGGAATTTCTTAACATCTTCATTGCTAACTGTAGGTTAAACTTGAGTCAGAAATATAAAAGAACAATGCTCAATGCACACTATACCTGAGTTTTTGTTTATTCAAAGTACGAGTTACTTCTTTCGCCCACTTGCATTCATGGATGGCTTTTTCTGCATGAAGTTTTTTGATTTGCTGCTGTCGTCGTTGCCGCTATCCGCTATGATTTACCAGCTTGTTTCATTTTACTGGGCGAAGAGGCCAAGCATAAAAATTTGCAGAAATATAGGTTATGTAGCGTTAACGTTGGAGTCGCTTTTACACTATGCTAAAAACGTACAGCTTGGATTTCGTTGCTTGGTTGCTTGGCAGCGTTCAGTAAGCAGATATGACTGCTAAACAATATGGACTTCCGCTTCAATCTGTGTGAGTAATTTTAAAAAACACAAGAAACAGGCATAATAAATAATTGTTTTCTGTGATAATATCGCTATTAAAAGTACTGGAAAGTTTGTTTACAAAAACCCGAAAATAGAAATGGTCGAATGCAACTGTGGTACTTTTAGTTGTGTAAACACGGCTTGTAGTCTTCTGCATTATTATATGTATATGATATGATATGATATGATATGATATGATGATGATTAGCGACGTTAAAAACACTCCGCTAGCGCGTCGTGCTCTTAAACTCGTCGCACGTGCTTTAAAGGCGTACTTATACACTTGTACAATAATATACTATTATTGGAAGTTCTAATTCTATCTTTCTATCGCACTTTAAGTTTTGCGATACAGTTTACGGTCCATGCTTGGATAATGTTGATATTACTAGAATACAGAGAATACGTAACTCCTGTATTCGTGTAATATTTGGTTTGAGAGGTCGTGGTTATGTCTCGCACAAACTTCCGAATTTGTCATTATTGAATATGATAAACAGATGAGCTTTGCATTCCTACCATAGGCGTAACTTGGGAGGGGCAAAGGGGGGCTGTGGCCCCCCCAAAATTTTGATTTTAAAGTGCAAGTGCAGCATTTTTTTGCAATTTAAGTTTAAAAATTTTTGAAGTCTTGATTTTGCCCCCCCAAAGTGATGCCCCAAGTTACGCTCATGATTCCTACTGCTTATTTCATCATTTCATTTTATAACACAGTTATTTCCAAAATTCCGCCATATTTATACGCTAAAATTAGGTTCAGAACGGACGTACATAATTTAAAATAAAGAAGCAAAGGTCTTTTAACAGCATCTATGCACAGCAATACACTTTTTCAACGTTCCTATATATATAACATAGGAAAATACTAGAACTCCTTGTCCTTAAATTTTAAAACTTTAACGATACTTTCCTTTCAAAAGACGTTTTTTACCTTTTTATTAAACAAAGCAGTAATTATGTACTCACATTTGGTTTTTATACGCGTTATTTATAACTATTAAGATAGCCATCTTTCTCAGCACAGTTTAGGTATATTATAAGTATTTCACTTGTTTAAATATATAAACTATTATATTGTATACTACTCGATAATACTACGTATTTATTTATTTATTGTATTATTACTGGTATTGTTTTGGTAGGGGAGAATGGGGGAATCCCGCCCGCCTAAGGAAAGTCTAGAATATCTCGGAGATTTTATGATTTAAAAGGGAACTGGGAGGTTTAAATGAAAGATAAGACCTTCGGGAATAAAATACATGTGAATTAGAAATGAACAAAAGAAGTTTTCAGAAAATATAGATTTTTTTTAAATAGGTGAGTGGCCAGGATTACCCCGCAGCTTGGGGGTAGTAGCAGCCGAGGGCCGCATATATCCATTGTATACTGGCAGAAATTGCACACATAGGTTTTCTTTCTTTCTCTATTGGGACAATCCTTGTGAGCCCATCCAGAACAGCTCACACATCTTAGTCAGAATTCCGGGGATTTCCGAAATTCTGCGCAAATAATACAAATGTATTATTTCTTACTCCTTCTCCCCCCAATCATGGTGGCTTACCTTAGTTTTCTTTCTAATCTCTGGTTTCTGTGGTATGTTAATGTTGGTGTTTTTGTTCACTGTAACGCTTGTGTCATCAAAACAGAATTCTATGGGGTAATACCGGCCATGCAGATATTACCCACACAATGATGGCCAGAATTACCCCCAAACAATAATCTAAATGTGTTGGTATTTTTAAAAATGCTTAAACCTACCTGGTTTTTAAGTAAACTGAGTGAAAAACAACAGAATTTAGTCAATTTGTATACGTACAAACTATTTTTACAACTTACTTTTATTAAAATATGCAGTCTTAACCTCACACGTTTCTTATAGTATTACTTACTTTTGCCGCTTTTGCGTAAAGTTCTCTATAAAAATTATACAGCTTACTGTTGCACTGCCTAAACGACACTAAAAGCGTTAGGTTTGTTTACATCAGCTTTTCTCAAACTTTTTTGATGGCGGAGCGCTTATACAGTCGGATCTAATATGACGGAGTCCGGTATACTATTTAGTTGAAAAAAGTAAAATAATAAAACCAAGCAATAAATATATATTTTTACTTTTAGTGTGTTTTAACAAGACTAATGTGCCGAATGATTTTCTATTTTATTTTTCCTTTTTTGTCATTTGGCTTTATTCAAGATAGTTGTAACCTAGTATCTGGTTCGGCATCCAAGCGGTTGCGGTACTTGGTTTTGGTGAAAATATATGAAGATATTCCCGTTTCGCTAAGGTAGGTTTTTGCAAATGGTAAAAGGACGGAAATAGGTTATTTTTGTCAACTCTGGATACTCCTGTTTAAGGCTGCACCAAAACTCTGCTACTGGTTGATTCTCAAACTTTAGTTTTAGTGAAGAATCGGAAGTCAATTCTATAAGTTTTTCATATTCTTGATAGCATAAAATTTGGGGCTTTTCATTTATAGCAAAAGAATTTTTCACCCATAAAAACTTTTCCAGATTGGTACCCAATTCATTTCGAACGTACTGTGTTACCAAGCTACCCATGTTCCTAAGATGATTAGCAATGTCATTAACTTTTTCTTGAGGTAACTCTTCTGTTTTCGTCTCTCCACAACATTCCTTTAATGATGGAAAACTCCCCCACTTTCAACGCTACTTAGCCAAAATTGTAATTTCCTTTTAACAGATCTTATTTTACTATTTGCTGTAAACACTGTGATCTGTTTTCCTTGAAGTTAACTGTTGTGTATTTGTTTATAACCACGTGGGTAAAGAAAAGACTCGGAACTCGTACAAATGTAATCTTGATTTATTGCATAATAAAACACCTGTGAATACAACATATAAATAAATGAACTACATATAAATGAATAGTGAATATGCATCAATAATATAAGCAAGCGCATTACCTTCACTTGAGTTTCTCGTACGGCAGTCAGGATGCAGATGAATAATTTAACATTTTCCTAAACCGATGTACAATACGAGCATGCGCAAAACCTTAATATTAGGGAGCAAAACTTATAGTAACAAATAATATTTATAATTGGATTAATATATAACATTAACTTCATTAGTTTAGAAAATATTTGTTAAAGAGGCAAGTCTAAAGAACCAGTTTTTATCTATAATCTGCTTTGTAAATCAAAAGGATGTTCCAGAAGAAAAGCATGAACTTCAGCTCGCAACTCGAACAATCGAAGTAGTATTTTACCCCCATCAAACTTCTGTGTGAAGTAGTAGAGAAGTATGAAGGCTTCCCATTTCATCTCACAAGATTTTAAATAGTCGCATGTTTA
Organism: Agriotes lineatus; assembly: GCA_940337035.1. Classification (NCBI taxonomy): domain Eukaryota; kingdom Metazoa; phylum Arthropoda; class Insecta; order Coleoptera; family Elateridae; genus Agriotes; species Agriotes lineatus. Next base: position 56,241,251 of record OW679203.1, read on the forward strand.
ACGGTCGAGACTTAATGAAACAGGGTTTTTTTACACTTCACTGGTCGAAGCCACTCGTGGAGCCCTTCCGCATCATTCGCGGAGCTCTAGTGCTCCGCGGAGCACACTTTGAGAAACGCCGGTTTACATGCTTCATCGGTGGACATAGACTGGTACATAATTTTTATTAGGGTGGAAAAAATTTGACGGCCGGAATTACCCCCACGGCAGGTGTTCCCCCACTCTACCCTATCGCTTTTATTGGGTTCACTACTAAATTCACCTTTGGTTGAGTGGAAGAGTGGCGCTAAGCTAAACTCTGTCATTTATTACTTATTTCTGTTTTTGTTATGTACATATCTTGCTCTAGTTTTTTATAGGTAATACGAGGGAAAGTCAGTAATTAGGTCACAAAAGGCTGTTAAAAAAATACTTGGAGAAATACTTAGCCGAAAACAAGTTTTATTTTTTAACAAAGTCTCCACCTACATTAATACGTTAATCACATCGCTTTATCAATGCCCCAATACAGTGTTGTCAGGTCTAGTGAAATTTCATTAGATCTAGTGATTTTTAGTCAATCTAGTGATTTAGTGATAACTTTTGCCAAAAGAAAATTATTTAGTGATATTTTCCAGTCTATTTTATACAAAAAACAAATAATAAAGCAAAAATCCCTTCGCCCCTGTCGCCGTTGTTGCAAATTACTACCTACTACATATTATTATTCCAATCTTAGAAATTATTTTTCGCTGTGACGGACAGATGGCAGCCTGAGATTTGAAATATGAAAGTAAGTAAATCCCATGAATTACATAACCGAAAATGGGTATTTCCCTGGTTCAAACTAAGTGCCCGAGGCTATAAGCAGAACTCCCAAAGCGAATTGTTCACATTGGAATTTTTACTTTCGGTAGAAAGTAAAAAAATTATCAAAGTTCGAAATGTGCTGTGCGTATTGTGAGTACTGTGACCACTGGGACTCAAGTGGATTTTCCGGTGATTTAATGATTTGAATTTAGAATTATTGCAGGCTGAAGCTCCAAAGATTCACTTGCTTTATCCAAGAATGGCAACTGTTTTTAAATTATTGTTGAGTTATTACATCAAACCAGAGTACTTAAAAAATACGGATTTAAGCAAATTACAGTATAGAAATGCGGAACATTATGTTTCAATTGAGCACTTGTACTTAGGTCCAAATATCACAGTAGCGCTAGCAAATAATAGTTTAACAGGTAGTGCAAAACATTTTTTCCGTGTTTACATTTTTACACCAAGGCAGCGCTTAAATTTTCAAAATATTTCCCTTTAATTCCCGTGAAGCGCTGTTATTCTTAAATCATTAAATCTTCTAAATCATTTAATATTTGCAAATGTTGATAGTCTCGCCCCCTTAATTATAAATTTTCCTAATCTAATAACGGATGTCAATGCTTTAGATCGGGAAATTCGATCGCTAGAATATTCTGCAATTAATTTTGTAATGGAAGATTTAGAATTTTGGAAAGAAATTTGTAATTGTAAAAAAGCCGACGGTAATTTGTTATATCCCCAACTTTCTCAGTTTGTATTTTTTTTTGTTCTTCCATATAGTACTGCCTGCGTTGAAAGGGTTTTCAGTTCAATTAATTTAAATAAAACAAAACCAAGAAATAGATTAAGTACTAACACTTTGGCCGAAATCGTAATAACAAAATATATGATTAAATTCCATATTGTATAATTATTGTAGGTGTACTTTGTTATTCATTTATACTTCTTATTATATTTTATCTTGTTCGTGTTTTTGTTTATTTTTTATGATTGTTGTGAAAACTTTAAAATATTCTAAATATTTGATTTTTCATTTCCAGCTTTTTCACGTTTAAATTAATCTAGTGAAATTTTTGTCAATCTAGTGATTTTTTCCACCGCAAGCTAGTGACTTTTAGAAGGCATAGAAGGCTTTGGGCTGATTCTCAGCCACATGCGCTCCTCACGTTTGACATCATTATCACCTGCGAAATGTTTGCCGCTAAATTGTTTTTTAGTGGACCAAACAGATGGTAGTCACTGGGGGCTAGGAAACATTCCCTTATGGATATCATTTCCAGGAAGTCATTTGCCCAGAAAAAAGGCACGCTGCTCTTTCACAGTACACTTTTCCAGCACAGTCGCCATTTTAACACTGCCTGCGTACACATGTTATTGGAACACGGCAACTGTTACTTGACTATCATTAAGCTCGATTGTGCTACACCACCTAATGACAGATTTGAAAATAGCTCACTGTTATATTCAAATATACCACATCAGTTTGTGACATAATTACTGACTTTCCTTCATAATAAAGACATTTATTATTATTGTCATTTATCATATTTCAACTTTCTGGAGCATTTGTTCTATCGTTTACTTTACGACCTCATTTTTTCCACTGCCCTCGCACAATTTTTGGATGATCCTCACAGACCCAAACATGCGTAACCTTTATATGATCTAGTGGCCCTCCAAATGTCTATTGTAGGGTGCCATACGTCAAGATTTTTCTGAATTGTACCGATTTGGCGCTACTTGTCCCAAAACGAAATGCTGTCCCGATTTTCCAAGAAAATGTTACGCTTTATCGATTTAGAGCGATTTCTGCGAATTCTGGTTCAATACCTCAAATAGAATTTAGAACTAGGTGTTTAACAAGAATTGTGTATACAGTATCTAGCTATTTGCTATTGTGGAATTGAGTTTCCAAGGCTTTTCTAAATAGGCGATTAATTATGGGTTTATGCTAATAGCACATCGATCCACATTTAATATAAGTAAAAGTTAAAAGAAAATTGACAGTAGAGGTAGTATCTAATATGTTAGTAACCACATATATTGTGAAATTAACAATTTTATTAGTGTTCCTGTTAGGTACACTGTCTTATTTTATTATTAGTTAGTTTCTAGTATTTTTAAAATTAACTACAAACAAATAAAAAAAAAGAATAAAGTATTGAATTGCCTTTTCCCCACAAGTCCCCCCCCCCCCCCCAATGCATTTTCGTAATCTTATCCCAAAATTATGACACCCTGGGTCTATTGCCCTTTTCTGTATATTGTTTTATGTTGTCGCTTCCCCTTCTTTTATTTTCAATCTTTGTCGTTTTATTAAATAACACTTTTTTTTTAGATTTTCCCCATATTTTCGCTTATCATCGTCAACCCCATGAATTATTATATGCATTTAAGCCTGTTACCCTCTACGCAGGTTCTGTATAGTGTGTTGCCTACCTACATTCTCTTGTGTTCTGTAATCAAGAATTTTGTTATCCGTTATCACGATACACATACGATTTTGCCTTTACGCTATGAACTTGCATTTTTAATTCCTCTATTACCATTTTTTGGTGGTTGATTATCTTGACTCGTGATCCAGCGGTTGTCAATTTGAAGCACTATTGGTGGTTTTAAAAATAAACAAATGTGGATTAAAAGCTCTACAGAATGTCTTCTTTCAGAGGAGATGTAAAACTAAAGTCTCCATGTTATACGATGTGTAGCATCTAAAATATCTCTTATTAGGGTTAGAACATTTTAATTGGGCTCTGACCATAGCAGTCCGTGTCAAAGGTACCTGCTATTCAGCATGCCTAAACCTTGTCCATAATCAACAAATAAAACTATTTTCTTACCATTATAATCTTTGCCCTTTTGGTAGGTATAGTTACTTACTGCTTCCTCTTTACTTATTCGGTCGAATAGGTACTTGATTCTGCACTATTTTCAATTTTTCCCCACACCAACACTTAATTTCTTCACCACGCTCTAGTCGATACATGCACACTCTCTGCCTTATAAACGAAGAAAAGGTTTTATTCTAATTGCATGATGTTAAGACTTATACTGAAACGTCGGAGATTATTTCAAGTTTGATAAAAATAGGATAATGTTTCTGGTAAAATATATGTATTTATTTTTTCAAATAACTTTAACAAGAAGTCTGTTTATTGGTCTAACAATATTTTACTACCTACTTATCTAGAAGCTTTTGTACAGCAATTGTATACAAATATAAAATACATTTGTTTTATCTTAAAATTACTTACGAACTGTGAATGTTGAGTTCTCAAATACATTGTTATTTTTGATTACTCAATTAGTGTGGCTTGAATATAAAATGTTGCATGTATAAAAGGCTATTTGTACTAAATACCTTATTAATAAAAAATGTCAAACTGCAACAGGAATAACTTTTAATAAGTATTTAAAAAAATATAGTAATTTTAAACCACAAATCAACATCAAACGTAAAAAATCATCAATAAAATTAAAGATACCATTAAAAGTTGAAAGTATAAAAGTATATAGAAATAAAATGTGAACTATATTGCATTCCTATTTCCAAACCACACTATATAAATACATACTGTCAGGTTTGAAATCTTACTGATCACTGTTAGTTATCATAAATGGAAGACATTTGCTTTAATTCATCATTAACACAATAAAAACTTCTCAAAAAGTTAAAACAGTGATCACTTCCAATAAAAAGATGTAACATAGAAAATAACTTAGAGATACCTACTGTATAAATTGACAAAACAGATGTAAAGTCGAGGATGAAATACTAAAATAAATTAAAAATCTTTAATAGTCCAACTAATACTAACCGTAGCCACTTTTTACTACTTAAAACATTTAATGAACAGTTAAGTTAAACAATTCAACACTTTACAAAATGATTTTATTGCTTTCAGTTGCAATTTGTGAATGACGTATCTTCGGTTTGATACAGAACAGTTTCAGGTTACAATCCCTGACCAATGATTGGTTGACTTGCAACATACAAGACAAAGTTCTGAAAATATAAACGTTAGGGAGTTTTTTAGCTTTAAAATTCCAGAAAACCTATTTCATCATTCACATCTTCGAGAGCAGTCTCTGAGATCTCTAATATACTTATAAAATTCAAAATAAGTATTGCCTACCCAGATAAAGGTTAATTATTCATGATAACGGCTTTGATTGTTGAAGACGACTCCATATTGCCCTTTCAACTTATACAAATATACAAAATAAAGTATATATTTTTTGAATTTCCAAAGAAGCCAGATTTCAATCTAATTTTCCACAGTGATTCTCTTTCTTTTACCCCCCCCCCCCCTTTGACTTGTTTCATTGGCTGTTACAACTCCTATCTTCAAACAACTATATAAAGCAGTCACCTTAAATAATTCCTTCACTAAATCGCAGTCAGTGTTTAAAGTTAGTGACATTTCCTACTGTTGTATTAGCCCACGCCCACGCAGGGAAAGTGGTGTCTATACCAGGGTATACGACTGGCGCCAGAAAATGAAATATGAAGATTAATATAACAATGGCAATAACAGAGACTCCTAAGCCAGCCTTAACCATCTCCTTGGTGGGTAAATTACAAGCCGCTGAGGCTATGGCGTTCGGGGGAGTTCCAACAGGCAAGCAAAAAGCGTGAGAGCAACACAACCCTGCTGGCATCATTAGATAAAGGGGATGGATGCGCGCATCTCTTGCCAATGCACACAACACTTGAAGGATGACGTTGGCAACCGCCACGTTACTGGAAAACTCCGTCAGGACAGAGGCTACCAATGCGGATATCAACATAATCCAGAATTTGTGTAGGCTAAGAAGAGCGGTGAGCTGGTTAGCTATAAGTCTACCCATGCCGCTCCTTTCTGAGCCTTCGGCCAAAGCAAATGCACCCCCCAGCAAGAAGATCAGACCCCATGGTAACTTCTGCTGAACAACTTTCCAAGTCACCAATGGTGGTGATGGCTCTGTTGGGCGAACGGATGCATTCTTATCGAAGATTTTAAGAAAGTCGGGTCTTGCTGGAATGGTGAATAGCAGCATTACCACGATCAAGGCGGCGGTGGCATCTTTAACCTGAAAAAATAGTTTTTGTTTAATAAACACGTCTTTACAGTTTTGCATTTGGTTTGGCGCAGTATATTTCTTAAACATATGTTTAGTATTTAAAAAAAAAGTGAATGGAATTACTTGAGCTTATTATTTTCCTGAGCAGGCAGTGCAGGACTAAACAAATATCAGGAAAACATACTCTTTAACGATTTTTATTAACTGAAGAATCAATAATCCACAAAGATATAAAATACATTTTTGAATCATTTTTCGATGCTCAATAAAATTCACAAGGTGGTATCCTTAATCAAAATTAGTTGCTTGAGTTTCATTAATATCTAACCGAAGGTTATTGGGGATGTGTAGATGGATGTGTTGAAAATGAAGGAGGTGTTATTCACCTTATATTATTTCGAAGTTGATTAGCATATATTATATATAGCAGTGGTCCAATTATTGATTCTTATGTTACTCCTTTTCTAATTATCTGAGTTTTTGATCTTATTAGAATTTTTTATAGTCTACAATATATTGTTTTCTTTTATGCAAGTAGAACTTTAGTAGTTACCGCATCCTTTGTATACCATAGCAGTCATCTTTCCGCATAGAACTGTGTGTTATAGATATACAGGGTGTATCTAAAACGTAGGTCACGGTTGTTTCATGTAGTTTGTTACCTCATTATTTGCCTTTTTGTAAGAATCGAGCACTCACGGACGCTATCTTATATTTTAAGATGAAACAAATAGAGACTTCTAAATTAATGCACAAGCGAATTATTTATAATTACTGGTGATGTACAAGCAATTATAACCTTTGACATGACTAAGCACCATAGGCGTAACTTGGAAGGGGCAAAGGGGGGCAGTGCCCCCCCCCCAAATTTTGACTTTAAAGTGCAAGTGCAGCATTCTTTTGCAATGTAGGTTTAAAATTTTTGTTGAGTCTTGATTTTGCCCCAAGTGATGCCTCATGCTAAGCACGACTAATGCGACACTGCTGTGAGAACAAACCGAAAATCGCGAGTTAATTTAGCTTAAAATTGATGGTGCTCTTTTGAACTTTTGAACCAAAGACACATTTTGAAGCAAAGTTTATTAAACTCCGTAGGAAATTTAAATTCACAATTTCATTGGAGAAAAGCTTAACCGACATTTAGGGGTTTGGAAGTGCAACAGCCAATTAAACGCTCCGTTTGGTCCGTTTCCCGCAACTATTAGCGGGACAGTTTTGTAAGTTGTATAAAACGCATCTGAATCTCGGCAAGAGGAGAAAAACCATAGACCTGGTGCAAGTATAGTAGCTTCGCGAATTATCCGGAGGACTGCTGTAACAGATAATTTCTTTCTCATCTCCCGAAGAGAATAAGTTGAAATCGCAGCTCGTTTTCGCTGTTAGTAGATTTGTGATTCACACCAACTTTTTTTCCTAACTTTTATCCCAACTATGTGAATCATAAGTTGACATCGCAGCCCTTTTCGCTGTTAGTAGATTTGTGATTCGCATCCACTTCTTTCTTAACTTTTATTTCGGCTACGTGAAGCAAAAGCTGACCGTGCAGCCTTTCTTGGTTTCACAATTTTACTACGCCGCTAAGGGATCCTGTCGATGATGTCGTCATATTCTAACATATGTAAGGACAATTCTTCGAAATTAGCACGTTCCAGTATTTTCAGCATAAGTCAAGCCCAAATTCATAGTTCAGTAGTGTAATCAAACCTTGACTCCATACGAACCTTCTTTCCGCCCATCTCGTGTATTAAGGCTTTGCAGTTCATTTATGTCGTCGAAATTCAATTTTAAATTGAGCTTGTTCCTGCTTGGGGTGACGTAAGCTATTCCTGCATGCGAAGCGATTGCATTCACAGAATTGTGTTGTTCAGACAGTCACAAAACTTCCCCGAGTTTTGTTGGGAACTGTCGAGGTTTCGTTATGTTGGAACTCTTCCGAGCGTTCCGCATAAGTGGACCAAGGAACAAGTTAAGTAGCGGCTGCGCAATTCATTTTGCCTTCTGGGATCTCAGGCCAAAAGCATTCATTCAGCCTAAGGCCTTGAAATCCTGTGCAAGGTTGGGCGTTGAATCCCAGCGAGGAAAATGCCTCGCCGCGTAGTTAGTAAAGTCGAAATTGCCAAGTTTTCCGTACCGTTGGAGCTAAGCATCTCCGTTAACACTGTTATAGTGGATCTTAAAGAGAAAACTTCGGCGTTTTGATAATACTGCCAGTATAATGAAGCTCCGAGTCGTCATACTGAACCTTCTTATCGTAAAAGTGCTTCATTTTTACCCGAATGGAGATGTAACGCTCGATTATCGCTCCTTCATGTGGTTTCCCAGTAGTTACTGTTCACATTTCGTGGCAATGGGTTGGGATGCAATCTGCAGCTGGACAAGAACAACGTAATTCAGAACATCTGACTTCCTATCAGGTATTTGATAGTTGCTAGTACGTGTAACACCGATAACTTTATAGTGAAGTTATTTTCGACGTGTTGTTTTGGCGAATTTGGTTGATTTGAATTGTAAAATGTTAAACAATAGTTTATTGCTTACATGTTGCTTTGCGCTTCAAGTTCAAGTAAACGTTGTTGTACCACTATTTGAGTAATTGTTGCTAATGTTGATCATGTAACGTAGTCTTTTTGTGAAGTATTTAAAGATATTACTGTTTGGAATGTAGCCTTACCGTTTGATTGTTATTTTACCGCTGTATTTAGTTTAAACGTTGCAATTTAACCTGACTAACCCCTTTGGCCTATTATTTTTAACTGTACCCAGTAAACCTTTTCATGTTCATCGTCATATATATTTCTATTATTTCAATAGTTTATTGTTAATTATCTACGTTTTTTATTGGTGTTTGCATGCATACTCCTGTTTTGTTTTGATGTACAGGAAATCAGATGGATTGTAAGCAAGTGTAACGAAAGGTAGGTTCAATTCACCTGTTGCAGTCGCTACCTCAAGCTGTGCCAAGGTAGAAGTAAAAAGGTTAATCATTCGCTTCCACATTCAGAGTGCGTTCACCTGTGTTGCTGATTTTGTTTTCCCGATCTAGTCCGAATGTGGTGACGCACCAGTATTTAACATCTTTTATCTCGTTTAATGGAATGGAAGCCGATTCAAAGGTCGTAAAGAACCTTCCCTCTCGCTGACCGTTCCTAACTCGGAGCAACCTTTTGTTACCGTCCATCGTAACGGGGTTGGGGCTACGTATCCGGTTCAAGTTCTCGATTGTGTCGTTCTTATGTCGTTAATAACGTTTTTGACGGTAACACATATAGGCCGCGTTAATTACACAAAACACTGCCGAACTGCCGAGATTATACCGAGCCAGCCGAATGAAGCCACCGCCACCCGTTTTATATACTTAGTTGTAGCCTTCAAGACGGTGTATGAAGCGGCGGTTTCCAGCATCTATCTATGCGATTTGAGTGAAGGTACGAAACACACCTTAAATCCAACCAGAGCGTGCACTGTTACAATGTCTATATTTAAATAATCTGCTTCATCCCATATTATATATGGATATACCTTTATGGATTAATCATTAGCAGTACCATTACGTATTACGTGATTCTTTATTTTCCTCTGGATTTTATCTTCTTTTTAGAGAACAGTCTGTTGACATTTTTTATAGACAAGTAAATTATAAACATTATTAACCTAACCACAATTAAAAATAATATCTGCTCAGTCCTCTCGTACTATTTGCTGTTGATATAAATATTGATACCCTTCCTGCCTTTGGGCGTTTGTCTTTTAATTTTAAAACCTGAGCAAAATGAACAGTGATCTCCAGATGCAACGAACTGCAACTTAGATTCTTCAAAATTAATTAAAATGCCGTCTATGAGGGTATTAGATACCTCAGTTACTCCAACATTAGTTGTTTCATATTGTTATTGCAAAATATATCCAAGAACCCATTAAATTCAGTGTCTTCTTTAAACAGTTTTATATTGAAATCTCCATCTACAATACGACTACTCCCTTATTGAAGATGATGATGGTCTGCACATGATCATTTTATATTTTCTAAATCTGTCGTGTACTCATGTTAGGTTTTGTTTGCTTCAACTCTTGACAAAGACCTCAAAATTGCCTATATGTGCGCCAGGTACGCAAAATACTATAAAATAAATAAAAATATCCATGACATTTCATACTTAATATGATCTTCCGCAGTCAAAGCCTATACATTCACAGTTTGTTTTATTCTTTGAGTATATGTTGGCACCTCAACGTTGCATTTCCGGTTTCAGGTAAAACATAATTTCCAGTCGGTAAGTACCATTCAACTTATAACATCTGTTTCAGATGTTTTGAATATTTTGATGCCTATTTCTTTTTCCAGGTAAAATGCACATCCATATTTTGGTTTTTGATACAACAACGTTTAAACTCTTCTGATTTGGTGTCGGCGTCTTCTTGAATGACGCATACTTTTTCAGAGAATTTGTTACGCCTGACGCGGTTTTACTATTTTTAAAGTTAAATTTAGATCGTCTTCTTTCTGAAATATAACGAAATGTAGACAGAAGGCTATTTATAAAGCCGCGCGCACGTTTTGGCCTGCGATGCGCACGTAGGCACATCACGGTTCAGCGAGACTCACTCTTTAACCCGGAATCGTAGCAAGGACTCGCATCATTCACAGTCGTGACGCTAAAATTGGAACTGGTAAAATTAGACTTTATACTCGCGACTGCCGACCGATTTCCAATATTCGGACGTTCTGCGCTGCCATAAATTCCGACCTCCAATCAGTTATCTAACAGTCAGTAGGTTTTTGGGCCAAGTTCAAAATCAACATTTCAGGGTGATGGATGAAGATCAAACCCATACTGCTCTTAACTAATTGGTCATTTACATAACAATCAAAGCCTTACCTTGTGTTGAGTGATGAGAGTAGGCCAACCGGCTATGAACTGGGGTTGTCTGAAGAACCATAAGAGAACGGAGATGCAAAACAAAACTGCCACACAAATTTCGTGGAAAGACATGGGCCCCATTTCTGTCATTTTCTGCCTTATCAACTTCCGCGCCACAATTTCACCTTGCTGGCCGACCCTGATGCTCTTAGCCTCCTTAGAATTCGGCCTGAAGAGACCCATGAAGATGAACTGAAGCCAAAGCCACGACAAGAACATAGTTATTAACATTATTGGAACATTCAGAAACATCCACTGGGTGAAAACTAAACCTTCACTGTCGGGGAAGTAGGATTCATACATTCCTGCAAAGAGAAAATATATTTAGTTCAGCTCAACTGGAATCGTCTCAATTTTCGTACCTTTAAATGTGAGATTAGTTCCACTTCCTACAATTGTACCGAGACCTCCAATGGTGGAAGCATATGCCGCACTCAAGAAGTAGCATGTTGTAACTTTGCTGGGCTGCAGTTTGTCTTGGTCCTTTAGAGGTGGAGTCTCGCCAGTTTCACCTTGGTCATCCTCTTTGGTTCTGCTATTTTCATACATGTCGCCAATACCTTGCGACTCCAGTTCTCTGAGGGTGGCCTCCATGATGGGGCACATCATGGCAATTGCCGCCGTGTTCGAGATCCACATGGAAATGAACATGGTGACGGCGACCAGACCGAAGTTTAATCTCCTGGGGCTGCACCCTACGAGCAGGATGACAGCCAGGGCCACTCTCTTGTGCAGGTTGCAGTGCTCCACCGCGATGGCAATGATCAGCCCCCCAATGAACATCATGTTCGTTTCCTTCAGATAGCACAGGGAGGTTTGGTCAGAGTCCAGAATACCCATTAGAGGAAACAGCACCATTGGGATTAGGGCAGTTACTGGTAAGGGGAGGCATTCTGTCACCCAAAAGCCTGCCATTACGAGGACTACGTAAAGGCAACGCATTGCGGCCGTGTTATCTAGAATGAATACTGGTAGGAGCACCAAGGGGTAGACCATGACGAATAGTGATCGCCAATAGACGCGAAACGCGTTCGCGAGGAGCTGTAGGAACGTAGACATCGTTTCGTGGATTTCCTTCGGCGATTTCACTGTAAATAAAAATGGGATTTAGTTGGGTACCACTATACTGGATGCGGATATAACAGTGGCGTAACAATATTTACTGAAACTTTAACAATAGCATAGTATTGAAAAGGTAGAGATGACAATTTTTTGTCTTCCCCTTTTGCCACTAGCTTCTATCAGTCACAGTTACAATTATGATTGCGAGTCTTCTAGTACAGACAACAGTCAACGAGGGGTAACTATGCATACAAAGCAAAAGAACGCTACAATTCGGAACGTTTACCTTGTTTCGTATAATCCATACCTTTTTGAGTGACATAGAATGCAAGGAATTCTAAAATATTTTCTACCTTTAAAAATGTCTCGATTGGCCTGATGGAATAATTTTAAATTTCTCTCAAGACAGATCTTTCTCCGGAAGCGTTACTAATCGGCATGCTAACATATGTTTCTAGATCAGTGTTGAATCCAGGGGGGTGACCGGGGGTGAAATTCCCCCCCGGGCAGAACAAAATTCCCCCCGGAACATTACCTACCACTTCATATTCATGTTTCTTTAAATCTATAAAATAATGGGCAGATTGCGGTGAAATAGGTAAAACTACCCCCCCAGACGTTTCATTTTCCCCCCGGAGTAATCAGTCTGAATTCAACACTGTTCTAGATGGATCTCTATATTGGAAATTTAGAAATTATATTATTTTTTTGTATGAAATTAAAACCTAGTAATTATCTTTTCCACCAAATAACTCTTCTTCTGTTTCCGCCTCATCATAAAAATGTCAGCTGAATGGTATTTATTACATATATTGCAACTCTGCAACTTGGTTATCATTCACGACCATCCTTCCGACATGATAGTTGGCACGTTTTGCACTTACCCACTTACTTTAGTATAGAAACGCTTGTATCACCTGGCCAATTTTATTGTTGCCTACTAGTGATGTAAAAAACGCGTTTTTTAAATCGAACAAAAAACCTGAAAAAACCCACAAAAAAGTTGTTTGTTTTTTTGTTTTTTATTCATTTTTGTAATTGGCGGCACGGCACGTTTTGGTAGGTATGGTTGGCGGCAGGTAAGCAAACGGCAAAATTTAAACTTATTGTTAGCGAGTAATTTCTGCATTATTACAATTTCTCTATCCACTTTGGCTATGAAATGTATTATTTTGATTTAGAATTATCTGTTTTTTGTTTTTCCAAAGAATATTATTTGTTGTTATTCACTACACATTAATTCTGAAAAAAACGTATTTAAAAAAAATCAGACTGCTTTTTTTTTTACAAAAAAACAGGTTTTTTTTTAAACGAACGGAGTTTTTGGTTGCATCACTATTACCTACCATTAACTACTTACCGTACTCGACAGAGATGTATTTGGTCCATGCAAAATTTTCCAATTTGAAATTCAAATTACTGTACAGGGTGTGTATAAATAGGCGAAAGAACTACACGTGGCGATGTTGGTCATGATATTCTGAGTCAAAAATCGTAATACTAGAATGTTGGATTGGTCTTCGTGAGCCCACACGAGCAGTAGATAAAAAACGTGTTTTTTTCAGTTAAAGAAAATTTTTTAATACAAAGGGGGGCCATGTGGCATCTCATTGAGTAGAATGTGTATCTATAATTTCAGAAAATGTTCATGAATATTTTTAAATATTGAATAGTTTCTTATTGAAAGGGTGGGGGTCCATGTAACACCTGATTGAAAGATCTTTGAGTTGAATATATGGGTACCTCTAATTTAAAAAAAAATGATAATCTTCAACAAAGTTTTTACTAAATAATGAAGTACTGGTAGAACTGAAGAGCAGAAATACTAAAGCAGACGCAGTTTTGTTAAGGATCATCAAAACTTTCTGAAATTATAGTAACATATTCTACTCAATGATACCATTCAAATTAGGTGCCAAAACATGGTCCCCTATTGCACTTAAAAATTATTTAATATGGTGCCGATCGGCTATCTGATTGATCTCAAACAACTCAAAAGTATCTAAAATTGATACAGTTTATTATTTTAACATTTGATTTGTCTACAATATTGATACGCATTCAAAAGATAGAAGGACGGGATGGGGGGGGGGGGCTTTGACGTTCACTGTTGTATATGTTTTGCCTTTACACGTGCATTAACGTACAGAACATCGAAGATCAAGTCTCCCCAGACACTTATAAGAAATATTTAAAAAGGTTTGCACGCAGAAACGGAAATTTTTCAGTTCCAAATTCCAGACAAATATTACTATACAGGGTATGTATAAATTGGCGACAGAACTACACGTGGCGATGTTGGTCATGAACTTCTGAGTAGAAAATCGTAATACTAAAATGTTGGGTTGGTTTTCGTGAGCCCGCACGAGCAATAGATAAAAAAAAAAGTTTTTTCTAGTTAATTTTCTGTATCAAAGTATCATCAAGTAAAGTTGTTCAAAATGTAAAATTATGGTTCCTTGACACTATCCTCCGATAGTAATAATATAGAATAATTTTGTATATCAAATAAGATGCCTTAATCTCAGTATCACTATTTCAAGGTTACATAAAAAATTATGCGAGTTTACAAACATCCACTTGAGAACTTAAGAAAATAGAATAACAAAACACTTGATCACAGTTGATAAAAAAGGAAAAAAGGTATTACAGTTACAATTTAGCTACGAATTTTAAAAATGATTCTGTTGCAGAAGACTTTGGTCATTCCAGTCGGATATCGCATTTAAATGAAAGGCTGAATTTGTTGCCCTCGTAAATTATTAATGAAGTCGTGACCCCGTCTAAGAATACAATCAGCTATATCAAACACGTGCATTGAATGTAAACGCTTACGTAAATGTCAAACGTCCTTTTTTTTATTTTAACAGATAATTCTAAAAATGTAAAACATTGGCTGATTATTTAAAAGTCGCAGTTAATTCCTGTACGCAAAGTATCAACGTATTCGTTATTTACTGTCACAATATAGATATCAAGCTAGAACAAACTAACCAACGGCTGAGACGATTTTCTGAAGTAAAGCGAAATTTAAAAAAAACTCGTTCTAATCATTTTTGTAATGTGGACTAAATGGAATTTTGCACTAATCGGGGCTTTGCTGTATTATCAAAACAAATACTGCTTTTATTAATAATCTGCACACTTTTTCAAGTTCAATATTCCATTTTGGCTTGCTAAAACGAAGACATGATACTAATTAGTTGTTAGTCGAATGCAGGCTTTCACGGCCGTTGTTCAAATCGACGACCACGGCATAACCCGGAAGAACCTATCATTAATTAGTTGTTGTTCATTGGAACTACTATTTATAATAAAATATTGCTTCGTATATAGAAACTTGGCCAGTGGCGACCACCCAAGTCGTTATGTATTGCTTACGTTAAGATATCAACTCCGAAGGAAAATAAACTTTATTTCGAAAAAAAAAGAATGGAAGTGTAGCTAACTACCACGATTGAAACATGATCGTTAGTACATTTCTGAACATAAATTGCCATGTCAAAAACTGGGCAAAACCCTAAAATCTACCTGAGACTGTCAAAATGGTCAAAATGGTATTCTAAATCCATATGATCACTATTGGTGATTATGTCATTAAGCTACTCTGCAGCCCTCAATTCGAAAGTCAGATGAGAAAAAATCTTGAGCTTTACCATAATTATAAATTTTATATTGTGGAATCGTTCAGTGTATTTAATCATTTTGGTTAGTTGATTTCACCATGACCCCATCCCGATGTCGTGAAAAAACAAAACGGGACACGATTTAGTCATCAAGCTGTTTTAAAGGTCGTTATGAAAGATTAAAAATGCCAAAGTCTAACTTTTCAATTTTCAATTTCGATTATGCTTTATATTTTAGTCTAGATGCACAAAGGCGTTGGGAAAACTCTTTACCCTTATTTGATATACACCCCTCGTGGAGATGAACAGTTCTTCAAATTTGACGAAAATATCAAAAGTTCTAAAAGGGCCGTCACACAGATGTTAAAACAACACAAACCTACTTTTAATATTCGGCATCCGTCCGGATGAGATCCCACCGAGAAGGCACAACAACTTAAGCACTTAACGCAGAAAAGGAACTACTGAATTAACAGCGGCCGCTTCCTCGCATAGTCATCAGGTGGATTAATCGCATAAGTCAGTATCATGCACAGCACATCCTAGAAAGGCCTAATTGCACGCCACGACAGTAATACTAATAACAATTTTAATGCCAAGAGTGGACAAGTGACATTAGAGGTTACTGGGGACGGACACAATCCAACTGAGCGTGGAACAGCGGCTGGCGTTTAAATAATGATAACGGAGAGCAAATCATTACAACCACATGACCACCGGTCTGCATTTTATGTGAAATATCATCGAACATTGGTCCAGAAAATACTGGTTTTTCAGAAACGGGTAAACGATCTCCGTTAATCGTAACCCCTTTTCGAGGTGCAATTGCTCTTGCTGTGAAACCAGCGAAGGACGAAGAGCTGAATTTTTGCTGCACGCTTGGAAAGGTACGCCTAGTGAAAGTCAATTTTTATCAGGAATAACGAATAAGTGTCGATTTACGCACATAAAACATCTGTTGAGATTGTATAGTAATACCATTCGAATAAGACCCAATCTCCTCTAACCCTCTTAAGGTTGTAAACCGCTTTATAAGCATATTATTAGAAAACGATTGCCTCTAAATAATATAAATTTCAACCACCTGCGACATTGTTGTACAGCTGGACGTACAAGTAATGCGTGTTTACAACTTGTAGAAGATTAAAGCAGACTGGGTCTTATTCGACTAGTCGCACTTTAGTAGGTTTCCATACAGGACACATCATCTTCTTTACCACTTCTGACCTACTAAAATTTTGAAAGAAAAGCAAAACGTTTTTTAAAATACATTAAGAGGTGCGTTAAAATATTCAGCCATTACAATTTCTACAAGCCAACTTCATAGAATCGAGTGCATTTATCGAGTGGGCTTCTTCAAGAAGATTTTCTCTAAACCGCCTTATTATTTATTTGTTTCACAGAATTCTTAAGTAGTAAGGTAAAAGCAGAGGCGGGTGGGGCAGGTTTCCGGTTTTCCGGAGATTTCCGTGTGAGCCACAGGTTGGCTCAAGGTAATTTCAATTTCCCCAACTTCAGCCAAGAACGGGAGTTATATGATGGGCAACAGAAAGAAAGGGTGGAGAATGGAAGAAAGGCCAGGAAAAGTGAAGAAGTACTGCCCCGACATTCGTCTCTAAGAAGGTACTCTGTTGAATCAGGAAAACTACCTAAAAACCTGAATCAGTGCAGACGGTAGCGGGAATCGAACCCACGACCTCCCGAATGCTAAGTAGGCGTACTAACCACTAACCTACAGAGTTCAGTAAGAGCCGCAGATCCAGCTGGCTGCTTATGGCAGGCAATAGCATCGAAGTTTGCCGTCGCCTCATAAAGTTTCATGAACCGAAACGGAAACTGTATAATTTGTTTCTTCTATATTTGTACAGAGTTTAAATTTAAAACGGTTCTATTAAATTTTTAGATAAAATTGACGTATGGAATTGCATGCCGGAACGCAATGCATTTTGGGGTACGGAGCTTCAGCTGTCATTTAGGGTCTCCTGACTCGGCAATGAGCGTAATTAAAAAAAAAACCCTCATCACTTGCCAAATCCAAAAATGAGAAAATTAAAGTAGTAGTGAAAAGGACTGTTTGTAAAATAAAACGGCAGAGATAGCAAATATCCAGTTGCACTTCTTCGCCCAGGGATTTTACGAGCTCTGCGAACAAGGCGTGCTCTTCAAATATAAATATGTCGGTACGGACTCTCTCCCCCTGTTCGGAAGCAAAAATGTCTTTGAAAATTCTAAAAAACCGGTTTCCGCTGGCCAAAAGTTTGCCGGAGCAAGTCCAGGGCTGATTCCCAATCCGTCACTGTAGCCTTGACGCCCTCCCACAACGTTGCGGCAAAATCCTCCAGCATGATGGTCAATCTGGTCAGCGCATTAGCGTCCGATACATTCGAGCGGCTCTTGTATACGGAAATGGCGGAAATTATGTTGCGCCTTCCGACTCTGGTTTTCCGTTAAACCTCGAAGTGCACCGCGTAAAGTTTCCTTGCGGTGGAATTTCGCCGGGGTTGGTGCGGTTTCCATCTGCGTCTGCCACATATTTTGTAAGCTACCCAGCAGTTTAAAATTGCTCCGCAGACATCTGGATAGGAGCGGCCATTTTGAAGCGAAAGTGGTCTTCTGCGCCTGCGCGAATTCCTACTTCACGACGCTACCGCTTCACTTGGGGGAGCTGGCGTACGCGTACGTTACGTGGCTTTCTTTGTCTTTCTCGTAAAAACTTAAAAAAACCAACCTTGTTTTACTCGAGCCCCACGTTGGACGCCAGTTTTAGTCTACCTCGTGTGTGGTTCGATTTACATGTGTGTGAGAAGGTCCGAGTCGAGTGGCTAAGACAGGTTCACACGTGGTCCACGCCGTAAGTCACAGGTGTCACCCACTTAGTTCTTACTTACGCCTAATTAAACTGACTTAATTATAATATCAAAGAGTCTTGGGGTTCCGTTGCCGCTAGGGGAAAACACGCACATAAGGCAACGCACAACAGATTGGCACTCACCAGTGCGGGGAAACACGACTGCACCCGTAGGACTGTTAAACACGAACCGGAGTGAAAGTTTGTCCCTTAAGTGCATCATGCGCAAAGTACAGATAATTGCGCCAATGGTCAATAGAGGGCGCTACAACACGTCAATATAGTGCATTCCCTCAAAACTGAGCGCTAGCCTTTTTCTCTTACAAGAGATTACTAGAAGAGATTCTTAAAGCTATTACGAAAACTACTTTGGATTACTAGATGTTTGTTTATTTATTATTCTGAAAATGGCATAGATAATTAATAATTCATTGTGAATTATTATAGTTGTCTATTTTCTATTAATGTGTTTATTTATTATTTATTGTAGGTCTACAATAAAAATAATATAATGTATTTTGAATATTTTCCTGAATACGTCCTTCTGTAATCAGAGTTCGCTCAAACCTCTAACCTCTAACAATAGATTTACTACTGACGTTTATCAAGTTTACTTGTGTAATCCCTTGTAAGTACGAAAGCAGAGAAAAAGATTAGTGCTGTGTTTTGAGGAAATGTACTATACAGGAGGCCCTGCATGACAGCTGACCCCCATTCCCCATAATGCACCGCATTCCGGTATACGATTTCGTACTTTCAATTTAAATTTCATCTAAAAATTTAATAAAACCGTTTTAATTTTAAATTCTTTAATAATATTTAAGAAGGAATTAGACACTTTCCGTTTCCGTATACAGAACTTTTTATATAGTTCTTATAACTTTACGAGGAGACGGCAAACTTGACCTTCGATATTCTATACCTTAATGAATGTGTAAAAAAAAACATATACAACGGTGAGTATAAAAAGCCCCCCCCCCCCCTCTAACTTTTGAATGGGTACCAATATTTTAGGCAAATATAATTTTAAAGTAATAAACTATACCAATTTGAGGTATATCAGATGGCCGCTCGGAACCACATTGAATATTTTTTTAAGTGCACCTAATTTGAAAGATATCATTTAGAATGCGTATCTATAATTTTAACTATTATCAACTTGTTCTACAGTTGAATTCCGTTTTTGTTACTGGAAATGTTGCTTGGAAATGATTGTCAACTCTATTCTCAACATTATCTTCACTGTCGAATCAATATACCTTGCGTTACTGAAGTCCATCAGGATCAAGTACTGTTATCAAATCATTTTGACAGGATGCTGTTTTAAATTTTCTAATTTCATCTTATTTGCAGATTACTTAAAGGTATTCAAAAATGTATAACAAGCATAGGCGCCGAAATTTCAAAATTTGAAGGAGGGCTCAATCAGACTCCAAATGTGTGTATGTAGTTATGTTTTATTTATACATAAAAAGAGGAATAAATTCATGATTTTCTTTCAGTAATAGTAGTTTGTATACCAAAGCACTAAAGTTTGAAGTTTAACTTTTTATCACGAATCTAGATAAACCACAAGAGGGATAAAAATGAACTTCAGTGCCGAGGAGTACATTATGATTTATTTGAAATCGAAAAATCGTGAAATTACAATATTTTAACTAACTTTTGTAGGTTATGTTGACGTCGGTTGACATATACCTATTGCCCCGCCACCTACAAAAAGTCGTCAAACAATGGATTACTTCACTGCCGATTTCTCGTATTTTAATGGTTTCGGTGTTCTTATCCAGAAACATGTTGCTATGTACGAGTAACTTTAACTTTTCTTGATCAAAATCATTACTATAAAAATTAATAACGTCATCAGTACACTTTCTTGAAATCTATCTCTCAGATATAAGTTTGATCAATGATTTAATTTTTTTTCTACAGTTCCTTTGAGGACTCGAACTCATGCGTGTTTCACATGGGACTGATCATGGTCAGTCCGACTGATCAAAATATATTGTATCGTATGGACAAATTCACATGTAAGATGCGTATTTCGTCCGCAGAGCTGTCAGATTGCCTTCTCCCACTGTGTATGCGTATCGTCAGTTGGGTCATTAACATTACGTTTATGAACCATTTTGCTATTCAACATTTTGATAATGCAAAGATTTTGTCGACATCAATTGTTTGCCGTCCAAAAATTTGGATTCGTATTTCTAGTACCAAATATGCATACTGCACTAACATGCTTACAGTTCGAGGATGCATTTATAACTAAACAGAATACAGAAATACGACGCCACAACGCTTCTTGGCAGTTTCCACAAAATTCGGTAGTTCCCCGGGAGCTTTCTGTAATTTTTCCTCGCCGTTAAATACGATAACTTGCTACGTTTCATTTGCGCCGCCTTTCAATTTCGCATTCTGTAGTATTTAGTCCGCTCTGTTGCGCATCTGTTCGCACGATTGTCTGTGAGCGCGCCGTTTTGTATTTCGCGCCATTGAGTCACGCTACTTCGGTGACCTGGTTTGGAAACTTTCTTGGACTCGCGTTTTGTTCGGAGCGTCTTTTCCGCTCTCGCCCGGCAAGTCGACATCATGGTGGTTTAGCGTTTGAAGAACTTCGGTGGAATTTCTGAGGCTGCTGTTGGTTTTTGATTGTGAATGTAAGCCTACACTTTAGAGTGGTTTTGATGTCCCCGAGTTCATTATGAGGAAGATTTGATTCCTACGCCTTCGGCGGATTCTGTATGCGATCACATGACGTCACACATTGCCTGGAATTCTTTCCAGGGTGAGTATTTTAGTTCGCTCAAAATTCCTTATACGTCTTGTATGTTATCGTGGACCTCTTTCCTCCCTTTACAGCAACTAGTGCCCGAGTGCCAATCATGAGGCATAGTTGCAGCCAGGCGCGTGCTGGGACTCTACAGAGGGCCCGGGCATGGAAATTTTGGGAAAGGCCCCTAAAAAATACCCGTGGTAAAATTGTTATTTTTTCGAGGTTGTAGGATATAAAACGGTAGAACTTTAATCGAGAAATATAGTATAAACAGTAATTGGTGTCGTAGAATTAGGTAGGGTTACAAAACTTAAAACTTCGTAAATAAAATGTATTCAAAAATAATAGTTATTGAATGTATCAGTGTCGAATGTAGCTTGAACAAGCGTCCACGTACGGCTGAGTACAAAATAAGATAAAATAAAATAAAATAAAAATAAATAAATTAGTCACGAAAGAAAAACTTTAACCACGACTCCCGTGTGGGTCGTCCAATACAACTTTTTATCCATTACCTCTATTAAATCTCTTTAACTTATTTTTTCTTCTGAATTTTTTTACACTAACATGATATTTGGTATTAATAACATTTAAAAATTACAAGCAAGACTTTAATTAATTGTTGCGTATCCATAATAATTATTTCTCCTCGACTTTTATTTCTCACTAGTGACTGACTAATGATGAACTTGTTTTATTTGAAATAACTGTAGTAATATTTTTACTTTGAGAAGGTGTTGATTAATAGCTATTTATATAGCAAGTACATCATTTGAGGAGGCTATTTTATGGCCGAGATAGTTTTGTAAGCTAGGTCAATAATAGTTAATAATGTATTGACGGCATAATAGGTTACTTATAGTCGAGGAAATGTTTAAAGGGCGACGCAAAGTGGAGGGCTTTACATTTCTCGATGATTATATTTCACGTGATTATGCACGTGGCACATACAACATTTTATTTTATTTTACTTTTGAAATGTACACAATTGAAGGATTCAGTATTTTGGCTACAGACTACATCGTCATCGTTGTGCTGGAGCTGTGAATTTTGGTGTGCTATTCTTTCTATGCAGATTGTTGGTGTTGCTATACTATATTGTTAATCTTCATTATACTGCCTATCAACTTTATAGACCCTCAGGCCATAACAGTCATATTACGCCCGCTATTAAGAGCCAGCATAGTTATGTATGTACCAAGGGTATTATGAAGATGTTTATGCATTTTCGAGAGCGACAAGTTTACAAGCCTGAGGGTTTTGGCCCGAGGGTTTATGTCGCGCGAGGGCTATAAACATCAAGTAAGGCCCATGGTACATACACTATTTTATTTTCCACTTTAAATAAGCAAATAACTTGAAAAGCTTTCCCGCCCGAGAGGGCATAGTGAGCGGGCGTTATCATTACGCCCTTTCTTTACGCCCTAGGGCGTTATAGACTACTTTATATATCTCTTATCACAGATATAAACAAAAAATCAGTGGAAAATAAAACAGGATTACGGTTTTAAAATGAAATAAAGTCAAATTATGTACTAGCTGTATAAAAAGGTTTATTCGACTGCTAAAACTGATTAAAATCGAGTTTATACGTTTGTCTATTGTGTAACAGAAAGAAATTTGACATTAGATTGGCTTGGTGGATCTTGACAAGCAGCGCAGAGTTGTTCTTACAGCTGCGTGAACGAATAATTAATCATTGTAGTTTAGAAAATACATTTGCACAAGGTATTTGCTTAAGTTGGATTGTGAGAAGAAACTTGTATAGGTTAGACTCAGATGCCGAATTCGCTCAATTGCCCAAATAGAATACTCAGTACGAGAATTGCGTAAAACCTAAATTCGCTCAATTGCCGAATTAATTGCCAAATTTTTGCTCAGTTGCAGTATAGGCCAAATTAATTTCGGTAATTGGGCCAATTTGGCATCTGAGTATCATACACATCGAATACAGTAGAACATAAATTATACTTGCATATAACCACAAATACATACGATACAGAACTAAATCCACTTCACATTGCGAAAACATAGCTATAAGAGGGGACTACATTTGCTAAGGAAATTTCATCTTCAAAGTCAGTGTCAAGACTTTCTTCATTTTCTTGTCCTTGTTCATCTTGATCATGTTGTTAGCTTTATCTGTCTCATAAATGTTTTAAAAATGTCTTTTTGGAAATTGAGGCCACAGTTTGGCAAACGTCATTAACCTTTCCTTAATTTTTTTTTTTTGCTTTTTAGAGGGCTGGAATAACTTCACAAATTCTATTGAGGGAGTTCATTGGCATACTTTGACTAATTTCAGGAAATCTAGGACGATTCAAGTATTCTAAATCACCATAAAATAATCAATGATCCACAAGTCTGGTGTTTATACTGACTAAAATTTGGTTCCTCACAACATTATTAACGTGGTCAAACGAAAGTGATCTTCATTTTGATAATTTATATTTTTTAAAGAACAGGCTGTTGTAAGAATAGTCCTAGGGCCCAGCAACTCAGGGCCTACCGGGAAATGCCCGGTAGCCCGGCGGGCCAGCACGCGCCTGGTTGCAGCTGATAGTCGCTTCCTCGGCCGATGCTCATGCGTTTCGGGCTGATAATCTTGGGCCTTCGGTCCGGAGCCGTTTGATTCCTGCCGCTTGTATTTATTCCGAACGCTTATGGAAATTGTGGCGTCGTTCGGCCCTGGGTTCCCTTCTGGGACCGCGTAGTGCGTTTCCCCCGACACTAAGCATCGTAGGAACACCTGCTGTAATTTTGCCTGCCTGGCAATTCTTTTTAATGTGTACAATGTGTGCACTTATGTTATTGCTGTAATGTGTATGAATTTGTAAGTAATACAATTTTTGTCAAAGGTACCTTATTTGCATATTGCTGATCATAGTAATCTACGATTCTTATTTTGAAACGACATTGTGATATATATTTGTACCTACTATGAATTTATGCTGACATTATACTGTGATAGTTGCCATCTGGCTTTATTTGCTACTGCGACCTATATTTGAGTTGAACTTCTCTTTCAGATTTATTGTGCTACCTGAGTTTACGTATTCTCGTTCGAATGCCTGGATACACTTGCCGTTATTTGATAAAAAAATCGTTGGCGCCCGTTTTAAATATTTTAAAGAGTGTACACGCCGTCTCCAAAACTGTAGCTGGTCGGCCGGCAATTGTCTCCAAGTAGTCACGTTATGTATTGATTTTGAGAGATTAGCCAACGGAGAACCTTTTCTAATGTTAACAAAATTGTATTAAATTTCAGCCCGGTTTTCGGTCGCTATACAATATTCGTGTCTTTGATATTGTCTTCGGCCGGGACCGCCTTCGCAACAGATATGTCGCTATATCCGATGTTGCTATAATGGATATATACTGCATTATTATTGTTTTCATCAAAAATAATGTTTAATTTTTTGCAATTTTTAAGGATGTCGTTTGCTTTTCCACTGGTTTCACTTCTTTTTCCGGATGGCTTTCCAAAAAAGGATAATACTGATTGACAAATCTAATTCTGAGTACCTAACTAAAGTTAACAGAAGTTTCGTAAAAACGATGCTCTCTCTACACAATTTACCTCAAATTTTCATTAACATATTGTTGCGTCTATATCGAGTGATCGGCAGTAAGCGGCAACAACTTAATAACCGAAAAACAACCAAAACAACAACAGCAAACAAATCAACAATAAACTGGCCTTTATAAAATATAAATTCACTGGCTTAAACTAAATTACAAGTCAGAATTTATGTCACGTTTCAAATTTGATATTTACTTTGTCTAAATTAAATTTTGACTGAATATTTTTTTACACCTTGTAATATAAAAAGATAGCAGTGTTTCAGAGGGTATTATTTTGACTTTACCCATTTTTTTTAATGTTTTTAATGTTCATTTAGATAGGTCAAAAATTTTGTTCTACGTTTGTTATTAACATGAAACATGAAACAAATGTGTGTGTTTAGTACTCTGCTACTACTTTAGTGCACAATATGAAAAATGTAATACACATAGGTTAGTGCACGCTCTACTCATCTAATGATCATTTCAATTGTTTAAGTGTGCAGTTATTTTTCTACTGCTCAAATTAATTTTCCAGGAAACATGATAGATGTACAAGTGGTAGTTAAGTTAAAATAGTGTAAATTTAAAGATTTTAATGCAACTTTAATTTCAGGCATGATGAAATGATTTAAAAACTGCTCATTATTTTTTAAATTTAACAGATACCCTGCACCTATAATAATCACTTTAAATCACTAATGTGTTATCTATGATGCATTTATTATTTTAAATGATCGTCTTAACGCTAGTTAATATAAGTAAACTGCTAAATTATTCAACGCATTGATAGATAATTTTTTTCTAATGGCAAATTTTTAAATTAAATGTACACATATGTTATACAATGCTTCAATATAGTGATCATTTCATTTAAAATAATGCGCATTTAAATTGTCCCGATTTTAAATTCATAAAAGTGATTACATCACTATATTCTGCGTATGTACCTGAGTGGCAATTGCAATTACGCATTACCTGTAAATTATTTAATTACCTCTCAAATATCCCCAATTTGAATGTAAAACATAAGTTACTACCATAGTTTGTAATGAATGCTCATTAACTAATTTAACTTTAACTTGCTGTAACTTGCTTGTTATTGGGTTTTGGTCGGTAGTTTATACTCCCCCCTCTACCTACCCTTTATACTCTGTTTCGTCAATCATTTAGTAAAACTAACTCCGCTTATAAATCACCAGTGTCAAGGCTTACTAAATAATTTATTGTTTATTGCAAACATTTAGACTTGTTGCATTTGTCACTGCACACAATTAAATCTGCCCTGAGGCGGCTGCTAAGTTAATCGCTACCACTCTGTATATAGTTATTTAATTTTACGTGGTGTTCTTCTCTTTTATATATTGCCTTAACTAAAGGTTCATAATGTCTTTTATGTTCGACTGCATCATAAAGGCGTTGCTTATGTTTATGGTCCATAAAGTGGAACTTTATTGTACTTGTACAATAATGCGGCATTTTATTGCGATTGTACAATAATGATACAATAAATTGAACTGACTGTCACTGTCAAGCAGCCTACTTGCTAGACTTCGGTCTCCCCACAACTACTACTACTACTACACTGTCAAGCAAATGTTGCAATAAATATACACTTACAATTTTTTTTCAAATTAACATTAACAAGAAACAGTGTTTATAAATGAAGAAACAGAGATTAATTATTATGGTAATGAATATTTATAACACATTTTTGTTGCCATAGATGTTCATTATGAAAAATATGTCATTATGCATCAATACACTCTAATGTCATTTATTGTCAATCACAGAATATATGTTAAATTTATATACTCATTTATTTCGATTTTAGCAGTCGGTCATAAATCTTTGTATGCAACAGTTACATAATCTAACTTTCTTGGCTCGTTCTCTTTAATAAAGTAGGTCCAAGAAAGTCCTACGTTATGCATTTGTTATATAAATAGCTATTGTTAGTTTATATTGGAAAATTAATAACTATATTATTTTATTCCATTATTTTTAGAATACTTTTCTTGTTTATTTTATGCGAGAAGTCATATACTTTTAGTTCTAGTGGATTTTTCACTGGATTTGTGTGTATATATCCCAAATAAATAAGTTTCACTAAATCCCAAATGCGCTTCATCTACAGTATCATTTTTACAATCGAATATATGGCTTTTTATGTTACCAACAAAAGGATTCAGGTATGCTCAGATATTTCCATTAGTTGACTCTTTCCCTCAAAATTTGTTGACCAATCAGAGCGCTAGCATTTAAAAGTTTTAGCCAATCACCTACCAATGACAATTTTACATTTTTTTGTAGTAGTTCAGATTGCCAATACATTCGGGAATTTAAAAATCATTTTCGTTTTGTATGTAGGTTAATATTAAATCAATTTTTCTAATTAAAAAATAAATATTAACGTTAAAATAGCTTTTCACGAAATAGTCCGTCGAATATCCGGTGTGTAAATCAAATTGCCCAATTTTTTCAAATAAACTGAATAAATTGTCGGTAATTTACCATGCACCCGGGATATTACTGCTGAAAATTTTGCTTCCAAGTGTATAAGTACAGCTTTGAAGAAAACCTTCTCATATCTTTCTAGATGCTTTCGAAGACTTTCCACTGAGTATATTACCTATTTCGTTATACACTTAGTATGTCCAATTATAATTACAACTTTGTACAAATATATAGTGTGGCTGAAGAAATAAAATAAGACAAACGCTGTTAGCTGCTATCAACAATGAATGATCAATAATGATAGTTATCCAACCCCAGTCTAATTGGTGCAATAGTTCCATTCGAGAAAAAACTAAATAAAATTTTGTATTTCACTTTTTTACAACTACGTTTGGTTGGTTATTAAATTAATGTATCAGCATTATGTCATTATGATGTGCATTTAAATATTTTAACGGTATCTGAAAACGCCTAACTTACTGTATGAACTTATGTTTACAAAATTATGAGAAATGCAAGTCCGTATCTTAAAAATTTTCTGAGGACGATCAAAAAAGTTCGAAACGTAATTAAACCATAATCTGTGGTACACTGTTGAATTCAGAATAAAAAAGGCCTCACAAATTTGGCATAAAAAGCCAGGACAGTATTTAAAAAATAAAGTTGATGATGGTTTCTCGAAGACGAAACGTCGGATAAAAAATTTGATAACCGAATCATTAAGTCCACTAAAAGTTGCTATAAAGAAGTTTAATCAGTTTCGCTCTAACTTTAATAATAACTCCAGAAAAAAATAAAATAGAAAATCCAAAAAATCGGTTTTTTGAGATAATTCAAAAACGAAAAATCATATCAAGAATTTCTAGGTGTCATTTTGTTAGTCCTTTAATTGCGCAACTTTCTTCCCATTTAACCAAATATGTATCTCTTACAATTACCGAGATCCCCATAGTGGCCCTCCTTATCTTGGACACACTGTATAAGTCATCCTGTTTTTTTAATCGACTCCACGCATCTGCGATCTTTCTTTACTTCTCTACCTATACCATGGTCCCCATTTATCTATGATGCTGAGCCATCGACCAACTGTGTATCTCTCGTTATGTCCTACCCATCTCCACTTGAGACGGGTGATTATGTCGTTAATCCTCAGAACACGCGCAAAGATCGTATTGATCGGGTTTTTTTAACTCTGGAGTCGCGTGTAGCTGTCAGATGCTCGATGTTTGCACGAAGATAGTCGTTTTGTTTCAAGGAACGGTTAATCTGACCGTGGGTGTGCTCTCTCATGATAAAGATTTCGCGAAGAAATTTTGACAATTATTCAGATATATCTTCGTAAGAACTACGGCAAGTAATATATAGATTATTTATTGATCTTTAGTTGTCAGTAACAGTATTTTTGAAATATTTATTTTCGCAGAATTTTGTCAGTATTGTGTCTCTTTCATATTTTGTGTCATATTTTCAGATCATGTATCATTATAAACATCGGAAAATGATTAGCTGTGATCGAAGAATGATCGGGAACGTTCCAACAATGATGACGTATAATCGGAGAATGATCGGGAACGTTCGGACAATGACTGGGAACTTTCGAAGAATGTTCGGGAAGTTCGCAAAAAGATCGGGTACGATCGGAGAATATTCAGGTCCGATCGCAGAATAATCGGGTAAGATCGGTCAGGATGGAAGAATGATAGGAAACGTTCGGAAAATCATCGAACCTTCGTAGAATAAGCTCTTGGCAGTGTGAAAACATGTGCTTTCTGAAGATCACTACAAAATTATAGAATAGCTTACCAATGTAGTCAGCTAATTCATAATAGCTATCAAAATATGTCGTCGACATTCCAAGCTTCAAGAAGACAAACCCTATTCCAATATAGAGGGCGTTAGACAAAAGGAAAAGCATTAGAAAACATTTAAAAAAATTAAATAATAAACAGTGCGAACCTAAGAAAAAAAATCACAACCATTTATGGTCACCCGGTACAGGAAGCAAATATAAATGGTGGGAGATTTCAGACAATTTGAGATAAGCAGATGACACATTGCTAATGACTAGCAATTGCGAAAATCTAGATAATAAGTAACAGGAAGTAGAGTTAAAGATAATTCACAATAAAATGAAATTGTGACGAATGTACAAGAATAACAAAGAGTGGAAAATGAAGCAATAGAAAAACTTGACATATAACATGTATCAGGAAATAACATTAACCAAACAAAATCAAAACTTGGAAATGAGCAGAAGAATAAAAATGAAATGGGCTGCAGTTGGGAAATTAAATTCTAAAAATTGCCTCAACATATAACAACCAAAGTGTAGAGTATAATCCATCCCTCTCCTACTGTTAGGTGTAGATGTTAGACTATAGCAAAAGTATAATATTGCTGCTTGGTGGTTTAGGTAAAAAAAGTAAAGGTTCAGGGTCATTTCAATTCCCCCAACTGGGGGCGGGCTGTTATAGGGACCTTGCGTCCCTCTTCAGCCAAGAACGGAAATTATGGAATGGGCGAGAGAAAGGAGGAGTGGAGAATAGAAGAGAGGCCAGGAAAGGTGTACTGACCCCGGCATTCGCCTCAGAGAAGGTACTTTTTTGACTCAGGAAAACCACCTAAAAACCTGAATCAAAGCAGGCGGTCAGTGAATCGAACCCGCGACCTCCTGAATGCTAAGCAGACGTGCTAACCACTACTCGACAAAGCTCGGTCTTGGTGGTTTACAAATGATCATCCTTTTATACTACAGAGACAATAATGTTTACTACGTAACGACCACGGCATAACCGGGAATTATTTTCTAAATACTTAATACCCATTTGGAACATAGTACATTTAAACTAGAGGATTCTGTCAGTAGCTTATTTGAGGGGGGGGGGGGGGAGATTAAAACTATACTTGTCTTGAGAGAGCAACGTAAGAAGCGTACACAGGATAACAAAATCGAAAACCATTCAAAAGAAGTATTACCATTTTTGTTAAATTGTCTTCCAATAAACAATATCCGGGCTACCATTTCAAATAGAGCTATTTTTTACAACTATCTAATTGTTACAGTGTTTTAGACAGTATTGAGTGCTAGCATTTGATGCTTTTTGCTGCGGAATGAGTTTTGCCTTGTTATACACATAAATATTTGAATGGTCGTTTAGAAAAACCTTAGAAAACCTTACTATTTTTATGGCATTTTAATTCCAAATATGCTTAGTCGAAGTGCTATATTAGTCAAAAGCGCATTTTCCAGTGACCCCTTCAATTGCACCGTTTCGTAGAACCTTGCCATTTGCCTAGGTCAAACTACTTAATTTTTAAACTGAAAGTAGAGCAATTACGTTTGTAGGTTGTAATCTACATACAGAGTGATCGAGAAAGATTGTTTTGTGGAAACGGCCGTAAGAAAGTTCTTCACTTTTCTCTAAAGTAGTTTTTAATAATCGATTGCGATTCTTTACATTACAACACCAACTGAACCCCCAATGTATCTCTACTTGAAACAAAATTTGGCTTTAATTATTTTCGTATAAAAACATATGTGGGTTATTGGTTGAAAAATCCCATAGTTGAAAACCTTGAACTAACAATGGCAAAAATTAATTTCGCCCTTCGCATATATACAATATTTAGTTCATTGATGAAAAAAAATATATTATAAGAAGCATATAAAACTATAACACATGGTTAGGAAAGGAAAGGAAGAGCTGCCACGGACACCCAACAAATGATGAAAGGATAATTGGCAGTCGCTATCACAAAAACAAACTGAAGAAGTAGGTAATAGGAATTAAAACTAACAAGGTGAAGATTTTTTTAAAATAGATCGTTAAGCAATAATCTTAAATTGTGCGAAAGCACATTTGAAGATCCAGGGTGCGGCAGCGAAACTTGCTGATTTGAAAAGTCAATAAAACAAAAAGTTTTATATTTATGGTTTTAATTCTTTTTTCTCGTGTTTTTACATACATAATTGGAAATTTAAAATTACAGGTTTTTGAAAATAATATCCGGCAAGTGACGCCCCTAATTATCACTGAGTTACTCGATTTCTGAAGTTCCGGTGGACCCTGCCCAGCATAGCGATCGGTATGCGTTTGGCGAATATTCTTCTTCAAGTGGGCTAGCGTCCCGTGGACAATCGGTGCAAACAATAGACTAATCTCTCTCAACAACAACAACGGAGGAGGAGAAAAGAGAGAATCTCTCTCTTTTCCTCCTCCTCCGTTGTTGTCTGTTGAGAGAGACTTGGGGAAGTTTTTCCGCAAAACACGTACTGCAATTTAAGCTGTGTGTGCAGTGGCTCCATCTTGCTGAAACCACACATCCCCAACATCAATTTCTTCAAGAATGGGCACAAAACAACCATGTTGACATATTATCGCTCGACGTTTTGTGGTGTTCTCACGAGCCGTGGTAACCCTATTCTTCTTCTTTGCACATTTCCAGCTCCCCTGAAGGAGTCCACCAACGAAACAATCCACTGACAGCCAGGAACAGGACCTCGGACAGGAATATTGAAGTGTGCGCCAAATGCACGCTGCACGGCGACGATTGACCGGTTGTTAGTAAAATAGGCTTCAACTGCAAACGCCCGTTGCTCCTTCTGCCAATGCATTTTCGCCACTGAGGCGGATGGTAAACAAACTTCCCGACCCACCTCTTCGAATGAGACCACCCCCACTCTCGGCCTACTACGCCTCCCTTCACTGCCCCCTCTTCAAATCAGCAAGTTTCGTTGCCGCACCCTGTACTTGCAAATTTTCAGTACTTGGCACCCATTGAATACGAGCAAAGATGGTCAGTGAACACATTCATCTACAAAATGCAGTTTTTCAAATGGTTTCCATCCATTCTGCTAACCCTCAAGATTCTATTGAAGATTAGTATATTACGCAACAAGTTTAGAAAAGTGAAGTTTTACTCAACAAGTACGAGAGTTAGCGAGTACTTAAATAGCCATACGAGTTCAGTAAAACCACTTTTCTAACGCGTTTCGTACACTGTATTATCGCATTTCATGTAGAGATGCGAAATATTAGATTTTTAAACAAAAGTCACATTAAATGAGTAGAACTACTAGTTTTTATCAGCGTACATACATCAAACAAGTAGAGACACTCATGCCAAATGTTGAAACCCATCTAGAGTGCCTGTTACAGTACCTTAGGGGGTATTTCTAAGCTTGACTGTCAGATGGCAGCACAAAATTCTACCAATCAGAACCAGTTACTGGCTCTGGTACCAATCATATAAAGGTAAAGGTTCAGGATCATTTCAATTCCCCCAACTGGGGGCGGGCTGCTATAGGGACCTTGCGTCCCTCTTCAGCCAAGAACGGGAATTATAGGATGGGCGAGAGAAAAGAGGGGTGGAGAATGGAAGAGAGGCCAGGAAAGGTGGAGAAATACTGCCCCGGCATTCGCCTCAGAGAAGGTACTCTGTTGACTCAGGAAAACCACCTAAAAACCTGAATCAGAGCAGACGGCCAGGGGAATCGAACCAATCATATGTGATCAAGGCCGACTAAGTACATTTAATATACTTGGCCTTGGATGTGATAAAGTAGTGGCGCCATCTGTTAGTACTATCAGAAAGTACCCCCCAGGAGCCGTTCAAGATCATCCAAATCGGTATTTTGACATCAAAGGAAACGCCAGTGAATGTTTCTACTTGTTTAATTTATGTACGCTGTTATTATGTACTAAGGCACAATAAGCAACTCTAGTTGATGTTATGCATTTGGCAGTACTGAAGTGTATTGTTGGTGACACTGTAAGTATGTCAAATTCGATGTTAGCAGGTTAGGTTTTGCGTCAGTCTGTGTCAAAACTGACGCAAAACCTAACCTACTAATATCGAATTTGACATAGCCTTACAGTGTCACCAATTATATATTTCAGTGTTGCCAAACGTAAAACGAATTGTCGTTGCTTTGGTGCAAAGTACCAGATTACTAAACAATTTTGCATGTAGAAATGTAGTACATTACCATATGAAAGGCGATAAACTATTTTAGTCAAAATAAACGTTATTTGAAAATACGTCATGGACACGTGGTTAAAAGATAGTGACCAAAGAGAATTTTCCATTTGCTTTTATCTGCGATTGCTTACATTCACAATTTGCTTACATTCACAATTTAAACGCTATAAATTACGCATGCCAGTGGTATATAATTGAAAGGAACAAAGTGTTTTGATTGAATCAATCCGGGCTGTTGGTGTTTACATAATTAAGAAAACGATCCGGGATAGTAAATTGCGGCAATTGCGATTCTCAGCGTGCTCGTGCAAGTGCTAAGTCCATTATCATTCAGCGTTCGTTAACCTTCCTCAGAACCAAACGTGCACTTTTAATTTTGCTCGCAATCTAGCTGTAACATGTGTAATTTTCCTCGTCGTCGTTTTCACATGACATGTGGATTAACAGCAATCAGAATCAATTCGTCATGCTGAGAATGGCAGCGCGATTATACAGCGGATGTTCTATTTTAATTGCCGCTTGATTGACCTTACAATGTCCATCTGTTGGAGCAATTGTTGCCGTCTTGCTCGTTGAACTTGCACCACAGTCGCCCTTGTTTCTCAACGCCATTTACGACCGGAAAATTGGTAAGGCCACCCGTGAGAAACTGTCCAAAGGGCAGAGGTGGATACTTGCCTTGAACGATGCCTTTTTACAATTTCAAGTGGGCGTCGTTATTATTGCATGCCTATGCAGGAAAATGCTAATAGGCATTGTTTATATGCGCGTCATGTATTGTTAAGTTAGTTCGGAAGCGATGAAGGAATACATTTAGGTACTGTCCATAGCAACAATCCTGGTGAATCCATTCGTTGCTTAATGATTTCGCGAAACTGTTGGAACTCGTAATGTTTGGAAAACACCTCTTTTGAGCAGGTCCTAATTTGCAACCCTTTTCATCGTGGGGTTTCAATCTGGGATCTCCATGTACTTGACTTGTTAACTTTCCCTTCAAATTTTAATCTCGTGTCCTGCGTGCACGCAACGGTTAACATACTTTCACAATTCGGTCGGTTGTCAATACCGGTTTTAATCTTTCTAGCAGCGGCCACGATCACCCCATCGATTCAGATTGGTCGGATCTTGAACATCACGCGACCGTTTTTTCCTCAACATCTTATCTCCATTATATCACATGTTGAATTCACGCTGGTGGTCCCTGGTGGTCCTTGATGCAACAGGTCCAAAACTGACCTCTGAGAAACGGTGCGAAGTGATTAGTAATTAATCACAGTTAGGTTATGGCAACAATTGCCGAAATGTCTCGTCCACTTATTTTGACCAGTTTTTTTGTGTGAGTGAAATATTGTCCTCTATGACAAGGTCACAATTTTCTGAAATGATTTATTTGATCACCTTACGTATCTACCCAGGTTGCGCCCTATTAAGAATTTCTTCTAGAATGTTCACCTTTATTGTATAAGCAAAACTTCTGCAGAATTTTGTTATCTGCATGTTTGCGTCTAGTCTGAGACAAACGGCGAAGAAATGATAAAGGTGTTGAACTGAAAGCTCTAACAGATAGGATTCGAATTGTTAAAGAAGTTGATACTGGACTATCCAAACAGGATATTACTGGAAGATTCGCGTCCTACTTCACAGTGTATCTCCGATTGATATTCCACAATTTCGAGCAGACAAAGAAGCTTGTCAAATTGTGTCCCTTTCAAGATATTGATGAAGCAAAATTATTTAAAGAACCGCGACCATAGCTCCTATCTCGAAAATAGACTAGAAAATATCTACGAAAATTACAAGAACATGGGTCTTTTTAACGATATAATACATATTGAATGGGTATATTTTCCATCCGTTCCTAATGCAACTTGATATTTAATAAGGGCAAGATGTTTGCAGGAAGTTAGAGTAAACAAAGTTACAGCTTCGCCTGGGGTCGATATGGATATCAATAAAAAGCTAATAATCGTCAAAAGAAAACATCGACAGTGTTTAAGAGCATAATAATCAACGATACGTTGATTATAGCAATAATAAGGAGTAGATGACTTGGCACATCACGAGATTGATTAAAACAAAATAATGAGAAACTACTGCCCATGGAAGAAGACAATAAAGTATTATTATCGTAACCTACCATTGTTAACAACAGTTTAATCCGACAGTTTCAGAACATTCAAAAATCGTTCACAGAAGAATAAAATGTCAATGATCAATTGCCATTTGACGAATTAAACAAGCAAGGTAACATTCACTACGCAGTTCTGGATTACCACAATGTAGAACCATTTGATTGATATAGGGGAGTATCTAAATGGTGAATAAAAACAACTCGGCATCGATATCAAAGAAAACTATGAATGAATCACCTGTCGTAAAGGCTTCAAAAGGTACCCCGATCACCATACAAATGTTTGAGAATTAATGTTCCAAGAAGATGTACAGTCGCGTTCAAAAATCTGTTGTGCATCGACAGTTGTTAAGTTTATTGGTGGTTGTGTTATTACCCAATAAAGGCTCACACTGTATTATTAACGATGTAGACGTAGATGTATACTTACACGTTACAGCACGGTTCTTCCTCTCGTCAACATGTAAACTACGGCGAGGCACTTTTGTTGGCACTCAGTGCGCTTGACACCGAATGTTTGGCTAAGCTAATTTTTGCAATATTCAAAATTTGCAGTAGTTACGAGTTATTAATTGACTCGTATTATTAGTCTATGTTTAACTTTCACTAAAGATATTTTGTTATGAGGTGGTGGATGCAGTGTTAGAAACGAAGTGCCTAATTTAGTCTAATAACTGAGTTACTTTGAAACTAAATCCATTGCAATAGAATTTTAACCGCTAGAGTTGTATATTCGCTAAACGCACCTACCATTAGAAACGCATTTTATAAAGTAAAAATCCTATGAACGGTTGCAGTCCATGTTTTATACAACACATTTTATAATGTAGCCACTTAATGGGCTCTTATTATTCAAGAAGAAACTACAATATTTTGGAAACAAGGTAATATTGTTGAGATAAATCTTGTTTTGAAATTGTTTGCAAAGAAGGGGGCATACGGTATAGAAACACGATGTGTTTTATAATGAAATTCTTATGTTAAATGTGGCAACACAGCATCACGATGAAGTATGACTTCCCAGAGCAATAAAAGTGTCATTGTATCTAGTTATTTAATACTAGTGAATCACCCAAGCTACGCTTCGGTTCGCTAATTTAAGAGAGATTAATTAATATACATTTAAAAAAAAGGTTGCATCGGACGGGAATCGAACCCGGGGCGCCCGCGTGGCAGGCGATCACTCTACCACTAAACCATGCATGCTCCGTCTAATAAGGCGCTACTATAATAATATATAGTGATTCAACCGAGCTAATAGGCCCTGGCTTCACCGCTACTTAAGGATTTAATTAAATTAAAACGTTTTCGGCCCATAATCTAAGTCTCAAAATTAGCAAACTTTTAAGCTATCATACAACTTAATCGATTCAGTATCTTCGGAGAAGATAGCGAACAAACATACAAAGAAAGAAAGAAAGAGAAAGACCACCGATTTTATGTTATAGGATTGTTTTCTAATACCACGGCACATAAAAAGTTGCAAACAAATCTCCAATAACTGTACACAATCAAATTTTGCTCTTCTTTAGAAATCAAGTCCATGGTAATCGTCTTTATCAATGCCGAGAGCGGGTGGCCCACTGGTAGAGCTTTTCGTTTCCAATTGGCAAGTAGTGAGTTGAAACCTCAAACCCGGATACTCTTTGGACCACCAACGGCTTTGGCGGTGGTGATTTTATGAAAGCCCATTTTTCTTGTTAATTAAACGGGTTAGACTAGCCACCTGCCCGAGCAAGAGCCGAAGAGGGCTCATAGAACTACAATTTTTATAGTTAATAACAGGCTCACGTCTTGTACAATGGGAAAAATACGATCGTAAGATCCTTGATCGTTTGAGTAAACGAGTTTTACATGTGCGACCTGACATCGCCGTATCTAGGATCTCGTACGACAACCACTTCATTGTCGATTAGAGAGATCAAGAACTAGTTCCCTGCGACTATTTTACTTCCGAAACTTAAATAATTACATAGTTATCATTATGGAACAACAGAAAACGACCAGAAAGCTACAACACAAGTTCTAAATAGCTAAACATAACAAGCTTTCCAGAACTCTTGCCAATAATGGAAAGCCACTTGGAATTGTAGCAGAGAAACTACCACGTTCAAAGAATTTTAGCAGGATTTGATTCTCAATAACAGTAAAAACTTAGGACAAACAGCTTTGCAGACTAATCAGCGGGTGTCTAAATTAAAACGTTACGCTATACGCAGTGCCTAACGTCATAAAGTGAGTGGTTTGCTCGCGAGGTGACAAACTAAATCCGCGACTTCGGTACAAGGCATGCAATCCAAAGCTCGAATTCTAACGGGTAATCCGGGTCCAAAACAGCAGGCCGCAGACAGGCGGCTGGTAATAAAAAAGTGCCATAACGCTTTGCCGACGAGACATGGTATGCAGGAAAATAGCAATAAAACCAGATTCTGATGCCAGGACACAATGGGTAAATGTACTTCTAATGGGGCGGAGAATCCGACTGGCAGCCGGCAGACCACAAATAACCCTCCACTTGCGTAACGGAGAGGCTAATATAACCACCAGACGAGCAACAGGCAGATTCGGTCATTCGGTATTCAGTTTTTGGGCAAGTCCTGCATTGCATCGTTTACGACTGTCGGCAGTCTCATGCCTCCAAGTCGTCTAGCTTGCTGAATTGCAACCCGTTCACTGACGTAGCATTTTCAAAATATTGGACCGCGCAACTGTTATCATTTAAAGTGTTGTACTCGCGCACTCTGTATGTATAATTGTAATACTTGCTACATTTAGGTCTATGTGCGTGTTTGTTAATTAATTTTGTTTTTAGATAGGTTGTTGTTTTCCATAACGTGTATCATTTGGTAATACTCAGGTGTCAGCATCTTTAACCGTGGAGCAATAGCGGCAGGTCGTTGTGTACATTCCCACTGAGTGCAGTTTGAAGGGGATAATATTAAGACATAAATTAATTTAGTAGAATATAATTCTCATAACTTGACACATACCACGTATGGTAAAAATAGTTTTGCCTACAGCAAGTTATATACATTTTTATTTAAATAGCCGCCATCCGACCGGCATTCAGTGACATCTGGACATCATTACTATTCCGAGTAAAAATATACATTTATCGACTAGTCTAGACGTCACGTATCAACGAGCATTTTATTAGTACATCGAAGAAGTAGACTATACAGAACTAGATGGACTCGAACTGAAGCAAATTCCTGATTTGAGCTGTAGAGGAATGAATTAGGCATGGACGTACAGACGTACACCCTGGAAAATAATTATACAAATTTGTTTTCTGAATTGCATGGTCTCTCAAGTTCATTCTATACGTAAAATATGCAAGATGTAAGTATCCATTCTAAATAAACAGACTTTTTTTAAGACGTAAAGTAAACGAGTAAAAGTGATTTTTGCAATGATAATTGAAAGATCTCCAAGAGATAAATTTTGATGGTATACGTAGTTTTTGAAATAGAGAACTGCCATACGTCTATAGAAAATCCCTACATCTGGCAAGGTCGCTTGAACTAATGAACATATATTGTTATTATTTTTATAAAAAAATTCAAATGAACCGTAAACCGTTACACAAACGCGAGGTTACTTTCCTGGTGTTATCATTGTGGAAACATATTGTAGTTTAATATAAAAGATTAAACATTTTCTTTCATTGCTAGTCATGAAATAAACACGTCATGGTCGTGCCTTTACAATAGCAAATATGTTACTGCCATAATAATAGCTTTTCTGTGCGTCGAAGGTATGTCTGTATTTGCAATGTTAATTATCAACCAACAGAGCTGGACTCTGAAGGTTTTGTCAAGCGTTGTGGGTATAAACAGGTCAGTAAATATCCCTTCTAGCCTTTCCAATAGGTCGGAACAGTGGCGTGGAACCAGGGCCCGCGTTTCTTATAAGTGTTATAAAAATAATCACCTTTTATTCTTTATTCTGAGGGGATTCCATGATTAAGAATGAAACAAAATCCATTTTGAGCATAGTTTTGTAATGTTATATATTTGTAGTCGTTTCGAAATGTGATACCGTGAGCGTTGGTGTGGAAGGCCGTATATTTTGATAATTGAGCACGTTTCATGAAAACCTATAAAGTATAGTATTACATTTGCTACACATGGGAATTTATTTGCACGTAAAAACAAAAATTATAAATACTTCACAGCAGGGTGGTACAGGAATCGTCTAGTCGTGTAGCAAACGTTTGCCAAGCTAGGTCCTGAGCAGGATGGGGTGGGTTGTCCGGAAGCGCCACTGGTTTGAGACGGTCCAAACCAGAAAACCTACAGGTGGCCGTGTAAATTCCTAAACCACTAGCTGTTTCACAAAAACAAATAATAAAAGACAGAAAACAGCAAGACTCGAAATAACCTAGTTATTTATTTACAGTTTGTACACCTTCGAAATTCTGTGTCATACTTGGAAAAGGCAACACAATTCTGTGATTAAATGGAATAGTTTGTAAATGTAATCTTAGTGGTATGTAATGTACAAGATTTTATATGAATAAAGTCGAAAATGTAACTACGATAATCGCAATTCGTTCGAGTACCCGTGTATCAACTACGATAGTGACTTAAATATAATTAAAAACAGCGATACCGGAATGCGGGAGAATAGTAAGTTCTAAATCGCTTGATTAATTAGGTAAATACTCTATCTAGTCGCGAACCTCTTCGAATTGGTACCATTTCGCCTAGGGGAGTGCTAATACACATAAAATGGTGTATTTACGGTGCTCATATTATGTGAAATGTCAAATTAATGCTCCCGGAGACCTCCGCCAATAATGGTTTAAATTTTGAAACACTGACAAGTACTTGAAAACTTGAATGCAACCAAAGCAGTACTACCAAACGTGAAGATATTAAATGCATAAAATGACATTATCCTATTACACCAAAGTAATTGCACGTGATGTACAACGAAGCTATACAATATTTCGCATGTAAAACGACATGAATTTCGCTAGCATATACCTAGGTAAGTACAATACATAAAGTAAAGATCATAGTGCCATAACGAACGATAGTTTCAGTTCAATAAGCACCAAAAGGTAGATAACACTAGGTGTTGTAGATACCTGGATCGTGCACAGAAGGATCGCTACATCAACAGCTATGGGGGATAGCTATTAAGATGTCCACCAGCTTGAATAACCTCCAAAGAGTCAGGGCTTCATCTAACTTTGCAGGTGAGAAACGCAGTCGAGTGCAGTCACCATGGGGAGAAGCCTTGCATGCGAACTATCACATGTGCTGAGGGGCTCGGATTGGAACGGAATTGTTGCTCCAGGTGCCTTAGCCAAGTAACAACAATGCCACAGGCATAATAGATCCCGAAAAATTGGAGAACGATACAGCAAACCAGGACGAGGAGGCCAAACTAGGACGAGGAGGCCAAACTAGGACGAGGAGGCCTAAATACGAGACGTTATCGAAAAATGTTCTACGGCAACCATAATTTAACATACCAGAGTTGTAATGTGGCCTCGAGTAAGTAAATTGCAGAAATATATATTTATCCCAATACACTCGGATTCATTTTAGCAATATAACACCCATTTCCTATTTCTGGATGGCAGATTCCTCAAAGAAACATGGAAACTATGTAATCCACTTAAGTGAAAATTCCCAAAAATCACATGCAGCTCCAAAAAGGAAAACTTAAAAATGGTCGCCGGAAATCGTACTATCAAAACAATTTTCAAAATTGTTACTCAAAATTCCCTAAAAATCAAGGATTTTGCAAAAATGAGTATGCAACCAAAGCTACACCTAACGTATGCAGGTGAATCTAACTATGAATGTATTTAAGCTAATAAATTATCCAAACAATCCTTAACTGTATCTAAATGTAAAATTACACGTAACAATAGGCCCAATAATTCGGGGAATTACGCAAGTGTTATTGCCAGCAACATTGCAAAATATATCTGATGACGAATTATTTGAAATGAGCAACATATTGTATCAAAAATATAGTGACGATGTATAAGAGAATTTATCGATGCTTTCAATAGAGAAACAGCTAATAAATTCAACGTCACGGAGTTAATTCAAAAATTTGCAAGTGCTAAAGTTCGCAAAAAAGTTTTACTTAATAGTTTTCAATGTATGTGCGTATATCGGTATGTGTGCTACTTATATTTTTTGTTATTTTGAATGTATGCTTAAAGTATGTTAGTTACAAATAGCATTAGAGTCTGTTATGTTATATTTATATGCTTAAAGCTTGATTTTTTACATATAAAATATATTTTTTCTACAAAACATTACATTTTGTTCATTTAATGTTGAATATATATACAATTTGTAGTGTTTTGTAAACTTTGTAAAAAAGGCCCGGATATTATTCGGAACCCAGGCCCGGCATAGTGTAGCTACGCCACTGGGTCGGAACAGAAGAGTTTTGCAGTTCTTGTTAGGTCGACACGCATTTTGGGCAGCAAGTAGAAAAAATGTAAATTTATAATTTTATATTTTAATTTTTTGAAAAAGAAAAACAGTATCGTGGTGGACAAACGAAGGATATGTACTGGGTCTGGCAACGAAGCGGGGGTGGAAGATATTTCTAAAACTATGAGAGTTACATGAATAATGTGTAAATAAAAGTAGGTACGAAGGTAGTGCACATTACTAAAATATCTTTGATTATACAGGGTGTCTCAAAAAAGTGGCGAATCAAACTTTTATGGAATGCCCCATATTTGGGTAGCCTAAAAGTTTTGTATTGAAATACTCATCATTTTTATATAAAGTTGTATGGGTCTAACGTCAACTATTTTGAAGATATTAACGATTTTATGCAAAAAAATGCTGAACTTCAGGCGGCTGCTGTAACCAACAGAAAACAAGTGAATGAAGGAAAACGTTACCAAGAAATTATGATTTTTGTAAACTATCTTTCAAGTGTAAAATGGTGGATCTGGGTATTAATGCTATAACGGTGCTCAATATTTGCAAATTTAATAGTTAAGATTTTTTTTCAAATGGAACGCCCTGTATATTTACGTATTTTTGAAGAGCCCTTTTAATGAGCTTTCTTTTGATATGTTACTTCATACCTCTAAGTTCAACTGCTTTTCAGATATGCGAGTTTAAACATAAAAAACAATGTAAACCCCTTAAGATGCTTTATTTCAAGGGATAAAAAACAAACGCCGTTAAAATAATGATTTAAACACTTGAACTCTCCAAACAAAAAATAAAACCAAGTTTAGAATACAAAAATCCAACCAGCACTCAAAACTAGAAATAACCAATACGAAAAAAAAAACGAAAAAAAAAACGTAGGAGAAAATTAAATCTGAAAATCAATTGAATTTTGGGATAGGAAATTAAGTAGCAGAAGAAAGCTCATTAAAAGTACTTTTTAAAAATACAGGGTTATACAGGATGTATTTTTAAAAAGTACTTTTAATTAGCTTTCTTCTGCCACATCGTTTCCTATCCCAAAATTCAATCGATTTTCAGATTTAATTTTCTCCTGCTTTTTTCGTTTTGTTTTCGTATTGGTTATTTCTAGTTTTGAGTTCTGGTTGGATTTTTGTATTCTAAACTTGGTTTTATCTTTTGTTTGGAGAGTTCAAGTGTTTAAATCATTATTTTAACGGCGTTTGTTTTTTATTCCTTGAAATATTAGTATCTTAAGGGGTTTAAATTGTTTTTTATGTTTAAACTCGCATATCTGAAAAACAGTTGAACTTAGAGGTATGAAGTAACATATCAAAAGAAAGCTCATTAAAAGGGATCTTCAAAAATACAAAAATATACAGGGCGTTCCATTTGAAAAAAAAATCGAAACTATTAAATTTGCAAATATTGAGCACACTGTATAGCATTAATACCCAGATCCACCATTTTACACTTGAAAGATAGTTTACAAAAATCATAATTTCTTGGTAACGTTTTCATTCATTCAATTGTTTTCTGTTGGTTACAGCAGCCGCCTGAAGTTCAGCAATTTTTTTTCATAAAATCGTTAATATCTCCAAAACAGTTGATATTAGACCCATACAACTTTATATAAAAATGATGAGTATTTCAATACAAAACTTTTAAGCTACCCAAATATGGGGCATTCCATTAAAAAAAATGCAAGTTTGATTCGCCACACTTTTTTGATACACCCTGTATAATCAAAAATTATTTAGTAATGTGCACCACTTTCGTATCTACAACTTTTATATACACAATATTCATGTAGCCCTCAGTTTTAGAAATATCTTCCACCCCCGCTTCGTTGCCGGACCCTGTATAGGTGAAGTTTATGTTTTATTCCCCCTATACATATCTAAATATAATGTCATTAAATGCTGATGACGTTCACGCTTCTAGTTGGCCCTAATAAATTAAATTGTGTTGCTATTTTTAAACTTCTCTGGCTCGCGCGCCCAAAATAAATTACTATGATTTATATTAAGAAATAAATATAACAAACGGCTAATTCTGGTCTCTTCGCTTATGTAACTTGCTTTAAAAATATTAGAATTTCAGAAATAGTTAAATATCTACTGCCCTAGCAACAGCTATAGTGAAGATCGTAAAATCGGTGCAAATTACTTATTGCAAGCTGTAGCCTGTGCACAATTTCTAAAAAGCATAAACATTTATGGCCAAGTAAGTGATTATAAAATAACATTGGTGTAAAACAACGATCTTTATTTCTTAACTCTATAAATACATACAATAAATACAGCACCTGTACTACCCATACGCCAATAAGCAAACATTAAGATAAAACGATGTTTTTAAATTAGATTCAGCAGCAGAATCGAAGTAGATTAATGGAATGGATTAAGGGCCAGTTATAGAATGCAAAGTTATACCTAGAATAAGCTATACTTAGAATAATATTCCAAAATTGCATTCTACAATTACGGAATAACATTATTCTCGGTATAAATTGCGGGATATCTTATCCCTCTGAAATCGGATGGATATACTGGGAATAAGGTTGTCTTTGCTGTCTATTGGTTAACCTCTCCTTACGTTGTCATTTTTACTTGTCAGCTTTCTTTGTAAACATAACCGTGATGGGGAATGGAGCCTACTGACTTACTAATTAACGTAATTTAAAAAACCATCACAGTTTACCAAATTATAACTGAGAGGAGATTAAAATAGAACTAAAAAGTACTATTTTAAAAATATTATTAGAAAACGCCAGACATAATAAATATACATGATGGCCTGAATGAAAGCTGGATTTGAATTTCATGTAAAAACTTACTAACTTCGTTTTAATTTTAAAATTGTTAAGCGCATGAAAGAAGAAACTACAGTTTTCGTTTCTGTGCGTGAAACTTCTTAAACATTTCTTACAACTGTATAGGACAAACTTGATCTTTGATATACGATACCTTAATGCACATGTCGATAAGGCCTAATTTTAAAGCCGTAATTTTGATA
This sequence comes from Agriotes lineatus, assembly GCA_940337035.1. Lineage (NCBI taxonomy): Eukaryota > Metazoa > Arthropoda > Insecta > Coleoptera > Elateridae > Agriotes > Agriotes lineatus. The sequence goes on from OW679203.1 coordinate 56,285,897, forward strand.
TTCCCACCAGAAATACGTCACGCGGTTGGACCCCCCAGTAAACACAGAGGTGGGTAAAATAATTATCAAAGATTATTTAAAATGGAAAATAGAAAATAGTTTCACATCAACTATTTAAAATGCAAAATAAAGAAATGAAATTAAAGTACGTATTTAAATCTGTAAAATAGAAAATACCTATTGCAAATAAGTTTTTCAATGAAGAATGTCTTTAACTGTACATAATTTTCTTAATTGCACTTTCCTTAGTTTTCAACACATGTAAAAACATTAGTTCCCCAGAAAAGCCTGTAATCTAGGATGAGTTTAGCTAATTGCGTCTAGCATTCCTAGCTTTTCTTTACCCGGTAGTTTTGGGGCTCCGTCGATTCCGTCTACTTTGAGAAGGCGTGCATTCCCTCCTGCTTCTGGGAACATAATTTGATTTTGGGCCAATCCGCCTGAGTGATCTGCTGGTGACCCCTGCCAGCACCCTGTAGCATAGCTGTAAAAGCCCGATTGGAGGCTATGTAATTCAACGACTGCAGAAGCTCGAGCTCTCAGATAAGTAAATCACGACCTAATGAACACTGGGATAATGATATTCATACTACAAGTTCTAGGTGTATTAATGTAGAGAAATTAAAGCTGTTCGTAGTCTGTAATTTACATCTTAATTGTCAGATCTTGGATTACATGCTTAAGTGTGTTGATTACTAGTCTGATATTTCTATTACACCTTTAGCGCAAGTAAGGTCTTTAAGACCTGGTGAACTAACTATTATATGCAATGCTTGCTTAATAAATCCAATGCACTGCTTATGTCATTTATTGTCTGATTTCATTACTGCTCCCTTCTGTATTTCAGATATTGTGTTATTGCCTGCTGCGAGTTCTCGACCTATCTGAGTATATTTGTTGCACTTTAAAAACTTGTTGGCGCTCATGGTATTTAATAATTGCATCATTTAAAAAATCTGCCGCCGTCTTTCCTGAATCTAGCTGGCGGGCCCTCAAGTATACTCTCGTAGCGTAGCGATATTTGAAGATATCGAGGAAAATTATTGCTAACAATTTAGTAAACATAATTTAAAACTCACTTGATCCTTAACAGCCGGCGGTCATTATAATCCTTAACGGCCTGCGGCCGTTATAAATAACTATTTTTTAAAGATCACGTGGTGCTTAACGGTCGGTGACCGTTATTAATGACTTGTCATGTGTTTGTATAGTTTACTTAAAATACAATAACGGTATAGTATCACAAAAAAATATAAACTAAGCCAGCACACTGCCGCATTGTCAGCTGCTTGCCGAAAACGATCAACCGGTAAATTTTCCGGTTTCCTGCCTGTTCCACCCGCCTCTGGAAGGCATATTTTCTCGTATTAAATTTTTGTGGTAACACCAGAAATTTTAAGAAGACGTGAAGGTTGAAACCATATCGCCAAACCTATTAAAAACCTGAATATTGCAAAGTAAAGTTAGCATAGGGGGCTTTGACCCCAGTATATGACAGTCGCATTTTTACAAGGACCAACACCAAAATTGTCTTGCCGCGATTTTAAACAGACGTGAAATCTGGAAACATGGCCAAATTTATTTACAAAATTTAAGTATTAAAAAAGTACTATAAACGGATTTGAACCCAAGTCCATGACAGTCGCAATTTTACAAGTAGTACACATACAGACGTAGACATCATTGTACTAACAGTCTAGTTGAGATTTTAAGAAGACGTGAAGCTTGAAAACATATTGCCAAACCTAATAAAAAATATAAACATTAAAAAAGTGGCAATAGAGGGATTTGAACCCAACTCCATGACGTTCGCACACTTGCAAGTACATATGCTGGCGTAGAAATTAAAACAAAAAGCTTTCCATACTACTTTTAAACGTCCGTTTTAGACGACAAAGACTTAAAGATATCTACACAGAGATACACTTATAAACATATTTTTTGGAAATCGTCAGGGCATATTTATCTCGTAGGATTCCAGATTCCTCTTCTGCACATCTTAACCTCTAAAAAAGTACTATTAGTTTTGGAGTCGTTTAATTGTTGTATTCGATCCACTATACGTACGATTTGAATCAATTCGTCTCATTCAATCAATATTCAATTCACATATGTCGCAATTACCGATAACATTAATATCAACCATAATTCATCCAAACAATGCGTTTGAATGCTTGAATTTAAGTTGGAATGTCATAAATATAAATTTGTATGCCACGCGCAGAACGTTAAAAACCGGACTTCTGAAGCAATAAACAGCAATTACAAAGTCCAGGTTATAGCTGTTGTTGCAGTTCTCTTGCATAAATACGGTAGCAATGTACTAATAAAAAGTTCGCGGCATGGATAACAGCAACTTTGACCTTTTCAAAATTTGGCGCGCAATTCCGGCATTGAACCAGAATTGAATACGCGTTTTTAAAAAATTGATTATTAGCGGTTAGTTTTATACAGATCGATCCACGTGCTAATTTTATGTTGAAATATTTGTTCCTGTTTGTCATTTATATTTATACAATGCATGAAAATGTTCTTATTATAATGTATACAGTGTGATCCACAAGAATTTTAACAATTGCATTTTGTTATTAATAGATTAATACCCTTATCAGAATAGCATATTATACCAAGTGTACAGAGTTGAGCAAAATAATTGTAGTTAGTCCAGGAATGAGGACCCTACGTTTTATAATAGAAAGGCATTTCCAAAATAATTTAAAAATAGGTTTCAATAGAGCTACATGTTGAGAAGATATATCACAGCAAGCATGTGGTAGAAACGTGTTGTCGCCATGTTTATTAGTACAAATCGTGAAGTATATTGTAATTTTTATTTTGATTAAAGAAGTTATTTCTGCATAAACTATGGATGAATTTGTTATATGCCAGTTTTATCTGCGTTCAGAGCATCCGGAAAGTAACGTGCGTTACGAGATATCCTAGAAAATGTATCAGGGTCCGTAATGTCCTAGAAATGACGCGAGATAGCATTGTTTCAGAACGAATTCAGTATAGACGGGTAAATTCTTTAGACCAATCTGTGTTTGTAAAGCCAAATTGAACTATATAAACCACCTACACTGAATTGCCTACTTTAAATGATCTTTTCCACAACAATGTTGTGGGGTTTAACTATTTTTTGAAGCTCTTATAGACATTAGCATATTCTTGTAGCAAGGGTTTTGCAAACAGTTCACGGACATCGTAATCCCTCGAAGAATTTCGACATCCAATACTGCCTATTGTGTGGGAAACCAAGGAGGTAAAAGCTTCTCAAATTCTGAAGGAACAAACAATGGGCAGTACTGTATAAAGGGTGTACTACGTTGGGATTGGACTAAATTCTCACTACTACGGTTGTTTAAAAACTTGTGTAGCTGTATACGGTTTAAAATTAAATTAGTGTTGTTAATTTACTTCGTATTTTATGTATTTATTTGTGAGCAACAGGCTAAATTCTTATTAGGTTATCTCTCGCAGTCCATAATATGTATCATCAGCATATTCACATAATTGCTTAGTAAAAATAATTTTTAAGAAGATTCGAAATTAAGAAAATATGAAAATAGCTATAAAGAGGAGTACATACTTTTGATTTTGACTTCAGAGAAAAATTCTATAAGAAAAAAGTATTTACAATAAAAATGTAAGTCTAGGTAGAACATTTCATATTAATAATTATAGTTTTAGGTAATTAATATTACAAAATCCAAAAATAATTAGGAGGAATAATGCACTCGCCGATTTAATTTCTTAGTGTTCATCATTACTTCAAAAACGTTTTGCTTTAAGTATCCCCACAACTAAACGGCCATTATAGTTATACCGGGGATCCGAGGTGGCCAAGAATTAGATCCGTATCTGCCTATCCATTTACTATCAAAATTCTTGTTCAACCAAGCACGTACGCGAATGCTGAAAATAAGGTTTTTCCTTTTCTCCTATCATTCAAAGACATTAATTTGTAACAAAAATTCATTAAAATAGTTACCAACATTTCAAAAGTACTGATTATGCCATAATTATATGAAATCGCACACATTAGTCCATTTTCTAAACGCTAAAAATTTGCCAAAGTTCTAACTTCGTTGACTCAAAACCGATTTTGAACATTTTTTTTATTATTTCGGAAAAAGTTTATAGAAAAGTTCCCCATAGGTGGGAAAGTGTGCTTTTTATTTTTTCAATTGTTATTAACAAATAAGTTTTTTTAATATACCCTTAATTAAAAAAATGTATAACGATTTTATTTATTTAAACAATTGCCTGATATTTGACAACATAAGGTTTTTGGGGTCGCAGATTACGAATCTGGCCTCCAAATGGGTCTAAAAACAAAATGGCGTCGAAGGTCTAATTGTCTATTTTACTTTTCTTTTTATTTTTATTAGATGTCTGTGGGGTGTTGGGGTCGCTGATTACGAATTTGACATTAAAACTCAACTAAAATAAAAAATGGCGGATCCAAAATGGCGGAAAGGGTTTTTTTTTTATTTCTGATAGCTATACCTAGGGGTTTGTTGAGTCGCTCATCCCAAATTTGATGTTAAAATTTATCAAAAATGGAAAACGGTGTCTGAAAAATGGTGGAAACAAATGATAGAAGAGTTAAATGAGTATTAAAGATATTATATTTTAATTGATTTATTAAAATTAACCCAAGATACATTTAAAAACAAGGAAAAAGTTATTTAGCTTTAGTTTCTTCTTCCTCTACTTCTCCCATTGACACTGCCGGTCGTGAATTAAGGTAACTATTCCTATTCGTTTTCCTCATCCTTATATAAATTTATCTTCAATATACTAAACTATATTCAAAAGCCATGATCTGCACCTTGACACCAAAACTCGCATGCTAAGATACTACATTTTTCCCATCTTGCTCTATGGGGTCGAGTCCTGGACAATCACAAAAAAAATCGAAGCCTTTGAAATGTGGTTATAACGAAAAATATTGTGGATATTATGGAAAGACCGTGTAATAAATATTAACGTTCTGTAGAGAATGAAAAAAAAAATAAAGAGGTTAAGGACAACATCAAGGTACGCAAACTCCAATACCTCGGACATATAATGAGGAATGAGAATAAGTGCGTTCTACTACAATCTATTATACAAGGCAAGATATATGGCAAACGTGGAACAGGACGCAGAAGAATATTATCTTAGTTGCAAAACCTAAGGGCGTGGTATGGGAAATCATCCAACGAGTTATCTAGAATTGCAACCAATAAAGTGAAGATGACCGTGTTAAACGCAAACATCCGAAATCGGATAAGCACCTGAACAAGAAGAAGAAGAAGATTATTTCCTCTGTTAAAACATGCTGAAGTTGTGTCACATCCAGTTAAAGCATGTACAGAAAGTACATGCTCACTGCACTAGGGATGCGCAAATTGAAGGCTTTTAGAAGAAGATATTTTTTATTTTCTTTATTTTTGGCAGGTTTTAAAAAATATATATCTTTATCAAGAGAAACTGAAGCTGTTAATATAAGTAAGACGTCTGTATTCTCTGATACTACGACTATGTTTTCATTTGATGCATTGACAGCTGTTGTAACTATTAACCGATCCGCATCACTTTCATCTTGAAAGCGGGGATATTATTTGCAGCTAAAGTTTATTTTAAAAAATTAATAAAACGACATGAAAGATATTTTCCAGAAATTTTTCTTGATACAACTTTGAAGACCTGTCTCTTTCAAATCGAATATCTGGTGCAGTTTTCGTTTTTAGACGTCGGTCTCTTTCATCAGATTTTATTCTGATTCTGATAATCGACAAAAGCAATTGCTTTTTTCCATAATTACGAACAATAAAATTAATATATATTTAAAATTGCACCATACTGTTGAACAAGTTGCGATTTGTTTTTATGTAATAACATTCCTCCGTCGGTCACAAACAGAAAAATCTTTTAATTCAGTAATATCTTTTGGAAATTGTACAAAGAGGTCGTAGAAAACACATTTTTAGGCGTTGGAAATTATATGTAATCGTATGTTATATTTAAATGTATTTAATCTATTTAAATTTGAGTTAGTTTAACAATTTAGAATTTTATTTGTATATAATGTTTATTAAATAATAATAATAATAATCGTACAGAATAAAAATTTACCTTTTAATGCTATATTTATAATTACTGTGTCCAAAACCCCTAGATATGAGGCAACGCGCGGAATTCAAAAAAGAAGCTATTTTGCCACTTTAAAGACGTTATTTTTCATTTTTGATAAATTTTAACATAAAATTTGAGATCAGCGACCCAAAAAACCCTATTTAGGTAAGAAATAAAGTCAGAAATTTTTTTTTTCAATCTTGGATCCGCCATTTTTTGTTTTAGTTGAGTTTTAATGTCAAATTCGTAATCAGCGACCTTAAAAACCCTTAGACATCTAATAAAAATTTAAAAAATAAAAGAAAAAATTAGACCTTCGACGCCATTTTGTAGACGCCATTTTGGTTTTTAGACCAAATTTGAGGCCAGATTCGTAATCTGTGAACCCAAAAGCCTTATGCTATCAAATATCGGGCAATGGTTTAAATAAATAAAGAAGTTATACATTTTTTTAATTAAGAATATATTAAAAAACACTTCTTTGTTAATAACAATTGAAAAAATAAAAAGCACACCTTCTCACCTATGGGGAACTTTTCTATAAACTTTTTCCGAAATAATTAAAAAAAAAATGTTCAAAATCGGTTTTGAGTCAACGAAGTTAGAACTTTTTTCCTTTAGTAAATGGACTACATTAACTTTTCTCGAATATTATCTTTCACGCTATGAATACGAAAATTGGGATTATCTGTGTATCAAAATCTGTAATTTTGTAAACCTACTATTACGTTCGTTGTAAAGATTTATTCATTTAAAAAATATATATTTCTAGCAAAACGTCGTTAATAACATTTTGTCCGACCCATAAACAAAAATCTAGACGTTTGGCCTTCCTCCAAAATAGGCGGAATTTTTGGTTTGTGTGGTTTCATCTTATTTACCTAGCAAATTCTTTGTGAATGGATCATACTGATGCTTCCTATATGATAAATTTGGGAAATTTCTAATATCTATCACTAAGAGTAATTATGGTAGCAACATCCTCTACGTTATATTTCTTATTTTCAATTTTTTTACAGTCTGGTCAGTTAAACTGTAGCTACAATAACAATATTTTGCCTCAAAGTCAGCATTTTTTAATAATTAAAATTTTGCTTTTCAATGAAGATTATTCAGGTAGAATGACAGTTGACAATTTCTTGATATTTGACTGTTTTATTAATAAATGGCCGTATTATGATTTCCCCATTGCTTAAGACTAAAAACGCAAGTTGGTAATGTGCAGCTAAAGTTTGGTATTTAGAGTTATTTTTTATTACAACTAACTTGTCAAAATGAAAGCTGTTTTTTAAACACCCCATATATCAAATTCCAAACTTCTCCATCACAATGTGGTTTTTACAAGATGCAACACTTCTTATTAAAAATTACTTTTCCACGAAAATAAAAAAAGGTTTCTTTCTCCGGGCAGTAATCAGATTTGAAAAAAAACTGATCCTCGGCGGGCTATGGAAATTCAAACGTATGAATAATATGTTGGTGGCACTGTAAGTCTATGTCAAATTCGAGGTTAGCAGGTTAGGTTTTGCGTCAGTTTTGACACAGACTTGCTAACCTCGAATTTGGCATAGACTTACAGTGCTACCAACATATTATTCATACGTTTGAAGTTCCACAGCCTGCTGAGGATCAGTTTTTTTTTGGATCTCTCGATATAAATCCTTGAAAGTTAAACCTTCAACAACTTAAGATAACTGTAAGTGAGTAATTTTAATCATCAAATTATGTGAATACATTAAATATTGGTATCTACCAATTGGTAAGAAATAGCAGGAACACTAAGCCACTGCATTTGATATTTTACGGATTCGTGTCTACCCGCTCTCGACCGGCATGCGTCGGCCCCTCGCTTTCCCTCGTGGACCAAGCTGTAGAAGTTATTTATTATGTATTTCCTGCAAATTTACCGTTACAGATGTTGCAGCTGCGTCATACCAACGACATACAGGAAAGAACCAAGAAACAAACTGACCTTTTTTGAAATTATAAGTAGTTAGGTAGGTAGTCTTCGATGTTATCAGTACATGTTTTTCAAACGTCTAAAAAGTATGTGTAAAGCGAGAGAGAGGCACCTTATAGGTGGCGATGCAAAAGAGATTTTGATTAGTCCTGAACTTTTTTTATGAATCTTCCTTTAATTCAGTGTATTAATTATATTTATTGTGTTTAAAAAATACAGGGTGTCCTGGGATGTTTTTATCATTTGTTTTTGGATATATCTAAAAGTAGTGGAAGTAGGCGTGCCAGCACACCTTGTGGATAAATACCATGTCTTAGAAGCTTAGTTGCTACGGATCGATTCATCGGTGCAAGGTGCTATGCGTTAGAGCAAACCTTTCCGTGAAGTCATTCGTACCATATTCGCAGGAAAAGTGATCTCTACACCGAGAGATATTCATTCGCTGTCCAGAAGTCTAAATTTAACACACGTGGATTTCTATCTATGGGTTTATCTCAAATCATAGGCGTAATTTTCTGCATTTTTCAAGGATTCTTTGCTTTAATTGGTGCAGATTCCTTGGGATTTCACTGTAAACCTTTGGTTGAATCCATAAATGTTAAATATAGAGTTCTGGGCAGCTAATTAATGTCCCCCTCCCCCTTTCCGAGATTACTTTTCCTGCAACTGAATTTCCAAGGCGTGACGTAGGCATGCTTACTCCCTCCACTTTTCGAGATAATCAACGAACAAACGAGGAAAACATTCCGAGACACCCTGGACTACTTTACTCTAAAATGAATTAATTTTTCTAGTTTTAATAATCACAGAGTAGTCAGATATATGTATAGTAAAATAATGGATGTATACAGTGTCCGCCAAAAAGTCGGCATACTATGGGAACATTTTTTATTTTTGATTTTTCAAAAAACTTTTTGCGACTAATTTGTGCTTATCCAAACCTATTTAGCCCCTATCATATATACCGAGTGATTTTTACTTATTTAGGAAATGGAGTTTTTCGAAATTGTCAAAATCGGAAAAGTGCTATTTATCGGAAATTAAGTAAGATTTCAATAAAAAAAATTTCAAGTGTGTTATTTTTAGCTAACTGAACAATTTCAAGGCCAGAAAACCCCCAATTTTTTCAACTTCGGCTAAAAATTAATTTTTCAGTTTTTTAAATATTTTTCAAAATTTTACATACCAACACTTAATATTAAACTTAAATTTTTTATGGGAACACTTTAAAGATTTATAATTGGGAAAAATAATATAAAATGTCAATTACTTCTACTACCTACCCTTGTTAATAAATTACTGTTATAAACATCCGGTAAATGTTCTTTTACAGTTGTAAAAGAGGAGATTTGTCTTTATCCAATTTACATGTTCTAAAAAGTCTCTTCATTTAAACAACTATAAAAGAACATTTACAGGATTTTTATAACCATAATTCATTAACAGGGCTAGATTATAGTTTCTAGAAGACATTTAAATAGATATTAATTAGAATTGAAAAATATTTCTCCTAAAAAGCGCCTTGCATAGAAAACGTAAAAATTATGCAAACATACTACTTTTCGGTAAAGAATAAAAAGGCAGTGGATCAGGTCCCGGCAGCCGGGATGTATAAAATTACATTTAAAATCCCGGCAGCCGGGATTCGTTCGATTTCGACTAAAAATCCCGGCTGCCGGGATGTATAAAATTACATTTAAAATACCGGCAGCCGGGATTCGTTCAATTTCAACTAAAAAGCCCGGCAGTCAGTCATTTGTAGAAGTACTTTATATATTTTATCGTATCATTGACAATTATGGTTCCTTTATGTTAAATTTTAAATATATATGGGCTTCACAGTTTTGTTTGAAGGAGCTAAAACACAAAAATATATGACAACCAAATCTTATTACTTAAACAATCTATTACCTTGTTTTTCTATTGCTCTTTTTACTTTCCCATACCCATAGGTATAGGGAAGTCTTGGAATCATGAAAATTTTGGAAATCGAGATTTTCACAGAAATATCCGTTTTGGGCCTCTAGGAACCCAAAAAAGTGGTTTTTAAAAAATGTCTGTCTGTGTGTGGGTGTGTGGGTGTGTGGGTGGGTGACGCTCCTACAGCCGAAAGTATTGCTCCCATTTTGATGCGCTTTGGAATGCGGGGGTGTATCGAAAATTCATCGACAAAATAAGCTTTTCAAAAAAATCCGAAACCGGAAGCGGAAGTTACGCATGTTTTTTTGGTATCACTGTTTTCGTGATTAAAATTTTGAAAATTTTATCACGGATAACGATAGAGGGTCATAAGACAAATCTGTTAGTTTTTTCCGAACTCGCTAGGTTTAAAATGAAGCGCGCTATAATATTTTGAAAATTTTGATTTTAACGCCCTATTACTCAAAAACGGATGAATCGATTCAATTGATTTTTTTTTTCTGAATAGTATATGAAGGCTAACATGAGGTGATATAAAAAGTGTTTTGAAAAATATTAAGGGGCCTAAATTACAAATTTTCAAAATTTTGGAAATTTTCTAAAAATCATTTCTCAAAAACTGCCCACAGGAATTTGTTTAAACTTCATACACTGATAGACCCCGAAAAGGGCTATCGATCTGTTTTTTAAAGAATCTCATGAATTATCTGTGGCGCCCTCTACGAAGCTTTGAAGTTTGAAAATTTAAACCCCTTTAATTAATAAACAAAACAAGATAGGTAGCTGGGGTTTTCACTGAATTGCTCAGTGCATAATGGAGCATATGAATATGCAAAAAAATATTACACTCGTGGATATATGTAAGCGCACCGGCCCCCTCCCCCCTCTATTTTTGAAAAATAATTTTTTTATTCTAACGGTTGTTATATTGTTGCGTCAAAGAATCTTTTTCCGCGAAAATAAAAAAATCGATTTTGTATGCTCTAGAAAATATAATTTCCAGGTACTTAGAAAATTTCACCTCGGTGCTACAGCCGTTTTGAGGAAAATAATACATAAACTAGCACAGTGGCGGCTTGTCCACTTGGCGCCATCTACAGAAGCTCGGTGGTCACGTTTTGAACTACACATTCTTTTATATTCACCCGCAATTTACGTGAAAGTGTAAACGCTTATCACGGTGAAGACGTGAGTCATCGAGTTGAAATTTTGATATGTTGTAAAGACTGTTGAATAAAGACGATATGAACAGTTTCCAGTATGGGAAAGTCCAGGGAGGTAGTCACGTCCACTTTTTTTCTTTAGTTTTTAGACCCTGTCCCCCATGAATTCAACAGTATCTAATGTAGTAATACTTTAAATTCACATTAGCTTTATCTATTATATGGGGAACTCGTTTTTTGGCAGCAGCAGAAGTTCTATAATCTCTCATCCAACATTCAGTTAATGTTTTTCTTTTATGATCTTCTGAGTTCTAAACTCTTCAAAGAAATTAAATTTATCTCCTAGCTTCATCTTCTCCGCACTGTACTACTAGCATAGAAATAATCAAAATAATGCACACGCTCTCATTGCACTGACAATCCCTAACCTCATTCTTTTAATGTATATGCTACCCTTCCCATCAGTCACTGCCGGGATTTTCAGTTGAAATTGAACGAATCCCTGTTGCCGGTATTTTAATAGTTATTTACTATACAAGTGGGATAACAGCATCATTAATATACGTGTGTGTAAGTTACAAACGAGTGCGTAGCACGAGTTATGTAAGCACACAAGTACATTAATGATGCATTATCACACATGTATTGTACAAAATTTTATCTACGACTGCCTAAAATTGAGAAAAGTGCATTAAGAGATATGTCAGATCTGTCATTTTCAAAAATATTTTAGTAGGCAAATGTCATTATGTCATTCATTTGACACTATTTCAGTTACGTAATGAAGTCATTACACAACTCAGTTACGTAATGAAACCATTACATAACTGAGTGGTGTAATGAGCTTCATTACCTAACTGAAATAGTGTCAAATGAGTGACGTAATGCGTTACTTATCCCACTGGAGTAGATAAATGTAATTATATACATCCCGACAGCCGGGATTTTTAGTTCAAATCGAATGAATCGCGGCTGCCGGGATTTTAAATGTCATTTTATACATCCCGGCAGGCGGGACCTGATCCACCGCCTAATAAAAAATCTAAAGAAGTAATTAACATTTTATATTATTTTTCCCATTATAAATCTTTAGTGTTCACATAAAAAAAATTGAATTTTAATATTAAGTCTTGGTAGCTGAAATTTTGAAAAATTTAAAAAAACGGAAAAATTAATTTTTAGCTAAAGTTGAAAGAAATTAGGGGTTTTCTGGCCTTGAGATTATTCAGTTAGCTAAAAAATAACACACTCTACAAAAATCCTATTGAAATCTTACTTAATTTATTTTCTAAATAAGTAAAAATCACTCGGTATATATGATAAGGGATAAATCGGTTTTTAGACAAGCACAAATTATTCACGTAAAAAGTTTTTTTGAAAAATTAAAAATAAAATTTTTTCCTATATTATGCCGACTTTTTGGCGGACACTGTATAATGGCGAATAGAGAAAAACATTTTTTACAAATATGTAAAGAAGAGTTAATTTAAATATCGTGTTTAGACTAAGATTAATCTGTTATTAAAACTAAGTTCTAGTATCTGTTCTCAGTGTATTATTAAAGTTAAGTGAGATGTAAAGGAAACAGGAAGTAGCGTAGCGGCGATAAGCTGATAAGCTAACAATGGACGAATTGAAGGGTCTTGCTGCTTGTTTTTCAAACAAAAGTGACCCAACAGCAAAAAACTGTCCTCGATTCGGTTGACCCAGAGGACAGCGCATAAATGAGGCTCTGACGTCTGGAGATCGTCTGGACCATTGATAACACAAGAGCGATAACGCTTAAGAGGCGCGTTTGCTGACGAGTCTGATTAAATCATAAACAAACATTGCTACAGCATACAACAAGTTAATTCCGGATTATTTTAATAAACGGCAATATGCTGAAGCTGAAGGAAAATGTTGCACCAGAAAAGCGTCATTGATCGGGGGAAAAATGCTTTGTGCAAGAAGTGTGCTAACGGTTCGAAGTCGGAAGTTTCGTTGCCTAGCAAATTGCGCATTAGCTTCAATTTATTTAAAATGCATTCTAGTTGCTGTACACGATTCATGGCACAAAGGTTTATGTTGCTAACCAAATGGCGTCGGTTCAGTGGCATAAAAGGTTAAGTTAAACTTTGCTCCGTTATTTTTTTTTTAGTAATTTCTGGACTATTATAAGCCAGAGAGGGGAATGGATAATCAGGGTTGCCAACACTGTCATTTTGAACCGAAGACTTGGTTTCCGTGGCATAGAAGTTAAGTTAAACTTTGCTCCGTTACTTTTTTTAGTAAGTTCTGGACTAGTATAAGCCAAGAAGGGGAATGGATAATTGGGGTTGCCAACTGTCATTTTGACCCGAAGTTTCGGGTTTGGCAATCATTCTTTTATTCTATGTTTCATCGTCTACATATCGTACCCCTCTCTTACAAAGATTACGTGTTAGAACTTCGAACATTACTGTATATTGCCATAAAGAACGACTTTCCCATCTATATTATCAAAAACATTTTCGATCAAAAGAGAAAACGTATATTTGATTCCTTTTGCTACCCTATAATTTCTCCACCTATACCCAAACCTTATTTCTCCATTCCTTTTGTGGGTAAAATTTCATATTCTTTCAAGAAATTATTTGCTAGTAATGATTTCAATGTTACTTTTTCTAATACTTTCAATTTACAAACTCTCTTGGTGAGAAATAAAGACCAAATTGGCTCCCTAAAAAAAATTGCCTTTATAGCTTGACTTGCAATTGTGGAGCTACATATATAGGACAGACCGGTAGAGCTTTCAACATCAGAATTAGCGAACATCTTAATTGCATCTGAAAATCCAAAATTGAATCGAACTGTGCTGTACATATCAACGAAAACAATCATAATTTCGATAGGGAGTCTTTTTGTAGAATCTTACATTATTTAGATAAAGGAGTGAAGCTCAACATTGCTGAGTGTTTGGAGATCGTTTTGTCTAATAAGTCTCAGGTCAATTTAAACGATCAATTAATATTTGCAGGATCGGAGTATTTCAAAAGTTTGCCGATCCCTTGAGTTTTTTTTAATGGGGTCCTTTTTCGCCTTTCATAATTTTATTTTAACGGCGCGCATGTTCCACCGTATTTGATTGCCAGTTCTAGTCAACCCACCGTGGCAATTGTAACGAGTTTGTGCTGTTTATTTGTGAATTTGTGTGTTTGTTAACTGTAAGTCATTTTTGGTTTGTTATAAATTTTGTTTCATTCTAAATTATTTTGTAGAACGTCCCCTGAAGATGGCATAAGCCGAAAACGTTCGGGAATTTTTTAAAATATATGTGGATCAAGACTAAATCTTTAGTTTTATTAATATTTAATAATCATTCTTCGGGTTTTCAATAAAATTCTTCAGGTTAACTAAAGGTTCATACATACATGAATTGCGAAAAAGTTTACTCCTATGTAAAAGCTTCAGAACATAAGTAATTGGTAGAAAGTGCCCAACGAGTCAAAAAACATAATTGTAGAAAATAATATTAAAAATTTTGAGTGGCCAACTCAACTGTCCTTACAAGAGCTGCGCGTGATCGGGGTTCCCAGCATTATGTGCTGGGGTGATGCAAGTGAGGTGTGCCGTTTCAAAGAGTATGCAGCAGCCAGTTCCAAGTAAAATGCTTTTATGACCTGTTTCAAAAGCGAAGGAATGTATGTTATCAGCTAATAATATGTGTGTAGCTTGCACGTGAATTTAAACAGGCCCGGACCATTGCGTTTTTGGTAAAGCCATTTAGACATTTGCGTTCTTTTAAAAGACAATTAATTCAACCTTTGTTTATGGTGTTTTACCTTGTTCATGTATGTTTGCAATATGGCTGCGAGTAGCCTTAACCTATAGCGCACGTAGGTTGGTTGAGAATGCAATTCTCTTTTCTTTTATTTCTTTTGTTTTTAAAGGTTTTTTTGTGTGCCTTTTGTGTTTTTATTTGTGGTTTGAAATCAATAGATAAGCAAAACAAATCGGCTGCTATTGTGCAGTGTTGAAAATTAGGTTCTGGTGTAACCAAGAGGGAACCGGATTCCTGTTCTGGCAAATAATGATTTTTCATAAGCCACCAACTGAGATATTGAGAGAGTTTCACATTCATTGAGCTAGTTAAGGGATAAAAAGAGAAAATACTTATTTAAATATTAAGGCATATGAGACGTCTTGTTCGAATTTAATGTGTCCACGACGGGGTAAAAAAAGGTCGCATTTCATATACCACTTAAATAATACAAAATAATTTTTTGAATCATGCTTTTATAATGTAAAAAAATATTTTATTTTGATCTTTTTTATTAATTTTATCTCGCAGTTTTCCTGGCCCAAACAATTTTCTTCGCAACCCTAAGGATAATGGTTTAAATTAATACGAATTTTGCATTATTAAATGGGAGCTACAAAAATGCAACAACAAGCTCGGAGGAAATGAAAGTGACTATACCATATCATTTTTTTAGTTAGATATTGTACAAATGCAAGAGCCACACTGTTATTATTGATGGTAATATCATTACTACTTCTACCCATCTGCGTACATGGGAAGTGAAAAATAACGTATTATTATAGGTCCCGGGTGGTGTAGCTTCAACAAGCGCCCACGTTCGATCAGCAGAGTTAAGCAACGCTCTTTCTGGTCAGAACTTGGATGGGAGTACCACGGCTGCATCTCTCGGCGCCTCGTGGTACGGCTGCCACGCAAATAGTTGGTCCCGGATGTCATAATAACATCATGACAGTCGTTAGTGGGGTTGGAAGTCCCCATAAAATGTACAGCGACGCCTATAATTGGCCTAACGGCTGTTGGATGAGTGCGAAATAAATAAATAATAATTTTTTTTCACAAAAATAATTTCTTCGAACAGTTAGTAGGTACATATTTAAATTGGGAATATCCAACCACTTGAAACTAAACCGTTTAGAGCCAAGGTACATAAAAACTTTTCTTCGCACTTCTTAATTTTAGGGACGTACTTAAAGACCATCGTACATATTCTTTTATAATTAATGCTCTTTTAAACGTATCAGTCCAAGCGTTCTATTGTTAAGAGCAAATTTCAAAATGTGACGTGAAAACTTGAACACGCTGTATTTTGGAAACTAAGCCGTTTAGAGCCAAGGTACACAAAAACGTTTCTTCGCACTTCTTAATTTTAGGGACGTACTTAAAAACCATCCTATATATTCTTTTATAATTAATGCTCTTTTAAACTTATCAGTCCAAGCGTTCTATTGTTAAGAGCAAAATTCAAAATGTGACGTGAAAACTTGAACACGCTGTATTTTGGAAACTAAGCCGTTTAGAGCCAAGGTGCATAAAAACTTTTCTTCGCACTTCTTAATTTTAGGAACGTACTTAAAGACCATCCTATATATTCTTTTATAATTAATGCTCTTTTAAACTTATCAGTCCAAGCGTTCTATTGTTAAGAGCAAATTTCAAAATTTGACGTGAAAACTTGGAACACGATGTATTTTGGAAATTAAGCCGTTTAGAGCCAAGGTACATAAAAACCTGTTTCTTCAAACGGCAGTAAAATGTGGTTTTATACTCCTGGACTGATGATGCTCAACTGTTACTTTATTGCCATGCGGCAGATAATATTATCTGCCGCTGACGAGCGGCATATAAAGTTATTATCTGCCGCTAACGAGCAGAAGGTAAAGTTATTATCTGCCGCTGACGACTTTATCTGCCGCTCGATAGAGTAATTTTCTTCGCATTTTCTTATAAACGTTTGAAGAAAAAATGCTATATGTTATTCGGAGCAAAAGTATCTTTATGTAATAAACCGTCCAGCCACGCCACATAAAATATAACTTTTGCTCCTAATAACATAATATACTATTCTTCACACTTCTTAATTTTAGAGACGTACTTAAAAGACCATCCTATATATTCTTTTATTATTAATGCGCTTTCAAACTTATCGGTTCAAGCGTTCTATTGCTAAGAATAAAATTCAAAATGTGACTTGATGACTTGAGCACTCTGTATTTTGGAAACTAATTCGTTTAGAGCTAAGGTTCATCGAAACTTCTATTCACACTTCTTGATTTTAAAAACGTACTTAAAGACCACCCTATATATTCTTTTACAGTTAATGCTCAATCAAACTGATAGGTAACTTGTAATTTCATATTTTGAAATAAATAGTTTACTAGACTATGTTAATTCCTAATACATTCTTGCCCGATCAAGATCAAGGTCGTTGGTTTAAATATGTGGAGAGAAAATTCAAAGGTTAAGTGAAAGTAACTTTTAGAGGAACGCAGTAAGCACGAGAGCGCAATTCGTTCACACTAGCAATTGCATAGCATTTCTTACTATGTATTAGCCATAAAGTCATAGTATTTAATAACAATTTCAAGGATGTTCGAGTAGTTAGTACCTTGTAATAATTTCAACATAATTTTATATTGATATCTTCCGGCATCCATTTGAAATTAACTTTAATTCTTTGTTAAAGTAAACAATATCGCATGAAAATGTGAGTGCTTATGATTTATGACATTTCATTCATTAGTAAACCAATATTAATACACTTTTGTTTATTTTAACAAAGAATTAAATTTAATTCCAAATCAAGTTTTTTATCAAACTGGCTGTTGGTATATTTTAATTATTGCAATGTTCTAGTGAATATAGTGAATATATGAAGCAGGAGTAAAAACGAACTCGTTCACATATATTTATTTATCAACAAATATTTTTATTTGTATATACCGCTCGATTTGTATTCGCGTTATCAGTACTAATGGATGAACAGAGATTACTTAAGAAATATCTACGATATAAAGTAAAAGGGTAGGAAAAGTATAGGCAAGCCAATGAAGAGGTGGAAAGATCAAATGGAACAGTAATTAATTAAAAACAAAATAATACATAACAAATAATAAATCCTAATAATCGTAACGGACCATTAAGTCCAATACATAAAGACGAAAAAATTATCAGCCTAATAGACGTTAAGCAGTCACCTAACTACGCTGTCAGATTGGTGTAGTGACAATACTCGTAGACTGTCGAGCATGAGGTCGCGAGTTCGTATCTTGGTTAGGGCAGAATCTCTTTTTAAATTATCTAAAGATACGAATTCAAATTATCTATCTGTTCTCACCTTTAAATCTTAAATGGCACATTATCGACGCTATCTGGCCCATTCGTAGTCGGTACTAACGGTATTAAAACATCGCCGACTTGATTTTAAACCGATTTCCGTGGTTGAGGCTTCGCAACCGTTTCTTTTATGAATTCTCTTTAGCCCAAATTGTCGCACATATGGCACGATCATGTATATGGCATTATATGATAACAGCCGGTCCATGCCAACAGTGTGCCAAAGTATCGATAAGCTTGTACGTCTCATCTTGTTTCAGTATTGTTGTGAAAAATAAACTTAATATTAACGTTTACTTGTTGCTGTAGCTAATTTGTATTCAAATCGTTACTTTGTACTAAAGTAGCTCTAACGTGTGTGTGCTCTAATAGTTACATTGATTTGACAATTAAAATCAATGCATTATTAAGTCTGTAATAAAATATTCTCAATAATTATGATTTCAGTAAATAACCAAACATTTCTTCACGTTTTTTCAATAATTTCAAAAAAATATTAACTACAATTCATAGAAAATTTAAAAAAGTTATATTAGATCATAAATTCGAATTTATTTTACTTATCACAATTTCAATGATTTCATTACTATTTATAATATTAAGCGGAGCATTTCTGGTTAATTTGGACAAATTTCTGCATAAAAATAAACACTATCTAGATCTGATTATACGGGTTAATAGCCAAGATAGGTGATGCTACAAAAACAAGACAAAAATAAAACTCCATGGACACTAGAGAAAGGTCTTATAAGAAAACTGGTTGAAAAAAGTGGTCGTGACTACCTCCCTGGACTTTCCCATACTGGAAACTGTTCATATCGTCTTTATTCAACAGTCTTTACAACATATCAAAATTTCAACTCGATGACTCACGTCTTCACCGTGATAAGCGTTTACACTTTCACGTAAATTGCGGGTAAATATAAAAGAATGTGTAGTTCAAAACGTGACCACCGAGCTTCTGTAGATGGCGCCAAGTGGACAAGCCGCCACTGTGCTAGTTTATGTATTATTTTCCTCAAAACGGCTGTACCTGGAAATTATATTTTCTAGCATACAAAATCGATTTTTTTATTTTCGCGGAAAAGATTCTTTGACGCAAAAATATAACAACAGTTAGAATAAAAAAAATATTTTTCAAAAATAGAGGGGGGAGGGGGCCGGTGCGCTTACATATATCCACGAGTGTAATATTCTCTTGCATATTCATATGCTCCATTATGCACTGAGCAATTCAGTGAAAACCCCAGCTACCTATCTTGTTTTGTTTATTAATTAAAGGGGTTTAAATTTTCAAACTTCAAAGCTTCGTAGAGGGCGCCACAGATAATTCATGAGATTCTTTAGAAAACAAATCGATAGCCCTTTTCGGGGTCTATCAGTGTATGAAGTTTAAACAAATTCCTGTGGGCAGTTTTTGAGAAATGATTTTTAGAAAATTTCCAAAATTTTGAAAATTTGTAATTTAGGCCCCTTAATATTTTTCAAAACACTTTTTATATCACCTCATGTTAGCCTTCATATACTATCAGAAAAAAAATCAATTGAATCGATTCATCCGTTTTTGAGTAATAGGGCGTTAAACTCAAAATTTTCAAAAAATCATAGCGCCCTTCATTTTAAACCTAGCGAGTTCGGCAAAAAACTACAGATTTGTCTTATGACCCTCTATCGTTATCCGCGATAAAATTTTCAAAATTTTAATCACGAAAACAGTGATACCAAAAAAACATGCGTAACTTCCGCTCCCGGTTTCGGATTTTTTTGAAAAGCTTATTTTGTCGATGAATTTTCGATACACCCCCGCATTCCAAAGCGCATCAAAATCGGAGCAATACTTTCGGCTGTAGGAGCGTCACCCACCCACACACAGACAGACATTTTTTAAAAACCATTTTTTTGGGTCCTAGAGGCCCAAAACGGATATTTCTGTGAAAATCTCGATTTCCAAAATTTTCATGATTCCAAGACTTCCCTATACCTATGGGTATGGGAAAGTAAAAACGTTATAATATTGCTCAAACTGACAAATATCAGTATTGTAAACATAAAAATATAACAGGATTGTGATTTCAATAAAATCTATTGCAGCTGACCAGGGTTTAAATAAAATGTGAACGATTTACGTGTTAGGGCACTGGAACTTTAAACCTTTTTTTCTATAGATGTGAACCGGTCTAATTATATAAAGTTGTTTTTAGCTACACTGACGCAATATAACATAGTGATCTGAGATTTACACGTACTACAAGATATATAAAAATATAAAGATAATTGTATTACACATACTGTGACGTAAGTAGCGATGATAGAAAATATTAATTTTAAAGTCAATTTTTAACAACGTATTTTGCTATTATTGAATTTTTCATAATTAGGTTTGTAACGATGTTTTTCTCTTGTACATGTGAACTACGACGTTGAGTTTTAACAACGACTTAAACTTCAGAGGAAGTACTACTTATAGCAAGATACATTTTCTAAAAGATCTATAATTAAAACTAGCTTATAAATATCGATATCCAAGAATCCAAGACGTAACGTTTTACTCTTTCACCGTTTTTATGATCTTAATTAACGTATAGCTTTCGTCACCAAAACGTAAAAGAAGCAAACGGTTATGTAAATAAAATTATATAGATGATAAACCTTTGAATAAACCAACAGCTTAAATATAATACGTTCAAAATATTTCTAAGAATCGGACCGAACCCAAAAGCTATTCAAGGGCCGGGGTTGCTTTCAAACCTGGGACTGGACAGTTGTTAGTGGCCCAACATGTGTGCGGGTGGATGTGAAATTTGATACCACATAGGGTGACATTCCAATGCGATAGCACTGTTTCGTTGTTGGTTGTTACGCATTGCTCATGTTGGATTGATACTCAATTAGCACCACGGTATAGTATAATGTGTGCCTGGAAATAGTGGACATTCGACGAGATGGCGCCAATCCTTGATTAGAGATGGGCGATATATAGATATTATTACAATTTCGATATTTCGATAAATGGAAATATTGGATATTGATACATTTATCGAATATGTCGAAATATCAAATCAATATATAGAATATCCAAATGTAATGATTCCATATTCATCGATATCTCGCTATTTTTAGGATAAATATCGATATATTGACAAATATCGATATACGATATTGATAAATATCCATATGTCGATTTATCGATAAATATCGATATACTCTTGATATCAAATATCGATATGTAAATTTTAATTTCGCCCACCCCTACCCTTGACCTGACTAGCAATTACCAGTGATCCAGGAAGCGCACCTGGATAGCTTGGGATGCTCTTTTCCCACAAATACCTTGCGAATTCAGTCTGTGGTGACGGCTACCGTAATTTCAATTCGCAATGACATGAGCTGATGCTCGCTGGTCTGATTACTATTCGACTAAAAGTTGTACTGCGGGCTTCCTTGTTTTTGTTTATATGTTACCCAGAATCTCTACACCATCGTAATTTCAATTCGCAATGACATGAGCTGATGCTCGCTGGTCTGATTACTATTCGACTAAAAGTTGTACTGCGGGCTTCCTTGTTTTTGTTTATATGTTACCCAGAATCTCTACACCGAAAGCGCGGTTCTGAATTTCGGAAAATCCAGATTCGGTGAATCCAGGAAGTAGTCTCGAACCAAAATATCTGTCTCAACATTTATTTTCTTAATTTGTATCTATGTAAATGGGCGAGTAGTATGTAGACTGTTAGGTTCGCATTTGCAGCTCGGAAAATCTGGGTTCAATGCAAAACATTTGCATAAATTGAAATCTCATTTTATGGACAATTTCCAGTTGCAAAGGAGAGGTCGGGAATCAATTGTATAGAAAGATATATTTTTGAATTTATAAGTTGTTTGTTGCCAACAAGAATGAGCAAATGTATTATTGTTAAGGGGGAATATTTTGAACAGCAATAAAGTGATTTTCTTTAGAGTCAGTATCTCTCATCCCTCTCGTACATAATTTAATTTCTTTTAAATGTTATTCATCGAATTCTAGCTCTAGATGTAAGAAAGTGTAAATTCGTGATGATACCAAAATTTTCAAATGTTTTTGAAAAACTTACTTGTCAATTTTCAAAATAAAAATCTGTATACATCATTAATTTCAAAGGCACTTATCAATTAACTACATTATAATAGAACCCTTATATGCTCTTGACTAAAAAAAGGAATCGTAAACCGTGCGGTATAGAGATATAAAAAATTCGCAGACAAAACTGTAAAATAATAGTGAAGATTGTGTAAAACGGAAGACATTCTTATGTGTACCGTGTGCTTCACTTCCGATCTTCACACCCCTATACCTTCTCTACTTATAATCTGATAGTTTTAAAAATGTCTGAATTATACTACCCGCTATTATTTAACATTGGAAAAATAATGCTTTTAATGGGTAGTATAATTTGCCAAAGTTTTAAAACGACCATAATATAAATACGGAAGCGACAGGGATGTGAAGGCGAGTCGTAAAACACCGGGCGGATTTTGTCCGCGATTGGTCCTGTGGTCACCGTGCCGTACATAATGCAACGATAAGCATGTGCGTCCAGCGCGTTAGCCGTACAAATTAGATTCTTTCTACGAGCGCGGGTACGAATCCCACAGACTGCGATGTTTTCTTTCTTTGCGAATTTTTGTATTTCGCATTACTAAGCACTTCCTTTTTTGTTTTCAATTCAGTTTTAAAAATGCAAACAATATTTTAATTAGAATAAGACCCCTTCTATGTAGTGGGTTAAAAAACTCGTAGGATTGTATACATAGGCATGTGAAAATTGCAATAAACCAATATGTTTTATCAAAAATCCAATAAAAGATCGCACCAGTGTTCATACTTTACAGTTTGTTATTTATTACGAAAATTATTTTCGAAAACATAAAGAATGATTGCAGTTGCAGAATTTACATCGATTTGTAAAAGTTCATGTTGTAAATAGCTGCAGGTTTATTTTGAGATGTTTTGGATGCAATGGAAAATTTAAATAAATCACCATGGTGATATGCTGAGGTCGTCAAACTTTTTTTTTCATTTTTCTTGTTCATTAATGAAAGCTAAAAATAATTAGCCAATCTCCTCATACTTTGCACTTTGATGCCTGTTGTTGTTGTTTCTTAATTAGTTTACCAGATCTGTACCACATCCTTATTCATATTTGGAGCCACTTATCGCTTTTAGAAAACTAGCAAATACTGCATTTGTTTACGTGCAAAATAATGTGGATTATAATTGTAATTAATGCTCGTTTATAGTTGAAAGGTTACAGTCTAAAATAACTTTTTTAAATGTTCGTTTCTGCTTAAATTTCATCATTTTTAGAATTGAAAACCGTTGAGATAACAGTGATACTGATATGCGTATACAAATAGACACTCCCACAAAACCACATTCGTTGCGATAAGTTATCAATCCAGTTCGGAATTTAAATCTCTTTTGCACAAAGATAAGTTTTTATGGTGGCTATTATCAATTTTTTAAGTCATTTATGCGATATTTTTTTAAATAAAGTTATTAAAGTGTGATTGTTTTGGCTTGTATAAAATTAAGACATTTAATTTAACTTAAACTTTATCGTTCGTATGCTATGTCAAAATAATTTTCTATAATTTTTTTTTACTCGCTAGAATTCATAATTACACGAATTGGTATCGATGCCGATTCATGCCAGTTACAATATTTGGACCGTTGTTGAAACTGACATCCGTGACATTTCTAAAAATACCTATCTATTATAATTATAAGCCACTTATTATATATTACCCTGGACAATACCCTGACTGCGGAAAGATAGTGAAAAGTGATTTTTAAACAAGGTCGAACTAGACCTCGCACAATCAACTTAATAATCTCATAATTACATAGAGTAGCTACACCTACTTTAAACCTTTCTCCTCCACAGTCATCTGGCTAACACCTTCAGATTTTTCTGTGGAAACTTATAAATAATTCACTTATGAAAACACCCAGCAATGGCTCAACAGGATTGAAAGTACAAATAAGAGCTAAGTGCGAGAATTGAATTTTTTTTGCAAATGTTTTCAAGGGTATCAAAAGAAAAACTCACCCATGGATTTAACAGCGTGGTAGACACTAAACATTTTGTACGCTCATTATATCCCTTCATAATGAGCGGGCGTAATAGTTACGCCCAAAGGCATTATAGACGGCTTTTCACTGTATTTACGTATTCAATGTGGCAAATAAACCGTTGCATGCACCACGGGCGTTACTTGATGTTTATACCCCTCAGGCAGAAGCATTTTATAATGCCCTTGGTACATAAATATCTATATTGGCGTCCGATAGCAGACGTAATATGGCTTTAATGGTCCGAGGGACTATAACGTTGCTAAGCAGTAACAAACACCAACAATCTAATACAGCAACAACAACCTTAGAAACCACAGCACCCTCGGGAAATGTCAAGCACTCCGCTTCGCGTCTGGCTTTAAACATACCCTCGTGCTATAATCTATCGATTATGCTTTTCTAAATAACTATGTAACTATTATTGGGCCACGTAAAAAATACAAATCAGAGGATCAGAAAATGCTCTAAAATTGTAATCGATTTAGGCTACCGTGACTAAAAAAAATATAGATATACTATACATATCCAACACTTACAGTAATTATTATTCGAGCGCTGCGAACCAACTCGATAAAAGTGGAGGGAGGAATTCGGCAAGAAGATAACACCACCTCTAAATTTTTCACCGCTACAGGATGATGTTTTTAAGAAACTTGAATGGGAAGGGAAGGGCATTAAAATAAATGGATAAAAGTTTAATGATCTATGTTTAATGTATGCCGACGATTTTATCTCGATCGCTAACAATATACAAGAGCAACAAAAAATGACAAATCAAAGGTTGAAAATAAATATTAACAAGACCAAGTACATGGCAAACACAATTAACCATGCAGCATTTGAAAAATACAAACAAATGATTGAGAAAGGAAAATTAAACCAGGAGGCCGAAGTGGAAAGAAGAATAAAGCTGGGATGGGGTGATTTGATAAATCGAGTTTCATATTTAACATTTCAAAAACCACCAAAACTTAGGTGTTCGATCAGTGCATCCTCCCTGTGCTCATATACGTAACAAAAACATAGAAACAAAGAAAAAATGAAGAGTGCTGGTGATCCAGCAAAGCACGGAAAGAGAGATAAGAAGAGAAACACGTGGATATGGGAAAGAACAAAGATTAAAGACAAAGGACAAACCATAAGAGAACAAGAATGGTGTTGGGTAGAACGTGTCGCAAGATGGACGATAGAGCTAATCCAATGAAGTGTTTGAATTGGAAAAAGATTAAGAGGATGTCCACAACAAAAGTGAATGACGTAAAAAACATGGAACAAGGTGGCTATAGACTATCCAAGACACGAAAAAATGGCAAAACAGAGGGGAAGCCTTTGTCCAATGGTGAACGGACAGAATAAGAAGTTTTTCAATGCTACAAAGTACGGTATAGCATTCATCGAAATACCCAAAGAAATAGCATGATTACTGAAGCTCCACATAGAAGTTTCAGTGATTGTCACGCTAATGCATTTTGTATTATTCAGTATTTAGACTATCCAACAGAAACTATTTATTTTAAAACAAAATCAAACAATTAAAGCATCAATGTGTTACAGTGTGTCAAAGATAAACTATAAACTAAAATAATTGAATTTATAGGAGTTTTTTATGTATAATCTGGTTATTATTAACAATGACGCAAATCTGCCATACGATTATTAAGACATTTACGTAAATTTAAATTTTCTAATACAATATTTTGTAGGTATTTAATATTTTAAGATTGATTTTGTAGATGCATTCCTTCAAAGGCAACCACGCTGTTTTAATGATCTTTCCCTATTTTTTGTTATTTTTAATGATATAACGTCTGATGAATTTAACAGAAAGAAAACAAATACATGTTGATTTTATATCAGTATTCTTATTTAGTTAGAATAGTTGTGTATTCTTGATTGGTCTTTTGTATCTCCTCCGTCTATAATTCGTAATAATGACTACCTGTCTTCTTTAAGATTTTTAGCCGAAATGGTCGCACATATGGCGGTAGCATGCGTATAACATAATATAATAACGGTCATATCACATTGAAAGCACCAGTTGAGCAGATTACGATGTGTCCCAACGAGCGCATGGCAAAAACCGCTCCATGCCAACTCTTGATAACGTTCTTCTACCGTCTCATCTTCTTTGCTTTTATTTTCTAGTAGATTCGTTTAAAAAAATAACTTGTAAATATTTCTCCATGAAAAGCAGGTTTGAGGCGGAATATAATTGAAGCAGGCGTTGCTGTCAGCTACCAACATGGAATTATATAAAATATTAACCAGTATGTAGTTTCAAGGTTCGCTATAAATATGTAATTGCATAAAAACATATTTTTCTATAGAAATGTTGATTGAACTGTCTGTGTTTACACAAAATTTGTGAATGCTGCATTTTTTATTAATGAAGTTTATTCATTGGCGTTCTTTTCTTTCTGGTTTGATTGGACGACTTTTGGTATAAGGTATAAGCCTATTATGCAAAAATAGTGTTCACTTAATTGTTTACTTGCAAAATTAACAGCTTAAAACTGACATTGACAAGGACCAAAGTAGCTTAATCTGACAAAACAGCTGCCATTAACGTTCATTAAAAAACAAAATGAATATTATATCTGGATAGCCTTTCAAGGACCATAAAACTTTGGAATTCACGTTCTACGTATGTGTAAAAAATGTTGAAAATAACAAATAACAATATTTAATATTATTGTTTACGCTAAATGAATTACACACTAAAAAACTGTAGCACTGTAGCAGACAAAACAAATCTAGGGTTTAAACGTTGGGGAACATGTGGAAATATGCATTGTAGCAGCACTCTTCAACACCTTTTTCTGATTTAACCGAGTCTCCATTTGTTACCGTTGACGAGACCCCATGTAAGAGGCCTCATCCTTAGGGTTTCAAAAAGTCCTAGGATGGCTGGGGAGTGGGGGGAGGGGGCTGACAATTTCACCCGCCGGACAGTTAAAAATTAAAGTAATTAGTAAAAGTAACAATGACGGTTTAGAACTAATTATATATTTAATAAAACAAAAATAATTTTTATTAATCATAGTAATTCTGACTCTGATCATATAACATTATAATACCTATACTAATTTTATTATCAATCTTGGTCAAATATACCGAGTTTAAAAAAATTTAAAAAAACGTCTAAAAGACGAAAGAAGTATTGTATCGCGAAAAAATCACCTTCCGAGATTTCTTCAGATCTTCACGGGGTATAACTCAAAAACTATTTATTGGAGAAAAACGATATTTTACATACACATTATATTTCTACCTGGCATGTGACCGAGAAAATTTCAGAAAAATATATACAAGGTGAACACTTCAGCGAACGCGCGTTGACCCGTGAGGTAGCGTCGAGCAATGAAATCGAATACGCAGACTCGTTCTCGCAAGCGCTGAAGTTCGAATTCTATCACCGGTATTTTTTTTTTAATTTAAAAATTGATGTAATTTGCATTACCAAGTGTTTCTTTCTATTGTTTCAGTATTATTAGAAACGCGGAGATATTTTTACCACTAGTTTCCTTCGATTTTTAAAATTATTTAGTGTCACAAGGTCCACTTGCGAGGGAAGTTCTGAGTAAAGCCCTTTACAGATTTTTTAATATATTGTTTAGGAAGGCAAACAAATTCCCAACAAGATTGATTAGGTATTGATCGTATCTTCAACATAGAAAAAGTAATGCTTCTACTTTCGAACCATTTATTATTATTCATCTTTGAAAATATGCGTTCTATAATTGAAAAAATGATAAGATAAGATTTTTTTTTAAACATTATGCTACCTACCAGCTGCTGTACAATAGTCAGGAGCGTCTCTAGGTTAACCGTCGCCGGGGTGCAGAGTCTTATATGCCGCCCCTCTGGGTTGTGACAGGTGGTTAGGGGAGGGAAGTGATTTCAGGTGAGGGAAGCTAAACAGGGAATTCTTAATATAAAACAAACACTTCTATTTATATTAATTCCATGATCTGAGAACACTGAGATATCAATTACACTATTGAATAGTATATTACACAACAAGTTTAGAAAAGTAAAGTTTTATTAAACGAATATAGCTTGATCCAATACGAGCGAGCGAAGCGAGCGAGTATCTTAAAAATCTATATAAGTTTAGTAAAATATACTATTTTTTCGCATTTTGTATTAGTATTTTTAAACAAACATTTATATAAAAGCATTATACCACATGTCCATTAAAAAATGCGCATGTGGAAATTCAAACGTGGTGGCACTATAAGTCTACGTCAAATTCGAGGTTATCAGGTTAGGTTTTCCATCAGCTTTGACACAGACTGACGCAAAACCTAACGTGCTAACCTCGAATTTCACAGTGACATTACCATATAGTAGAGTTGACATTTCCATGCACCAAAGTGCCACTTTATTACACGATTTTGAATTGAGTAATTGACCTTTCTTGATTTTCTTATCGCAAATTATTTACAGGAGCGTCCACTTTGGTGTTGTAAAAATGGCCGATTAACCCCACGTTACGTTATTAAGAAGCGTTTCATCAGTAGAGAAATAATAAAAAATTGCGTTATATTATATTTTTGCAAATATAGCGAAGTTTTATTAACATCAAAACTAGCTAAACTGACAACATGTCTTAATTACAAATAGGTAAAACTGCATTGTTTCCATGGATATAACATTTAATTCAAGCAATTTCTTTGATTATAGAAGGCACTGTTGTCAAATCAATTTTTGATATCTTCTACACATTAAAAATTTTAGAAGTTCTTGGGCCGGTTGCAGAAAGCAATGTTAAGTCTGGTGTTAGCTAACGCGACGTCAAAGTGAACAAAAACGAATCAAATCTCAAATGTTTATGGTAAGTAATATATTAGTAAACAAAATTTGATGCGATTTTGTTCACTTTGACGCGATGTTAGCTAACACCAGACTTAACATTGCTTTCTGCAACCGGCCCCCTTGAGTTTTATTTAGTTAATTGGAAAAATTAGTTAGAAGTATTTATATTCGTATAACTAGCTTCGGGTGAATATTAAAGGAATTAGAATCAAATTACCATATTTTAAAACAATATAACGTGAAGTTAATCCAGCAATACCCTCTATGTATACGCGTATTCTGCTTGCTTACATGCCTACCTTCTTGCCTGTATGCGTGTATCACGTTTTCATCAGCAGTGATCAGACGCAGTTTGTTTGCCATTGGTCCTGCTGTCACCGTGTCTTTCATAATGCAACTATATGCAAGTACGCCAGGTAGTTGAATTTAGCTGAGCAATTGGACCAACAACTGTGATGCTCTTTTTTCGTTGCGAATTAATATAATTTGTATTACAAGGTGTTTTCTCTTACGCTTTCGGTATTACTAGAACCATGAAGAACTTTCCACCTATTTTGTACATAACATTGAACACTTTGAAACCGTTCTTCGACCTAGTTAAGGTTGTTTTTCTTGCGGACATTAAAAACAATTTTCTTCTGAAATTTATTTATTTCCATCTTAAAAATGCAAACATTATTTTAATTAGAATAAGGCCACCTAACGGCTGTTGGCTGAGTGCGAAATAAATAAATAAATAAATAAATAATATTTTTGTTCACAAAATAATTTCTTCCAACAGTTAGTACGTACATATTTAATTGGGAATATCCAACAGTTCTGCAACTTCAACAAAATTGATAACATTTGGTGACTTTCATCTATTTGCAACTTTGATTATTTAGTTATTAACAATTGCTCTTTAAAAATTGAATCCTTTCTCAACATATAATTAGAATTTCGATAACTTTTAAAAAATCCTGTTCTATTTTCTGATTTTCACCTAGTTTTCCTAACTTTTCATCTATGATATTTTAGTAACAGTGCATTAATTATTACATAGATATAATTGTTCATTTTTTAATATGAATATTTAAGTCTAATTGTAGGATTCTTCTACTCAAAGTAGGACGCCTGGCAACCCTTACCCATTATGGACATCCTGTATATTATGTATGTAGTAGCCAGGTCGTGTTTTACAATTCCAGCAACATTTTCACCGCATTTGTTTATATAATTGACTGAAAGAGAAAACAAATACGATTATTTTTATCGCTCATGGAACCGCGATTTCGCTACCAATTTAAAATAGATAATGAGCCTTTGGAATGGCCTCCGCGCGCGCTGATAAGGCAGGGTTTCTCCATAACAATAGTTCGTTAAAATGATATCCCGCATGTTAAAGTCCACTAGAACGAATATTGCAAAGTACATTTTTATGGTCGGCTGGTCGTTCGGCGTCCAGTTTTACAATTGGATACCGCTAGATCATCCGAGCCCCCATTTTTCTCTTAGCGGTGAGTTCGCGTCCGTTTAACCTTGACTCCTGCAGTTCGTTGACAATAGCGAATGCACCGAAGATGAGCACTTGCTGCACCAGACGCAAGGTTGCACAATTTCAAGGCTAGCTACGTGGCTAAAAAATAACTCGAGTTTTGGTTAGTCTTCATTTGAGCAACGGTTTTATATATGAAACTGCGAACTGAATGACATACAGGGTGACCTAATACTAGTAATACTGCAGCATTCGCCGATGGTTATCGTATCATTGAGATATCACGATACGCAAGTGTGAAACATCAAACATTTGTATGTAATTACTACGTATAATTACAAATTTGTGTTGATTCTCGAGGAGATGAAAGTTGAAGAGGCATCAAGCAGCAAAGCTAAAATGGGAAAGTATTTTCTATTCACCACGAGATAGATAATCAGATATTAAGTTTTATCTCGTTGATAACAAATTATCTCAAATTCAAGGAGACATCCTGGAGGACCACATAGAAGATGGCGTGATAGTTGAATTTCATCATCTGCAGAAGCAGTGTGAAGAAACTTTCCTGGAATATACAGGCCATGGTCCAGATGAAGAAGAAGAAGAAGAATGGTTACAACGATGCAGCATCAATCAAATTACTTTTTCAGTTTTCTAAATGAAATTCCAAACTAATATCCAGTAAAGAATTTTATTCTTTGCTGACTCACTTAGCATCGTGTCCTTAACAACTCTTTTTAACGGTTTTTGATATCCTCAATCATAAAGCTGCTGGCACAGTTATTGGTTGATTCTCTGCAGCCTGATAGAATATTGATGCGATGTGGGTTTTTGTTCGTCTAAAAAACGTAACTTGCTTACATTCAAGTTTTAATTACGAAAACTATACTATACACACAAAAATATCCCACCCACCCTACAAAAGATATATATATAATGATGAAGAATGTAGAGTAATCTCGTTAATCTCATCACAGAAAATATTACAGAAGCAGAAGAAAAATACGGAAAAGAAGTTAACGAAGAGGAACATGTGGAGGGGGAGAGAGAGGACGAGAACGTACTTAAAACAATGAAAAATATGGATTAGGCCTACTGGGGAAACCATGTAAAAAACGCGCGTTCCGCCCTACCTCCAAGGTGGTGTGGAAACTGAGTATTTCTCTAAGGCATAGTGTGAAACGGCTGGTTATACGTAAAAAAACCTTATAACCTTTTTTTATTACATTATTTGTAATGTCAAACTGAAATTGTACGCAAAATTTCAGCTCACATTTTTTTGACAGATGGATCCTAATGCGCCTGGAGTAAGAAACATTTCGACAGTATGGAACTGTGGGCAGTTGAGGATGCCTTAGGTCTTAGTTAACTCCGGAATAGATTCCATATACAAAACCCTGATACATAGTATACATATACAGGAACGCAACCATGACAATGATGCTATATGAAAGTTTTAAAACTAACCCCATCCACATCAGAACAGGAGCAAGGCTATGGGATACAATTATTTCGCCCAAACTATTTACCTTAGCCTTAGAAGGTATATTCGAATCACTGAACTGGAATATAAAGGTATAAATAGCAGTGAGAAGCTTTTGAACCATCTTAGATTCGCTGATGATGGGCTTCAAACTATGATAGATGATCTTCACGAAGCTTCGTTGCGAGATCATAAAAGGAAGAAATGGAACACCAACGAGCAAAGAGAAATATCAATGAATGGGACCTGGTTAGAACAAACCATCGAATATCTCTACCAAGGACAAGTCATTAGAACGAGCAAAGAAAATCAAACGACTGCAATTAGAAGAATTGTTTGCATGAGATGGGCAGCATTTGGAAAGCTTTCCTACGTCCTGAAGAACCAAGACATTCCACTACATCTCTCATAAGGTCGAAGGTATTCAACTACTGTATCATACCGTCATGAAGCTCAAACGTCGATTTTTACTAAAACCAACTTAGACAAAATAAAACCCAAAGAGCGATGGAAAGATAAATGTTGGGTATAACACTCAAAGGCCGCAAACGAAACCACAGCTGGGTCAGAAGAAAATCCAAGGTTAACGATGCGTCGAACAAGCCCTAAAATCCAAGTGGAAATGGGCCGGCCAGAATCAATAAACGCTAGTAGAACCGACGATAGAGCAATGAGATAGGAAACTGGCATCCATACAATAGATCTTGAGGTCGAAGCGATAATCGTAAGAGATATATAGGATTGATGTGACCTAGAAAGGCCCATATCCACATTTATATGGATAGAAACATAGGCTAAAGGAAAAGAAAATGTCAAAACGTAAAAAGATAGAGAAACGCCAGAAAAAAGACGCTGCCTTTAATGTCCATGGGAAAGTTAGAAGAATGATGAGAACAAACTGAAGACAAGGAGCCATAATTAAGGCTAGTAACAATGAAATTGAGGATGGAAGATAAAAGCAAAACGATATACCACATATGACACACACACTGATCAATAGTAATATAACAAGGGCGCGACATAATTACCGATAATTTTGCACACGCCAAGGGTTGAGTGCTGGTTGCAATGAAAACTGTCCCGAGAGCAGTTTTCTAAGGGCAACCAGCACGATGGCTCTTGGCACGGGCAAAATTATATGTAAGTGTGTTGCCCGCGTTTATATTTTGAAGATTATTACTCCAAACCCGTATACAAATTATGATTTAAAATTGATCTAATAATGCCAAAAAAATCAAATTGCTTGTTTCGTGCATTTCTATTTCTAATTATGACACCATCCACGGGGTCGATAATCATCCCTAGGGAGCTTATCGCTTGGTAAGCAGCCCACGGGCGCTTATCAGCTAATCAGTTCGGGATTTCAGGAACTCTTTTGATGGTGTTCAACACACAAAAAATGAAATTTCTAAATCTACAGGTGTAGACATGATGGTTATTGTATTATCACTGACCTGTATTGGTATATTTCTATTCTACACGACTTGAATATCCAAAAGACTGATGAAAAGCTCAGTCCAGGCTACCTAAGCTTCTTCAGGCATATAGTGAGACTATTAAATTATGAAAAAATTTGCAGATGAAAGCAAAGTGGAAGGACGCCGGCACATAGGAAGATCACTCACTCAGTGAGTCGACCAAATGAAACCCATCATTGGACAAGAGCTACACCGAGCCATATAACTGGCGCAGAATAGGAAAATATGGAGGAGGACAATAGGCGCAGTCCCATAGATAGCTTCCCCAAACACTTATGGGGGTAAAACAGAAAAAAAAATAGATATTCATGAGAAAAGATATCATACACAGCTGCGTGCGTACACTGCCTTTTTCAATATCTATTACGCAGCCATTGACAAAGAAGTGTTACATGAGGATGCTAGAAGAATGTGCATAGGTAAATGGAAAGATGATAAATAACTCCTGACCATGATAATGCTAAACACCAAAACGAAGGGCAGGTCTTCAGCATAGTATTTTCAAAACGACCAGTAAAAACGAATGGCAATAAAAAACACTGATCTATTGGTTTTCTTCAGTTTTACCAATAATTAACCATTTTAATCTGTGTAACGATGGTAAAGTATGATATAACCATTACAAAACATATTTTGGTGTAAAATATCGCTATGATAACATCTACTGTGTTTTATTTCGTGATTATATATTGCTGCTTATTTTATAAAAGAGATACATAATCACCAAATGGTTTACTTATACAGACAAATGAGTTTTGAAAAACGTCATATTAACCAATATAAATGCATATATTGCCTAAACAGAGTAACATAAATATTCTAGAAAAAGCTCGTATGTAAAAGAGTTCAAACTAACAGTAATTTTTTTGCTTCTTAGTTCATTTGAATATGTGGAGTCCGTTTTAAGTTGTAACAATCAATCAAACAGATGATAATGCAATTAATTTTTGGACGTGGCTAACATATTAGAACAACGAAGTCAACAGGATGTTGAAAAAGAAGTTAAATATCTTCTAGATTTGAAACTGGTTTTACAACGATTATAATATTATAGCATTAAGGGAACTACAAGTTGAATTATCTATTAGCTAAAAAAGCATTTCAGAAGTTCTATTAAATATTGTTTAATATTACCATCGTTTTAACCTTATGGTACGTATATGCTACATGTATCAGTCTAACCTAACCTCACCCAACCCAACCCAAACCAACCCGAACACAATGTCGCAATTAAAATCGTAAATTCCAAATAACTGTTATTACACAACCCCTTTTATAGGAGTTTTTATGTATAATAAAAACTAGTGATATCTACCCTGTTTGTTTAATTCACAGAAGTAATATCAATAATAATATATATAATTCTCACTTACCTTGTTGCTTTCAACTGAATCATATATTGACATATCTCATACTTTCATAATTGACTTTGAAATTATGTCATGTTTAAATATACCTCGGCTAGCCAGCTTATTTAGCAATTGATACTCTCTCTACTTCCCAGCTGAATGAGTTAATGTCAAATATAACTGTATTAATGAATTGTACCTTGAATAACCAAATAAATATCAATTTGATTATTTAAATCACACTCTTAGTACTTGAGTTTGAATCTAATTAACTGTTATAGTGTATTAAACGTTTGAATTGACATTACAAATTAATAGTCAGATTACAGTTGTCAAAATTATTTAATTAAATGAAAGTTCCAATAAATGAGGTTAAATACTTTTTAAAAAATAACTAAACCCAAAATGATAAATTTCTAATTATAAAGATCGAAACCGTCGAGTACTCAAATCACCATATTAATTTAGAAAACTTAATATTCTAAGATTCTCTAAATCTAAATACACGTTTTAAATTCTAAATTTGCCGTATCCAAACTGTTACTAGAATACACTAACCTTCAACAGCCGAACTCGTACTTGGGATGTTGCTCTAATATCAGTTTCACACTGATCGAAGTCGTCAAACACCTACTTGAAGATGATGATGACCCATAAAAGCTCGTTGTAGGCAGACTTGACCGTTTAATATTTTCTTAAAACGGTATTGCAGCATGCCACACACACAAACACTCACTAAACTGATGGCTTGTACACCAATGACCACTTGAAATGGCTTCTATAAATCTCCAACTCACTATGTGAAGAATAATATTGACCCCTTGGTCAGTATTTGATCGTGCAGAAGGCTATTCTTACTAACACGTTTCAAATTGAATTATATCCTCACAATTAAAGGTATTATTCGACCTTTAATGTGAATATTTTGACTGATAATCTTTAAATTATAGAAACTTTTTTAACCCTTGTAAACAACCTCTTGGTTGCTAATATTTACTGCCACCCGTTATTCTCTTACACTTGTTATCACATGATACCCTTTTGATATCTTGATATTAATTGAAAATAATTAAGCATTCTCACAGCATGCTACATTACACTGTCCACAAAGAGACGTATTAGAAAATAAACTATTGCAGACTTCTACCCTATGCTCCCTTAAGGTTTTTTCAATTATAATTGGCACGAAACGACACTTCTTTGACCTTTCCATGGTTGTATAGCTTCACGACTGAGAGCAGTTCAGATGATAATTATTCCTCTACAGGTAGTACAATCACGACAAAAAATCTTTTAAGGAGACTAATAGCACATTATTATACTAGTTTAATAAGAGGGTCTATTGTAGCACGAGTGGGTTCAGGCGGAACAGGCGCCGGCGATTGGTGACGGAGTTTTGGAGAAAAACGTGTAACGGAATGAAAGTGAAATGGGATTCTTATGTTATCGGGCAGCATTTTTCGAGCCCGAAACGGGTCAGTTCAAAATTTGGTGTACATATATATATTACGTCGGTTAACAAAAAATGCATGTAAATTTCACTTTCAGTCCATTAGAAATTGCTGATACCTCAAATCATTATATCGAGTAATAAATAAATAATACAAGAAAATAAGTAACGATGAACAAGGAATTTATTAACGTGCACTCTACAAAATATACAAAACTAAACGTATGTTGCAGTTACAAAAAAAAATTAAATTAAATTAAATGTATGTATTACATTGGTTAACAAAAAATGCAGAAAATTAATTGTACAGCAATTAAGAAAATACAGATATTGCAAAATTTACTTTAAATATTCAAAGACGTAAAGGGTAATGCAAAGCAGCGTTTTGAGAGTCCGTTGGTAAAATTTTCTTGCATAAAATGATTCTAGCGCCCAAACGTCAGGCGTCTAAACGCCTGGCGTCAAAACGCTAGGCGCCCAAACGCCGTCGACCAATCGCCGGCGCCCAAATGACGAGCAGCGGGGTTTGGGGCACGACGAGAGCAGCGTGGAGTGTTCCAGTGAAACGAGTGCTGCAATGCCTCATATTAAACGAATGTAATATACTGTTTCATCTACTTTGCATAAAAATTTTGACGTCTCATAAATGTGATAATCTGTCAGTTGTCTGAAACAAAGTAAGCGTTTCAGTGTTTTTCATATGAAAATAACAATATAAAAACAGTGCTCTATTATAGCACTGTTTTCGATGTTATAATAGCCACATTGTGACATCAACGTAGATAAAAATAGGTACTATAGTACGCCATTAATATTTATTACATGGATTATCGTGATATTATGCAAAAATATAACAGTCGAATTACCAATTGTTTCTTTAATAACACAATTGAAATTCTCCTTTACTGGAGGCACTTGCCGTTGACGTATTAATTTCAATTTTTTGTTGACGCGGACACTTTATTTACGTGTTCTGCTTGGACGTTTCGAATTTATTTTAACGTTATAACTAAAATTAGGTCTTCTCATAAATTACTTCTCGGCATTCGACAGGGCCGTAGCTACCACCGGGGCAGCCGGGGCAGCGCCCCGGGACCCCGAACATAGGGGGCCCCCGAAAGCGGATGAAGTTTTTTTGCGAAATTGTCTTAAAAAAGTATTGAACCAAACTGGCAAACTTGGGAAAATGAGCAGCGTCAAGGAATTTGCAGATCTGTTAATAATTGATCATAGCTCACTTCGCCAACTTTATCCTGGTGTGTGTGCGGCATGTATTATGTACTTGACAGTTCCTCTGACCGTAGCTAAGGCCGAACGGTAGGGTTACCAACATTGCGTCGATGCTGACCCGAAGAAAATAATTTTTTGGGGAGAAAAAAGTGGGATAAAATTAATAAAAAAGTTCAAGGTGAAACAGTTTTTTACATTATAAAGATATAATTCCTAAAATGGTTTAATGTTTTTTAAATAGCATATGAAATGCGGCATTTTTTGTGAGTTTTATATACATGCTTGCATGTCGAATAACAGGTGGTACTCCGCCTGGTGCAGAAGTTTTTACATCGCGATATGCCCTTCTGTGTGATCTAACCATGGTCTACCATTGACTACCATAGAGCATAGAATACAAGGTTCCACAGAATGGATGTATTGTGGGCGGAGCCACAAATTCAACCAATAAGAAATGGGCCCACAAAGGGCACGAATGGTAGTACTGAAGTGTAGAATTGAAGACGCTGTCTATGTTAAATTCGAGGTTAGGTTTTGCGTCAGTTTCTGTCAGACTGACAAAAAACCTAACCTGCTAACCTCGAATTTGACATCGACTGACAGTGCCAGCAACAATATACGATCGAGGCCATGGTTACACCATGATCGCGGCCATGATGGATTTCCTCCCCTCTACTTTCTGAATGACTGCGCATCTCCAGGAACGTTTCACCTTGTATTTTTTACACCATGACGACTACCACTAAATTAATAATAATAACCGAGACCGCTGCAGTATAAGGCTAAAGCATTAGCCAATTGGTTAGCAAGCTTCTACAGTTTTATATTAAACTCAATGTGATAAGTAAGTATATGTTTTGTCTGTTTTAAATGCCCATTCTTCTATCTTAACAGAAAGAAACGACAAATAGCAACCCTATTTAAAACGGCTTACTAAATGAAAGTGGAGCAGGGGTAAATGGGGAAGATAACGTGGGGCCCCATAATTATTTGTTGCCCCGGGGCCCCCAAGCCTGTAGCTACGGCCCTGGCATTCGATGCAATTATACCTACTTTAACACAGGAATTCTTGGGTGTGAACGTTTTTAAAACTTCCAATTTTATTTATGACTTGTTATTGCTTGCATCCTGTGCGGGTCTCCTTTTAAAATTTAAGATATTTTTGCCAGATGAAATATTATGTCCTTCGTCTATGCCTATTTTAGTAACTGGCCATACTGTAATAAAGTTTTCTTTCTTTC
The DNA here is from genome assembly GCA_940337035.1 of Agriotes lineatus. Classification (NCBI taxonomy): domain Eukaryota; kingdom Metazoa; phylum Arthropoda; class Insecta; order Coleoptera; family Elateridae; genus Agriotes; species Agriotes lineatus. The sequence continues at coordinate 56,324,818 of OW679203.1, forward strand.
TTAGATTCAAGAAATTCTTGAACATTCTGTCTCTTCAAACTGATTGTAAGTACATATTTTTCTTTTTGCGTTTTTCGTTAAGAACCTTATTTTGAGTAACGTATGACATTTTAGATTTTGCATTACTAGTAGAAAAGGACATGCTATATTCTAAGTACTAATTGTAATATAATTATTAATTATATAATGAGCGGGTTTCTAACTCTTTGCTACTATAAATAATAATTAGAAGCATCACAAAGATGATTAGATAAATATGAATCATGACATAAATATTGTTAATATGTATTAGACTTTTTACCGCTTTTTCGTTTTTATTTTCCATACCGGGAAAATGCAAATAGTAGATTATGTTATTAGGAGTAAAAGTGATCCTTTATGTGGCGAAGCTGAAGTTTATTTAGCCGAACGTTTGTGAGGCAAATAATTCAGCTAAGCCACATAAAGTCACTTTTACTCCGAATAACATATACTATTTTATCCGCAAACGTATTCAGGTAAATTTCATTAATATAAATTTTAAAAAAAAGGATGCATCGCCCGGGAATCGAACCCAGGCCACCCGCGTGACAGGCGAGCACTGTACCCCTGCGCCAACCTCTGTTGTTCAAATAACGCGCTACTGTAATGATATATGAACATACTGAATCACCCGAGCTAATAGCACACGGCCACAGCAGCTGTCACACCATAACCCACGGCGACAGATGCTCCGATCCGCTGCTTAAGCGTTTATTTAAATTTAAACTTTTTCATACTCTTTTTGAAAATAAAACCGGCCTACGATCTAAGTCTAAAAATTAGCAAAATTTTAAGCCACCATACAATTTAATCGGTCCAGTATCTTCGGAGGAGATAGCGAACAAACATAGAAAGAAAGAAAGAGAGCAACGATTTTGTGTGCTTAGGCAGATAAAGTACGCAAAAGTCGCTATTTTATCTGCTTAGGCATATAAAGTGACACTTTTACCTTGTCAATAAAGACACATAAGTTGTCACTTTTGTGACGTTTGCGGATAAAGTATGTTTTTTTACATAGTGATCGTGAAAGTCGTCTTTTTTTAATGAAAAATCGTATTAAAGGTTCCACTTTTTTTAACGCAAACATCGCTTGATTAACTCGGGCTTTGCCCTCGTTATCAAACTGCAAATTCATGAAAAAACTTGTTGTACAAATTACTATTGGAGGTTAGGGACTTCAAAAATGTGTTTTTGTTATTCCCTGTATCTTTTCCTGTAGATTTCATTTCCGTGGATGTTTTACCTAGATTCCTTTCTGTATGTCCTCTGGAAGCCAGAGACCCAACAAGCCAAGGAACCATGACTCTACCTGCCAAGCCCACCAAAAACGTGATTATTCCGAACGAAACGTTGTTTTGTACTTATCTTTCTTCATTATTCTCATTTTATAGCTTCAACAAATCAGAAGTAATTTTTATTTCATGAATATGGATTGCAGGATAAGCGCTACCTACGTTCACAGACGCATTGATGCCAGATCAAAGCAGCTCCTCAGCTACTCGACTGCAGCGGGGACAAAGCGACCAGAAGTAAGTTAAAAGATGAGGATATTTTAAGATTCAATGGGAGCCATTGGTTCAAGCTTCAAGCCGCCTCAGCCTGACCTGACCCCTACGATAAATGATAAAGCCTGCGTATCGAGTTTCTGATGACAATTTTGGCACATACGGTCACTTTGTCGAGTTCTGAAGAAGAAACGCCGCATCCGCGGAGCATATGAAGGCGGCCGTGTGTAATAGGGCTGGGCGATATTGAAATTCTGATATTGATTATCGATACATATCGATATATCGAAATATGATACATAATTATCGATTATATAGATACTTATCGATATTTCTGGACAAATTTAGAAAGGATTAAGGGAATACAATAGTTGAACATAATCAAGATCTATTTAAATATGAATTGGGAATGTGAATAACTATTATGCAATTAGAAAGGAAAATAGAATTTATAATTGAGAGGAATATGGCTAATTGAGAACCAGATGGATTCAAAATAATATATTTAAAAAAAAAAAAGTTTGAAGGAAATAACAAATACTTAATCGAAATAAATTATTATAAATAGTAGGTAGAAATCGAATATTAGGAGATAAGTGTGTAAAAAGTAAAAAATTATATTGTTAAGTACTTTGTTTTTAATTATTAGAAACCACAAATTTGAAAAATGTAACTGAACTAATTTTGGTGTAATTAAAAATATTAAAATAACCCCTATTTTTTATTAAGTAATGTTTGGATAATAAAAAGAGTTTTATTTTTTTATTAAGTAATGTTTGGATAATAAAAAGGGTTAAATACTAAATTGGCGTGGTGAGATAAAAATGAAATTTAATCGAAGAACAAGTAAAGATGTAACACTAAGCAAACGTACAAGTATGTGGTAACAAGCTAATGGAAAAGCAGAATTAATCTACAAATGTGAATAAATGGAGTAAAATATTAAGTCAAGTTTATTGGAGAATTACATTTGACATCATATATTAATCGATTTGGATTATGTCAAGCTGTTTGGTGTTACGGGAGAGTTCAAAAGGAGGACCGTCGGTTGAGGAGCCACGTTTCAGGAAGTTGGCAGATGCGGTGTTGGAATTAGGTGGCTTCAGATTTAGTCTGCTTGGGTACATGCTGTGGGGGAAGTTTGCATCGCTAATTCTGGACAGTTTGAACATCTTGTCTGACAGTGGAACCTTTTGTTGCGAAAATGTTCTTAAGAGGTTGGATTCGTAGGCAGAGGGGAGCAGGTTGACGACATCCGGAACATTGTAGAGTTCGAGTGAAAGGTGGGTGATATTGAGTAGTAAGGTAATTACTAAAAAAAAAAAATAAAGACTATAGAGTTGAATTAGTTATTAAAGAATGACTTACTGTTTTGATATTGTTGTGTACTTGTGAAACGATCTAATATTTATCATTTAATTTTCAAATCTGTTTCACATATCATTTGACAGAAGTTATTTTGACTTATAAAATAAAATTAAAAATCAGAACATCTAGATAAAAGGAATCCACCCCTCATTTTTCAGGAGCTAGCACAAATAATAATTATTGATATTCAAATCATAAATAGTGCAATTTGAAATTTGTAAAATAAAAATATAATTCATAGACAGATTTCTACCACTGTACGTGAAGGTATAGCAGTATATAGTATATTTTGTTAGTAGATATATATCGATACATAATAAATTGCCAACCATGTTAAATTCGATTTTCTCACTTATTTAAAATGGTAATTCATTTTGGGCCATTTTCCTTCATGCAGTGCACACAGACACACCTGTTCTACGTGCGTACTGCGTATTAATTCCTAGTTGGTATTATAATATATTTAATGCTCACCAAAGTCTGCTCAGCAAAAATGCCCCAACCTGCTACTGCGCTAATAACCCGAACACAAACCCTAAACACGATTCAAATTAAACAAGCAAATAATTCAGCAACATAAACCCAGCAGAAAGAACGAGTTCAAAATGCCGCATAGCCAATCTTACGGAATTTATAAGTGACTCTAAAACAAATGTAACACAGCATAAGATATCAATGTCTGTACTAGGGCTGGGCGATATTGAAATTCTGATATCGATTATCGATAACTGAGAAATATCGATAGATATCGAAATATCGATACACCCATAATATCGTTAAATATCGATAGTTATCGATATTTCTCGACAAATATAGATATATATCGATAAATATGGCTACTTTATCGACAACTAGCAAGATGCCCGTTCTTCGTACGGGCAACAAATGTTTTTTCTTTTAAATTTCAAATGAATTCTAGGGCGCCCCCACCCCCTCACTCAACATGCTAAACTAATAAAAGCCGCAAAACAATATTGTTGGAAAAAAGAAAACAAAATTCTTCCGAAAAAAATCCTCCACAACTCTTTTTTATGCTTCACGTGCCCCCTGGAAATGTATACGTAATTGTCGTTCTCCTTGTATATATTGATAAAACTATAGTTTTAGTATAACAATGAGATAAAATTAAAATATATCTGTAAAAACTAAATGTTGTATTCATAAATTATAGCAAGCTAAACTTAACACTTTACCCCTTTTGAGTTTTCCCATTTTACCGCTTTAGGGCTAACATTAAAATCCCTTAAACCCCTTTCTAAATATTTTAAGAATACATCTGTATGCCAAAAAAAAAACAATGTTCTAACTCAATAAACATAGAAGCTACAAAGAGTTCTTTAATTCACCCCGAATCCATATTTGCACCTTTAGGGGTTGATTTGGGAAAATCCTGAAACGTGTTTTTAGACATTTGTATTGGATACCTATGCATGCAAAAAACCAAGTCGATATCTTATGGGGTTAAGAGATATTCAGGAAATCGTGAAAACACAGTTTACCGCTTTTCACCCCTTAGGGGTAACATTTTAAAATATCTTAAACCACTTTCTAAATGTTTTAAGAATACATTTATATGCCAAAAAAGAATGCTCTATCTCAATAAACATAGGAGATATGAAGGGTTCTTTAATTCACCCCGAATCCAGATTTGCACTTTTAGGGGTTGATTATGGCAAAATCCTGAAATGTGTTTTTAGACACTTGTATTGGATACCTATGCAAGCAAACACCAAGTCGCTATCTTATCGGGTGTAAGAGATATTCAGGAATTCGTGAAAACACAGTTTATCTCTTTTCGCCCTCTTAGGGTTAAAATTTTCATATTCCCTAAAACCGCTTTCTAAATATTTTAAAAATACATCTATATGCCAAAAAAGAATGTTCTAACTCAATAAACATAGGAGCTACAAAGGGTTCTTTAATTCACCCCGAATCCAGATTTGCACCTTTAGGGGTTGATTTGGGAAAATCCTGAAACGTGTTTTTAGACATTTGTATTGGATACCTATGCATGCAAAAAACCAAGTCGATATCTTATGGGGTTAAGAGATATTGAGGAAATCGTGAAAACACAGTTTACCGCTTTTCACCCCTTAGGGGTAGCATTTTAAAATCTCTTAAACCACTTTCTAAATGTTTTAAGAATACATTTATATGCCAAAAAAGAATGCTCTATCTCAATAAACATAGGAGATATGAAGGGTTCTTTAATTCACCCCGAATCCAGATTTGCACCTTTAGGGGTTGATTTGGGAAAATCCTGAAACGTGTTTTTAGACATTTGTATTGGATACCTATGCATGCAAAAAACCAAGTCGATATCTTATGGGGTTAAGAGATATTCAGGAAATCGTGAAAACACAGTTTACCGCTTTTCACCCCTTAGGGGTAACATTTTAAAATCTCTTAAACTACTTTCTAAATGTTTTAAGAATACATTTATATGCCAAAAAAGAATGCTCTATCTCAATAAACATAGGAGATATTAAGGGTTCTTTAATTCACCCCGAATCCAGATTTGCACTTTTAGGGGTTGATTATGGCAAAATCCTGAAATGCGTTTTTAGACACTTGTATTGGACACCTATGCAAGCAAACACCAAGTCGCTATCTTATCGGGTGTAAGATATTCAGGAATTCGTGAAAACACAGTTTATCTCTTTTCACCCCCTTAGGGTTAAAATTTTCATATTCCCTTAAACCGCTTTCTAAATATTTTAAAAATACATCTATATGCCAAAAAAGAATGTTCTAACTCAATAAACATAGGAAATACGAAGTGTTCTTTAATTCACTCCCAATCCAGATTTGCACCTTTAGGGGTTGATAAGGGCAAAATCCTAAAATACGTTTCTAGGTATTTGCATTGATAATCTTTGCAAGCAAACACCAAATTGATATCTTATCGGGTGTAAGAGATATTGAGGAATTTGTGAAAACACATTTTACTCCTTTTCACCCCCTTAGGGGTCGAATTTCAAAAAATCCCTTCTTAGCACTACCTTACATAACAAATTGAACCTTCCACCCAAATTTCAAGTTTTTAGTGCCAGTGGTTTTGGCTCTGCGTTGATTAGTCAGGGTTATGACTTTCCTTTATATATGTATAGATTATCAATACATGTACAATCGTAACCATCCAAGAGTGAACGATACCTTGCGAACATTTCCGTATTTTTCGTTACGAGTTACTATTTTAATAATAAAAAGTTCTAATAATTTTTAATAAAAATGAGGCTGAGAAGTAATTAATAGATCTATTATTAAAGTGAAAGTAAAATTATTTTATTTTAACTTAAGAAAAATTAACAAAATATTAATATCGTTCACTTTTGGATGGCCGCGGTTGTACATATGTACCTATATAGTATATTTTGTTAGTAGATATATAGTGACCGCCAAAAAGTAGGCATAATATGGGATTTTTTTTAATGCTCACCAAAAGTCTACTCAGAAAAAATTCCCCAACCTGCTACTGCGCTAATAACCCGACACAAACCCTAAACACGATTCAAATTAAATAAGCAAATAATTCAGTAACATAAACCCAGCAGAAAGGACGAGTTCAAAATGCCGCATAGCAAGTTTTACGGAATTTATGAGTGACTACTAAAGTCAAATAATGTAACCCCGCATAAGATATCGATGTCTGTACTAGGGCTGGGCGATATTGAAATTCTGATATCGATTATCGATAAGTGAGAGATATCGATTATCGATAACTGAGAAATATCGATACATATCGATATATCGAAATCGATAACTATCGATATTTATCGATAAGTATCGATTTCACCGATAAATATCGATAGCTATCGATTAATATCGATAGTTATCGATTTCACCGATAAATATCGATAGTTATCGATTAATATCGTTAAATATCGATAGTTGTCGATATTTCTAGACAAATATCGATAAATATGGCTACTATATCAACAATTATCAATACATGTACAATCCTAGCCACCCAAAAGTGAACGATACTTTGCGAAAATTTCCGTATTTTTCGTTAGGAGTTACTATTTTAATAATAAAAAATTCTAGTAAATAATTTTTAATAAAAATGAGGCTGAGAAATAATTAATAGATCTATTACTAAAGAGAAAGTAAAATTATTAACAAAATATTAATATCGTTCACTTTTGGATGGCCGCGGTTGTAGATATGTACATAGTATATTTTGTTAATAGATATACAGTGACCGCCAAAAAGTAGGGATGCTATGGGATTTTTTTTTATTTGATGGTCACCAAAAGTCTACTCAGCAAAAATGCCTCTACCGGCTACTGCGTTAATAACCTGAGCACAAAGCCTAAGCACGATACAAATTAAACAAGCCAATGCTTCGATAACATAAACCCAGCAGGAACAAGGACGAGTTCAAAATGCCGCATAGCAAATCTTACGGAATTTTTGAGTGACTACTAAAGCAAATTAATGTTACTCAGCATCAAATATCGATGAATATCGATAACTATCAATAATTATCAATACATATCGATGAATATTAATAAGTAACTATCCATACTTATCGATATATATCGATATGTGCAAAACCTGGTAATACTAAATTTAATATCGATATATCGATATTTAAAGAAGGGTATATCGATAAACGATATATCGATAATATTATCGATATATCGTTATTTTCGCCCAGCGCTAGTCTGTACGTACTAATGTATCGACTTATCGATAAATATCTGCATGGGTAAATATCGATGAATATCGATAACTATTGATAAGTATCTATCGATGACTATCAATATCGATCAATATCGATAACTATCGATAATTATCGATACATATCGATAAATATCAATAAGTAACTATCCATATTTATTTATGTGCAAAACCTGGAAATATTAAATCTAATATCGATATATCGATACATCGATATTTAAAGAAGGGTATGTATATCGATAAACGATATATCGATAATATTATCGATTTATCGTTATTTTCGCCCAGCCCTAGTGTGTACAATTCCCACAAAATGGTTGTTGCACGTTGGGATTTTCGAAAAATAATGACGGTGTGATGTATTCTGATAAACTCATAATTTGGTTTTGTCTGTAAGGGGTGGAAAATATTTTACGTTCGGTGGTTGCCGCTACAATCAAAATTCTCCATGAGCCACCACTGTCTGCGACCAAAGCTTGCCTCAAACAATTTTGTTTGTAAAATAAATAAAATTTTGTACGAACGATGAGATTTTTCAACTACGAACAATTGTATTTAGAAATATACTTATTTCAAAATATGGGCTATGGGCGACATTAAAACGGGTTTGCACCGCGTTGGAAGTGCCGGGGATGGCTTTATTTGCTGTGTCTGAAAATACGTGTCAACCAAGTGTGATTGATTCCCGATTTGGACATACAATATGATTAGAAATTAATAAATCATAACTGTAACCTACAACAAATGAGAAAATTCAAGAACTTACGTGACTGTTTTCTTTCCGCCATTTCAGGCTTTGATCCACGTTTATCGAGTAGTTCAGAATCCATTGTTAATTACTGATAAACCCAGAAAACTGCTTTTAACCTTTCACACACACAAAATTCTAAATTACACTGAGATTAGTTCCAAACGTGTCCATGTTTTAAGTAACAGGTCTGTTCTGAACACTGAGCTACCCCAATACTCCCCTCAATCCTGTAAAAGGGTTGCCAGCGTGTCCCTTTTGCAGAATTATGTACCGTTAGGCCCAACCCGGTCGTTTCTTTTGTTTAAGGTTTAGGCCTGGAGCTCTGTTCCAGTTCGACACACGACTACCACTACAAATCAATAATCAATTATAAATCGAACTTCAGAGTAGTTTAGCAAATAGAAGATAACTTTTCTAATCAGAACTGTATGGATGACAAGCTAATCTAGATGAGGATAACAAATGAAGTATCTGTATTTATCAGTATTTACAATACATATACGTGCGTATGCACTTTTCTATTTATTACATCACTCGTTTTGATTTTACAAATTTCATTAAACAAGCTGAGATAGGGAATGGAATGCTGAGTTGGAGTGCACTCCAACATCCAACTTGAAATTCCACGTGCACATAACGCTAGAGGAAATTGTTTTCAAGCTTGTCATGTGAAAAAGATAAAGTGAAAATGGTTAAGAGAGAAAGGAAAAATGTGAAACACGAAACGTGCTAGAAAGGTTACAACTACCTAAGGGTGTGTAAAAAGACAACCAATTCTATTGTCCAAGAAATGTACAGTTAGGTTTCAATCAAGAACACTATACTAAGGACACGCAACTCCCGTTTCGAAGCGGACCGCTAAAAGCTGACAAGTAAGGCGGCCGTGGTGTACAATTATTCATTCACAAAACTCGTGAACTGTCAATGTCAAACATTTGCTGAGTGTAACTGGAAATTCGGACCATGTTTTAACAATTAATAACACACTTGAAATACACTCCATTGGATTAACAACCGTAAACTGACTTTTAACCGCGATTACAGGTTAATTTAGCTCGCTTCCAACTCTCGAACGGCAGTACACGCTGTCGACAGCGCCGCGACGGCTATCCCCGACATAAGGGCCGCTTTTATATACAGCCGTCATATGAAGTTGCATCTCCTTAGTATAGTCTTCTTGGTTTCAATAATGGCATGAAGGTTGAAAAGTAGGCCGTGTACACTGTACAGACAGGACCGTCTCAATGATGTTCAAATAGGCTATATTTGGAAAAACCACGCATATAATTATAATTATGTTTCTAATTAAAATTCACAAGCATGCCGACAATCATTCTATGTGACTGCTATCAACTATGTCAAATTAGTGAAAAGCAATGTACTATTATTTTGACTTAAAACCAATTGGAGACTAATTTTCAGCCTGTTAAGTTGTAGCAGTCTAAATGCTGGGACATTGACAAGAGGACGAGCCAAGGACCGATTATTACATATGTAATTAAGGTCAGAGGCGTACGTCACGCCATAATTAGCGGCGTGAACGGTATCGTGTCTTCGACAAACGAATAAAAAGTTATTACTCGATCAATCATTAGGCAACGACCTTGAGTTACGTTATTCCAGCTGGAGGTTCTAGATCAATAACAAAAAATTGCGGCATAAATAATAAATAGCTACATAGTAAAAACAACATTGTTATATTTACTGAACAGTGAATAGTTTTATGGGCTTAAAACGATGTCTCACATATAACGATTGTAACCAAACATATTTTTCCTACCACATGATTGAAACTACAGACTACTGGATTACTATACTTGAAATAGAACGATCGAAGATGCCAAAAAATATTTTTTAGACGACCACATATGAAAGTAACATTATCGCGACAGCAGCCTACTACAGAAAGTTGACAATTGCATACACTAGCACGATATTATATCGCACTAGTCATATCGTAACGTGACAAAGTTATTCAAATCACGGCCTGCTTAGTTGTGTGACAAACGTCACTTTGACGTTTGTCACACAATTCGGCAGACCGTGATTCAAATAATCCAGACGCTTTTGCTTTATTCGTTGCTCTGCTTCCAACAAACTCTAATTTTTTATAATTGTACCAATAATAATATAACAATCAATTTTGCAAACGAAATAAAAACAATTATTAAAAATAGAATTTACTTTGAGTGGTCGTCTAAAAAATAGTGTTCATAACTCGCCCGAAAGTGCAAAAATCTGTGCTCGTGTTTTAGATCCACTCGGGCTTCGCTTCGCTACGCCCTCGTTTGTCTAATCAACACTCGCACGATATTTGCTACTTTCGACGCTTGTAATGAAAATAACTATTTTTAATAACTGGAAAACAACTAGAACATTTTGAGTCGAATTGGTGTGACACTACACTGATAAAAACCATCTTTGCAGATGCTCTTGGTTATTATCAGTGGAGTACTAGTGTATAAAACATAGGTGTAATGTAACAGCGCAGATGATATTTGAATATAGCTTCATTGAATAAAATTGTCCATACACAGAGCCGGATGGAGGCATTTTGGCCACCCGGTGCAAAGAACGCCTTTTTACCCCACCCAACCCTCTACCACTAATGTCTTGTTTATTATAAAATATTTTGCATTCAACGGGACACAAAAGATATGTGCCATGTTTGAATAGTGTTCTGTAATATATATCTAATGAGAAAAAACCTGAAATAGTACATTTGGCGTCCTTTACTTTGCAATATATCTTTTTAATTGCAAAAGTACAGTTTACTACATCACAAAATACAAGGAAGGTCTATTTCTATAATTTTTAATGCAAAATCAGCAAACATTTTTCTTTCAATTTCAATCTCATTGAAACGTAGATGAACTAGGGTAACAGTAACAGTAAAGGTTTACAAAACTGTATATATCTTGAGAAATACACTTTTAACTTATTTGTGTAAATAAACTCCAAATGCCATACAAATATTTAAATATGTTTTGCATTTCGTGCAATTTTTTGTGTGGTTTATCAGAGTTCCATCTCCATTGTGGTTAAAATAACAACGCATTATGTCCATATGTATGGAATTATAGCTATATTAGGCATATTACATTATTAGTTACCCCCCCCCCCCCCCTGCTCGTCTTACATATTAACATATAGTTAGTTCTGATTTCGCTGTATAACGAAAAGATGTACCCCCCTAAATGTTTTTTTAATATTTGTATTGGTAATTTTATTACTTTTTATAGAGGCCGATTTGGGTTGTTATTATATGGCCCTTCTCTGTAAAGTTATTGCAAAGGTAGTCTCTGTAGGGGATGGGACTATTCGCCGTCGGCAATTCGCCGTCGGCAATTCGCCGTCGGCAATTCGCCGTCACCGATTCGCCATCGCCGATTCGTCGTAGGTCAAATTCGCCGTCGACCTGATTCGTCGTCGCGAAAAGCTGTATTTTTGTAATGCTTAAATAATAAATAAATAATCTTTTAAGACCACAGTTTATCTCTGTGTTGAGTTTTAATCATTTTACAGCTCTTTATAATTATTACTAAAACATGCAGTTATTGATTGAGGAATTTCTGGAACTTAATGTGTTGGATTTTATTTCTCTATTTTAAAGCAAAGTAATTGCAATTCCGTCATTGTAAAACGATCAACCCTAGCGAGTTCATTGGTGATAACACGTAACATGTTTTTTATTTCACCTATACATACAAACTGAGAAAGAAATTGAGAGTAATACATATTTTTATTCACTTAAAATTGTTCCAACGGTGAATCGGCGACGACGAATTAGAGTCGGCTAATCGACGACGGTGAATTGTCCTAGACCCGTCTCTACAGTATCGTGGAAAATTTTATAGTTTTAGATTGCAAATTTGCGAGTGGACGGTGTATAGAGGTTGGTACGAATATCGAGTACACTGTTATTTCAAAATTGAATGTGTATATAAACTGTTTCGTATTACCAGAAACTATGGAAGCAACGGTAAACTAAACAGTTTACTGTAAAATTTAACTAAAACCAGAGGCGACCAAAGTCAAACCGTTTAAATTGTCTTTTTTTTCACATGTTCTTTAAAGATTTAAAGGATGTGCCAGAAAGAAGAAGTTACTATGTATATACGAGTATGTCGTAAGCATAAAGCAAATTTAGGCAAATGATCACTGGCCTAAATGTCAGTCATATAACGAAATTTGACAAAGAAGTACTGTGTCTCGTTCTAGCTTGTTTAGGTTAATTGTAGTCTTTGATAATTGTTTTTCACTACCACGGTTGCTGTTGTCCCGACAGTCAGCATAGTGTCCTCGATCGGCGTTCTGTTCCAAAGGTGTAGTGGCCTACGCACCAAGGACTTAGCATATTCCTAGGCAAATGATCATTTGCTTCAATTTTTTTATGCCTACGATATATACATATATAAGTACAACTTCTTTATCAAACTAAAATTATCTCTTTTCCGAAAAAAACTTGACAAAGTGATAAATGTTGTATGTTTCATTTTGCAAATCACCTATTCTTTTGCAGGAACCTTAATTTAAATAATTTCTAAATAAGAACAATAAAAACTAATGCAGATTTTGATTGAATTTGAATTTACATTTGCAATACTCCCAGTATTTTCATACTGAACACTTCGATGTGCTCGTAACCATTATGTACTTAAATATATAAAAACCGTATATACTTGTACGATAACGGCTTCTTTATTTAATTGATTTTCTGTGCGATTTTGATGGATTTCTGTTAAATAGGCGCAGAAAATAAAAAATACCCAACATTTGGAACACGCATTGTAATTATAAAACTCCACAGTAAATAATAATGAAAAGTTTAAAAACGAGTATACATATAGTTATTATATTTAAAATAGCTACTTGACAGCAATCTGGTAGATAATATTAGTGGGGTACGGACGTTTCGCCCCCGGCGTTTCGCCCCCAACCGTTTCGCTCCCGCCGTTTCGCCTCCAGCCGTTTCGCCCCCTAACCGTTTCGCCCCCGAACCGTTTCGCCCCGGAAGTTTTACCTCTAGCTTTAGCTAGCTTTAGCTGTTTCCAGTTGCACCACGAGGAGGTAGCTAGTAGAATTTCTGCAACCGTTTTTTATTTTTATTCTAAATTTTTTTTGGCGTTTGTCTTTTAATTTTAGTTTTTTAAAATTTTTATTGGTTTTTGTTTGTTGGTGTTTGTGTTTTAACTTTAAAGTTTTTTAGTATATACATATAAAGAAAGATAAATCTTTTAACATCGATATTCCGACGTGCAGCCGAAATAAATTCAAAATTCAAAATTGTACGCCATCCCACGCAAGTAATCAATAACTTGACGATTTTCAAAATCTTCAACGGTTCTTTTCACACGAGCTGATATTGCGACATACTTCTTATTTCTTGAATTAAAAAATTAAAAAAACGGTTGCAGAAATCCTACTAGCTACCTCCTCGTGGTGCAACTGGAAACAGCTGAAGCTAGCTAAAGCTAGAGGTAAAACTTCGGGGGCGAAACGGTTCGGGGGCGAAACGGTTAGGGGCGAAACGGCTGGGGGCGAAACGGCGGGGGGGAAACGGTCGGGGGCAAAACGGCGAGGGCGAAACGTCCGTAAACCAATATTAGTAAACCTCTTCGACGAGAAGTTCGATATACCGAGGTGGTCCCTTGAGCATTCTCGTTTGAAAGATGCTTTGTTCTTCTAGGTTGTTCAAGTTAGTCCCCTTTGATCCTGTGTGTTGCCAACATTATTACATATTCATTTTGCATTTTTGTAATAACAATACATTTTCCTAATTCCTAATTTTGTGTATTGTGTCTTTATTTACTGTATTAAATACAAATTCAAATAAATAAAGAAGCCCAGATATCCTAGCCTTCACGTTACAATGTATCATAATAAACGATTCTCGGGTCAAAGTTTCTGTGTGTCGTTATAGTTTGTTTAGGTTAGTTGTTAGGTGGAGCCTTTGATCGCGTCTGTTGTAAATATCATTAATTACATGAAAGCACAATATCTGATGTAACTGTTTAAAAATAAAGGGAAGAGACTTAAGACTAGCACTTTTCATTTTTGATTGTTTTTTTTTAATTTACATAGAATCCACATTTTATGTGTGTGTGTGTGTTTTGTGTGTATCATAATAAACATATTTTTATTTTAAAAATTTCCCAAATCCAGTTATCGTACTATTTATAAACAATGATTTACAGATAGTCTAAAACTCTAAATGAAAAAAACTGTTTTTATTAGAAAAAAAACATACGAAGCTATTGATTTTTGGCAACTTTTTTATTTTTTGCAGTTCTGAGCGAACCTTTTTTTAATAACGGAATAGTGAACAATGATACAATAACGTTTATTCAAAGATAAGAACAGTCAAGTTAAAAGAAAATAATATTGTCATTCAACTGTAGTAATTACTTGTATTTCAATGGTGTGAAAAAATCATGTTTTTTTTAATGGAAAAAAACATTTTTTTCCTTCAAAAACTGTTTTTACTTGAAAAAACTTTTCTGAAAAATAACAGTTTTTACAACTCTACATGAAGCCACAACCTTTAAACAATTTGCAGTTCCAACCTTTTGCTGCTACAGGGAGCGCGTCCTGGACTTAACAAAAAAATGTTGATCCAAGTGCGATTCTGATATTCATTTTCTTACGCATGGGACAAAATAATTTAAAAAAAAGTAAACGTAAATGTTTTCGTAGTAATCCTGATAAACCTTTATTCACAATACAGTTTTATTTTAAAGAGAATGAACGAATAGTTCTATTGTTTCATTCGTGTTATTAGACTATTTCGTAAATATTTTTTCGCCATTTTAATTTGGGTATACATACATAGTGAATACCTTATGTTCCTATTTGAAAGCAATGCCGGGAAATTTCTAAAATTTTGGGGTAATTCAAAAGCAATATGAGGTTGTAAGGGCAACGTTGGGAATTATAGAGGCAAATGGAAAAAAATTAGCGAAAAGAATTTCTTTTTGTACAGAAAACACGCCCGTGATCAACTCTTCGTATACAGGGTGAGCAGCTTAAAAAATAAAATGTTACCTATTTTTTATTTAACTCAGAAACTGTTTGATAAAAGTAATATTATGCACATAGCTCAGATTTTGACGCTTGACCCAACCACCCACAAGATACAAGGTGAACCGCTTCAAAGGGCAAAAATGTCCTGTGATCAAACTTATTAGTTCTAGAAAAAATCATATTTTCCCCTTTAACCAAATAGGTATTTTTTTGAATTAAGAGATGCAGGGTTTATTTTCAAAACTTCCACTTGCGAGGAAAGTTCCGTGTAAAACCCTTTACAGATTTTTGAAATATTAAGTTAATTTATAACAGGTGGCGTTCGTTGCCATTGGTATTGCTTAATTTCTCTGTAAAACCACTTGCACCTTAACATACATTGGCGCCAATACTGGCTGCCACCATTAAACTGTTCAGATCGTCAATTTGGCACATTTAAATTAAGAAGTGTGCATCGTTTTAACTATCTGATGTTAGGCACGTACGGGTTCATCTGAAAATAGATCTGGAGTGCTGAATTCAGTCAAGGCCAACTACATGACACATATAATACAATTTAACGGTTTAAAATAATCTTCGCGTCTGATTTTTCTTCTGGAGTCTTTGATACCCCTACTATGCGTAGCTTCCACAACCAACTAGGACGAATATAGAATGCAAAACTAAATTTTTCTAGTTTTTTTATGATAAAAATATTTAAGGCGGTGTCGTATGGGAGCCCTGATGGAAAGATTTTTTTAAATTTACAATTTGTACTGTTCAAAGCTTTAGGGCACAAATATACACAAGAAAAAATATGCTAGGGTCATTTACGATATTACTGATAACAAGTTTCAGGCCGAAGAACGGTAGCTGTAAGTTTTTCCTTTCATATTTTAATAAAATTAAAATTACAACGGTTTATTAAATTTTTACATTAAATTGAAATTCAAAATACTGAATCGGATTGGCATGCCGGAACGCGATGCATTAAGAGGAATGGGGCGTCAGCTGACTCAATAATTATTGTAATTTAAAAAAACAACACTGAAACGTACCCAATTACAATTGTAAGGAGATTAAAGCAACCATGAAAACTACTGCTTTTAAAATATTAAAATTAAACGCCAGATATAGCAAATAAATTAACACGTAAGCCCAGGAGGCTCATATAATTTTGAAAATAATTTTTAAAATATTTGAACCGTACCGGTTTCGGCTATGACGACTGATGTAGCAAAAAATAAAGACTTCCATGTACATAAAAGCAATAAATGCATTGTAAATGCGGGGGGATTACTGAAATTATTGAAATTAAATTGAAAAAACACGCGTATCACAGTTTGTAGGTATTTTAATGTCTGTGGTGTCTTGATGCACTTACCTACATGTATTTTTTTGTTATTACAAAATAAGAAAGTAATTTAATATTCTATTTAGCTCCTGGTTTTTGTGGCAAGTGTAAGTATTCTCGTTATTAAAATATGGTTTTATAAATATAGTGGTCTAAATGTATGTTAAACCTGATATCATGAGGTCATTCACTGGTGACCTCAGGATAAAGTTTACTTTTGTTATTTCAAAATTGGTTTATCACAGCTTTACCTTTTATAATTGGTAATAGGTTATTTCTGCACAAAATGCACTATTGAAAGTACGCCATTGTAGGTATGTAGTGCAGTTATTCCCCTAGATAGTAATTTATGTTTCATCATTTGGCAGATAAAGCATTGCTTATTTTGCAAGAGTATATTGATAATCCTAAAAATTGGAACCGAAAAGCTGACTGGTATTACATGTGACAATAAAATTAGGTATAGTGGGGGTATATATGTCTCAATCCCTATTAACTGTTACGCCACTGCTAATCAGGGCTGTAATGGCAATATTAGTTTTTAAAATTACTGACCGTTCCAGTGCTCGAAGGCCAGCTATTGCTTACATAATATACAACAATCTGTAGAAGTTACCTCAAATAGATGTTTAGACCGGTTTTCCCGTCTTGATGCGTCCAGGCAACAACCAGCACAGAAACTTTAATTAGTCACTGGTATGCACCAAATCACATCAACACCTCCGATTTCAAAAATTGCCTATAAAAATACCAATTAGGCAGTTCCCGCCAGAGCTATTCCGCTACACTGTATGTTTTATTTTATCACTAGCCTTCAATGTCTTATTAATACGGTTTTAAGTACCAGCAGCACAATTAGCTGCACGCGCCGACTTTCCTTTTCTGCGTTTCGCTTCCACCAAAAATTGGGTTCGTCGCTTCATTCAAATCACCATCCCGAGGCCTTCGGCGCCACGTTCTTCCGCGTATGGAACACTGCGGTCGCCGCTTAAAGTTTGCATTATATATAGAGGCGTCCGTCTCTCACTCAGCTACGTAGGGCGCCTCCAGCTATTTTTAAAAGCCCCACGTGGGACTGCCCGCAGAGACGGACTGGGGTGTCGAACCGAAGCAGTGACTGCGCTGGAGGCTGCGGGCGCTGCAACTTGGGTGCATGACAGGACCGAAGTTCGTTTACGGGCAGCCCCCACCCTCCTGGGTTATTGGTGCCTGTGTAAAATTATCTTGCTCGATAGATTTTAAATTTTCATCGGTAAGGGCAGTAATGTACGTGTTATTATTTGTTTCTTTGGTTGTTTTGTAAGAAGAGCTCTTCTACTGGCATTTAAATAATTAAAGAAAATTTTTCCGAACCCTTGAGAAGTCGGATGTAGCTGGATTATGTGACTATTGCAGTTTATCACACTGTGGCGCTACAGCCCATTCATTCACATATTCATATTTCCGACACAGTGGCGGCTGCTCTTTAGGGTCTCAGGAGCTCGAGCCTCCCAGCCGTCGACAGCCTCTGTCATTAGAAAAAAAGTAATTATTGTATAATTGAAAATATATATTGCTATGTAATGTTAGACAATCGCCAAGTCAATGTACTATTAGGCAAACGCCCCAATACTCAAGGCACTATTAAATTTGAAAAATGCATAACTTGCCTGTCAGTCTCGTATGCTAACCAAAATGAAACGTATTTATTACTCTCCAATAAAATGGTAAATTGCCCCGTTCTATATTTTATCAAATTGCAATAATCCTATGGGCTTGCTCCGGCAAAACACAAGACTGATATCTCAGGTTAGGTTCAACTTTGAACTTGATATTAAAAGAATTCTGTAGAATATTTAACTCAGAGTAGCTTAATACTCAAAATTTCAGTACAACTGCTGTACTCACTTCAATAATTTATAACCTCACAAAATTTACTTTTACCACAAAAGGTTCGTGGGTGCTTACAGCGTTTTATTTTGATATTCAAAAGCGAAATTTGCAAAGACACCACAGGTAAACTGAATAGAATCTCCCACCTAGCAACATCTAACTTGGTTTGGTTTCAGGTTGTGACGTAAAAACGACGCACTACTATCTTTTGTCTTGGCTTCCTGTGAAAACTGTAAATCCTGGCATAAATCGCATTTTCTAGTGACACCACGGGATTGCCTGGAAACTTGAACGTATCTGGATGCTCAGAAATACGATAAATCTCTTCAGCAAGGTGTGTTCTCGAAGTCCACTGGCTTTCCGGACTCCAAACACATAAAAACCTCCCAAATGGTATCTTTTAAAATATCGCCGACCTAGTCTCTGGAGCCGCTGCGGGTGACGCCAACGTTTTTATTTACTGGAAGTCGCTTCCTTGGCACCAAATCTTCTTCTAGCATGTTGTTACACCTTTTTCTGACCTGTAGGACTTGAGATCCCTGGCTTCTGGTGTTGAAATGGACTGGTATCGCAGTTTGAAATTTCCAGGTTGTCGTAACCGAACCCACGCCGATCTTGGCTTGCACAATTTTATAAACTTTTTCGTGGTGGAAAAATTTTTAATAACACTTTCAATTATGCCCGGTGACTTGTATAATAACTTTGTACACTTTTTAGACTTTGCAAATAACTTTTATTATATAAAAATACCAAAAATCAGGAGCATCATTTGCCCACAGGAATTAATTTCTATATTTTTTTAACAAAAGAGCATCGCGTTACCTAGTAACCGCGATCTAATATTGTTCAAAGGAAAAAAGTTTTGGTTACAATTTCACATAAAAGCATAAAATTTGATTAACATGTTTGTTGCTTAAACCTAGAAATTGTCTTTATTTCTCATACATAAAATTTGTCCTTTCTTGTCACATAAACTGTTAGTTATCACTGCTCTGATATGAACACTTAGTTTTAAATTGCATTAGCACTTGAGTTCAATTTTAACCACGTCACTAATTATTCTTCATTTCAGTTGCTCTCGTTCTGCATTGCTCTTTGCAAATTCTATCTTATATTGCTTTGATTTCAATCTACCTTTCAGCTTGCTTGCTTTTCACTGGTCTGTACGTTTATTAATAACTCTACGCTCATATTCATTATGGACATAACCAACCTTTTGTATTATTTACTTACATTTGGTCCGGCTTCAAATATGCTCAAACCTATCATATTATTACTTATATTATATCAGCCATTTTAAATCTTTCTTTGACTCAAAATTCAAATTCAATCCTTCCGAAACCTGCTTTTCTTATGCTAGCCTTTATCCCTCTAATTATCCTTCTTGCATCTCATTTCCAATGCATTTAATAACTTCAAATACTGTCTAGATTGCAATTAAATAAAATATTTCAATTCTGTGCTTTAATTGACTTTGTTCGATATTTCTCTATGTATACAGAATTAAATTGCGAGCATTAAACCATTTCCATATTTTATCATCTATTCTGCCGTTATAATATAACAAGGTTTAAGTTATGAGGACCGGAGATTGCTATTCGATAACGCTTAAAGCATGTAAAACAATATTCAGGAAGTATGTCAGCATAACATGAGTTATGGGACAACCTACTCGCTCATAGCATATGCACTACGCAGCTGGCAGCTGCTGTGGACGCTATAAACTTATATGGGAATTGAGGGCGATATAGCAGTTTCAATGTGAGGCGAAGGCTAACGATGCTGGCGCCGCCACAGGTGCAGACTCGCGGGCTTTGCGTAATACAAATATTTACAAATATTGCGCTACCTAAATATAATGTGATCCCAGAGTAAAACCAATCGCCGCGCCGATAGTATAACTTCTTGGAAACATTCTTATGTATGCCTCGGGATTGAAATAAATTGCAAATGTATCGTTCGAGCATTCTTGTATTGTTGTGCGTCGTGGGCCGTTCAACCCGCTAAATAAAGATGGAGTTCGTAATTTTACAAAACATTTTTCTGTGAATATTTACAAGAAAAACAAATGGATTTGTGGTTGTGTTGCATTAAATGCTCTGTGTTGTTATTATTAAATATACTATTATCGTGTTTCGCATTTAACACTTATATACATTTTGTGTTGTATTTGAATACTTTTTATTTTGTGCATATGACGTTTCCTTTTGGATTATTCAAATTAAAAATCATTGCTCATTGCTTTATACTTTGCATATATCTCGCGATTATAAAGAATCATCCAACTTCCACTTCGTGTACTAACCAAATGCTTTGTGGGGAAGCTTTTTCTCAAATGTGAGTAGTATTTCTTGGATTTTCTTTGTTCTTCCATAGATCACTTCTTGTTCTTTCTCTACTACCCACTTATGCCTCATGGCGTTGGGTTTTTGGTCCAACTTTTGAAGTTGTTTCTATCTCTTGCCAAAATTCTTGCTTCTTTGATGGTTTTCTAATTTTGTTCTGCCATTTATCTGAAGTTTTCTTCGCAATGTATCTTCGTTCTGCCTTTCATTTCTCATACGCACTAGGTACCCGTATCAACTTAGTTGTCTTTCTTCTATTTCTTCTACCAATGGTTTTAGCTTTAGTCTTCCCTTATACTTTTATTCCTTATGTTGTTTCTCTTTGTTTGTCCTTGTGCTTTTCTAAGATATTTTATCTCTTTTGCGACGTGTTAGTGTATACATAGTTTTGTAGAATAGGTATATTTTGGGTTTTTGTGCCCAATTCTTTGTTTTTAGCGCACTATCGTAATTAGATTATAATTTTCTTATTTATTAGGATGACTGCTTCATCAAGATGTGATGTCCCTAAAATATTTTGGTACAGGAGATGATCCGACGTAAGGGCAATGAAATTTTCTCTTGGTCTTCTCATATAAAATACCCTATTTTATGTTGGACAGTTGCTCCTCTAATTTTATTAACCTGATGTCATATGTGGCAATATTAAAAAGTGAAAAATTTGGAGATGTGAGTTTTAGACGTTAACCGCGTATTTTTGCTTGATAGCCATAATCTTCTACGCTGGCTAGGTGGCTTCGAAGATATGGTAGGATATAGGACGGATAAAATATGAAGCAACTTAGATTAAGGATCGGGATACGATTTTCCCCGAAGATTTGAGAGATAGGATGAAATCAAAAGCTCGCAAGATCAAGATGGCTAGTCCTTGAAGTAAATCTTTACACCACCGGGATTTTAAAGTAGTCCTTACCGCTACCGCTAGGTATTTTATACTTATTAGTTCGTTACCATATTGAAAAAATCAAAATAATCCCTGCATTTTAACTGGGTGTAAGTTTTTTTAACTCAGTATATTTACTCTGTTCGATTGCGTCCGTTGAGAATTTGTTGTCCCTCTGATTAATTTGTTGACTGGCTTAGCACTTCATACAAGCGAAAGTGCTAACTTTTATTATATTTTCAAGGGCCTTGCGTCAGCGAGAAGATTTATGACGCCTGCGCCTCTCTGCCCGGGTGTTACAAATCCCTTGGTCTTTGAATGAGCCAACCGCCATTGTATTTTTAAGGGTTTTATTACCTCGTATAACCTGTATAACTCTACCTGAACCTATGCTTAACAATTATTCGTACCTGTACTTTGTGCGATATAATATTGTTACTGCTACCTGCACTTGTCTTGAGCTTTTCTATCAGAATATTTATGCTGCTGGAGTTTACGAATTCTCTGTGATACCTGGATACACTTGTCGTTAATGATAAGATTCGTTTGCGCTCATTTTGGCTTTTTGATTATTAGCTAGTACTTAAAGAACTGCACGCCGTCTCCCTGAATTAGTCCGGCCGGCAATTGCATCCACGTAGTCATTGATATTATATTTTTGAGAGATTTAGCCGACGAATCACTTGAAGCTACCAAGTTGATCTAATTTCTTGTTATATATCTGAATACGAAATGTAAGTAATATTTACGATATTCAAATCTAAATTATTAGCACTATTTAACATATTCACACATTGATTTTGAAATTTAAATTAATTTCGAACACCATTGCCAATACTGAAATATTGTCGAAGAAAAATATCTTAAAAAAGACAAGCGCAATGTTGGCTTTGAGACGTTATATAAAAGAACGAGTAAAAAAGTAGCATCTATCGAAGCCTAGAATAAATTATATTGAAGTTAAAAAAATGTCCAAGAAAGATAAACATGTGTCTAGTTATTTTTAACTTAAGTTGTAATTGTTTGTTGACCGAGTAGCATTAATCAATACTCAAAGCAATGCATTTATTAATTGTTTTAAAACACGAAGGACGTAACAACGTAATTAACTGAAGTACCACGGAAAACACTAAATTATATTGTAAATAAAAATGATAATAAAGAATTATGACACCATAATGTTACTAAAGTCAGATATGATTTATCTTCTCCATATATTTAAACTATATTTAGAACTACTTACTACTGTGGAAACAAATTCCAATTTTAATGAAGAAAAGTTTGATAAGTAATCGGCACGTTGCAGATATTGAAGTACTTTCGAATTTGTTAGTCAAAAGTTAGTATTTTTTTATTTGTAGAAGTTATTCCAACCAGCTTTTTTTATTAGCGCCCTTCCGTGCAATACTGGAGATTTTCTTAACATGTGGTCTCCGCTACTGAAGATTGCTACAATCATGACAATTTTTTCTGTTAACTCTGGTCCTGATATTTTCTTTTCCATAATTAACTTGAAGTGTTCATACTTATTTCTTCAGAATATTTGTACTGTACAAATATAAATAACATGGATTTGTCATCGTACCTCCAAGGTACCATTTTGTTTTGACTATCGCGAGCAAATATTTCCTTCTGACCTACAACCTCCCCTTTTCACTGGGCTAACTGGACCAATTTTTGCGTTGTGCGGGGTCGTAAGTCGGTTTTTCCCCGTAATAAGATATATCTGCAGTTGTATTTTATGCACAAGAAGACTTGCCCTTGTGAAATTTTCGAATTCTAATTGAGATAGTTAGAAGAGATGTTAAAAGGAAGAAGAGTTAGAAATATCCAGAAGACTTTTCTAAAAGTGTGCTCTAACGAAGATAGAAAACCGAACAAAAAAATTCGATAATTCTGGAAGTTATATCCTGACTTATAAAACTCTTGAGACGTCTGGTCCCACCCATTTGTTTAGTGGTTAACAACAACAAAAATTAAACAATTGTTTCTAGGTTAGTTATGAGCAAAGCAAAAAGACGCACAAAATTAATATTTGGAAAGATGTATTAAGAAACAAACTTAGAAGATAAAAAGGTTGACTATAGCGATATTACCAAATAAAATCAGAGAAAAATTAAAGTGGCGATTTGACCAGTTTTAAGTACTTCTCATTATTACTGCCAATATGGGAGAATTGGACGATAAGGGCATTTATTTTATTAAAAAATTACCAAAAATAATGTTGAAATAATTATCTGTTAAAAGAACGCAAATGTCAAAATGTCTAACAAAACTGAAATGTCAAAATTGCCTGAAGCCGGTACTTATTTGAGTCGCTGACAAAACACGTTCTTGCGCATTTTCAAAAGCTTGCAGGAAACGCAACCTTATTACGCTCTGCACACATTTTACCTGGAACTGGCTGCTGCATACCCTTAGCAAGGGCACGCCTCGATTGCATCCCCGCTCCTGGCGGACATTATGCTGGGAACCACTGATCGCGTGCAGGCCTCGTAAGGACAGTTGAATTGGCGTCTCTCAAAATTGACGCTTCAAATAAGGCTTTAAATATTGCACAATGGTTGTACTTACATGTACGTTCGGAAAATGCGTTTTCGGAATTTGCAAACGCTCTTAGAAGAAGCTGTGTGCGACTGCTGCCTTCTTTGTTATATTTGCATGAGTTGAAAATACCCGCATCCCGCGTACAGCGTGTGTTTCTTGCTGCATTCGTGAAAACCAAAATTCACAATACACGTCCAGCGAGCATTTGCTTACATAGAATACAATATTGAATTGAATTTTCTACATTTAAGCATGAAAATAAATATTATCGGTAAGGGATCCAGCTGGCCAGTTACACATAGTATATTTCTCGGCCTGTAAATCATAGGAATTAAATAACGAAACTATTTTTACATTCCATAAAAACATTCAAAATCCATCTTAAAAGTTAAGTAAACTATTACGAAACTACATTCTTCTGAAAAATATTTAAGATATTTTCTAAAATTATATATTTTTTCTCTTTGACCACTTTCTACCAATGACTTCTGCTCTGGAGTTTTTAATATGAGTACAACTCTGTATCTTTCGAATTTTAATGTATGTACAGTAGCAGTAAATCCATAAGTTTATCAATTTGCTCCCTTTCTAATGTTCTTATTATTTCCATGTTCTTATTTTGTTCTGACGTCCTTTCTAAATCATTCTCTACTTGTGGTCGTTTATTTCCTTATTGATGAAATATCTCTGTAAATAGAAGAAATATAATTAGTTTAATATTGCCATGGCTAACTATGGTTCATATATAAAAAATACAACTCGAATATGACCAACTAAATCAATTGGTTTTATTAAATATAAAATGATCTAAAACTTTTCCCTCTAATAGGGGAATTAAATGAACCTAAAAGAACTGAAAAAATTTAGTTATTGCTAAACATTTAATGGGGCGCAGATTTGTTACAAAAAACAAGATTTTAACACCCTCACGGCGATGACGAAAACAAAAATCAGTTTGCGTAATTCGATCTGCAGTTATAACAGTATTATTTACAACACATTGATGAGTTGAGTATTAATGGAGTTTTAATTAGAAACTGATCTAGAAATGTAGCTTCATGCGTTACTTTAACTATGTATAATAAATCATGGATCAAGAAAATAGCGCCGAAGCAGTGGCGTGCTTTATAAACCATTAGACTTTGTGCAGCATAGCTTTTTGAAATTATTGACAACCTAATTAAAAATATATACCGGGTGAATATTCCAAAACCGAACATAAGCAATTAACATGGGAAAAAGGTTTTTCGCAGATTGCTGCTCCCCATTTTAACTTAGAGGGTTTATAATGACACTAATCGAAAGAAGATTTTTTTTTCATCTAATGATATACGAATTAGTTAATTTTCAGTTGTATTTCTTTATTATTTTATCGAAAATAAACGGGGCTGCGCGCGCTAATGCGCGGCCTATCCTAATCAATTTACCACCATTTTTAGGCCTATTACGTTGGGCCATTCCGTTCTGTTACACACTCCGCCCCTGCCCCCCTTTGCCGTCCACCTGGCCAAAGAAGGGGGCCCTCGGGGTTCCGCTCCTCTCCAAGGGGGTCCTCGGGGCTTGGCACCTCTCCAAGTGGCCCTCGGGGATACGCCCCTCTTCAAAGGGCCTTCGGGGCTCCGTCTCTCTCCAAGGGGGCCCTAGGGGCTCCGCTCCTCTCTAAGGGGGCCTTCGGGGCTCCGCCCCTCTCCAACGGCATGAATCTGTCACTTGAATGACGTTTGAATCTGTTTATTGTCTTACGAGTCAGAGTCAGGGCTCAACATGATTCTCCGAATTGAATTTATTGCGAATTTTTGATAAAATAATGAGAAATACAATTGAAAATTAACTAATTCGCATATCATTAGATGAGAAAAAAAATCTTCTTTCGATTGGTGTCATTATAAATCCTATAAGTTAAAATGGGGAGCAGCAATCTACAAAAAACCTTTTTCCCATGTTAATTGCCTATGTTCGGTTTCGGAATATTCACCCGGTATAGCGATGCTTTCGACGCCGACCATTTTTACAAATTTAAAATTTTTATTGTAACCGACTAACTGTTTTTATGAAACTACATACATTTTGTCAAGGCACAAGACAGTAAACACTTTATAGTTAAAGCAGAGTTGAATGACTGTAAACACGTTAACTCGAAAACTACATAACCGATCAGGATGATTTTTTGCGATAGTTTGTGAGCAACATTATTAATGCAAAGAATTGAAAAGCTTTTGAACGAGATTTGTATTAGCGTTGCCAGTAATAGACGCTAAGCGGTCACCTAACCACGCTGTCAGATTGGTGTGGTGGCAACACTCGTGGACTGCCGTGCTCGAGATCGCGGGTTTAAATCTAGATTCGGGCAATTTTTTAAAAATTATTGAAAACTCATCTGTCTGCCCTATTCGCTAACGGTATTGATAAACCGATGTCCTCTGTCTAGGCCTTGAGATGATTAGTTCCCGTCTTCTTTGTGAATACTCTGTAGCCCATATCGTCGCACATATGGCGCGATCCTATATATAACAATATGATAACAGCCTAACCGCACTGAGAGAACGATTCAACAGATTACGAAGACTACATATGACTTAAGGAGCGGGCGTCCCATAGCAAAAACCGCTTCATGCCGACAGTGTGCTGAAGTATCGATGGGGCGTGCACCGTCTCGTCTTGTTTAATAATGTGTTAATCAGGCTTTTCTATATTAAGGTTTCCGATCGTGCTGCTCAAAATGGAAAATGATTCGTAAAAATTATTATTATTATTAAAATCAATTTGGAGAAGCTTGGCTAACATGCAGTTTGAGTAAACTAATGAAAAATAAATATTTGGCATCTTGCTACATGTCTATACCCAACGTCATAACCTATTAGCACTTCCTATAACGAGGCCAAGTGAATACGCAATCGAAAATATTGATACACAAAATGGGACGAAGGTACTTGTTATTTTTGGTGCAATTGCAAGTAGGATATATTTTTATAAAATATTTTTAAATATGAACTAAGTTGTGTTATGTCCTTAAGTACATAGTTCGACATAAGTTGGCTCGAGAATAACAGAGGTTTATGATTTAAGCTCAACATATGAAATATTCCCGTTGGCGCTTACATCTCATATATTTCTGTTTATTTTCGCCAGTTCGTTTGACCTTCTAATTTCCAGACAACCAAACACATCTTCATTGAAATTTTAAGCATTTTGAATTTATAACTGTACGAGGAAAGTTATAATTTGCTCAGGTTGTTTAAATTAGCTTGTAATGCTGCTAAATTATGTGTTCACCTAAGGTGTGGTATGTAATATTTTTATACACAGAGGATTTGTTTGAGTTCGCTCATCATTCAGCTCGATCAAAGCTCACGTGCTAGACATCGTTTATTTAAAATTCCTTACGCAAGTAGATGTTTTGAGAATATGTATATATGGATTTGTTTGCGTGTAATTTAATATCTCTGGAGATTCTTGTGGCTTTCTAAGGTAACCCTTAATGCTTGAAGCTTGATTGGGTATTTCATCATACCACACAATTTAAAAATTCAAGTGTGATTTTAATTGTCTACAAAGCCAATTCACTAGTGATTGTTTTAAATATAGAACATATGCAAAAAGCATAGTAGATTTTCTTATATCGGCTGGTATAGAAATCTATCACAAATATCACTTCTGGGGGTTATTGAACACCAAGAATTCTACATTTCTAAGTTATTTTGCTAATTGCTAATTATTTTTTTTTCAATTTTATCTGAAAAGTCAAGTGTTATCTTATGTTATGCTCAATCGTTAAATATTTATTATAATAGCTAGCTTGGAATCATGAGCTCCTTAAATTATAGATGGTGTTGTAACAAATTAGCTCAAATGACAATTTTACTAGATTGGTATTATATCTGTTGAAAAATTGGTTAAATAATATTTTGAAGTTCTGAATTTAATGGAGCCTCTATTTACTTAAAAAAACACCTCCAATGCAATGAAAGATGAAATAAAACAATCAATTGCAATACTTGTTCATTCAGGTAAGCGATAATCTTCTTTATTTATTGTAAAAGTGGGCTTTCTAGACACCTGTTATGCTCCCTCCACAGCAACGAATAGCAAACAATCCCTATTTATTTGCCTTCTACGCTATTGCCGGCACAGCACGCCAATCCTGGACTGCAGTTCTGCGCCTTTAGACGCCGCTGCTCCTCGGAACTGATTTCCAACACCTCCTTTGACTACACCTGTCTGCAGTTAGGTAGGGCAAAGGGTTGCGACCCCCTGATGTTTCGTCTATCCAAACCGGCTGCACTAGCACCTCTGTTCCTTTATTTGGCACCTTCTCCACGTAAAACCAACCTCGATATGCCGGAAACCAGTAACAGTTCAGTTTACTCCTCTACAATGGAAATGGCAATGGACACCATACGTCTGCACCCCAGCTGCTATATATAGTATAACCAAGTCTTGGTATTAACATTATTGAATTTAAAACAGCATTTGGCATAGTTGAATTCCTAGCGATAACGGCTTAGAGCAATGCATTTAGCAAAAAAAAATAAAACGCTGTTGGAGCCTGTGGTTTGAATCTGACACAATTCCTTAAAAACCCCTTAACCATACAAATATTTAACAACCGCTAAATACCTATTTTGACAGGAAAGCTGTCATCTTCGGTAGCCCTCGAGAAAAACTAACACGACAAAGTTGGCCGAAGATATGCTCTTCACCAAATCACCAGTGAAAGTCAGCACTCGCCTACACTCGAACGCTATTTATACTGTCTGACTCGGAGAGCGTGTTCTAAGCGACCAATCATATGTCAACTTCAATACCCCGTAATGATCAGAGTGGGGGATGGGTCCTCCATCTTTATTTAAAAGTTTGTTATCTTGATTCGTTGAAACAACTGACATAAAAATTGTAAGGCGTCAACTTCAATAAAACAAATTGCTATGCTATTGCAATAAAATCACTGTTGTCTTGGAAACGTTTCATTTGTGGACCTATGTATATTAAGACCTTTAAATTTGTTTTCGGCCGTACTACATGCCCTCTAAATATTGAAACGTTGTTTTATAACACCCTGTATATTTGAGCTATATTCATCTAGATTTTTTCGACAAGCTTGTAATGAACTCAAAAGGCAATGCACACTCTAAATCGAAAAATTACATTTATTTAATTTTTCCGTAATGTTAGTCAGAACGCCAGAATCCGACTCATGTTTAAATTTATAGACGAAGAACATATTAAATATAAATTTTCTATTGGTCTTTGTAGTACATTTCAAGTCTTAAACTCAAATTAATTAATTCAATGTATGTACATGTTATGATGATAAATAAAAATTCCTTCCGGTCGAATTGACACGAAAATGGCCCTGGGAGATATGCACTATATGCAGCCCACCATTCCTGGAATATAGTTGGTGTACCTGGTAGCCCTCGGTAGGGTCGCTGAAGAATATTCGGCTAGCGCTGCACGCTGTAGTTTGGAAGGGATGATACTGGAATTAAACATGACATCACCGAATGGCTGCGTTTGTTTACGTTTAGTGTCAAACTAGTATTGCTACATTTCAGCAAATACCCTGGTTGCTTGGTTAGCATTCTAATTCGCGGCGGAGAGGGAGGTTCAGACGGTGCTGGTGCCAGGCGGTCCCCAGGGTCACTTTCGACAAGACCGAGAGTGTCACGATATGCTTAACTTTTACCTTGCAAAAGTCCGAGTGTCAGCGAAATGCTCTGTCGGGACCCACGACGAAACTGTAGGTCCCATCTTCGGGACTCCGAACAGAAGCTGCGACTTCGTCCGACGATACTCTAGGACCTCATCTGGACAGGTAATTAATTCTGACTATGAATTGACCTGGTGAACATTTATCACCTTGTGATCGACGCGTTCGTCGGGACTTCTTGGAAGGCGCATTGTTATCGTTTCAAAGAGATGCAGGGTTGGTTTAAGGGCTGGCTTGGGACTGTATTCTGATACCGGTTCCGGCGAGAAAAAATACGGCGTAAAGCAGTTTCAAGGAGGTGTTTGTTGATACCGGATTTGGCGACCAAACAAACACCTTAGGGACAGTTTCAGGGTTGCCCTATGATATCAGAGTCGGGGATCACAAAAGCAGATTTGGGATTGGAGTTTGGGTGGAAGGAGGGGGATCCTACCGTTTTGGACGGCTTCTCCAGACAGGCTCTTCCATTTAGAGCCGCTGAGCGAGTCGCTGAACTCAAGTATCTTTAGTATGTCAAGCATTCTGGGTTGCTTTGCTTATCTTCAATCCGAGCGCACGGGTGATTTAAGCGCCGATTATGGCGTATTGGCAGCGTACAAATTCGAAGCATATTATTTATGCATAAAATGAATTTCGTGCAGCTGCTAACGTCACAATTTTTTACAGAGGTGTTTAAATTTTTTTACACTTAGTTTCCGAGCACTTTTATCTTTCGGGGGACTTGAAATTGATACTGGTAGTGTCATTTTAACGAACACAAACAATTCCACAGCCCTCTATAGCATACAAATATTCGATCATACTGTATTACACAAATTTCAAGTTTTCGCATTTTCTACAAATGTATAACTACACACTAATATGTATTTGAATATCTACTAAATAAAAAAAACCTTCAAGTTTGATTATTTTTCTTTTGTGCCGTCCTTGAACGAAGGTTGGAAATTATCGTGACAACATATACTTTATTAACAGTTGCTTTGAAAAGTTGGTTTAACGTGCAGTTGTAGCATTCTCTCAGATTGAGAAGCCAAGATATTGGTCTTTTCTTTAAATTTTATTTTCCTGCAATTTTTCCTGTTAAATTAGCTGTAATAGTTGTTTCTTCTCATAATGTGTTCGAGGCATTCTAGTTTCAGGGTTTGTATAGTTATTTGTAATTTTCAATCTTTTGACACACTTCGTAATACCTCTTCATTTGTTATATTTCAAACTCTTCCATTCGCTTATGTAAGGTTCTGCTCCATAAAGCAGCATTTTATCTTTTAATTCCATACTTAAATAGTTGCAGCAAAAGAAGAATTTCATTTTATAGAACTTGGCACGGGATATTTCAATTGTCGATCTTATTTCCTTTGTACTATCGTTCTTCGCCTTTACTAATTTTTTCAAGTATTTCTATTTGCGTACTGCCTCAATATTTTCATTGTAAACAGTGAGTTGGGCGATTATATTTGGAAATTTATTGAAAAACGTAAATATTGCTTTCTTAATATTCCTATTCAGACCATACAGCTGAATATAATGTAGAATATAAGAAAAAATGTGTTAGTTATTGTAATTAGAAAATTGTTACGGTTACCTTGCGTCTTAACGTTGGCTGAGCAACTCATCTGCTAGACGAATTTAGAAAGAGATATGTTGATTGACGAGTTCAGTTAAGATAACTACTTATCTGTTAATGTTTGACGTTTGAAGGTTAGGTATTTGACGTGAAAAAAATTGGCTGTGCCTCTCGTCTCATAAAAGTGACCCTAACTGGCAGAATGTTATGCCTAATATTTCGAAATTGTTTTAACTCATCCGACGTTTTCTATTGAAATTCTGAGTAAGTATTGTTTACCTGCTTCGTGAAGCTATGCGTTTGGCTGCCGTACGATTTAAGTCGGCATCGTAGTAACTTCCAGTTGCAATCAGAAACTCTACTGTCATTGCGTCATATTGTGTTGGTACTAACCCTTAGGAACAGAAAAAAACTACTTGATCAAAAAGTAGCAAACAATTTATCGAGATTTTCTGGGACGTCAGTTCCAACCTAAATTAAATGGAGAGTATATTTGTATTTCGATGATAGCTGAGTATTTATTATTTTTCCCGATTTTTGTTTATGGATAGATTCGGGAGAGCACCTATACGGTGGATATAAATGAATCCAGTGATGTTTAGTAAGCCTTGAATATCCATTTTGGCAACTTTGGGATGTAATTTCATTCTATTCTTTAAGTATTTATTCAATCAACATATCCGGATTATTCTGCGTAAGAGTGGAGGAAGCACGTTAATGCCGTTTTTCATCTCGAGTATGCTTTTTAAATAAAAGACACACCTACGAACTGTCCTTGATTATAGGGCTTTTCGTTGATGGTTGTTACTTATGGTATTTGGTCTTTTTGACATCTTCCTTGTATCTTGGAATCGACATCGTCTAGATTTGAGTAATTAGTTGTGGGCTGTGCCTACTAAATTTAGATCTGTTTCTCAGATAGGAGTTTCCACTTGCGACTTTGGACCTCTTGAATTCCTCTTCGCAGTACGCCTGCGTTCTAAGATAATCAATTTATTTATATTCAAATGAACATTTTGCAATTTAAAAGTATAGTGTCCTTCATGTATCAAAATAGTAGTACTTCATATACACGTGCCTTGTAATTTAATTAATAAAATGCTAATCTTAGATTTGCAAACGCCATGTGATCACATCGCGTATTTAGTATTATTATCAATATCATAAAATTTAAGGTATATTACATCGGTACGAGGAACTGTCTTTATATGTACATGTGTCATTTATCTGCGTATACATATTCAAATAAGCGTCACTATAATTGCATCGAATGTATCTTTTTTTGTTTCATAGAGTCTGGGTATGATAAAGATAAATTTTGAGAGTTTATCTTTGAACTGAAATCAATCATCGACTACGTGATAGTGCGACAAAAAAGTCGGATTATAGTTAGTGACGTCAGAGTTAAAAGAGGTGCAGAATGTGGTTCAGACCACCATTTACTGAAAGCTATAATTTACTTTCCGTACAAACATGCTGACAACATACAAGCCACAAATATAATCTCAAATGGAATCAACAGTACTAAATACAACCTAATGGGACTAGAGAATGGTTCAACAAAATTTCTGTATCAGTTAAGACTGGCCAATAAACTTAGGAATGTACAAGAGTGTTCAGTGGAAGAAATGTATAGTCAAATTAAGGAATATATACATGAAGCCGCACGGGAAGCCTTAGGAGAGGAAAATAAAACTAAACGTACAACAAAAAACCCTCCATGGTGGAACGGGGATATTGAAGAGCTGGTAGTACAAAAGAAAATGGCATACCTAAAATGGCTATCGTCAAACAGTAATGATGACAGAGATGAATATAAGAACCTTAGACGCTTAGTGAATGTAACCGTGACGGAAGCTAAAAATGAATTTTGGCAAGAAAGTTGTGCCAAAATAAACAATTGTAGAGGAAACACTCAAGTTAATCATGCATGGAAACTACTCAAAGGGCTAAGAACACAAAACAGAGATAAAGGACGAATTTCTCTCATAAGCATGGACACATGGAAAAATTACTATAAAGCTTTACTTGAAGAAAATAGAGAAGAATTCATAAATGAAGATATGAGTAATCAGAACCCAGAACTAGAAGAAACACTAAGAGAGATAAGTGTAGACGAAGTAAAACAAGCATTAAAAGGAATGAAGAATAAGAAGTCAGCAGGACCTGGTAACGTACCAATAGAATTAATAAAATCAGCCCCAGATATCCTTTTAGAATTATTGGCATACATATTTAATAAATGTTTACAAGGAGAATTGCCCCCTAAGGATTGGAAAACCGCATATATAACATCAATTTTCAAGAAGGGAAATAGACTTGAATGTGGCAACTACAGAGGCATAAGTGTTATTAGCTCTTTATCACGTTTATATGGGAGAGTTATTAAAACAAGACTTGAAGAAAATACGACAGATCCGGAAGAACAGAGTGGGTTTAGGGCAGGCAGATCTTGTACCGATAATATATTTACACTTAAGCAATTAATCGAAAAATATACAGCTCGTGGGAGATCGGTGCATTTAACATTCGTAGATTTACACAAAGCCTACGACACCGTTCCGCTAAATAAGTTGTGGAACTGCATACGTAATATAGGTGTCAATAATAAGTATGTAAATGCTATAAGAAACTTATATTCAGGCTGTGTTAGTGCCGTAAAGATGGAAAATAAAATATCTGATGAGTTCGAAGTGACGAAAGGGCTGCGACAGGGTTGCTGTTTGGCACCGACGTTATTTAAGATTTATTTAAACGAAGCTCTGCAACGGTGGATGAAAAAATGCCGCAATATGGGCATACAAATAGACGACGAAGCGTTGTTTACTTTATTCTTCGCTGATGATCAGGTCGTGGTGGCAGCAGATGAAATGGACTCTAATTATATGATGAGGAAGCTCGTTGAAGAGTACAAAAACTGGGGCTTAACCATTAATATAAAGAAAACGGAATATCTAGTCGTGGGTGAAAGAGGACAAGATCTAAACATTGAATCGGATATAATACAAAATACTAAACGATTTAAGTACCTCGGAGTTACCTTCACTGAGTCTGGTAACAGTAATGAAGACATTAATAATAAAATCGGCCAAGGGCGAAGAGCAATAAAACAATTAAACTCGGTCTTGTGGAGTGACAAAATAACAAAGCAAACCAAAACAACCATATATAAGTCAATTGTAGAAAGCATCACCACATATGGTTCTGAAGTGTGGGAAGTTACCGCGAAGAATAAAAATAAATTGAAAGCCCTAGAAATGGATTTCTGGAGGCGTAGTTGCGGCGTCTCAAGACTCGAACATATAAGAAACGACGAGATACGTCAACGGATGGAAGTTCAAGGATCAATTATTGATACCATAGAAGCAAAAAGATTAAGGTGGTATGGCCACATGCAGCGGATGCACACTCACAGATGGCCAAAGAAAGTGTGGGATTGGACTCCAAATATAAGAAGAAAAAGAGGAAGACCGCCCAGAAATTGGGCACAAGAAGTTCATGAAGCAATGGAAACCAGAGGATTACAAGAGGGCGACTGGTTAGATAAGCAGGCTTGGAGGACAGGATGCGAGATACGGTTACGTCCGTAAAGCACTCGCCAATATATATATATCTTTGAAATTTAATTTTCTTTGCAAGTTTTAATACTAAATTAATATCAGAGAATTTTTCAATTTAAATTTTGCGAATTATTGGTTATTTAAATTGGTGGCGGGCTTCGTTGGACGCAATGATCACGGGGCCATTTTTGGGTATTTACAGTTGGCTATCTGGCTTGCTTTAAAGAGTGTTACGATAGTCATTGGTTTAGTTTGGCGCTATTAATTGTTGGAGCGTTCAACGGCTAACGAAATAAAAAAACAAATTTATCAAATACATGTAGTCAGTTTTTATAGCGTAAGGAAATCGTTACATTCTTTTATGGGCACGCTGTATGCAAGAATTCCAATGATACAGATTGTTTAATCGTTATAAGCTTCTTAATTTATCACCTCCAAAATTAAATTGAAGAAAAGTGGAGACATCATGCACTCTTGCGTCATACCTCGTTTATTTCAATTGAAGATATAATCTTCTATGGTAATAGTAACGGATTGGTTATAATACAGATTTGAGTTTATTCTCAATTCCAACTATCTATATTGTTTCTCAGCAATAATTCTATTAATTGATGATGACATACTTCGTCAGAAGGTTTTCGTAGTCAACGAAAGAAGCGTTATATGAGTATTTTACTACTAAAGAGCGCGCCACGAATGCCAAACTATTTTGGAAACCAAACTGTGTATCACTTATTTCAGCCTTTAGTATAGTGTATAGTCTGTTACATTGACTTTCAAAAATGTTTGTAACCCATGATACATTAGACTGATAGTGCGGTGGTCTTTGCATCTCCTAGCATTGGATTTTGTAGGGATTGTTAACAAATGTGATATTAACCACTCATAATAAATAATACCCTTTCTATAAATATTGTTAAAGAATTCCATCAGTATTTCAATTTGGTCTTCATGAAATAACTTTAAAACTTCTACTGGTAGTTCTTCGGAACTATGCGCTCTTCTGTTTTTACATTATTTAGTGCATAAATTATTTCTTCTTTTATTATGTCTGCCGCTTTCGCTTTCTCTTTAGATATGTTTTTTCCTTTTTTTTACTAGAATTACAACTCCACCAACATATGCGTCTGTTTCTTTATTGAATTGATATAACAAACGTCTTGACTTTACTATGGTACATTTTCCCTTGTTAGAGCACCAAAAACGTAGATGGTTAGATGATGTTAAAGAAAAAACACAATCAGAAGATGCTAACAAACTGCACAGAACAGAGTGGAATGTAAATGACAACAGAAGGTCTATGTCTAATGGTGGGCGAAAAGAAGCTGAGGAAGAAGACGGTCTGCTGCCCTCAAATAGTTTTTGAACGCATTCTTCATCACCCATCAACTGCTATTCATTAAAACACTGCTAGATTTGTGCCGCCATTTAACACAAAGCATTCACAACTCGGACCATTTCAAAACTCACAGCAATTTGCTGTCATAGGCAAAGAGCAGGCAATAATTCTTAAGGTTATTAAATTAATATAAAATGAAGCAAATTACAAGAGGGCACCGGCCGTCAACCACCACAACAACAAAACCATAAGTCACAGACTAAATAAAACTCACTTATCGTATATGGTCTCTAGCTTACGAGCTTAGTATGTACGAAAAAAATGAGCAGGTATCGGTAGGGTCCAATAAAACATAATATACCAGTAGTAACAGACAATAACGAGGTTTTAATTGTTAGTCTGTTTGAATGGAGTTGAATATAACAACAAAATGAAACTAAATACCATCCTAAACGCATAAGCATTAAACCAAGCTCATCAATTCAAAGGAGCCTGGAGTTAAATGGTACAGTTTGTTTGGCTGTTAAACTCGGTTGCTAAATGCAAAATGACCTAAATAAGTCCATGATATTATTTAAAAGTTGCGTGGCGCTTCCAAATAAGAGGATTACTAACTCAAAGTTAAATAATAATAATAATAAGCTGCGTTGTAGTCAAATTTGATGGTGGAGAAATGATTAAAATTAGGTTCAATATGTAATTGCGCTTTCCAAAATGCTAATGTAGGTATAATTTGTAGCGCGATGTGCGTTTGTCTATAGGCCTCCTATAAAACAAGCGCAACAAAGTTAAACATATACATGACGCTACAAACTAGAATTCCAGACGTACCATTCTTACCTACAATTCATAGATAAATAAAAGTATGTGGCAAGATAAAGTTAATGCCCAAGCGCATGCACTGTAGGGAAGGAAACCAAAAAGGCACGCAATAACTTTGGTGGCTAGATCTGCTCAAAAGAAAGAAAATCTTGGTAAATCTGGAAGACAGTTTCCGACTATGACAAACGAGAGCAGTCTATGTGACAAATAAACTATTTCGGGCGTAGTTTAGCAAACCGGCGCTAGTTAATATAACGAAGCGGGCCTAGCGGTTTAGAACGGGCCTACACGCGAATCGCTCAATGAACATTACTAACTCAAAGGGACAAGCGCTTACCTTAAGGTTAATAACGGCCGATGATCATGTGCAGTAAAAATTAAATTTGCACGGTTTGCATCTTGGTTGAAATTGCAATGACACAGGCTTCAGAAAAGCTAGAAGTACTTGCGAGCATCTGATGACTTTGGAATAGTACATGGGGATCAAATCTCAACAAGCGGACCCACAGTCAACACTCAAGCAATTTAACGTGTTGACTCGCAGATAAGAAATGCGCGCAGATCCAAAATTCCGCTGTGTCGCTTTTCGAAAATTACCGAATAAAGTTAGCTCTACTTTCAAAATCCATGCAGTCAGCAATAAAGGGGAGCAAGCATGAATTCCATAGAATATTTGAAGCCAGAAACGGCAAAATTAAACGGAAGTACTTGTGGAATTATATGTTCTTATTTTTTCCATCGGATGTAAAATTTCTTCTGACATCCATTCTTTCTTCTATTCCATTCAGTTTGGTTTCACGTACTTTTATTATTTTTAATTTATTTGGACCGTGGTCATCTTTAACTTAATCCCTTATTGTTATCAGATTTTTATTAAGTGTTTCCCTACCTGTAGTCTTATTTCATTGTCTTTAAGTTTCGTCAAATCAAGTTTATTTAAATTAAAACCTGAATCGTGCTATTACGGGAGTATGGTCGAAGGATTTATTCGTACCTGGATAGGTGTTAGCTGCTCTTATGTTATTTTTGTACCGTTTACATATCATTATGAAAACAATTTCGTTTCTTGATATATAATCTTTAGAATCTTGTGGAGATTTCCATGTGTGTAGTCTCTTTGCTGGGAGTTTAAAATATGTATCTGTAATAATCACTTCATGTTTTTGCGGAAATGGCACCAAACGGTTTTCACGTTCTTTTCTAATTCCTAGACCATATTCTCGTACGAGGTCCTCATATCTCCCATTTCCAAGCTTTACAATCAGATTACCCGTAATAATGGAGATGGTCCTTTTTTCTAACAGATTTTATTAACATTTCAACCATTGTAGAATTCTCTACCTTGTTGTTGTTTGCTGTCGGCGCATACAGTTGAATAATAGAGTTAGTTTTCTAATGTGTGTCTGAAGCTGTAAGAGCGTAATACGTTCAGATGAAGGTGACTGGGTGATTTATTCAACTCTTTGTCGACTGAAATGCACACTTCATGTCTATGGTGGGGGCCCGTTTCACTTATAAAAGAATTGGGTCATCAGTGGTTTTAGATATTCGTCGCGAAACTTGTGAAACTACCCAATGCGAGTAACGATTTAGTCATTTAGTGTCCAACGAGTGCTTGACGCACCAGGGCGTCTCTATCGTTTAAATAGAATTAGGTATAGTATTCCAACCAAAAATTGGAAAGCTATTTAAAATCCAGTACACCATGAAAGTGTAAGTCATGTCTAAGTTGGTTTCATACAATCAGTATGTAATAGCTATTAACATATCTAGGAATGTTATGAGTATCATAACTGCCGCAGATGTTTTGAATTCCGAGCTCGTAGAGCGAGGATTTTAAAACTTCTAAGGCAGTTATGATTCATAACATCCGTGATTTGTTCAATAGTTTATCGGTTGCTGTGGGGTTATGGTTGCCATGTAGGGTAATATTCGTTAACCCTACAGATAAGTTATGATCTAGTTACCAGCCTACTTTTGTATATGTAAACAAAGGCTTAATATCCTGAAACCGATAAATAATATTCTAATGTCAATCAGCTTTCAAGTAATGACAGTTCATCTGCAAACTGTACATGTAACTGTTTTGTTAAGGCATTGTAACATTGTGCATGATTCAAGTAGGTACTAGTTGAGTTTTTCAAACCGTATAGTAGCATAGAAAATGTTGAAAAACGTGTATGTCTTCCAAACTTCCCAATGCATCTGTCAAATTTGTAGGTTACTGTCGAAGTGTCACTGAATGACAATCAAACAGTAATTTTATGAATTAAATTACGAAGTGACTTACTGTTCTCAATGCTGGCCTGATTTTAAATAGCTTTCCAATTTCTGGTTGGAATACTATACCGACAGTACTATTTCCGGGAGGCAATTCAGCATTCCGAACATGCATCATTCCGCTATCACACCTAATGCCAAAATCCCTGATTCTTTTCTATGTCAATCATGATGAAACAGAGTCTCTTTAAGTATAGGTACGAGAATAAGCAGTATGTTCTCCCCGGAATACAAATGCGGTGCCGGAAAATTCACCGCCAACAATTCACCGTCAACAATTCACCGCCAACAGTTCACCGAAACACAATTCACAGCCACGACAATTCATCGCGGCAGCAGTTCACCGCTACCATAATTCACCGCGACAAAAACTTAATTTATTTGTGAAGACTTTAAAAATTTAGAAATATACCAAAAATTTAGTTGAATTTTTACTGGAAGTTATTTTTACAAACTACTTAATCCATTTTCAAGGAATCGAGGACATCAAGTTTAATTTAAAAAAATAATTCGTTTTTGTTACGGTGAATAATGGCGGTGAATTATTGCGGCGGTTAATTTTTGTTGCGGTGAATTGTGGGGGCGGTGAATTGCATTCCTGTGAACTGCTGGCGGTGAATTGCTGACGGTGAATTGTTGGCGGTGAATTTTCCTAGACCCATACAAATGCAAGTACATCAAGTGCAGCGGCACTACATTTTTGGAAGTTCCACTCGAACCAAGCACTTTCATAATCTCAATCTTCAAATTCCTCTTTATTATTATTTTATTGATCTGATTCACCATTCTCTGCAGCATTGCTGGTGTTCGTGACTGTATATGTAACGTTAATCGTGTGTGTATTTGCCTTATATAATTTGGATTTGATTTCTTCTTCGTTATCTGGGACTGTGTGATTTTCTTCCATATCTCCTTTTAACAATATAATATCAATTTCGTAGTAATTCATTATATGAACTAACACGTTCCATTAATTTCTTCTGTTTTAATAAATGGAGCTTTATCGATTATCTTTATCTTATTAGTTAATTCGTTATTTCCAACTCAGCAGATTGTTTTCTGACTATTGATTTCAATAGATTCATTGAAGTTTGCACACGTCTATATTGCAATGGTTTACTACCCACAGCAATTCTGGTTGCCTAACTAACACGAAAATTAAAGAAAGATTTCAAGATGAGCACAGAATTAATGTTTTGTTTATTGCGAGATAAAGTCAGTATTTTATACTAATAAATGCACAGGATATGATTAGCAGTAACGATAATTTGATTGAGAAAGGTTAGCATTAGATAAGGCAGAATCAAAAGGGTTACGTCTAATGTTTTATTCATAATTGATGTTCGTAATGGCAAGGGCACCTTAATTTGTGTAGCTAGTAGATTTGATTTGATAAAATCAATAGAATAATGTGAATTCAAAATGATACAGAGAGGGTTTGTGAAAAATTATATGAGCGTTAGTATTAACAATTATATCACCAACAAACGGTAAGATATCTGACGGGTAAAGGCAGTGCAAGGAAGCAAAGATTGCAAAGAGCAATGATAAGGCAACCTATTATAGGACACAGGCGATTGTGCAGTGCTAATTATAAACATGTGAAACTGTGAATTTAAAAACTAATTGTAAAAAAGCAGTTTAGTTCCTAATTAAGAACAGTATATCAAAACGTATTTTATAAAAACAATTTTTAAATTAGTTGCTAGGGAACGAGACATTCAATTGTTTAGAATAACAAAAGAAGCCTTGTAAAAATTGTGCTGGGTGCAGGATGTGCTCCCAGTTTTCGTAAATTTTCAAATAAAGAAGTTTTCTGTGTGAGCCAAAAAGTGATTTTTCATATTCACCAGTCTGCAGAGCATCTGTGTGTGTAATTTTCGTCGTGGTGACATATCCCAGTGAAGAGGGATCAGCTCTGTGAAGATTCCCCAAGTACGGTTGACATCGGGGGCCATTTTCGAATAGCTGGATACATCGACCAGCAAAAATCTTATGTGCAACGTGTAGAGCAGACCCTCCTGAATGCCTTTGTCCAGAGTTTTAAAGCAGAAAGCTTTCATCAAGTTTATAATTGCCGTGGCGTTCCTTCATTCTGCGAGCCGACTACGAAGCCGCTCTTTGCAAGGTAAATTTCGCAGGGAAGAAGTTGCAGAAGGCTCACTAACTTTGGGTTTCATCAAGAATAAACATCTTACGAGGTCGTGAACGTGGTTTCAGCTGGGTAGATTCATACATAGTTTTATAATCGAGGTAGCATCCCTTGATTTTGCGACCGAAGCCAGAAGTGGGGCCCGTGCAGGAACTTAAACAAATGCAGGTTTCGGCGTCCCTACGTCACTGAAACAAAACCAGGTTAGCCGGAAATTACGTCAGATGATTTGTATTGTATTTACCTGAGGCTTTTTTCTCAATTATTGGCGTTTGAATTCAATTACGCTATTTTCTTGTACAAACGAACCATTTGTGTTTACAGTCAATTTTAAGGTTAAAGCTGAACCTACCCCTTTGAAAAGAGTTTTTCTCATGCTAGACCGGAGCTTTAATTTATTTGATTTCAAATTGAGATTGACACAACACCATTTATTTATACTATTTTTACATAATTTGTGGGGGCAATCCTTACAATATGTCGGTATAAATAGGTCGCCGCTAGGCTTGGACACTTTGATCTCGTTTTCTGTTGTCTAGTACTTGTTTTTCTACACTTTATCTTTAACGTTTCCAAATTATTGTTTAGGCTTCTATTGCTCGATATCGTTGTGTCAAGATAGCTAAAATAAATTACTTGTTCAATAATTTTTCTTTTGATTGTCAGCTTTCCTTAATAACCATTGGACAGATAGACGCTTTCAGTAACCATAACAATTCCTATACATAACCGGTAATGTATTGGGGTTTATATATTGCTTCAATAATAGCTAAATTTATTATAAACTAAAAGACATAATTACATTGTCAATCTTCTTTACTAATATTTTATAGCCACATTAATAGCAGATATAAATAAAGACACTCTGGGAGCCCGCATATTTCAATCACAACTCGGGACGCCAATGGGTCAATTCACGTACTACTCACGTCATTGACTGCATAATTGGCAGTCATGAATATTTCAATCGGAATTGATTGTGTGTATTTATTAGACGCACACCATAGTATAGGCTGTCGCATAAAGCAATAACCTTTGGCAACAGTATGAAAACGAAAAGGCGCTACTGTTTGCACACGATCCTGTTCTGACCAGACTAACGACATCGTCAAAAGGCGAAAATTAATGAGCAATGGTTTGCGTCCACAAAGAAATTATGTAATTAAATTAGAATTTCAAATATTGTTTTTTGTCATGTGGATATCAAGGCTGCTAGTAGAACGAGTTAATTATTTCAGTCGATTGAACTATGGACATGTTTTAGGAGATACATTTTTGATGCTTCGCTCTTCGCTTAAAACCCTTAATATGGCTCTTTTAAATTTGTGTAGACATTTCACCAATTTCTCTGCAGCAAAATTAGTAAAATGCAGTCAATCGCCATAAAACGGCATGAAATTAATATGAAATCTTTATTAAAATAGACAAAACATCACTAATACGTTCCAAAAGGAAAATGTGACAGTTTAAGGACAGAAAATTATGATCTAAAATTTATTATTCAAGATTATGCATAGAAAAAACTCAAAGAATGGCTACTAACTAATCTATTTTAAATTTTATTACTCGACGGAAAGTACCTACCCTTTCTATTGTGTTAATTAAAAACATATAGTCTACTAGCAATTAATTCATATTAAAAACAATGAACTTCAACTCTAACTTCTTCATATACGAGTTACAACCCATAAAGGTGGGCCAACTAAAAATTTGTAAATATAATATTATAATAAAACATATATATTTAGTTTGGACATTTTACACCATAAAAAAATCTACAAAATGGTATTGGACATAATTTCAGTATTAGTAATGAGCATTTCACTAGGAAGCCCAAAGGTAGACGATGTACGGCAACAAATATGCTTTGAGGTTTGGACTAAGGTTGGGATTTTTTTTCGATATATTGCTAGATATAATTTGAATAAAGATATAAATCTCTGAATATCAATATATACGACATTGTTCTGTCGATATAACTGATATATTCGATGTATGGCTATATTTACTTATCAATGTGTTGGTATATAGTTATACTCGAGATTGATATTGCAATTATCTTTCTGTCGATATACGAGGAGCGTTGAAATATGAATGATAATTTGAATTGCGCGCCAAAAGACAAAGCCATGCACAGAAGTTGTATACATTAATTAATGCTCTGGAACAAGTCCTAATTTCATTCAGTCGTTAAGTCGTCACAATGCATTTTCGTTCAATTGGCAAGCATGAGTGAAGTGGGAGTGCATGCAAGCGTGGAACAACGCATTAGTAGTAAATTTCTTATCAACGAAGATATCAAACGATAAGAATTTTGTGTAAGAGTTAAAAGACAGTTTAATGAGCAACTACTATCAGGTATAAGCGTTTACAAAAGGAGTAAAGCGTTAAAAGATGGCTGCAAATGTGCGGAGAATGAACCGCATTCTCGCCGTCCAAAACATTGACAACAGAAGAGAATGCTAACAGAGTAAAATGCACTTATTTGAAACGATTGTCGATTTGCAGTGAAGGATATTACTTCTGCATTAAATATCAGTAGGGGTAACTTGAAAAAAACGCGAGTTCTCTGTCTGCGTCTTACAGGATAATGCTCGACCCCATTTCGCTATTCACACGCTGACTACGATTTAAAAATTGAATTGAACCATGCTCTCATATTTACCATACATTTTGGACCTTGCTGTATCAGTTTCTTATTTGTTTGGACCCTTAAAAGAATTTCTAGGAAAAAAATACGTCATTGTAATGAAGAAGTCATCGAAATTGTTCCGAAATGGGTGCGATAGCACCCAAAAGAATTTTTTCTCGTGGAATACAGAAACTTCCGGAAAGATGGCACCAGTTTATTAAAAGAGAGGAAGACTGAGACGACTAATGACATGACATACATTAGATTCCTTGTGTTTGTTTTTGAGTAAATATTAAATTATCATTTAAATTTGAACGCTCGTCGTATAAATGAATTCCATATGCAATATTTGAGTTTTGGTCAAACCTTTACTCTATTTAATATCAGATTGATTTAACCTAAAATATTAATAATTATGTATTCATTTTATCAAATTACCGGATGCGACAATTAATCAGGTTGGGACATGCA
This sequence comes from Agriotes lineatus, assembly GCA_940337035.1. Taxonomy (NCBI): domain Eukaryota; kingdom Metazoa; phylum Arthropoda; class Insecta; order Coleoptera; family Elateridae; genus Agriotes; species Agriotes lineatus. The sequence continues at coordinate 56,369,682 of OW679203.1, forward strand.
TTTATAATTGTAATAACTAGTTCTGTTCAAACTTAATACCGGTTATGTAGATTCCTTTAATATAAAGTGTACGTTGACAGTTTTCTTATTATCACAATTTAAAAGCCCTTGTGGATATCACTTCTTAGTTTATTCCAGGTAATTAATAACCAATCATTACATGATTTAACTTATTTATCATAAATCTTATCTTCCAGAAGCATATTTATCCAATTTTTCGTATACAATATTGGTCCAACCTTTTTATGACTATCTCTTCTACTTATAAGTTATCTACTACAGCTAAGGGATGAACAACTACAGGTTCATTGCAACTCTTTCTGTTATTTGCATCATACTCGAGGATGCTGACACTCCCATTATCAGGTACGTACCAAATGGCTATTTATTAAAATTCACTTTGATAGACAATTATTCAATCGTAAATGATTGAACACAATATAATTTACTGGAACATATAAAAAATGTGTATATTTCCATCCCGTATGGAAAATACACTGTTTGTTAGTCTTTAAATAATCTTTATACTAAGCACTTACGCTAGTTACTATAGTATTCTTTGTTCCTGTCTAAATGTTGACATCACTTAAATTAAAGTGACATAATTAAAAACACAAAATTAACTTAATAAATATTAAAATATAAATGTTCTTCAGAATCGACATTTCAAATTCTATTCTAATTCCAAAATAAGTCTAGGTGTCACCTCCAATTCCACACGTAACACCTTTTAACACAGTTTAGAAATCTACACATTTCTGTCCACTTCTGTACATTAAAAGTTTACATGCCCATGCACTCTTTTCATGTGTGTTAATATCTTGTTCAACCAAATTTCACATTACCATTTTTCTTTCTTAACACGATTGTACCTTGTTTATGTTATTTTATTGTAGATCATCCGATTGTTTGTACATGCCGCTTCTGCTTCGTTAAACTACTTTCCATGTTACGAGAATGAACAGAAAATAAAGTGGCTCGTCGTTACTTTCGAATTGTGTAATTTTAGTCCCATTCTTAATTAAGATTTCTAGTATTAGCTTTATTCGTTAACCAAATAATACGAGGAGACGTGTTTATGTTCTCGGACTAGGCACCTTCTTGTTTAGCTACATGTTCTCCATTTAACTTTTTCAAATCACATATGTCTTCTAACATTGCATACCAATTTGCAAAACAATCGCGCAATTTATAACATAGTTTTTGTATGAAATCTGGTGAAGAGTCACACTAAAAAAGCTGTAACGCTCCTTATTATTTTGGCGTTCCTTGTGAACTGCGCCTTTGCTTTCGCATCTCTAATGTAAAGAGCCATGCTCTCATATCTTTCGTTCAAACGTCGCCGGGAGGGAATGTTATTTTCAAAATGCGGAACTTTGGCGATAAGAGCGTTCCTCGACTTTTAGAATTTGAGTTTCTTCTTTCTCACGCCAGATTTTGGTTGAGGGATCCGAGGCGAGGAATCGATCGTGCCCTGGTAAAGGGATTTTGTCACTCATTATTCCTAGAGTAGACTGTGCATTTTAGCTATGCTTATTGTTTTACATAAACAATCGCTTGAGTACTCTTAAAGAAGCACTGCATGCGTTTCTTTAGGCCCGCTTATAAACAAAGGGTAAGCTCTTTTGCATTATTTAGTTCCGCTTTAATTAATGTGGTAATTAGACTTCTTTCTTTCTGCGGTATTCTCTTCTAATACATTCGCACCTAGCAGTAAGTGTATACTAAAATTGCATAATTCAGTGTTTTTGCTTTGTCGATAAAGGCAGTTTTGCTAACAATAAAGTTACGCGTAAATCTAACAAAGGCCTTTGGTGTTAACCTCGCCCGCGGATCAAGTATCTTTATTAACTAATTATCAAGCACAAAGGCGTATCATTAGGGAGCTACTGAAACACGCATACAGTGTGCACCAGCTGCGATACCGTTAATTAGTGTGGTGCGACCTTCAACTCTCGACTAATTAATTATCAATTTTGCAAGTTTGCATGCAGCGCTACTTTTGTCAGTATTATTGGCTGGAATGTTGGCATAGCATTCTAGATGTCAACTTATTGTATTTTTTTATCAATTATGACGTTATGATGTGGGTTGACTCCGATCATATTTATTTATTGTTTAGCGCTGTAGAGCGTCAGGTTTTATCTGATTGATTTTGTTAATTAATTTTCCTAGGCCTTTTGAGCTTTTTGTAAATTACTTACGATTATTATTTGTGACACTGTTGATGAAATTAATATTTTACTAACTGTTGCTGGAATATCTCTTGTTTCTTTATGCTTATTACCCTTCAGGAACCTGTTCGTGCTTTTTCTAAATTTAGGTTGCAAAGTTAGAGATTTACAAGGTAAGTAGTGATTTAATTTGGTAGCTAGATTTGTGATTATGTTGCGTATAACAGCTGGCACCCGTTTGTATAAAATTTATGAAGTTTTTTGGTAACCTCAAGAACCGTTTTATTTACGCCATATTTTGCAGAGGGTTTGAGCTAGCTAGCGATGATCTAACCTTTGTTTAAGGGTGGTACAGAGCAAAATGAATAGCTCGAATAGCTGCTATAGCGCACTGCGGCTTTAAAAAATTAGACATACCCCTTATAGTCCGGATCCAGTCTCTTCCGATAACTTTTTTCATAGAATTTTAAAAAAGGACTCGGAAGAAACAGACGTTAAAGAACTCGCCCCAGATGTAGAAGGTGATTTAAATACAAGACGGGCTCCATAGTTCAGTGGTTAAGCATTCTGACTACTGATCTAAGGGTCGAGAGTTCGATTCCCGTTTCCGGTGGGGTTTTTAAATTTAAAAACAACGGATGAAAAGCCTCTAGAGAATGCCATTATTTGGAAGTGATGTAAAGCCGTGGGTTCCATGTTACTACGATATGTAGCAGGTAAAAGATCCCTTACTAGGATTGCAACTCCTTAGTCTCGGTAAAATTCTAAGTAGGACTAAGGTACCTGGTACTCTGCATGGCTAGACCTTGTCCACGGGGTTTGCAAAATGGGTCTATGAAGGCTTACTTGCTTGACATCAGTTTCCCCACAACAAATACTACTACTATTTAAACACAAAATCAGACGATTACTTGTATGAAGGTTTACAGTTGATATTAAAACGTTCTAATACTTGCATTCTTAATTATGTTGAAAATTAATTGTTTGTCGAAAAATAGCTGCTTTCATGCCTAGTCCAGACCTTAGTATCACTTTAATGAAAATATAATATTATTGAGCTAGTTTGTTCGAGTGGCGAAAATATTGATATTTTTTATGTTCGAAGAATTATCGATATCATTTAGATATCGATATGTTGAATTATCGAGTATCTCAACTCATAGATATTCAATACATGCTTTAACTCTTTGAGGTCCGAGAATTGTTCAGAAAATACTTATAATCTGTCAATTCTAATATTTTTTAAACTTATACTGTATAAAAATTGTTATAAACAAGACCATTGGAACTGATATATTGGAAAAACGTTAAAAAAATAGTTATCTCTACATCCTATAACATAGAATCGTTGGTCTCTTTGTTTGTATGTATCTTTGTTCGCTATTTTCTTCGAAGATACTGGAATGATTAAATTGTATGATAGCTTAATTTTTTCTAATTTTTAGACTTAGATCGTAGGCTGGTTTTTATGAACAACCATTTTACAATAGGTGGCGCTGGGGTCGAGATATTTCGATAAATTGTATTTATCGTCCAATTTAGCTCATATTCAGAATATATGTTAGTTACGTGGAAAGAAATATTTTTACAAAAAATGGACCCTGTAGGTGGCGCTGGAGTCGAGATATTTATGGTCTGATTAGCGAAGCGAAGCGTAGCTCGGGCGATTCACTAGTTTATATAAGAGGAGGTTTATTTTTTAAACCACTATTGTGGTAATAAACTAAACAGATTATAAAACATCTTAAAAAATCAAATTACTTTCTAGGGGAACTTGATTGCAATCGAATTGGTAACGGTACGCATGGTACAGGCGGTTCGATTCGTAAAGACATTTTTTCTGCGAGTGTACTTGCAGCAAGACTTGCTAATCTCTCAATGAAATTGTTTCTTACTTATTTTCGGACGTTTCAATAGTCAATAGTCAATAGACTTCTGTACCACCATTCGTGGCTTTTTCTATTAACACAGTAGGTATGTCCCTCTTCTTTGATCAAATTTATAGACAAAACTCATGTTGGCACTATAATCTACCATGATTTTTGGGTTAAGTACGTGGGTTGTAAGGTAATATTTTTATTTTCGTTTTACTTTGGCGGACAAGTGAGGGCCATGATAATTGGATAAAATGTACAGTTTCCTTTTTACTTCCTTTTACAATAAAGGAAGTATTGGATTCACCCCAAAAATTTGAAATTGAGTTTTCAACAGATCTTTACGTTTTAGAATCCCCTGAACTCAAAAACATATTTTTTTCATTGGTCTGTCTGTCTGTCTGTCTGTCTGTGTGTCTGTCTGTCTGTCTGTGAACAGAATATCTCAAAAACGAAAAGAGGTATGGCGTTGAAACTTCATATATAAGTTTTGTGTACTATGTAGATGCGACAGCAAGCTTTTGAAGAAAATCGCATAACCGGAAGTAGGTGTTTACTCTTGTGATTTTTCAGTTTTTTTCGATTTTTTCAAAAACGGCTCTAACGATTTTTTTAAAACTTCTCATTTTTATTAAATTTTTGATGTGTATTGATGTGAGATAGGCGATTTTCCAGTTGAATACTTCTAAAATGGGTTTCTTTTGTTTTTTTTCTGTTTTTTTTTATTAACTCCTATTTTAAATAGAACACCCGGTAGATTATTACATTTTTGACTTTTACTTAATATTCTAGAGAAAATGTGTTCCTTTAACTAACGCTCTGTTTTGTACCGTTTTTGTAGAATTTGTAATTTTTGAAAATTCTTGACAAATGCTTAAAAATTCAAAATCAAATTTTTGGCTAATTATAAGATCACTGTAAAAGGAAGCTGTGTGCATGTATCACACCAGTTTTTTTCAGTTATAATTTGCTGTTCCACATGCATACACTACGAATGCTCAATATGATGTATCTATAAACAAACACAATTAGAGTCATTAGAACAACCCCAAACTCTGAGTCTGTGGAATGACGTAATTACAAAACTTATGTTCCAGTTCGCTATCAAAATTGCCACATGTTTTAACGTAGCACGGAATTTATTAGTTATTACAAGGAAACAGATAAACTATTGTGCAACTTGGCGAAAAAGTAATAAAAGTGCAATTTTGTATTTAATTTGTTGATTAGAAACTAACTGCTCTTTATGTTGCACGTTAAAGCTGCAGTAATTTAGCGCTGAAGAAACGCGTGTTAAGGTCACAAAAACAATTTGTAGTTATTCATTAGGAGGTGATCTAACAGCTTCGCAGATTTTGAAATTACAGATTGACGGATATAAAAATAGAGAGCGCGTGAAATGGGGCACGTGGAAAAAACGCGTGCCAGCACAAAATTAATTTTAACTTGGAGTCGTTGACGAGAAGTATAAATTCGACAGTCTGAACTTGAAAATAATTTATGGCAATTTTTAAGCAAAACTCGCCCGTTTCCATACTATTATTTTTCTGTATTACATTAACGAAAAAGTCGTTAACCCCTGCCATTACGTTGATATTGAGTAGTTTCGGTGCTGTTGAACTCTATGGCTGTTAACTGCATTACAATTTCCATACAAAAGTTCATATTCGCGTAACCAATTATTCATGGCATAATTACAAATATTTTAATTAGAAAAGTTAATTAATTAACGAAGGCGAAGATACTCGCAACTCATTTTATTATGATTGCATGTAGTAAGAAGTATTCCAATTTCTACTTGGACTAGGTAAATTAGCAGTTACAGAATATTTTGATCGTGCGATTTATATCTACCGCTTACATAAAATAATAGACTATACGTATACACAGGATGCTCTGGAATTTTTCCCGCAATTTTCTTTTTTGAAGATATTAAATGTTATTCTGATTGAAAAATTGTATATATAGACTTATACTTGTTTTCGACTCCTTAACAAGTTACAGTATGTTACAAAACGAATAGGAACATTTATTAATGTAATAGAACAAACAAAAAATTTACAAAAATGGGAGTAATAGTTCATAAAAGAAAAACAAACACATTATACTAAATGTTTAAAATGACCTCCACCGACTTCTATGCAAATCTGGCAGCGCGTCACGATGTCTTCTTGCACACAATTTAGCATTTCGAGATTGTTCTTTAACACATTGAACGCATTTTCAATGCGTTCTAATAATTCGTGCCCGGTAACCACCCGGTGTTCGGTACACTTCCGATTTCAAATAGCCCCAAATTTTAAAATCTAAAAGTGTAATATTTGGCGAGCGAGGTGGCCGTTGAACAGGTCCACCACGGCCAATCCAATGCTGGTTGTAGTTTGCAGTTTCTCACCAATCTGCCATAACCAGATGAAGCACCATCTAACTGAAATCATCCATGTGCGCGATGATAAATGGGCACATTATTTGTTAGATATTCTTCAACATTATAAAATTGTCGCAACTTTTTAAGGAGTCGAAAATAGTATAAATTTATATAACATTTTTTGATCAGCTCTGTAGTTTAGTGGTTAGCACGTCTACTTAGCATTCTTGAGGTCATGGGTTCGATTCCCTCGACCGTCTGCTCTGATTCAAGTTTTTAGGTGGTTTTCGTGAGTCAACAGAGTACTTTCTCTGGGGAAATGCTGGGGCAGTATTTTTCCACCTTTCCTGGTCCTCCTTCCATTTTCCACCCCTCCTTTCTCTCACCCATCCTATAACTCCCGTTATTGGCTGAAGATGGACGCAACGTCCCTATAGCAGCCCGCCCCCAGTTCGAGGAATTGAAATTACCTTGCACCTTGGGACGACAAATTGCTTTATTTTCGCCCTTTTCCGCCTATCCGCCTCTGTTTAGCTCCGATTTTAATTATTTTCCCAGTTCAGCCACGCCTAAATTAAAAGCTCAGTAAAGGCTCAAAACTTTACTCCGTTTATTTCGAATATTAGCGTCTCCCAGTATACTTTATATCATTAATTCAAGTTCAGATATGCGTTTTCTTAATTTAGATGTGTTTTCTGCATCGGTTGCAATGACGTATCACCCGCTATCACTTTCTTTATTGCTTTCGCGGCGACGAGTAGCCACATTGAAAGGCTCGGTTCTTCTCCGAGATATCTGGTCACATACTACATTCGATGTTGCAACATTTCGACATTAGACGGCAAAAGATTCAGCCTGTCGTAGAAGAGAGATGCATTTTGGGACGCTGTCGCCGTCGTTGGGGCGGCCTGCGTTTTCTAAATTCAATTCCCGCCCGTCTCTGAACTGAACAACACGTGTGTGTGTGTTCGCGCCCTCCGCTGTCCCGGGAGTTGCTTGTAGAAGAAATTATATTCCGCTTCCGCTTTTCGAATAAGTCTGCTTTCGTTAATTTGTGGGCACCTTCTTAAGAAATAAAACTGTTCGTTTACGTGGCAACCCTTGGTGTTTGTTGTGATGTGAACATTACTTATTGGGCGATTCAAGTAACGCAAGTAAAGTCGTTGTGATCAAAGGATCTTTTACAGGAAGGTTGCGAGACCTTCATTTTCGTATAAGCGGATTTATCTACCGGATTCTTAAACGAGTCAACTCGATCCTAGTACGATGTCATGTTGTATCTCGCAAGTTATTTCTTACTGAAAGTGTCGTTACGACATTTTTTTACCCTTGGGGGATTATAATTCATCTTACCAACCCCAGCTATGACAGACTTCATCGAGGCGTTGTTTCAGCATCCCGCGAACACCTTGTGATTTTCCCAGTCGTTCTTTTCTTCAGGCATTTTGGGCAGTTTGTTTGGGGGAAGCAATCACCTACAATGCCGCACGTCAAATACAGTCAGCTGATCTCCTGAAGGTAACCTGTTATTGTATTATAAATTTATTGTGTATAACGTATAGTGAACGTTCCGCCAAGTGTTGAATAATCCGGCGTAATATTACATTTATTGTTAGAATTGTTGGTTTTGTCAAATTTAATGAATTGCTATTATATTTCCTTTTTGTTAACGTAACATTGTAGCAGATTCGTTTCTGAGCCACATTATGTATTTGCAGTCAAGTTCACTGTTTGTAACTAAATTAAAATGTTACGCAATTTAAACTAACATTTACTAACCCATGTCGGTGTTGTTACTTTTACTCCAAATCTTGTCATTGTCATCTACATATTTTTATTATTTTAATAGAGTTCATTGTTACGTATTTATGTTTTTCATTTGTGGCTACAATATGTGCATGCGTTATGTGTGTACTTTTCAGTTGTAAAAGAAGTTTTGCAGCTGCATCAATGAGTTATTTTTGTAAAGTAAGTCAGTGTTGTACGTGGATCGTCGACTAAACTCTGCAAAGTTAGAAGTAGCAAGGTGAATCATTTACTTCCACATTCAGAGTGCGTTTACCTTTGTTGTTGATGTTGTGGTCCCGATTTATTCCGAATGTGGTGGCGCATCAATTTGAACATCTTTTACCTTTCGTATCGGGGTACAGCCCTAACTCAAAGATCGTAAAGAACCTGCCCTTCTCCACTGCAGTTTTAGCCGGAGCAAACCTTTCCTGTTACCGCCATCGTAACAGAGCTAGGGCCTTGTATTTTAGGTATACTTGCCGATTATGTCGTTGTATCGTGTTTGTGCGATAACAACCTTTTTCTTTTTGATCAGAATAACATTTACCATCTACAGACAACATTTTCGGAAAACAACAGAACATCCTGTATACATATATACACGTTGTTTGTAATTTGATAGACAACTCGTAACTTCGTTAATAATAGGGATATCGAAAATACTATGCAGCCTATAAGAGGACATAAGCGAATTGAAAATAAAACCTACTATGTTTGCATAATGATACACAACTTTGGTTTATAAGTGGAACGCTCTTTATATTTTTAGATATTTGAAATCAGCACTAAAATATTTTACGATGGCATTCTTAAACTAAAATTTTCGAATTTACTATTTTTAAAATTAAAAAAAAAAGGTTTAGTTAAAGTAGGCCATGACACTTGCCTCTTAAAATTCCCCATGGCCGAATTACCGCAGCAAACGTACTAAAACAATTGAAAACGATGTTTTTTTTAATGGTACAATATAAGTTTCGCCATTTTGTTTAAAAGTAACTTTTAAAAAATCTAAAATTCGTAAACTATCATTCAAAAATAATTGTCCCATTTAAAAAACATAGTTTCTAATTGTTTAGTACGTGTGGTGCGATAATTCGGCCATGAGAAACTGTTAAAGTAAAGTGAATTTGAGCTGGCATTTCTTGATCGATTGTTACTGATTTTGCATCAGCCATGGCCTCCTTTAGGTAAATAATTTGTTTAATTTAAAAAATAATAAGTTTCAAAATTTTAGTTTATGTATGATATAAAGAATTTTTACCGCTGACTTCATGTATCTAAAAATATACAGGGTGTTCCATTTAAAAAACCAAAGTTGTGTATCACTTCGCAAAAATAGGAGGTCGTGATTTAAATTGGTTTATGACTAGACAGCATATTGTCATTTACAAAAAATAGATTTTTTTCGTTAGCTCTATTATTAACGAAGTTGTCTGACGATTTACAAACATCCTCTACATATCAAACTGTTGACCATTACGGTCGTCATAGACTATGATGAATAGCATATGTTTTAAAATTAAAACTAATTCAAAAAAAGCGATCTTACAAAAAAAAATGATTTGTCTATATGAACACAATATAGATGAGGGACGTTCAATAATTCTTGTTTAACATTTTTATATTCTTAGTATTAATTCTGAAATTCTAATTTTCGTGCAAGTAATTTTTTACACAGCAGATATTCAAATAAATACTCGGAAAAACAATACTGAAATAATAATACAGATAGTCATCATCATTATGCCATTACAGTTCGGTGTAGGCACTGTATAATTGGTAAATGAGATTTGGCTGCTTCGATGATTAATAAAGTTGTGGGAGATAGATAGCCAAAAAGTTTATTGTAGTATAAAAATATGATTGTTCCTTAAGGTCCAAACGTCATACATGTAAAAGTTGATAAAAATTTAACGTTTCGCCACTTTTGATGGCTTCATCAGCAATTATTGACATGTGATATAACTAAAATACTTACAATGCACGAATCGGCAGGAGACGATTCTAAACTTTCCACAACAGATACAACTTTTCAACAAGGATTCTACCACCTCGTCAACACCACCCTAGGTGCGCACTATGAAGACTTATTCCGAAACTTCAGCAACATAAATCACAAATTTGTAAAGGTTAGTGAACGCATTTATTTTCTCAAGGCATGCATGAAAAATTTCTTAATCCCAAAATTTTTACAACCTAGAAACAAGCATATTACTTTCTTTAATTATAAACTTGAACAACAGTTTCTAGACTGCTCTTAAAAGACGCTTATTGTCAACTAAATTTCTTAAAGCAGAAACTAAGAAAAATGCAAGATGAATTTATCCATATCAATGAAAACCAACTGTTTATATCTTTTCTAACATCCAAAATTAATTATAACTTGAAATTGAAGAGAAAACTTCGTAACAACTCAGATAACAAAATAAAAAAACTCACATATAAAACAGAAAATATATGCAACCCAACATACACTAATGTACCACAACACTTAAATCCTAATACTTTTGTCATAAATTTAACTAATACTAAAATTCCACAAAACATCATTGATGTCTTAAAACTAGGACCTAAATTTAATTATTTTCCTAATGACAAACCACCATACGAAAATATAATCGCCAGCATCGAACAAGGAATTACAAATTTAACAATACAACATCAAAACTCACTACGAGCAAACATTTGCAATATTTTAACCAATCATAAAAACAATAATCATTTAAAATTAACTTTTGAACAGCAACAATATAATAATGAATTAACTAAAAAAATTGCAGAAACTAAAACTTTCCTTAAAAAGAACCAAGAATTGATTATAACTACTGCTGACAAAACCCAAAAAACAATCATTTTAAATAAAACAGAATATAACAATAAAATCTATAATTTATTAAATGACACTAACACTTATAAAAAAGAAATTAAAGATATTACACCATCAATTCAAAAAAAAAATAACGAAATTGCAAAACATTTACTCGAACATAATTACATAGACAATTTTACATATAAAAAAATTATCACTCACAACGGAAATCCACCTAAACTATATGGACTACTAAAATTACATAAAGAAGGCATACCATTACGACCTATCGTTGCTTCTTACATGAGTCCAACTTATACCTTGTCTAAATTTTTATCTGTAATATTAACTAAAATAACAACAAATAATAAATTTAGTGTCCAAGACTCATGGGAATTTAAAAACAAAATTGACAATACAACTTTAAATAAAAACCACACTTTATTCTCACTAGATGTAGTGTCACTATACTAGATACAAACAATAAGAAATAACTGGCAAAAAATTAAGGAACATACTAAAATACCTATGGATGATTTCATTAATGCAGTCGATTTTGTACTAAAAACTACTTACTTTTCTTTTAAAAATGAAATCTATTCACAAACTTTTGGATGTGCTATGGGCTCACCTATATCATCCACAATTGCCAATCTAGTTTTAGAAGATATTGAGACTGAAGTTTTGAAACAGAACCCTAATTTTTCCCTTTATCAAAGATATGTCGATGACATAATCATGGCAACAGATCCAATTAATAAATTACATTTTTTAAATACATTTAATAATATACATCCTAGACTTAAATTCACTATTGAAAATGAAAATACAAAACATTCCATAAATTTCTTAGATCTAACATTATACAGGCAATCCAACGGAAAAATTCTTACCAATTGGTATAGAAAAAATATAAAATCAAATAGCAATTAAACTCTCCTCTAAACAATTTCATAAACAAAATTTAAAATTAATAACTAACATCCGTATAAATAACAATTATCCACTTAAATTCATAAATAAACAAATCAATTTTCGATTACAAAGAATAAAAAACAAACTAAATACTTCTTGTAACTTACAACCTAACTTTTTTGGTTCTGATTTTAATATTCCTGACTCGGCATCTCAAAACAAATATATATCAATACCTTATATACCTAATATCTCAGAAAAAAATAGAAAGAGAATTAAAGAAATATAACATCAATACAGCTTATAAAAATCACAATACAATAGGAAAGCATGTATACACAAACCTCAAAGACAAAACACCTATCAACATGCAATCTGATATCTGATTTAGTTTATCAAATTGACTGTAATAATTGTATTTCTACTTACATAGGCGAAACAAAACAACTTTTGAAAAACCGAATATACCAACATAAATACTCAATTAAAAAAAACTTAATTTCACCATCCAATAAAACTGCACTCACAGATCACACTATAGAAACTTTCCATAACTTCAATTTTTCAACACCTAAAATTTTACATAAAGAGACTAACACGCGTAAAAGAAAGTGCTTAGAAATGATCGAAATTTAAAAAAGCCCAAATGCTATCAATTATAAAACTGACATTGAAAATCTAAGTACTATTTACCATAACTTATTTAAATAACTCCGTCATTATTTTTCAACATATTTTTAATTGAGTAAAACGGTTCGAATTTTTCTTTCCAATTTTATAGTTGCCCCTAAAATTTTTAATTATTTCATCTTTTCAAAAGTTTTTCCGAAATACGGACCTGACCTTGAGCTAAATATGCGTACGCATAGAATTGACATCTTGCATTTTTCCTCATTCTGGCAGCTTGTTTCTTCAAAACAAGATGTCTTTTACTTTTAATTAAAAGTTTATTTGTTTAATTACATTAGCTACTGTTTAGTTAATGTTTAACCTCAATCAATAATGATTGTTTAATACTTCACTTTTATCTTTTATCCATTTTGACGCCGTATACTTGCAATGTGGCTTTAATTAGTCATTTGCAAAATTTTTGTTATCAATTATTCTTAACTTTCATGGAAGCCATTTTGGTAAGCCTTGACAAATTTTTCTGTGTGTTCACTTAATCTAATTTTATAACCCTTTGTATTTTAGTTATATCACATGTCAATAATTTCTGACGAAGCCATCAAAAGTGGCGAAACGTTAAATTTTTATCAACTTTTACATGTATGACGTTTGGACCTTAAGGAACAATCATATTTTTATACTACAATAAACTTTTTGGCTATCTATCTCCCACAACTTTATTAATAATCGAAGCAGCCAAATCTCATTTACCAATTATACAAAACTAGCTGAAACCCGCGGCATATGCCGCATTTAAAATGTACGACAAATGTAATAACTTTTGTTGCACTAAAGAAAGTTTTAAAAGCACGCTAGAGATTGGCAGTAAGGAAAAGTTCCAAAAAATATATTTTCAAATGGAAAGTTTCTGGAAAGGAAATGCTCGCCTCTGGAAGGCGTCCTAATTAATACGACGTTGGAACGCAGTCAAAAAAAAAATCAGGAAAGAATTAATACTCTTATGAGATTATAAGTGAGAATTATTTGTGCCACCGAAATAATTTTCAGCTGCTTGCAATCTGTGTTTCTTTTCGGGTTTAAGCCGTTGAGCGTCATAAAAATATAAATGCGGTAACTCAAGTCTCCAGTTACGCCGTTACTGTTATTGTTAAATAACTCGATTAATTATTATTTCTTTGTCATTTTAAACTGAAATTATTATTATTATCTCTATAATAGCAACCATAAGTAACTGTTTATAATGTTTATATGCTAGCGAGTTGTTCTTAAATCGCTAGTGAATTAATAGTAAAGTACATTTTTTTCTATAATAATTTTCAAGGTCAACTCTAGGGGAAAAGTTGCATTCCTGCAGGGTCCCTAGCTTTAATAATGTTGGTATATAGATTTTCAGTTCTTTTCCTCCATTAAAAAAATGATTGTCATTTTGATAGATATGTCATAATAGTGGGTAAAACGAACAGCATAGTAAAATATTGCAAATCCTTTATCTAAAACAGGGCTGTCCAACTTCAGATAATGCGAGGGCCACAAAGTTATTTTCTAAATGATTGGCGGGCCGCAAAATAAAATATTTGGAGGAATCACTTATGTTATGCAACTCCTGGGTGACGCTAAAAATGCCGGACGAAATTCAGCTAATATGTATTACGTTACCAAAATTGAAATTGAAGTAATTCACTCACCCTGTAATACAGGCAATTGGCTAGGTCGGCTAGCAATTCTGCGTAAATAAACTGTCTCAAGGAGGCGGACTCATTTGCCCTGCCCTGCCCATAAACCGCATCAAAGCGAAGCTTCCACAAATAATATTTCAAAATAGCTGAAGCTAAGACCTAAAACTTGAGCGCAATCACAGGAATTCTGCCGACATGGTGCCACTTTTTGCAAAAGAAAACAATACAAGCGGCCGAAACCAGCTGCTAAGTCTTCCGGTAAAGCAGATTACTACCTAATTGCTAAAAACTGCGTCCGCGCGGCGACCGCGTTCAAATAAATGATTGCATCACACTGCATGTGACATTTATAAGAAATTTTCAACTTGGATTTCGGTCTTGGGATTAGTGCTTTTATGTTACGGAATGCAGTCCTTGTATTTGTTCTCTCTGTTTAAACTGTGGTTGTACTACGATTATAAATGAAAAGCAGGCTCGCCGGCGACAGATCAGACAGTTATTCTGGTAACCGCAACGAGTTAACGACACGAACTGCACCCGCATCCCCACTGTTGTTATTTGAAGCGGCAATGGTGACTCTAGTGTTTTGCATTACTGAGTACAAGGTGGTCTAAACATATTCGTTGCCAATCAGCGGGCCACTGATTACGATTTCAGAATCATTCTCAATTAAAAAGGCATCGCGGGCCGCAAAATATAATTTTCCAAAAATCCTCGCGGGCCGCAGAGTACAACTCTGCGGGCCACATGCGGCCCGCGGGCCGCTAGTTGGACAGCCCTGATCTAAAAGACGTGTCTGTCTGGGACGCTGTTTCAGCAGCCAAACCGTAAGAGATAGAGAAAAAAGTTATGAAATTTATATGTTTGGAATGGTCATGTCAGGTCAGGAACCGAATTTCAGTCACGTGACACTTCCGGTTTTCGAGAAATCACGTGATTTCCGTCCGTCCGGGACGGTCTTTTTTGTTTTATTAAATGAGACATTTGTCTCACTGGACTGCTAGTTTATTAATTATTAAACTTACAATATTTGAAAATAAACATAATGAACGTTTGCAAAATTAAAGAAATTTCTCAAGAGTTCAAATTAAGAAACTTTGACATTCAAAATTGACACACAACCATAATTTTAAAAAAGTGCTACCAACACGAGGTATAAAAATTTCCTAGCGTTTTAATCACATATCTACCAACATTGTAACACTTTGACAGTTATTATAGAAAAAAAAACGTACTTTAGATTGTTCTACAAGTTAAGAAAAGGGAGAGTTTTACAGCGAATGTAAAAGTTTTACGTGAGCATGGACGAATCACTTTTCCAATGTGTTGAACATGCAATTTTTCCGTGTAGTTGACAAAAATATCTTTTTTCTACGGTCACCTTTAAAACTGACTATTAAGCGCTCACTGTCAATGCGAAAAGTTAGCGATTCACACATTTTTTCCCTAGTAACCATTTTAGCATCGCAACCACGTAAACAATGTCTTAATGAAATAATCGCGTCACTTCATTTTACTTTACGCATCGCCATGGCTAACCTGATTATTAATTTAATTCGTCACTTTTCTTGAACTGGCTAAATTATTGACAATTGCATCACGGTGCGTCCATCATCACGCAACAGATTTATTGAGTTTGTGAGTTTTTGTGAAGTTGAAGATGGAATCTGAAGGTAATTCCACCCGGCCTGAAGTATTTGAAGCGACCCAGACAGCAACCAACGAGTGTTGTTCTCGGCCAAATCGCGCGGCCTTTATGAACGGCGGTACAACGACTTCATCAAATGGTGTGTATCGAAATTTCAATTATTTAACACTTTTGTTATTTATTTAGGACCGTAGAAAAAATGTTGTATGTATTTCGAGTGTAAAGAGCCATTTTGGTATTCGGTTGCTTTTTCGCGCCTCGCTATCGCTCGGCACGAAACTCGCATCCTCATACCAAAATGGCTCTCTTTACACACTAAATACGTAAATATCTATTTCAATAATTTTGGTCAAAGTATGGAAGCGCAATTTTTACTGTACTGTAAAAATGAACTAAATGAATTAATAACAGATTCATCCATTTTCAAGTAAGCTTTATTCTATAATGTATAATGGTTAATTTGTACAGAGTTCGGCAACGAAGCAGGGGTGGAAGATATTTCTAAAACTATTAGAGTTACATGAATATTGTGTATATAAAAGTTGTAGGTACGAAAGTGGTGCACATTACTAAAATATTTTTGATTATACAGGGTGTCGCAAAAAAGTATGGCGAATCAAACTTACTTTCTTTAAATAGAATGCCCTATATTTGGGTAGCTTAAAAGTTTTGTATTGAAATACTCATCATTTTCATATAAAGTTGTATGGGTCTAACGTCAACTGTTTTGGAGATATTAACGATTTTATGCAAAAAAATGCTGAACTTCAGGCGACTGCTGTAAGCGACAGAAAACATTGAATGAAGGAAAACGTTACCAAAAAATTATGATTTTTGTCAACTATCTTTCAAGCGTAAAATGGTGGATCTGGGTATTAATTTTATATAGGGTGCTCAATATTTGCAAATTTAATCATTTCGATTTTTTTCAAATGGAACGCCCTGTATATTTTTGTATTTTTGAAGAGCCCATACTTCTAAGTTCAACTGTTTTTCAGATATGTGTGTTTGAACATAAAAACAATTTAAACGCCTTAAGATGCTTTATTTCAAGGGATAAAAAACAAACGCCCTTAAAATAGTGATTTAAACGCATGATCTCTCTAAAAATAAATGCACAAAATCAGGTTTAGAAAATATAAATTCAGTCAGTGTTGATGCAGGAAATTATAAACACGAAAAAACGATAAATGCAGGAATAAATTAATTATTTTAAAGGCGTTTGTTTTTTATCCCTTGAAATAAAGCATCTTAAGGGGTTTAAATTGTTTTTTATGTTTAAACTCGCATATCTGAAAAACAGTTAGAACTTAAGAGGTATGAAGTAACATATCAAAAGAAAGTTCATTAAAAGAGCTCTTCAGAAATACAAAAATATACAGGGCGTTCCATTTGAAAAAAAATCGAAATTAAATTTGTATAACATTAATACCCAGATCCACCATTTTACACTTGAAAGATAGTTTACAAAAATCCTAATTTTTTGGTAACGTTTTCCTTCATTCAATTGTTTTCTGTCGCTTACAGCAGTCGCCTGAAGTTCAGCATTTTTTGCATAAAATCGTTAATATCTCCAAAACAGTTGACGTTAGACCCATACAACTTGATATGAAAATGAAGAGTATTTCAATACAAAACTTTTAAGCTACCTAAATATACGGCATTCTATTTAAAAAAAAAATCAGTTTGATCCGCCACACTTTTTTGAGACACTCTGTATAATCAAAACTATTTTAGTAATGTGCACCACCTTAGTACCTACAACTTTTATATACTCAATATTTATGCAACTCTCATAGTTTTAGAAATATCTTCCACCCCCGCTTCGTTGCCGGACCCTGTACAAATTAACCATTGTACAGTATAGCATAGAGCTTACTTGAAAATGGATGAATCTGTTATTAATTCATTTAGTTCATTTTTAGGTGAAATCAATATGATTTTGAGCAGTTATGAAAAGTATCAAAAAGTCACTTTTTTTAATGTCACCAATGGCAATGTGAAAAAATAATACATTATAAGAAAAAGAAAAGCATAATTTTTACCAAGATGTGAGTTTGCAGCTCAAGGGCGATGCCGAGCACTACAAATAAACAGAGGGAAAAATGGTGTTCTGCCCTGCCGCGTATATACAATTTTTTCAACTGCCAGGATCAGAACCGTAAGAAACATATTTTTCGACGACTCACATCGAAAGTAGATTTTTCTCACTGTCATTTAACAACAGAAAATTGACATTTACCGCTGAGTGTGCGTTTTCATCACTTTGCTGCTCACCGAGCGTTTTGGGTTTCCATGTGAACAAAATAGGTAGCTACGTCCGAATGTTTCCTTGACAATGCCCGTCATTTGTCGAAATAATCGCGTCACATGTCTAATAGACTGCACGAGTAATGTTAACTTGATTGTCAATTAATATTTGCAATAAAATGAAATATGATATTTTCCATTAATAATATGCTCAGTCGTCGAAAAAATAGTATGTATGTTTCGAGCTAAAAGTGCACTTGCCACTTTTGCATGATTGCTGGTTTCGGCTTTGCCTCAACCAGCAATATTCACGTGCAAGCGGCAAGAATGCACTTTCAGCTCTTAACATACAATATACTATTTCATTACTCTAAATCAAAATTATGCTGTAATACGGATTGGGCCATAATTATAACGGGTGTTCATAAACAGTCGTCATCCCAGTAGGTTTCGACTTCAGAAACGTATGTCTATTAAAATTGAGAATAAATGCGCTATGACAGTACTCAATGACGTTTCATTGTGTTGCACGAATTAATCAAAGATATAACATTTTGTTTTTCAAAGCAACTGGGATGACGACTGTTTATGAACACCCGATATATAACAGCAATGAGATAACATGAACAACAAAATAGAATGCTTGAGTAAGAGATGACCATACAAAAAAAAATTATTTTAGTAGGCATGTGTGGTTGACATCTGTCATAATTAAATGTGCGTCAGGCCTACTCCAATATTTGCTATTATGTTTATCTCTTTCTTACTCAAGCAATACGTGTTATTTTCTTGTGTTACCTTATTGCTGTTACAGTGAAATTCCCCTTCGCGGATACACGGTCACCTCCCTTGGACAGACAGTTTCTCATGGTCCCGACCGACTCTCATATAATTTGCATTGTGTTAACTCCCTCTTGGTAGGACATTCTCTTGAACGGACACTTTCAGTCGGTCTATATAATAATAAACACAGAAAGGAACATTAACACATAAAATAACTTTTCATATCAAAACTTGTACATTCAAAATAACTTAAACAAAAAAAAATTACAAGTACTTTCTTAATTCAGCAATTTTTGTCTGAATTATGTTAGACTCATACGTTGTATCGCGTTCTATTTTTTTTTTGTTTAGATTCTAGCATATATATTTCTTGCGTGGCTTTTCTCTTCAGCGATGCTTCTTCACTTTCCTGTTGCTCTTCTTTTCTTCTTTGTTCCAAAGCCAACTTATATTTGAAGCTAGAATTTTTTTAATAAATGTTTATTAATGGAAAATCCAGCCTCTACATTAGCATTTCCATGGGACATAATCAAAATGAATTTAACAATGTTCCATAAATTTTCGAATTCATGTCCCACAAGCAAACGATGATAAAAGCAATCCAGTCTCTCAGCCTCTTTATACAAAGCGATTTCAGAAATCTTAGTTTTAATAAATGTCGCATATTCAATTTTTGATCGTTCTGCTGTAGTCGCTGTAATAAACTCATGATCATGTCATATTTCTAGTAATTTATCAAATTTTTCCATTAACCATGATACAGAATTAGTATTATGTAATTGTTTTTGGATTAAGCGAAGTAACTGCATGTACCAACAGATACTTTATACATCTTTCTGTTATTTTTTTTTACAGTTGCCTTCACAAAATGCTGGCAATCTTTTAAAAATAATAATTTGTCTTTTTAATTTAATTTTTTGTTCTTTAAATACCTTCTTGTTTCAAATCCCACATCAACATCCTTCACGTTTTTCAGATTAGAAGCATTTTCCAAATTAATTTGTAGGATTTGCTGTATATTTAAATCTGATGTATCAGCTTTTACAATTCGACACAATAAATTTTGGATTAATGCTTCCATATCGTCTTTTAAAAAAGATAACATTAGATTAGAAGTTTGATACTTCTTTAAAAATGGGTCTAATATAGAAGCAATCAAAGCAAAGAAAGCTAATTTTGGTTTTATAAATGAATCTTTACAACCTGACTTAACATTTGTTACTGAAATATTTACTGGCAGTTTAGTTTTAGAGTGTTCTATGTAAGTTTTTATGTGATCTAGAATTTCAATAGCTCTAGTTTCTGCAGAATGATTCTCAACCCATCGTGTTACACAAAATTTCTTGGGAAAATGGTGGGATTCGGTCACGTTTTGAAAATTTGCCCTTCGCTTGGGAGAATCCTTAAATAGATAATAAATTCCTCTAAGGAATTCATTCATTTTCCAGCCAGCAGATTTGTGCCCAGTTTGCAATGCTCCATGTACTATATGAAGCCCACAAGAATCAATATCAAGTATCTTTTTTGTTGTTGACTTCATCCGATGTTCTTTTAATAAAGAAAAAAACTTCCAATCAACATTAGGGCCGCCCATGGAAATCTACAAGAATATTATTATTAGATAACTTGTTTAATGTAACTAAATTATTTATAAAACTTATTACCTGTAAAATCCTATTTAAATGAAGGGATTGAACTTCCTCTAAAAAATATTTTAAATGTTGTATAATGGAAGACTTGATACTATTAATTTAATGAAACGGCAGTTGGCCGTATCTGAACATTTGCGTCCACGAAAACAGACAGTAAAGGCGGTATCTAACAAAACAAAAAAAGAAGGCGGCTTCTACACGCAGATACTGCTTTTCACTTTTGCATTTTGCATATGACGCCTTCTTGTGCTTTATAAGTAACAAAATTTCTGTAAATACCGCCTTTTTTCATCTGAAAATCATAGTTACAGTGCAGATATCGATTTGTTACTTACCTAAAATGATTGGAATTTTGTACCAATTCCAACGATACCAATAACTCAATTTCAATTTTTTTGTAGATACCGCCTTCTTGCTTATGACGGCAGTATTGAGCTATACACATTTCAAACTAAATTAATCTTAATAGTAACTTGGGGAGCTCACGGTTTTCTGTATTTCTTAGGTAATCTTCAAAATGTCGCTATAATAAAGGAAACAAATTTTTATTCCTCGTATAATCCTTCGTTGATCGGCATACCTGAAAATCAGCCCGTATGCAGGGTACAACGCCAACTATGTGGTATATTTGCAGCGCAATCAAAGCGATGCACAACAATTTGCAAAAGTTTCGTAGTCAAAATAATGTATAGGTTATGTGTCAGAGTCAAAGACACATTTAATACGCTCAAAAAGTACGGCTTCAATATTTCCTTGCTTCGGCCGTTGGTTGCATTCAGTAACTCTCATTATTATTAACCAAAATTCACTTGCCTTTGAAGCTGTGTCAACAGTTTTGAAAAAACATAGGTAATATGCATAATAAATAATTGTTTTCTGTGATAATATCGCTATTAAAAGTTAAGGGAAGTTTGTTTACAAATACCCGAAAATAGAAATAAACGAATGCAACCGTGGTACTTTTAGTTGTGTAAACACGGCTTTTAGTCTTCTGCATTATTATAAGTGATTTTTGCCCTATGAATAGCCTTTGCAGCGTCATCGAAATCCTCAAGTACGCGTCTATTAATTTAAGCTTAGAAAATGCCCTTCCACCAGAATCAGTACTGACTGGTGACGAAGTAACGTTAAATATATTCTAAGAGTAGTAAAAAATGGGAATGATGCAGAATTTTTAATGGTGGCCCTAGATCTGGAAAAAGGTGTTTATATGTACAAATTATTTAGCTGCACTATTAATTTGTATTGATGTCTGTAAAATAATTATTTTCAACTTTAAGGTAAATATTCAAATCTAGACCATTTTTAGTAGTTCTTATTTAATAAAAATAAAAATCGATCAAACAATTAAGAACAATAAAATCCTTCAATAATTCGAATTTTTCATGCCATGATATTAAGAATTGATCAATAAAACGTTATTTTAAAGTTATTTTTTGCATCTAAACTAGGATCGTCTTAAGATTCGTATCGAAAATGAGTTTTAGTTTTTCTCAAACGGGATGAACCAAACTGTGAACCAATTTACAATTTTCTTGCCAACTTATTTTCCACTGTTTCGCCTTCAAATACTTCATCGTTTTTTCTTTGTGTTAAATAACTGATCAAGTAGTTGTCTAAAGCTTTTAAACATTGAAGAAAATAAGTAGCGCATAAATTGGGTAACTCTGTTAATGTTCGTTTTCAGGAGAAAACCTCAACGGTGGTAGCGATTTATATTGCAGCACATCTTTTTAAATCATTTTCAGATGTTTACATAATTTTTTATTGTTAGAACGTCAGCCAATATTTATTAAATTTTATTTCGGTAGTAAAACAATTGAATCTCTTTCCCGTACTGATTAATGTGGTAATTGGGCCTCTTCCTGTGGTGCCCTCTTTATACGTCATACGCATTAAATGGAAGTCAATTTTCACGGCATCTGCATCATGTATGCTGGTGGCAGTGTGCTGCATACAATTCCCCGCAACCATCTTCTGCCCGCTGAATGCCAGCGTTGTGGCGTCCATTTTATCTGCAGATACATCTTTTGGCTGCTTCGCACCCCTGAAATAACCCATGTCGAAGCATTCCAGAACATCGCAGTAAGTACACGCTAAATTTGCTTAATTGAGTGTGGTTTTTCCAGCAATAGGTTATGCGTTTATCTAACAAAGGCCTTTGGTAACAATTACGCGCGCGGATTAAGTAACTTATTAGCTTATTGTCAGTCACATTGCCTTTCAATTAGGGTACTACTGAACCACGCATTCAGTGTATACAAACCGCAATGCAATTGTTAGTGTAGTTCGACTTTGATCGTCAGGCAATTAAATTTAATTTTATCAGTATGCCGGCAATGGGGCGATCTTTAGTCAGTTGAAACGATGGAATGTTTGTAGGGCATTCTAGACGTCAACTTATTGTAATATTAAATATCAATTGTGACCTTATGATTTGTGTTGATTCCAGTCATATTTAATTATTAATTAGCGTTGCAGAGTGTCAGGTTTTACCTAATTTGTTTTGTTAATTGCCATTTCTGGGCCTTTCGACTCTTTCGAGCCTCTTCTAAATTACTTACTATTAATAATTGTGACATTTGTTGGTGAAATTAAATTTTACTTACTATTACTGGGTACGTCTCTTGTTTACATGTACTACCTACTCTTCATAAATATGTTCGTGTTGTGTTTGTTTTGGTAGCTAGACGTATGTTTGTTGTGAATAGCGACTGTCGTTCGTTTGTGTAAAGATTATTACGTTTTCTCGGTAACCTTAAGAAACGTTGACTAGTCCTTATTCACCCAATATTCTGTAGAGAGTTTGAGCTAGCTAGGGCTGTGCTACCCCCCGTTTAAGGTAGGTACAGATGTAGTTAGAAGTCTTCCTCACTTAGTAATCACAGATATAGACCATAGATTTTTCTAAGCACTTTACGTTGGAGGTAGCTTAGCAATGGCTCCATATTTTTGCCCTGTAGGTAAGTACAGGCGAGGCCATCGATAACTAAAAGGCCTGCAACTGCCTTAGCATGAGTCATTCAATGTAGGCGATCGCTGCTGCACTTTCTTATGCAGAATCGCTCCAATAACGCACATTTGTACATGAAAATCTAATATATTGTAATTAGTTCCACAAAATATAACATAAAAATGACAAACTTAATATTAAAAATATTTATATAAACGAATAGAATAGAAACTTAACATTAAACGTACTACATAAAGGTGTTGTAAATATTATCTACGTAACAGCATATATTCATAGATAGTTATTATATTATTGAATCGTTTTAGACTTTTTACTTTTACAATTATTTGAAATCTTATCATTTTGTTGTTTTGAATAATTATTTAATAAGATATTTGCCATGGTATTCACGGCTTTTTTAATCATCCCTGAAAATGTTTTTCCGCACATACAGAAATCATCTGAGTAAATATTGTTTTTTTTCAATTATTCTTATACTCAATGAAAACAAAAGGTTCTTTTGACTTCTACATCGTAAACATTTTTGTTCAAATTGTTCAGAAATTAAAATATTAAAAATCTTTAAAGTGTATAAGCACACATTTAAAGTAACATCTGAAGGACAACGAAGCCCTCCTCTGTTCAGAGCTTGTAAATAAGTTGTATCTAAATGTTCGTGGTCAATATTTAAATTTTCCAGATTAGCTATAAATTTTTGGCAATCAGTACAAGCCGTCTTTTTGATTATGGCTTGTGCAATGTTATGAACGCTAAAGTTTGGCAGCTACTATTATGAAAATCCAATTTTATTTCTTCCAACAGTATTTTTGAAAAATCAGAATTGACAATTTCTTCATCAACGCACTCCAGGTTAGGTGCAATTGTAAAATCGTTTAGAATGAAAATCCCTCGCGTAGACGATT
The DNA here is from genome assembly GCA_940337035.1 of Agriotes lineatus. Lineage (NCBI taxonomy): Eukaryota > Metazoa > Arthropoda > Insecta > Coleoptera > Elateridae > Agriotes > Agriotes lineatus. The sequence continues at coordinate 56,394,125 of OW679203.1, forward strand.
TTAAACGTATTAAGACAACATTTTATGGCGTCGTTCAGATTCCAAAATTTCTGTTGCTGAAACATGGTACTGTCCATCACACATCTGTCTATATTGGCCGAAATGACCCTCTAAAGCAGTGGTTCTCAAAGTGTAGTACGCGTACCCCTTGGGGGTACTCGAAATATTTTAGGGGGTACGTGGCAGGCCAACAAAAAATAAAACAAACCTTTAAATTTAAATAGGGGAAAAATTATTTGTGTGCTTAAGACCACACGGGAGAAGTGTAAACGTCTATGGCATTGGGTATAATAAAATTCTGCATAAAAAATGACATTTTGTATTACCCTGTATAATTTTCCACCAAAAAAAATGAAGTTTTAGCGAATATATAAGGTTTTGAAAATTTTTTAATTTTTGATTCGCCCTGTATAAGTCAAAAATTATATATAGTGGTGGCGCGACGGTAGACGGGTGGACAGAGTGCATCAGCTGATGTGATGTACACTCCTCCCCCTTTTTGTTTTTAATATAATAAAAATGTATGTAAGCAATATCTCTTTGTTTTATTTAAACATGACGCGTAATTGAGTTACACAGGTTAAAACTATACCTACTAAATCAAAGGTTTAAGATTTTTTTTTATATTTCAGTTTACTTACTGATAAGGGGTACCCAAAACTTTTTGTTGGTAAAAAGGGGTACAGTGTCTAAAATAGTTTGAGAAACCCTGCTCTAAAGGATCGCTCTGAAATTTTCCAAGTAAGACATATGAACATTTAAGATTTGAATGCATATGTTGACATATTTCTATTAAAACCTCTGTAGTATGCTTTAGCGCCGAAAATGTTTCAGGTGTCAGCTTTCCAATTTTTTTTAACTGGTTGAGGTAGTTCTACTTCTAATTTTTGCCATTCCTCTAACCAACTAACAAATTCTTTTAAAAAAGTTATTTGCATGCTAGAGGCACTGCGAATAACGTCACAGTACTGATCTCTTAATGCAACACCTTTTCCTAGAGACTTTACATTAACAGTTTTCCACCACGTTGATATATTTTTCCACGAAAATAAGAAGGAAAAGCATCCTCTGTTAACGCTAGTTTTTTGCGCGAAGCACGAAGAACTTCTCCATTTTCTGTTGTTACAGTAATTTCATGTAAAATAAACTTCTTATCGAAGTGCTTTATACAAACTGCTGAATATATAGACGGCGTAAAGTTCTCTCTATTAATCGTCCGTAACCATAAAGCACGTTTTTCATCATTAGTCGGAAATTTAGAAGTAGTTACGTGTTCTCTACTCGAATAATTCGACCGACACAATGGCACACAACATTTTCTACCCATCTGAAAATAAATCACAAATCTCTATATTCACATATACATATAAAATTTGTAAAATTAATTACTTTGCAGGAAGAAGTAGACAACAATATAATGTTACTTATATCCGGTAATAATGAGATACGTAATTAACAATCACAACTCACAACCATGAGCACGTTCATCGTTAAACGTGCAGTTTTGTCAGACTACATTGGTTGACTCATGCAGCAGTTGGAAGGGGTAGTTGCGGGCCTTTTAGTTATCGATGGCCTCGGTACAGGTCTTAAAGAGGTTTCATAGAATGTGAGCTTAATCTGTCTAAGAAAGCTAGAAGACAGTTGCCCGGTAGGGCACAATAACAGTTATTGGTTATGAACACTCGCCTTTTTATTTTATTGATAATACTGTACACTGTATTATCAACCAACGATTCAAGTTAAAAGAATTCGTTTGCCACCTCTAGCTATTTTCTTATTTGGACCATAAACCATATTCATGGTGGATTATTTCAGTGATATGATAGCTTCTGTGGCACCTTGTCTCGATCTGGATATGATCTCTACATTGTCAATGTATGTAAGATTTAATTATTAAAAATATAAAGCTGTATGTTATTGTTGGTACTTAATAACCTTTTAATGCTAAGTTAACTTTAGAGATAATATTATTTACCTTTAGTCGGATTAATTCAAACCGGTATATTATTACAGGCGAAATTAGCGCTACGAGGCTGGACGTCAATTTAATATTTTATATATAATTAATCGGTTTTCTGACACAAGCAGGTTATAAATTTAAATTTAATGTGGTAGTTTGTAAGACGACAAATCGGCAAAATAAAGTGTCATTTGCCCCAACTGCGTTACGATGTTCCTTTAAAAAAAATTTTGTCTAGCTAACTCGCCGAGAGGTCGTGGTTAATTTCGGTATTCATTAATCTGGACGCGGATTTGTTGAATTGAATAAAATTTTATAAATAGAGCGCCACCGACTTTGAGGTCCTAGACAGAATTGCTCTTTGAAATCGGAAATGGGAACAATCCTCTTGGTTTGGTGACAGTATTCGTGTGCGACGGCCAGGGTTTGCTCCATCGGACTTACATTGATTAAATACCGTTAAACTCCTTTACATACAAACAAATATCATGGCACAAACGGGTCGCATGCAAATACCATGAAATACAAACGGAATCATAATTGTATAATTGAAAATGAACATTTATTTCGAAAATAAAAGTAATCTATTTTCCTTCGCTTCTTGCCCCTTGTCGCTGCAACCCGTCGTACAGCCGTGTAAACGGTGGTCTCTGGATAGCCCCCTCGGGAATTCTTGTGGAGACGCCTCTGGTAACTTCTGGACCGACTTCGAGATAGGCGCGCGTTCTTCACTTGGCCCTCAGCGAAAGAGTTTCGCCACATGTTGCTGTAATGTCAGGTTAATTAACTAAATATCAGATTCTTGCTTACGTGACAGCGGTTTCCTAAGGGATTGGCCCTTAGTCGGAGAATTCGCGGTGTGATGTTGGTGTAAGGAGCGGTGCCACGAGGGTTCGGTGGAGAGATTCACCTGGTGAATGTCCTTGAGTTAGCTGTTGGTGCGTAGGAGGTGATCTCGGACTTCTCTGGTAAGTAGAATTCTGTAGCTAATAAAAACATTAACCAATTCTTTCGAGGGGAGCAATTTAGTCTTTATACGGGCTTTTGAACTAGATATTACGAGACGCTATTGTCATATCTTAATTGCCAGCACTTTGGTGAAATAATTATTTCCAAAATAAAATTTAGGTTGTTTGCTAAGCAAGTTATTTCAATAGACGGGCCTGGCGGTCTCTAAAAAAGAGTCGTCGCCGGCGAACACGTTAAGGATTTGTCAAATTAAATTATCAACAGATTTGGAATTATTTAAATTAATTTACATAGACGGGCCTGGCGGTCTCTAAAAAAAGGAGTCGTCGCCGGCAAACGCGTCTTAAGGATTTGTCAAATTAAATTATTAACGAATTCGGATTCCTTTACTTAATTTGGATCTCGGGGATACAAGTTAAAATAAGGGCAGAACGGCGGAGCGGCTCTCAAGCGAACTTCGTCCCGTACCAATTCTACAGGATATGGGACAGGTTTCAGGTTGCAATCGTGAAGGCGGCCTTCTCCTTGAAGAAGTCTTCGCCTATCGCCGACTACGGGTCAGGTCAGGAAAATGAATCTAAGGTAATTAAATAACTAGCCAGGACGGAACGGGATCGGGATCTAGGAGGGGAATGGATGCTGGTGAAGGTGTCGGTGTACAAGTGGATGAATGCCTCGAGGAGCGGTCGTGGAACTGCTTATAAGTGTTCGCCTTCGGGCTTCGTGCAGCGAACAACTTCTTCGGAGGGTTTAAGAGGGGGACCGGCGCAGAGATGCGCAAACGTGGAGCGGGGGATCCGTTGATGACGCGCCGTTATCGCAGGACGGGCGTTTCGGATCTACAGCCCCTGCTAATCAAAAATCGCTGAGGGGGAACGCGCTAATTAATTTTAATTTAAAAACGCGTTCGCGTGGGGCGAAACGTTACAGCTTCAGAATGTGTAGTTCAAAACGTGACCACCGAACTTCTGTAGATGGCGCCAAGTGGACAAGCCGCCACTGTGCTACAATGCTTGGAAATTTTGCAAAGTGGAAAATCGCCACCTTTCGCCAAAACCAAATAGCGCATGAAGGTGCTCGGGACCTTAGCAACAACTTTGCCCCCTTTCAAAATTTCGATATCTGTAACCGTTCGAAAGTTACAGGCGATCCAGACAGACGGACGGACGGACGGACGGACGGACGGACAAAACGTTCGCATAAGTACGCTGAAGCTACTAATAAAGCGGTGTTGATTCCAAAGGTGATGCGATATCAGATATTTATGGCCACCCGGTATATGTATGCAGTGTGGGTAACCTCATTTTACCTTGCGGTGAAGAGGCTGGTGCTTTATACGCCTGGCGGTACAATGCTCAACTTGCCCCGGATTCGGATTTCAAAGTTGGAGCGCACCTTTTGGGCTTGCGCAGCAACCATTGTGTGTGGTGTATGTCTTGGTGTCTCTTAGGTCTGTGGTTCTGAGTAGAGCACAGTTAATTTAGTGCCCAACTGTGAATGGTCTCACCGATCTCGATTCCAATCGCCAAGGCTTCTCCTATTAATAGTATATTAATAACAAATCGATTGCAGTTTTTATACAGGGTGTTTCGAAAATATGGTGCCAAAGTTAAGGAGGTTATAAGGAATGTTAAAATAATTTTTTTTGCATGTAAACCCATCTTCGGAAATATGCCGTTTTGGCTCAAGAGCGCGTTTAAGTTGTAAAGTTGATGTTGGATGGTTGATACCTTAAATATAATGTTGTTATATTATTAATTTTGTGTAAAATAAATGACTTTATCTCATATCGCTCGGATTTCTACATCCTAGCAAGTATTTCCTTTATTTAGTATAAATTACTGCAATACATTTGCTATCAACTTAAATATCGTGGTATCTTTTTAATAAATTAATTGCAAACGCTTTGAACAATGCTCATTTAACGACTGGTATCGGTACAGAACTGAATATTTTAACTAATGGGAACCAAACTCATATATGGCGATCCAACCTCACAATTTCGCAAAAAAATCGCTGATACACATCACAAACAAAAACCCGACGCCACTTGGATATCACTAAATTAAATTTTTTAGGATACACTTTCTTGATCTTTCTGTTGCTTTTCCGATAGAAACTAGGGCTTAACTTAAGCCCTCAGCAAGTACCACGATGCCTGGGCCGCTCTTTCTCCGTTGACCTGCAGATACAAGCCGCTGCAGAACGACTCCTGTTGCTTGACCGCTCCGAAGAACTCCTTTAATTCAGCCGTTGTCTCACACCTAGGACTCCAACTGTTTCCCACGAAGGTCGCTACCTACATCTAGCTCCCAGCGTTCCAATTACACTGCTCGAACCTCGTACACAGTCTCGAAAAAACGAGCTGCCAATTGATGCATAAATCAAACACTTCTTATAAACCTCTGCAGAGGTGCTACGAATTAACTCAACCTACTACAGCATATCCAAAGTATATAGAATTAATTTCAAATACACGGAATTGGGAAAGTGATATTTATTCACGTATTAGTAATTATGTATTGGGGAAGCCAAAATTAACACCACTTCACAGCTTGGCTTCCTTTTCCCCCAATTGTTTGTTTTTCTTCGATCTTACATTGTTATACATAATTTCCAAGTTTACTCTGATTACATTTTGTTGATAAAATCAAGCCTCACACTATTTTTAATACCGTTTTACAAATTATTATCCAGGCCAACGCCATTTTATACAATTTGCAAAAATTAAACTTGGACATTTTATAAAATAATATTTGATATGCTTGAAATGTTATTAATCGCTGTTATAATCATAAAGGCTTAAAATGTGTTTATAGCACTGTAAAGTAATTCTATACCATACATTATTAGTTCGGTAAGAATGTTTGACGGCCCTGCACTTTTGTTACGATTCAGTTGTTGATTGATCTTTTTATTTCTTCTGCTCTTATATTAATTGGTAAACCTTATAGCGGGGTTTATATCTGCCTTTAATTCTCGAGTGATAAATTTAGGTCGGTTTTCCATCAAGGTTCTTAAAATGGAATTCCCATTCATTTACTGGGATATTAGATATGTGTGTTTTGATGTTATTATGTCTAATATTCTAAATAATTTTTCATACCTCCGTGCATTAGCGTCCATCTTATATACGTGTCTATTATATTGCATGTTTTAAACCACTTTTTTTTCTTAGTTAATCATTCTCCGTACTTTCGCTTGTGACTGTTCATAATGTATTTTTGTCTGTAAGTATCGTTTATATTGTCTTCTTTTAATTTCTATCTCGTTATCTATGTTTTTGTTTTACCAATATTGGAGTTGTTCTTTTCTTCTGCTTTATCTTTATCATCATATTTTATGATTACTTCATATCATTTTTGTAGTACTTTAAAATTCAATGGTTCAAGTTTTTCGTCCAATCTTTGTTTATATAGAAACTGCGTGCTTTGATTGTCGAAGTTGTCTATGTTGTACCTTATTGTATCGCTTTGAATCACTTATTCACCGAATAGATAATTTCTGCTGTTTATGTGTGTGTTTATGTAGAGAAGAATCAAGTTCGTCCTTAATAGGTAATGATCTTTCCACATGTTACCCCGCGATGCACTCTGACATCGTGTAATTTTCTTTTTCACTTTTGCATAGTCAAATATAATAATAATAATAATAAATTCTCTTTATTTATATGCACTTTCTTTGTAGGGATTCTTCTGTCCACGTATACTTACGAGTAAGTATGTGTATCTTTATGGTTAAAATAACCGTTTATAATTTTTTTTTAGTTATTTGTGTACCAAGGGCATTATGAAGATGTTTATGCCCTTTCGAGGGAGAAAAGTTTACAAGCCTGAGGGCATCTGGACCGAGGGTTTATGTCGCCCGAGGGATATGAACATCAAGTAATGCCTGTGGTGCATACAACGTGTTATTTTACACTTTGAGTAAGCAAATAACTTGAAAAGCTTGTCCATACCGCCCTAGGGCCTTATGGACTGCTTTATATACCTCGTATCACAGATATAAACAATAAGTAATAGATCAATGAAAAATAAAATAATTTTGTCCGGATGTCTTGTAACGGTGCACACTCTGATTGGGTTTAATGTGTGCGTGAACTTACGTTGTGTATTTTCTGAGTTATTGCGGCGTGCCACGGCTGGACTACGGATGATCACTCTAGACGGTTGTACTTATGGTAACGTTATTCAAGTCGGATAGAGGCTGGAGACCTTCGTTTTCCACGTCGAAAAGAAATAATGTACTAATGGAGATCTAATATTCTTTATTAAGATCAAATGCATTACATACTTCTACAAATATTGCAGTGCTTGGAAGACTGCAATTGGGTAAGAATATTGCCGGTGGCTTCGTTCAGCAGCAAGAAAGACTTGGTGCTCCGCTGGTGCCTCACGTAACAGAAACAACAGTAAGGAAAGAAACTAAGGCGGTTCACAATCTTACTAATAGTGAAAATTCTGCGTTGTCGGATTGTGATCCTCTTAGAGAAGTACAGTGAGACAAGGAGTCGGCGTAACCACGATCTTACTAACAGTTAACATACTGCGGTGTAGGATTGTAAAATAATCAGCAAAGAAGAGGTAAAACAAAGAATTGGTGTGCACACAATCTTACTAACAGTTATGCTAGCTGGGGTGTGAGATTGTTCTACACCTAGAGAAGTAAAAGTTAGCCAAGTTGTGATCTGTTAGAGCAGTTGTCCGGATTACTCGTAGAGCTAGAGGAGGTCCCATAAGATGACCAGCGCGAAGTCTAAGCTTAACACTTCTAGTTTATGAAACTCACAGGTGAGGAATTTCTAGGAAGAGTGCTCACTGCATATCTTTTTATACAACAAGATCCGCACACATTTCATAGGGTGCGTTAACTCCATAATCCGTCGTGCACACTTCTGAATTGAAGTTCGGGGTCGCTATTCTGAGCAATTGTGGCTGAATTTTTACTGTGATTGAAGAGTTCAAGTGTAAAATCATCATTTTAACGGTGTTTGTTTGTTATTCCTTTAAATAAAGCGTCTTAAGAAGCTTACATTGTTTATGTTCACTTTCGAATATTTAAGGAACGGTTGAAATTAGGGAGTGAAATAAAATATCAGATGTAGGCTTCTTAAAGCGTTAAAACGGAAATATTTAAGAAAAATTATAAATAATTAAATATGCAAATTGTAAGCACCCTGTACAACATCATTACCCACAGTCACTATTTTACACTCGAAAGGTACATAAATATACAAAAAAATGTAATTTTTGGGAACGTCTTTCATTCAATTGTTTTGTTATTTACAGCAGCCGCTGAAAATTCATTATTTGTTTGCATAAAATCGTTGATATTGTAATGGTATGATGCTTACAGCAATTCTGGTTGCATTGCTAACGTACAAACACTAAGGAAAGTTTCAAATAAGCCCAGAATTGGTATTGTATTTATTGGAACAATATAAGTTACTAGTAAATATTGATAATTACATAAAACACGATTAGCAATAACTGTAATTTAATTAAGAGAGGTTAGTAATTGAATAAAACGGTATCTTCAGGGTTACGTTCAGCTTGTATTCAATATTTGTGCTCGGTATGGCAAATGAAGCTAATTTGTGATGACTATTATTTATATATTAATTATTGTGTAACGTCAAGACACGATAATCAATTCGCTTAAGTTCAAAGGTGTTTTGAAGCGTTACAGAAGTTTCATACAGCGTTTTGTATTCATATCATAATACCAACAATCCATAACGCCGCTAAAGATCTATTAAGCAGTATAAGAAGACACAATGATGCAAAGAGCATTTGAAAAGCAGCCTGAGAATTAAAGAAGACTACAAGAAAGTGTTAATAGCTTGTGAACCAGTGTTCATTTTACTAAATGTGAAAAAATTCAACCAAAGTGAGGTTAGAGTGTTCCAGAATGACATTTAAGAAAACATTTAGAAGATAATGATTAAAGAACTTACTAAACTTACTAAAACAACTGCATAACATGTTGCTATGGTGACCTAGAGTATCAATTGTTGCTGTTTATTGGGGAAGCCAAGCCGAACGCTTGTATGTAGTTTTGGGTCGCCGTTTTTAATTCATTTTGTTGATAAAAGTATATTATTTGTGCCAGTTGTTGAGTTTTACTTATCCATCATTGTACCGAGGCCAGTTGTGGTTAATTTAGTAGCGTTCAGTAGTTAATTTTCAGAGAAAATTAAACCTGGATCTTCGTCTATTTGTTATTGTCTTCGAAACTACATTTTGGCAAGTTTTGAAGCTGTGGGAAGCAGAAACAGAGAGCAGCGTCTATATGAGCTCTTTTTTGTGGTTTATAAGAAGGCAGCAGCAGCTAAAATATCTTCAGGAGGCAGGCATAAGCTTAGCGTCCCTTTCAACCGTGGGCCGATGCGAGGTCAACTTTCGAGCACGATTCAACAAGGCTGTGAGCTACGAGAAGCGGATAGCAAGGTGCAACACTTGGGAAAGGCTTTGTCCGTGGTCCAGAGACAGGCAGTAGTCGCTGAAAGCGTTCCAGGAAGAAATTACGAGCTTGGCATAACCTTTTTGAGGATACCGGAAGTAGATTTGGAGAGCGAGCAAGAAACAAATGCGCGTTGGCGTCCCTTTGCACTTGAAAAAACAAATTACAGGTTAGCCAAACAACTTGATTATTTGAATTGCATTGCTATTATTTACCTGAGGTGAACTGATTAATTGTTGGTTTATTTGTGTTCAAAAGACGCTGGATTTCTGTGATTCGAACAGTTTTGTTTACAGTCAAATATTTGAGGTTATCTGCCATTCTTTAGAAACGCACATTTGCTATACAATGGTAAAATTTATACTGTGTAATAACCTAACCCTTTAGATGCCGGCAGTACGGCTGAGTGGTGTTGCACATTTCTCTAGATAAAATATAGAAGGCAACATAACTTTATAATTGCAGTAAAGCTTAATTAATTTTGTTTTTAATTAGTCCAAGAGGAGGCAAATCAAATTTAAACTATACTGGTGTGGTCGCTATTTATTTATTCAATTACAACTAGTACAATATCTTCAGAAGAGCTGACGTTAGACCCTACAACTTTATGTTAAAATGGTGAGACATATTACAGAAACAGTAGGATTTTTCAGTAAAGTGGATTTTATACAGAGTGATCTTTAAAAAACCCAATTGCAGCAGGCCCTGGATAGCCTGAATCAGTTGGCAGTAATGAAGTGCATTGTCAGTCTATGTCAAATTCAAGATTAGTACGTTAGGTTTTGTTTGTTATTTGACACAGACTGACGCAAAACTTAACTTGTAAATCTCGAATTTGACATACACTACTGACAATACACTTCAGTACTGCCAACTAATTCAGGCTATCCAAGGCCTGCTGCAATTGGGTTTTTTAAAGATCTCTCTTTACAATCAGTGATGACTTGGCCATGCCACACAAAAAAAATTAATTCTATGATGCTTGAATTTGACAATAATAATACTAAAGCGCTTTCTTCATAAATATGAAATCACAAAGCGCGATTAGGCTTGCCTTTACAAGAATAAAAATAATTATTATTTCATTTACCATCTGGAGTACGTTATCGATGGCAGCGATAATTCATTGTAAAAGAAAAATTCTATCACTTTTCTACAGATAGTACTTAGGTCAATCAAACTCGTCTACATTCTCTAGAAGTTTATTGCGTGTACGTACTAGTTTTGGCAACGATAAAAGACGGTTGTTTTTATATTCGTGCGTTATTAGGTAAACTGGCCTTTCACATACAGTTTATGGACAACTTTTAACACAATTTCAGAAACTGAAAATGTATTAGAGTCCAGTTCAGCTTAAATGCATAGCATACTGCTTCGGTTCACATTTTCTTTCAAGTCATATTAGCGATTTAGTTATGGTCTTATCGGAGACATTTAATTTGTCTTGCAAACTCGACTAGTTAAGGGGATTGGACTCGCTGTTTAGTTTTTGTTTGCGGTAACGTGGGCCGAACTTACGTAGCACAACGTTATGTCCCACTCTCTGCAGTGGAATAGAACGGGATGCCAATATTACAGTTACTCAGTGCGCTTACTGCTATGACATCGCTCTTGCATACTGACAGAATAAGTGGTCTACAAGTATATAGTCTATACGCACCTATTCAAGAAATTTTAAAATCGACAATATAACACCCAGCAATACTAAATTATTGTACTATACCATGGATATTATTTTACAGACTTACGCCTGTATGTAATTTGCTTATTTAATGCAGAATATGGCGTACTTGTATATTTCTGTAAAAACAATAATGTACAATGGCACATAACGGTTCAAATTCTACTAAACCTTGCCGTTATTTATTCAAACATTTTAACGTTGACAAACTTCTATTTTTTCTTAATACAGACGGTGCTCTTCTTTTACCGTTGTTATTACTTAGCTTATAATTTCTCATGGTAAAACCGCATAAAAACACTGATTGCACTTGCTCACCCAGCAGTCGCCAAATACTGCTGAACTGTACATACGTTGCAGTAGGCGTGCAATTAGCCAACGATTTTCTCTGGACGATGCAGCGACGTTATTCTGGCTCTTTGTAGCAGGTAATTGTGCGATCCTAGATTCTTAAAGCGTAGTTCAAGCGAGCAAGCGCTATGAGGATTCGCGTTTGCTTGTGAAAGATGGATGAAATGTGAGAAAAATAAAAAACAAAATTATAAAAAAACCGAAAGAAATGATCTAATTTTCTTTACACTGTTGTTTGGACAGTTAATTAAGGAATGGAGGATCCTAAAATAAACCTTATGTTCCTTAAATGTATACTGTTTCTATTGATTTTTTTAATATTAATCTTAATTTTGAAAAAATTGTCAGGCCATTGTTTTTTTAAATGAGGTGCCCACAGAGTACTTTTCATAAGCTTAACAATACAACAAAATTTTTAATTCTACGTTTACTGGTTCTAACGTAATTCACTTTTTACGAAAAGCAGCGTTTTACTCACATTCAGCTCTTTCTAACAAACGTAGACTTATAGAAGGAAAAGCGTTTAGTATTTACGTGTGGAGGCTTTAAATGCGGTATTAAGTCGTGTTCAATACCTTTAAGTTTAATTTACTATTGCGGAAGTTAAACGTAGGCAACACAAACTACATTAATTTGTATAAAGGGTTGTAGCACCTTTTGACATTCAAACAATTGATAGTAGCGGCTCTTTGGGAGAGCTGGCAGAATTTATTTTCGCTCCTTTTGAAAAAAATAAAACAGTAATACGTCCAATTTCGTAAGAGCAGGTAGTGGTGTTGGTCTGTGGTAGTAACTTTTCCTTATTGGCCTGTGGTAGTGCCCATGAATGAACTATTGACATAATGCTAGTCATGTCTGCATCTATTATCTCCTATATCCCAAGCATATTAGACAAATTTTAAGGAAAATTGGACAAATGTTTCTTAGTGCTCTAATGCTAAGGGCACACAGAGCGCTATGCTGTGTATGTTACGTAACTATGCTTTGCGCGCTATGTTCGCTATATTCACTACACCAGGTGACACTAAAAACTTAGATTTGTCTCACTCTCGTCTAAGATGTTGACTGGTACGTCATCTTGGGATCATGATGACAGTGACGATGATGTTCTGTGATTACCCACAACATAATAATAATAAATGTAAGAGGAAGTGGGTATACGAAGTGAACATGGAATGAAAGAGTTTGAATTTAATTATCTGATAAAACAGTTACATAAAGATGAAGTTAAATTTAGAGAATATTTTCGAATGAGTACAAACCAATTTGATCGACTTTTGTCCATTATCAAGGAAAACATTGAAAAGAAGCAACTCAACTACAGGGAGAGCAGTCCAGCAGAGGAACGATTAGCTATTTGTTTAAGGTAATTAAACACATCTTATATAACAGCATTTTATTTTACTTTTGTAAAAGGTTACTTGTCTTTCAAAGATGTCACGTCATGCAGGAATCCTTTATACATCCTGTTTGGTGTACCGTCTTGTACTTGATTTTGGCCATAATCAGGTAAAGGTGTTGGTGTTTGCGGATAAGAAGGCGAAGGTGTTGATATTCGGGTACCAGGTAAAGTCTGATGCTTAAGAATAAGCAGGTGAAGGTGTCAATATTTGGCTAGCAAGTATAGGTGGTAACGTTTGAGCATAATCAGGGTGATCTACGTACCTATTCCATTTCTGCATTTATAATTGTCTTTATAACTACCTGTTTTACTCTCAGTTGTAAACGGCAGGGTAGGCGCTTGGTGCTTTCACATGCACTGACAAAGAAGAAATCAAGCTGTTTTTTGTCCTTATTTTTGTCATGCATGAATCGCCTGTCAACATCGCCTTTCTTGTCTGAGTGCTATATTGAAATTTTTCTTTTGTTTTGACTTCCACTCTCTCTGTTTTTCGCAAACTCTACTTCTACTTGTTTTCCCTTTTCCAATTTTGACTTTCTGCATCCATTGGTCCCAAACCGTCCACGTTCTCTTCACTGTGATGACCATCGTCGACATTGAAGTAAGTTCTGTGTAAAAAAAACACAAAAAATGTATATATTTCATTATACCATACTGAAAATAAAACTTATACAAATTTAATTACACTTACTCCTGTGAAGTTAAGTGAGACAGAAGGTAAGTCATCAATTCTTCGTATTTTAAAGATTTCATTGTCTTCACACCGTCGCCACTTTTTGTCTTCCTCCTTAGCATAGCTTGCCTGTAATAGTCTTGTAGTTTCTTCTATTCATCTTTGAGATGCTCCACTGCAACAACAAAAAACAATAACAGTAATAATTCGTACATGTATTTTCAATTATTGTTTCAGGTTCTTGGCAATTGGGAATTCGTTCCGATCATTGGCTTAAACTCATCGTATGGGCAGGTCTACAATCAGTAACATTGTCGAAAAGGTCTGTGAAGCTCTTTGGAAAAACCTTCAGCCCATAGTAATGCCTGAGCCGAATGAAGAAATTTGGAGAGCCTGAGAAAGTTTTTAAGGAAAATGGAATTTTCCTCATTGCGTAGCAGCAATCTATGGGAAACACATTTGTATTAAGGCACCTGCACATAGAGGTTCAGAATTTTTTAATTACAAAAAGTATCACTCTGTTATTCTGCTAGCATTAATTGATGGCATAAAAGAATCCTTACTGTCTATGTTGGTCAGTTTGGAAGAGTTAGTGATGGCAGCATGTTTAGCAGAAATAATATTGTATATTGCTAAGCGTTTAAAAAGACAAAACTTTGGATTGCCTCCAGATGAAAATTTAGAGGACATCCCTTTACCATACGTCATAGTTGGCGATGAAGCATTTCTCCTTAAAAAATACCACATGAGACCTTAATCCTAGAAGTGCTCGAAGACTGAATGAGGCACAAAAGATATTCAATTATAGACTTTAAAGAAGCAGGAATACAGTTGAAAATGGTTTTGGCATACTTGTAAACACTCGGAGGATATATTATCGCCCATTAGAATGCCGTGTTCAGCTCGTTGATAAAGTAATTCAAGCTGCTGTTGTCCTTTCCAATTATATACACCAATCATCAAGCCGACATTCATTCAAGCAGTACTTTATTTCAGATGCAGGCCACATTGAGTGGCAGCGGAGAGTAGTGAATCGTGTGGCTTAGCAAAAATTGGAAGGTTTATGTAATTAAGATAAGATAAGGTAAATTTATTCACGTAGCTGCTAAAATACACAGATGTGAGAAGTCAATACGGTGCGCCATTCCATAGTGACACATAAATATATAAAAAAATAAAAAAATAACAAATAACATACAGTTGATGACGCAAGTGGTATTATACAATATACACAATTAGAATTGAAATAAAATAGTATAAACTGTTTAAGTAGACACATTACATTAATCCAATTCTTTTAAGCTATATAAAGCTTTTTCAAAGAGGTAGTTCTTTAGTTTGGACTTAAATAGGCTGTATGATCTAGCTTCCTTGATGGAATCTGGTAATTTATTATAAATTATTTTACCTGCATGTATGGGAGATTTTTCATGCATATTCGTGCGGTACCACCCAATACCTAAACAGCTACCGTATCTGGTTTGATGTTTATGAATATCAGCATTTCTTTCAAATTTACTTATATTTTGACGTATCATTTTCATTAAATTGTAGACGTAGATGCCGTACAAAGTTAAAATTCTCTGTTTTACAAAATACGTTTTACATGTGTCTCTAGGATTAATATTGAAGATTAATATAACCAGTCTTTTTTGTAAAATAATAATAATAATAATGCCTTTTATTGAACCAACCAAAGAAAATATAAGTAACATAATTTCCATAGTAACTGGGTAACAAGGTTCAAAGGGGCGAAGTTCAGACATGCTAAATTAATAGCAGTCTGTTCTACCACTTAACCCCATACAAAATGTGAAAATAAAAATAAAATTAGATTAAAATTTAAAAAAAAATAAAGAAAGAAAGAAATAAAATAAAAGAGAAGCAAGGACAATCGTTCAGTGGTTTAGTTTAGTTGAGAGCTGCTGAAGAAATCAAATAATACTCAAGCAAAAAAAAACATTATTGTCTACCCATTAAAAAGCGACAGAGATGCAGTTTAAAATTAGATAATGATAAAGATTTAAATTTTTTAGGTAAACTATTATAAGAACTAGCAATATTATAACTAAATGATCGTTTATACAGTTGAGACTTGTGCAATGGAATAGCAATTAGATTTTTATTTCTAAGATCAAATGAATGACTAGTAGAAGTAAACTTAATTTTATTAAAAAGGTATGGAGGAGTTTCAGTAGTAATAATTTTGTGAAATAAACATAAAGCATGTAGAGTTCTTCTGTTGTTCATGTTAAGCCATTTTACCTCACTTATCTTGGAAGAAACAGATTCATATTTTCTAATTCCAAAAATTAGCCTCAAACATGAATTTTGAATTCGTTGAATCCTTTTAGAATCTATACTATCAAGGCAGGGTCCATATACAGAATCGCAGTAATTAAATTGTGATAGAACCAATGAGTCACAAAGTAATATTTTAATTTTTCGATTTAAACAATGTCTGTAGCTATATATCAGTTTCAAGTTAGAAAATGCTTTTTTAATAGTACTTGCGATGTGATCTCTAAATGATAATTTTGAGTCAATAAATAATCCGAGATTCTTAGCGCATTTGGAGATTTTGATATTAACATCTTTAACTTTAATGGAAATTCTGTCTTCATACGTTTCCCTTATTTTATTTTTACCAAAAAGTAAAACTACAGTTTTATTTGCATTAATTTTTAAATTATGTGCCTCCGAAGTTTTGATTAAAGTATCTATATCTGAACAGACTAACCGAAAAGCAGCATCTACATCGTTCGGGAAGAAACTATACAATAATTGTGTATCATCTGCATATATATTATATTTGCAATATCTCAGAGCCTTAAAAAACAACACGAATATATTGAATACAAAAAAGGACCAAGAACTGAGCCTTGTGGAACACCAGCAAGTACAGCACATGGAGTAGAATATTTTTTATTTAAAATAACTTTCTGAGATCTGTTACTTAAATAATTTTTAATAAGAGAAGTAGCATTATTGCTAAAACCAATAAAATGTAATAGAGCAATCAAAGTAGTGTGGTTAATCGTATCAAATGCTTTAGAGTAGTCCAGAAGCACAACTACCGATAACTTATTGGCATCGATAGCAGATAGAATATCATCAGTAATATTTAAAAGCGCAGTTGTGCAACTGTAACCAGCCCTAAAACCAGATTGAGTATGTGGTAAAATGTCGTGTAGATTAAGATGTTGATTAACTTTCTCAAAAATCTTCGAAAATACCGGTAAGATGCTGATAGGGCGGAGGTCTTTAAAATCCTTAGGTTGACTAATTTTTGGAAGCGGAATGACGTTGGCACATTTCCATGTATCTGGACAAACGTTATTTATTAAACAGAAATTAATTATATGGGTAATAAATGGCAACAGAAAAGGACAACACATTTCTATCATACCAATACTAATACCATCACAGCCAGTAGCTTTAGTTTTAATAGTATAAATAAAAACACGATTGATGTTAGTTGCCTGCCCCCAAACTACAATATTTAGGCACATATGAGCGTAAGCAATGTCTAACACACTTTTTAATTGACGCATAGCGTAGTAAGCTTTACTCATTTTAGCGCACACTTGGTGGTCCCATTTCAAGTTTCCGTCAAGTACAGAACCTAATAAGTATACGCACTCTGTTTTGACCATATTCAGTATCAACATGTTTTCATCACACCAGTTTTTAAAATCATTACACACAGCCGTTGCCAAAATCTGAAGTTCATGAATCGCTGGGGATGAGATTGCTATAGACGTATTGTCCGCGAACATAACAAGTTAGCCTTAGTTATTGTTAGGGGAAGGTCGTTGACGAACAGCATGAATATAAGGGGGCCTATCACTGAGCCTTGTGGAACTCCAAGATCTGTTAGATGCTCACTCGAAAAGTTACGGTTAATTTTAACTCTCAGTGATCTATTGGTTAGGTAGGACACAATCCAATCAAAAGCAACTCCTCTAATGCCAATGTTAGTTAATTTACTAGCTATGAATGGTAGTTTCAAAGTATCGAATGCAGCAGTAAGGTCGAAAAACAGAGACATCACATGGTGATCTTTATCCAGTTTGTCATAGACAAACTGTAAAAGATCGACACTGGTAGTCTCAATCGATCGGCCACAGCGAAAGCCGTGCTGATTGTTCGCCAGCAACATATATTTGTTTAGATAAGCTGATAATCGGTCACACACCACCTTTTCAATAATTTTTTATTTGCGATTAGAGTTCTTTAACTTATGTTTACCTGTTTTTCTAATAAAACAAATCGAAGAATATTTAAATTTGAATGATGCACCTGCATTTTGTAATTTACCTCAACTTTTATACAAACTAATAGAATACCTTTATTTTTGTAACTGAGAAAACATTATTATACGTAGCTGTTAAAATGTTTCACCAATAAAATTTTAGAAGTGTATTTACCTGGTTTTTTTCAGTTCTCCAGAAATCTCCCGGGCATTATCTCGTATTGTATTGTTTGAGGCTTTCGAGGTTACTCGAATTATTCTCCTTAGCATAGAATTTCGGTCGCAGTGCGACTTTCACTCTGATGATGCAAGCTGCAAGGTCTTGCGAAACGTTAGTGAATATGGATGCACAAACAGCAAAACGGCCAAATCTGCCTAAGTATTCTCGTTCTCAAGATACTCAAACAACACGAGCCACCAAAGAGCATGGCCATCGCGCGGGTTTTTGCTCGACTTCACAAGGTGCAAGGCACATTAAGCCAGAAAATGCTGAGTGTTCATATACAAATACTACGCGGTCTAAGCCGAAATTCTATGCTAAGGAGAATTATCTCGTATGTTCTGATTCCAGTATTCGTCAAGGGTTTTCTTCCACAGACATGGGTTCTTCCTTACTTCTTCAATTAAGTGGTCTTAGGGTTGCCAACACTGCCATTTTGACCCGAAGACTTCGGGTTTGGCAATCATTTTCGGGCTTCGGGTTTTCAATAAAATTCTTCGGGTTAACTACATACATGGATTGTTAAAAATGTTACTCCTATTTGAAAGCTTCAGAGCGGAAGTCATTGGTCAAAGAGATAAAAATATAATTTTACAAAATATCTTACATTTTTTTTCAGAAAATTGTAGTTTATAAATAGTTTATTTAACTTCTAACATGGATTTTGAATGTATTTTTTATGGAATGTAAAAAATAGTGTTCTTTCATTTCTATTATTTACAAAGGCCGAGAATTATTCTATGTGTAACGGGTCATCTGGATCCCTTACTGATAATGGTTATTTTCATGCTTAAATGTAGAAGCCAAGTTGTATTTCCTATGTTGAATATTGTATTTTATGTAAGCAAATGTTCGCAAAGCCGGTCCTGCGCTGGACCTGTATTGTGAATTTTTTAGAGGCGCCAATTCAACTGCCCTTATGAGGCCTGTACGTGATCAGCTGTTCCCAGCATAATGCCCACCAGGAGCAGGTGATGCAATTAAGGTGTGCCGTTTCCAAGGGTATTCAGTAGTCAGTTCCAGATAAAATGTTTGCAGAGCGGAATAAGGTTGCGTTTAACTGCAAGCTTTTGCAAACCTGTAGGAATGTGTTTTATCAGCGACTCAATTAATTGCCGGCTTTAGATAATTTTGACATTTGCGTTCTTTTAAAAGATAATTATTTCAATGTTATTTTTGGTGATGTTTTACGCTGTTTATGTATGTTTGCAACACGCTTACGAGTAGCCTCAATCAATATCGCACGTAGATTGCTTCAGAACTTAATTTTATTAATTTTTATTTCTTTTGTATTTTTATGCGTGTTTTTTATGTTTTTATATGAGTTTTGAAGTCAATAGATGATGTAAACAATCCGGATTCTTTGTGCATTGTTTAAAGTTAAGTTTCTGTTCAACCAAGCTTAAAAGAGAGAACGAGATTTCGGTTTTGGCCGATAGTGATCTTGCATAAGCGATTAGCTGAGATATTACGAGAACTTCATGTTCATTGATACAGGATAAAATGGGAAAATAATTATTTAAATAATAAGGCGTACGAGACATCTGGTTCAAATTTAATGTATCTATGGAGGGATTACGAATTATATCTTTATAATGTAAAAAGCTATTTCACCTTGCACTTTTTATTAATTTTATCTCACTTTTTTCTCACCCAATAGCACATTGTGTATCTAGAACGAAAAGCGTAACATTCCCGGACAACTGTGAGGTGAGGCGAATGCCGAGCCCAACAACACATGAGTCTGGGAATGTTGCTTTTTGTCCAAGTCACACATACTATTTTTCCGCCGATCGATACTAGTAATTAAAAAATTAGGAAAATTAGAAAAATATTCTCGGCCTAGGACGGGAATATTATTCCTGTACAGTTTTATTGTAAATTATCTAGCAACGGCTGATGTAATGGAATGTTTGACTTTGCTCAACAAAATTTTATTAATAATGTGTAAATTCTAGAACGATTAGCGGAAAATAGTATATTACATACCGAGGTGGAAAGTGTTTCATTCCTGTCGAGAGATTAAATAGTTAACCGAAACGCGTAGCGTCGAGGTTAACTTTATCTCGAGACAGGAATGAAACTTTTTACCGTGGTATGTATACCACTTTATTCTAAACAATAATCGGAAAAATTATTGTATTATGATACGACAGGTTGTGACGCGCATGAATGGATGAACGAGATTCCCAGTGTCCCTACCTACACAGCGGTCGGGAAAGGATCGCGCATGAATGGATGAACGAGATTCCCAATGTCCCTACCTACACAGCGGTCGGGAATGGATTCATTTCCAACCGCTGCGACAGCAATCACTTTTCCGACCGGTTGGAAAGTTACAAGTTGGGAATAGCTCATTTTCCAATGATCTTATTACATATATGGTTGCGAATAAAATTATTTTCTTCGGGTCAGCATCGACTCAATGTTGGTAACACTAAGTGGTCTAGGAATGTCATTTTGTACACATAAACCAATATAACTTGAAAACAGACTACTGCCGATCAAATATAAGATGAACATAACAACGTGCTGCCGACTGCATTTAAATTTTATCATGGATTCATCCACAGATTGAAACTCCGATGGGTTCAACGACGAAAGAAATGTTTCTCCTAACTTAGTCAGAAGAGGCTTACCCTGTATCATAATTTGCCGTGTGTTTTCTTTAATGCACAGAGTTATCGTTCAAATGTATGTTACTCAAAAGCCATTTAAATCTGTCTCGAAATATGACGGAGCTAATAAAATAGTCTCTCATCTCCTCTTTAGAGGACCAATAGTCCTTATAATTTGGCATCTTTTTGAGGCTCATTACCGTATTTAGTCCTATAAACCATTTAATTTTAGGTCGCCAAAGCGTGACAGCTAGTGGTATCCGTTTTGCGATGTTGCCAGATGTAGAAATTGTACATCACCTCTGAGTACATTATAAAATTCAATTTGAACTTAACCTATAGCTTTAAAGAAGATAAATAAAATCAACAACGTTATCAAAGGTATACATTGGAATAAAGAAAAAAATTAACACAATAAAATAAAATACAAACTAAATAATAACAATTAACTAAATGTTGGAAAAAACTTACTGAAAATTATATTGTTGAGTGACACACATAAGAAAACTAATAAACGGGTTATTGGCACGAAATTTATTCCTCCAAATAAATTCGTGTAGGTATGAGGGAAATAATACTTCAGAGGTTCCAAACTGTCTCCTTAGCTTTCTTTTTGCCCTCATCCACATATTTTCCACGTTCTGGGTATGTACATTTTCGTCGTCAGGGTCAACGAAATTGTGCTCATGCACAATGACGTCATGTTGATAAATACCGCCGTCAAGCTGATGTAGATTCTGGTATGCTCCCCAACCATTGGAGATGATAAATATGCGTACCGGGAAGAATGTACCTGTTTAATATCATAAAATTAACAAAGAACTAAAACTAAAAATCATCCCAAAAAAAAAAGATATTCATGCGCGCATGTAAATTATTATGGTAACCTTAATATTATGGGTGACAATATTTCGGCTCTTCTGTTAGGCACTTCTACAAGGAAGCATTTCCCAGAGCCTTTCTCTATTCCACCGAAAGCCAGTGACCTTCCCTCCACTGGCCCCTGTGATATTTTCGATGAAAATATTTCAATTCATCTATCTCGACGATTTTTGGTTCCAGTGTATCTTCGTCTAGGCCACCTATCTCGATGGAGTTTTGTACTAAATCCTCTTCGCACACATCGCGACAAAATGAGCACCAGTCAACTATAGTATGAGTAGATCCAGGGCCCAACTCTGCCTCATTTGCAATATTTTGCTGTGGTAATCTCTTGACCAGCAATATATTATCACTAAAATCTGAGTAATCGCTAGATGGCTTCTTGCAAAAAAAGATCCGCTACGGAAGCTCTTTCCTTTCCTACAATTTCTGCATTTCCACGTGTACCCATCTGTACTTCGTGATTTTATCACTAACGACATGGAAATATTGCAATTGATACAAGTGTTGGAATTTTTTACTAGCCTTCGTCTTGCTACCCGCTCAAGTAAACTAAATTTTGTTGCCCACGATCATTTATTAAGGACAAAATTTTCGGCTAATATGCCATCAGCATCTAAAATGGTGTTTGGATCTACTATAGAAATAGGCGCTGCTGCTCCTCTTCCGGCCATTCTAAACAGATTCTACACAATAACCTCAGAGATAAAGAAACAACTACTATAAGTAGGTATCCGATAGCGCATGTGGTATCTACGGATAGAGATGAACTAGTACAATCTGACAACTACGCTAAAACGTATTTGGCGACCTAAACGGCAGGATTACCCAAATTTGTTTGAAAAACAATATCTCTTGTATAAGCTCTTCTGGAAATAAGTGCAATAAGTCGGTGGAGGATTTTAGGTTAGCTGGCACATTTGGACCTGTCTTTTCCAAGAATTGATTTGTCCTTGTCTCATGTTGAATATCTTGTGTCCATACAATTGCATTATCTCTCAAGTCTGCTTGGATTCTTGAAAGTGAAAGGTCGTCTTTGCTATCCCATTCGCTATCATTATGGTCTCCAAAATCCACTATCTGGTTTGGTTCATCGAAAACAATATCCAGATTTTCATTATTTGCAATATTAGGTGCTACTATATCAACTTCATCTTCCATTACATTATTTATATCAGAGTCTACCGATTCACAATCGCTGGGAATTTCATCCAGCATCATTTCAAATTCGTCTTGCTGCATTGTTTCGAGTTCATCCATACTTCATTTGTTTTCATATCTAAAAAAATATTTCGTCAAAGTCCTAGTGGTTACCAGCAATAACCCTAACACAGAAAGTTAAATTTCTAGGTTATAAAGTATCACACAAGCAAATAACTTTATAAATAACACTTGTAAGAGGAAATATTATTACTTACATGGCATTATTGCAAAACATAACTAGCTGCTAATCTTATATCAACTAAGCAGCGCATACACATGTGCACTCACAAGCGATTTTCTGCACTAACAAGAGTATTTGTCACATGCGATGTGTGAATACTGCTTCCATATGACTTATGCAGCCCTTTAAACATTCTGGTTCTCAACGGAAACCAGTGGGCAAATACAGAAAAGGTTTTTAATATATGGTTAGTACTGGTAATGAGTGGTCCTCAAAGGGTTAATGCGTGTGCTTAATTTCAAAAAATATTTCATATTAGTTTCTGATTTAACTAATAGAACAATATCAATTTAGGTAATTTCAAAAATAAACCACTCCTACCTACATAATTTTTCATCATTTTCAAATCAGATACACTGGAGCTGGAGTTCGTATATCAATTTGATATTCAGCAAAAAATTCAAGGCACTGCTAAATAAATGTGACCGTTAGCCGATTATTTGCAAGGCAGCACATTCCATGCAAAATGAATGATGTACTTTGCTTTCTTTGTCAGTGGTCCCCTTCCCAGTCGCTATACACTTGGCTTGAACGAAATGCAAATTCATATTTCTTTTATTAACAATTGAATATAGGTATTTTTTTTTCTTTCTAACTTATGCAAATTGTGAATCATTATTATAGTCCATTTACTTGACATCTGCACTGTCAGTGTCAAAATTAAAAAAAATGTCTTGACTATACCTCAAAAATAATGTGTTTTTTATTAGACTGTACAGTAATTTAATTGTTAAAATGTGAAAAATAGCAGTGGTGCCAACATAATGCCAGTTTGACAGTGCAGATGTCAAGTAAATGGACTATATATGTGCAAATAAAGATCATATTATTATTATATTCAAAATGAACGAGTCAGGACTTATCATGTGAAGAACAATCGATTCGGTTACTCTGTTATTTAAATAACTTTTTGAATCTAGACTCAAATGTGAAACGCGAGTCAGTGAATTGAATCTTTCAAATAACACGATCTGAATCTCATGACACATAAAGGAGTTGGTTCATAGAGCCGAATCGTTCACGAACGACACACCTCTAGTGCAAAATAGCAACAATTTGATTTTTGTCCATTACTATTAATGGTACAGTTAAGAGCAGCGTGATCTTAGAAAAAGTAGCTCTTCACGCAGCAAAACACCTTTTACCCTGACCCATAGATCAAAAGAAATACGTTTACAGGAGACTATTGGCAAATGGTGATCTATTACTTGCAATTATCTTTCCAACAAATAAGATACAAATATTATAGTATGCAAACATTAATTGATATTACCTCAATGAGTTTCTTCATTGCAATAGAAACACCATCACTATAGACCATTACGCAATTTCCGTCTGGATAACAATTTATTAAAAAGGAACAAAATATAATAATTTACTATTTAGATTAAAACTGTCTACTTATAACTAATTATGTACATTATAATCTATCTCTGATGCATGTAGTAGTCAATAGCAGTAGAAAATGCTGCAAATCCAGCAGCTCCAACAATGCCCGCTTTAACACCAGCTGTTAAAAAATTAAATCATTATTCCACAACTAAATGTGATTCAAACGAATACCTCTAAGGCCAATGAGGCCTCCCGTAATGCCTCCAGCATATGTTCCATTTTTCCAATCCGATTTGCCTCGTGCCTGAAATTAAATCCACAATATTATACAAAACTCACAGTCAAACAAACATACCGTCTCTATAGTGCACTCCACTGCTGAAAATAAAGCTCCAATAACAGCAAAATTCTTAGCATAGCTCAGCGTAGTCGTTTTCATATCCCTAAACACCTCTTTGACCGTTTGCTGTTCGACATTTGTGGCTGCTGGTCCGACACTTGAAGAAAATAACCCGATCGCAGCACCCAAGCCATAGCCTACATTTGTGAGCATCACAGTAGAAAAGTTTATTCCATTCAAATGTGTCTGCGCTCTTACCAATAACACAGCTCATGAGGGTTTTAAAAGCACAACTTTCAAATGCTGCCTCGACCATTTTTTCCTCATGTGTCTTGATTCGCACAGGTCCTAGAGCTTTGGGAATTACTATGTTCTCCCTGTACCTGTAATTGTTGCCCACGAAGTAATTTGTGAGGCTAAGCCATTCCTCCGAAGTTAGCTGCCGTTTTTCTGGAGCTGTTGACATTTCATTTGTAGGGTTATTCATAACCTAAGTGTTTTGGACTAAACGTTGCAATTGGCATAGATTCGCACCCACTCGAAGGATGTGTTTCTGTTTACTAAAATTTTTGTGGTTGAAATTTTGAGGTTATTTAACAAAATTAAATGTGTTTTGACAGTTAAAAATTAGCACGTGTTTGACGTTTGCAGTGTCGCCATCCGCTAAATATACATTTCAGGTGTCACTGAAAAAATATAGTAGGTTTATTAGTTGTACCGCAAAATGTATTTAAAAAAGTTGTTTGGAATAACAAAAACAGTCGAAATCCACATTTTAATCGAAAAATGAACCAATATTTTCACCAAGTAAATAAACACTACTTCTAATTTTTCAGCAATGGTTGGGTATATTCCAACTATTATTTCATTTATTTCAATTTACAGGACGTTTAACTGACAGATCATAAACATCATTGATAGTTCATATTTTGCACTCTTGCACTCTACAGTGGAGTTTTAATTCATTTGCATTATAAATAATATTATAGATTATAATAAATTGTTTGACTATCTGTATGATTCTGAGTAACTTTCTTTAATAACTTGCTTCGATAAAATTTTTGCATTTATTTTGGATAGTAGAAGGCTACTGCTTTGTAGTAAACTTATTTTTAAAAATGTATAGCAATAACTCAATTAAAGCAAAATATAGTTCATGAAAATTTGAAATAAATTAGAACATAAATAAAGAAGATACAGGGGTGTAAAAGTAAAAAGTGAAACACAGTATATAAAAAAACTGGAAACTTGTTATAAAGGAGCATAATTTTACATCCGTAAATACCGAGTGTCCACTTTATCACCCCCCCCCCCCCCGTTCCCTTCTAAAGGTTTGCAAATAGGCAACACATCTTACAATTCACAGACAAAAACTGGTTTTGACTAAGTTGCCTGTGGATTGTAAGATGTGTTTTTAGGGGGGGATTGATAAAATAGGCACTCTGTATAATAATAACCTTATCGTGTTATTTATATTTTCACTAAAATATTATAATACTAGCAACCAGTGAGACAAATGTCACATTTAATAAAACAAAAAAGACCGTTTTTCAAATAGAACGCGTATTAAATAAAAACAATAATATTTTTTAAAATACTTTATTTTCTGGAAAACCGGAAGTGTCACGTGACTGAAATTCGGTTCCTGACCTGACATGACCATTCCAAACATATAACTTTAATAACTTTTTTCTCTATCTCTTACGGTTTGGCTGCTGAAACAGCGTCCCGGACGGACCAGCGTCCCGGACGGACCAACGTCTCAGACAGACGGAAATCACGTGGTTTCTCGAAAACCGGAAGTGTCACGTGACTGAAATTCGGTTCCTGACCTGACATGACAATTCCAAACATATAACTTTCATAACTTTTTTCTCTATCTCTTACGGTTTGGCTGCTGAAACAGCGTCCCGGACAGACAAAACAGCGTTCCGGACAGACAAACCAGCGTCCCAGACAGACAAGTCTATTAGATAAAGGATAGCAGTGCTTCTATATGTCATCTCTTTTACCAGAGAATCACTCATTTGGAGCTTGTTGCACTAGTAATTGAAAGAAAGCAGGTCAGTGGTCTGTGCTAGTGGCCATTTTGGAAAATGATTTCATTATCTTGAAAAATAATATTAATTGAAAATGCAGTACATAGCCATGTGAGGGGTCATTTTATATGTTTTTTAGGTTGCTAAACACGTTTCCAATAGTATTAATATTGAAAAGTGGTTACTAATAATTTTTTAGTAAAGCTGCCACAAAACTACATATCTTAGGTACATTTACACTAAACAGCTTGTTAAGTTATTTGCCCTTCGTTAAGCCACCTGCCCAAACTAGAGTTCCTATATAGTACCAGAGTTGAGACAACGCAAATGTCAGCCGCCATTACTGTTCCAAAAATAAATGATAGCATACAAGGCCAGAGTTGTCTTTCTTAGTATGTGTCACCTATAAATTTAATTACTTGTCACTTGGACAGTGTCAAAAAAAGGTTAATTTAAAGCGTTTATGAAAACTACACTGGTAGGTATCTACTACGGATCCTGTATAAGTAATATTTGAGAAAGAAAGTAGCTACAGCATTGGATTTTAGTTTTCGTTTGCCACCCAGACGCACCTTTTCCCACCGAGTCTGGTTCTACTTGTGAGTGTTCAGTTTATATTTTTGAACTATTCAGCTCTTTGCTTCTCGTTTTTGAGAATCTGTGTCAATGGATATAAAGCCCCGTTCAAATCTACTTTTGAAGCAAAAAATGCAACAACCCGTATTTCAAAAACTGTAGAAAAATAATTATTTAGGTAACTAATTTTTAAGTAAATTCCATATACATACGTACAACTCTGCAAGATATTATATTTAAAGAACTAGTGTCAGGTAGAAATGGAACACATATTAATACATTTGTATCAATCAGTGTTACACCTAAAGTCAAATAAAAATTTGTCAAATGTGACATTCTCAGAACTGGTTTCTACAGTAACCATAGAACTTAAATCTGGCGCAATTTCAGACGAAACTGCGCATGCGCAGTGGATCACAACCAATCAGCATCTATTCCCGACTTGTCTCAACTCTTATAATATTTAGGAACTCTAGCCCAAACTAATTTCATTTTCGACCTTTTGGACGAGTTTGCCTGTGTTCATTCCTTTAGACGCAATTGTGAGCGTGATTCAGCTTGCAGCTGGACGGTGCCCGCCGGACCGCTGACAATGTATCGGGGATTATTTGTGTTAGCGGGGTGCAATCTCCCTTGTAGCTTGAGCTGACATTCAGTCCGAGGTGATGCATCGTGTCGATTGCAGTGCGCGGTGTGGGAAATTAGTTCGCTATATAATGTCGGAACCGTAATATTGCGAAACTACATTTTGAATTACGACCATATTCCGGATTTACACAAAAGGGTTCATTAATAAAGATTACTAATCCATGGAGTGTATTGTGGGGCCAATAAAAGCCGTTTCGTGAACTACCCTCCAGTTTTACGTATTGTTGAATTATAGACAGACTACTTTATTTATAGAAATCAAACATACACTAAGTAAAAGCCCGAACTGTTAGCTATTTTTCAACATAATTGTCGGTAATGTTAAGGCACTTATCCCACCAAGCCACAAGCTTCTGTATACCCTCTTCGTAAAAGATGCACTCCACATTTATAAAAAACATGTAACAATCGAATGACCGCTCGAAATTTAAAGTTGGAGTATGTTTCGATCGGAACTGACATTTTGCGGCTGTCACTGAGCACGTTGTACTTAACTAAAGGCAATGATAACAGCAGCCTATGTAGTACATATGTTCATCTAAAATGCGTGCAAGTTTCAACCTGATCGGATCAACGTAGGCGGTGTGCCGAGCAAACGTACCTTAGTAACCGGACATTTCTCGGATATTGTACTGAGTGCTCGCGGAAATGTGGTTGCAAGTGTTTACTAAACGCTGAATTATTATCGTAGTGTTTAACATTTGACTTGTTCGAAGTACGTCTTCTGCGCTTAACTTTAGGAAATAGTTAGCCCCTGGAACCCCAGGTTTATTAGAATATTAGCTCTTAAGGCAATTGCTTTCTTGATAACTAATTAAACTTATAACTTAGCTTGTATTCGTAGGACATCCCCCCCCCCCCCCCCTATGTAACTGTAATTATTGTATTTGACATTTTTAATAGATGTTCCGCTTGTATCTCGCACATCTTTTATTGCATTTTCTCATGTTCTCTTAAGAATTGTACAGCAGTTAGCAGGAAAGTATCAACATCATCCTAGGTAGGTCCCAATAGTGAGCGCTGTCGCATACATCGCCCAAGGCCTCGCTTGTTCCCTCTTTCGAATTATAAGGAAGCATGTAGGAAGCTACGTACAGAATCCGTAGCACCAAATCAACCCAAGCTCTTTTATAGCCTCAACTTATCATTCAGCGAACTCACCCTACTGTCGCGACTGATGCACTAGCCAAGGTAAGCTTGCGCAGGGCTAAAACTCTTACGTGTTGAAACGATACAATCTCTTAGAGTAATTCTACATCATATTTGACATGCTCTTACTTAAGTAAAGTCAATTAACGACCTAATGCCCAATTGACCTTGCATGTATTATATGTGAACGTGCTATGCAAGAAAGATATTTTTCTTTTAAATCCATGATCAAATACAAACAGAAACACTAGCAAGAAAGTTGGTATTAAGAATTTTAAAAATACAAAAGTATTTGTTATTATGAGAGAGATATGCACAGCAATTAGACTTTAATTAAAGCTTTAAGTTTTGAAACACATACATTTTATATGAAGTAAATACAAAATATGTTTAGTACAGACAGCCACGTAGGCTGAGATTTTAAAAGGACTATATATCACTTTGTAAATGGGGGTTTAAATAAAATATAATTTTTAGGGCAAGGGATACTACACTTTATAAATTGTTAAGTTTCAATTGAGAATTGCCTGTAATATTTATTACCAAAAATAAAGGGTTTATTGCTCTTTCCTTATTTTATTTATTTGAAATAAATTAGGGCTTAGCTCCGGTGAACATGAAACAATTCTTAACTCAGGGCGGCCCGTTCATAAAATAAGTAGGAAATTTTGTATGAAAAATAACTCGTTGTATGCCAGTTACTCTCAATTATTAGGGCGAATGCGCCATTTCCAATTGACCTCTAAATTTTGTTCAGTAAACAAAATGATCCGATAGTGCGAAAATAGCGTAAAATTGAATTTTAAACACCAAAATGGCAAGAATGCATCAGGTAAATACGATTAATTCTGTGACGCAGCAACAGTTAACTTCGTTTTGTTTCTAGTGTGACGTAAACTTACGCGCGATTCGCTTTTGTTCTATTTCCGGCCAAAAACTGCAAATTCCGCATCAACTCGCACTTTCTAGAAACGCTATCTAAATTATTCAAAGCTGGATAAAGCTGGGATTCTGGTATATGACTCTACACCTCGTACACAGTCTAATCTAGACCAGACCGAAAAATAATGGGCCTACTCCAACGCTGTTCCTGTGAAATTACCTTGAAAAGAGCTGCTTCGTAGGCGGGATACGTTTTCTTGAGACGCTACGTCGATGGTAACTCTTGTGGTAGCTTTCTGCTCCGAAACTCTAGACACATGTACTCATGAGGAACTGTTCTACACGTTAGACATACAATTCTTGCTGGCCGATACTTCCAACTAATCGTAAAAAACCTCGATGTGGACCGTACTTTGGCCAATCTTGCACCCTGCTTTCCCTCTTCACCGGGATTACGTATCAAGACGAAATTTACACTCACAGGTGCTCTGCAGACTGGTGAATACAAAAACACACTTTTGGGCTCACAGATAAAACTTTTTACTTAAAAAATTTATACTGAGAACAGACTTGCCCCCAGCACAAGTTTTACAAGCTTGTTTGATTTCTTAATGACAATTGACTGTCCCATAACTTAGCAACTAGATTTTCATATGTTTAGAAATTAGGTTTGATCACATGTTTAAACTTATGGACTACAGTATCGATGTCATGTCTTTGCTTAGCTACTAAAATTGTCTTCTTGGATCAAATGTCACTACACTCTGCTCTGCTTTTAAATCACATTGGTTTATAATGCACTGATACACTTGAGTTCTTTTAGCGTTTCACGAATTTGTCTTTCGATCGGTTGCCTTACATTTCCATTGCTCTTTGCAATAATTATTTTGCTCGCACTTGTTCGTTTACGTTTCAGCTAATTTCCAGCTTGCTGGCTTATAAACTTTTAATACATAACGCTCATACAATGTCTGTATTTAACAAATCATTCTGTATCATTTTATTCACATTATGTTTAACATTACTTAGCTCAAATCTATCAGTTACAAATTAAATTGCATTTGCCCTTCCGAACATTTATCATATCTGGAACTTTGAACGTAACCCTTCTGAAACCTGCCTTATCTCATGCTAACTTTTATTCTTCAAATTATTAGATACTGTTGCTCACATCAAGTGTACTTATTAATGTAAAATACTGCTTATCTTGCAATAAATACAATATTCAATTCTGATGTTGACCTTATTCATTCTGTTACTTAGGCAATCAGAATTGCTGTGGGCAGTAAACCATTACAATATGTAGCAAACATACGAAATAAATAAATTTGGATTGCATCGGATGGCAAATAGTTACGTTAAAGTAAAGTTTGTACAGTTACATCGAAGTGCGAGAGTTCATATAAGTGCAATGATACGTTTTCGGGCTGTGGTGGTGTTCAGTAGGGGCGAGCAGCCGGCCAAGCACGGTTGAAGCCTCTGAAGTAATACAAAGCAAGCGTGAAGCAGGTTGGTAGCAGGTTAAATTCAGGGAATGGATAGTTGGATAAGCAGCTGGTGCTAGCCGTTGTCGAAGTCCATCGGGAATTCTACTGGAAATACCTTCTGAAGGTAAGGTTGGAAGCCATTTCTGAGTAACTGGGTCAGTATAACAAGCTGAACATTTCCCAGCTGATGAAAACTAGGTCAAGGAAGCTACATTGTGGCAGGCATCTCTGTGAAGCCGGATTTCAGAACAAAATGCATAACTGGGGGCACATGGAGGTGATTATTTTGGAAGAGCCAGCCGCTGGAAGTGCGAGAAAATTGCACCAAGTCAGTGTAGCAACATACGCCTTCTAAAAAATTATAGGAATGTGAGGTTCCAAATGTGCAATTAGCTTTAAATTAATTAATTTGTGATTTTCACGCCATTTTGTACAGAACTGTTGCTTTTCCGCCGTTTTGTATTGATTTTTACCCGTTTCAGTATAACAAACTGTTGCAGCTGTCGTGGTTTTAACGGACTTTTGCAGGTGTCTTGTTTTCAAATAATTTTTGCAGTTGTTTTGCTTTTAACACACTTTTGTAGCTGCCGTGTTTTTAACTGACGTTTTGACGACACTTTGTTTGTATAACGAACTTCTGCGGGTTTACAAACTTTCGACCAATCAGGGGCTGCGGTTTAGACAATGAAAAAACGTTCTGAGACGGCGTTGTTTTGGCTATATATAGGTCAGGGACAAATTTGAAAAAAGGGGACCGAGCTCTGAAGAGTAGTGGTTATCACATCTGCTTAGCATTCGGGAGGTCGCGGGTTCGATTTCCCTGGCCGTCTGCTCTAATTCAGGTTTTAAGGTGGTTTTCCTGAGTTTTTCTCTGAGGCGAATGCCGGGGCAGTACTTCTCCACCTTTCCAGGCCTCTCTTCCATTCTCCGCCCCTCCTTTCTCTCACCCATTCTATAATTCCCGTTCTTGGATGAAGAGGGACGCAAGGTTCCTATAGCAGCCCGCCCCCAGTTAGGGGAATTGAAATAACCCTAAACCTACCTTTGAAAGAGACTATTCCTTCTAAATTCAGTAGTTCACTATTCACGTGTATTATTCTAACTTAATTCTTGACTCGGCAAGCATTCTTAATTAATCACGTTAAAATCCACGCCGGTATGCATTAGAAATATAATTAATAATTATAATTAGCTTTTCTACCTGGTTCTATGTAAACGTGCATTAAAAGTGTGTCAGTAAACCATTTTCTTATTTAGAAATTGTTTCGTTTTATTCCGACGAAAAGTCGGAAGTGCTCGTTTTCTTTGCCATATTAGTACGCGAAATTGTAAACGTTTGTTAGAGTGCTTGCCATATCTCAGCGACCCTGCGCAGTGATCGAAATTCTGTAAATACGTCATAAGCAAGGCTACAGACCAACCTGAAAATATCATTGCGATTTTGCTGCGTTTGATATCGTTTGCTATTTTCGTGCTTCTAAGTTAGTTTTTGCGTTCTTTATCTACTTATATTTCCGTTTATTATAAAAAACAGTTTCATCAAATAAACTCGAAATATTGACGCAACCTATTTTAAATTTCGCGTCTGCAAAGCTAGCTTTATGTTTTTAGGTTGTACTGAAAACACCATTTGGGCGTCTCGCTCTACAGTTTTCTTCCTTATTGCTCCACTGCGCATTTGTGGTCGCTGAGATATAGCAAGACCTCTACACAACTAAGTAGTTTGGTCAGATTATAAATTTTCTTAGAATGTAGGCTGTAGAGATTCTTTCTTTGACCTTAACGAAGCCTCTTGAACCCACGAATAAAGTTTTAAATTGTTGTTTTATGAAGTTAAGCGATAATTTTATAATATTTGAATCCGGAGATAAAATTTTGGTGTAGAGGTTCATACTAGTGCATGAAATGTTGATATAAAGATAAGAATTTGTTATTGTATCCTAACTATCCAAGCAGAACTCAAACATTAAGAATTAAATTAAATAAACTGACGAAGCGTGTTTTAGATGGTGTTTTGTGCAATGGATAACACTGCATTTTCTGTTCTACGAAATTCGACATACGTTAAAGTAATGTCGGTTTTTATATGCTTTACTTTACAGCTGTCAGAATTAACTGTGAATTATTTTAATGTCATAAAAGAAGAGCAACTAATCAACATTATCTTTTGGATAAATATTGGGTGTCTGTGTTGCGATGAAATAAATACGTTGGGTTGCAATCCCTCATAATAAGGGCAGCGTACATAAATCAAACAAGTAGACACTCACTGTCGGTTCCTTTGATATCAAAATACCGATTTTGGTGACCTTGAACGGCTCTTGGGGGTACTTTCACTTATCACATATGATTGGTAGCAGAGCCAGTAACTGGCTCTGATTGGTAGAATTTTGTGCTGCCATCTGATAGTCGAGCTTAGAAATACCCCCGAGTTACTGTCCCAGGCACTCTAGACACGTTTCAACTTTTAGCATGAGTTTGACAGCGTACATAGATCAAACAAGTAGAGACACTCAGTGTCGGTTCTTTTGATGGCAAAATACCGATTTGAATGACCTTGAACGGTTTCTGGGGCTACTTTCCGATATTACCAACGGATAGCGCCACTACTTTGTCACATATGATTGGTAGCAGAGCTAGTAACTGACTCTGATTGGTAGAATTTTGTGCTGCCATCTGATAGTCAAGCTTAGAAATACCCCCCGAGTTACTGTCCCAGGCCACAGAATAATACAGAATGGCCTGTCGGCTTAAAATTCAGCTAGTTTTTTCTTTGCGCATGCGCGAGTTCTGGTGGTGTGCAGTCAGCTGTTTTCCATATTTTACACGTGTAATTGTGGCGGTCAATGACCCCTTATAAGAAGGTTATGTTTTTTGGGCAAGTGGTTTTAAAATATTAATTTAATATGAGTGCACAGAATAGATCTTTTGGTGGCACATGGTGTACTGTGCATTTCCATATAAATTGCATGGACTTTAAACGTACCGATTATTCCTGTTCAGTTTAAAATTTAGGCGCATAATTTTGAATTTGCCGCCTCTGCACACCACTAGGATCATGGCGGACAATTTCAAGGTCACAAAAATTGAGTATGCTGACATCAAAAGCGCCGACACAGAGAGGCCATTCTGATTTAGGGTATTATTCTGTGCCCAGGCACTCTAGACAGGTTTTAACATTTGCAATGAGTGTCTCTACTTTTTCAATGTATGTACGCTGAGTTTTATGTATGAACGCTGATAAGGGTCTCCACGTTTTGTGGCCCACCTTGTATACACAACCATGTTTACCATATTAAGTTTCCATTAAAAATTCATGTAACGAGTCACCGCAAAATTCTTTTCAAGTGACAGTCACATGATTTTTGTAAAACAAAAAATGTCACGTTGCAGCTTTATTTAAATATTAAACTTCAAAATGCCATTAGCAGAAGTTTCCATCAAGTATGTAATTTGTGGTTATAATTATACAAGTCAGGCCATACTTTCAAATTTCAAGGCATGCTTCGCAGAGATTTTTCTTTATCACTCTTACTTTCTTTTACTTCATAAAAATAGTTAGTAATCATGAATTTTTCGAACTTGAGATTTTTGCGGAAATATCCGTTTTGGTATCCTCTGATGCAGAAAAAGTTGTTTTGGAAGTTATATCTGTTTGCTAGTCTATGAGTCTGTGCCCTCTCTACAGCCCAGACGGTTTAATCGATCCACCGGTAAATTTACATCTTCGTTTTAAATATTAGAATTACATTAGGATGACCCAGTGATTAAATTTGAGTAGCCGCAAGTGGAACTGTGGCACCCTTAAACGAAAAGTGACCATCGCCCTGGCTAGCACAAACCCTCGGCAGTGAATGGCGTGGATAAAGACTAGGCAGCGGTTCTTGAGATTAAAAAATGTATATAATAATTTGGAAACAGCAACGGGCGCTAGTAGTTCACCACGACAAAAAAAAACAAATTTAGCTAACAGTCGAAAACGCATCTTTTTGTGGTTCGTTCCACCATTCTACACTCTAAAAAACCAGCAGGTATCGTGGGGCACTAATAACATGTTAAATAAAATATTCTTGACATGCTAAACTCACAGGTAAAACTAGGACTGTAGCTGATGACGCCAAAGTAAATAATACAAAAAGATTGGGTTGTGTCAACCCAAAAAAATATACAGGGTGTTAAAAAAGGGTAAAATGTTTTACCAACTTATACGTACATCTCATCAATACAAACAAAAAAGTCTTAATAAACATGGGTCCGGAAACGCTTCATTTCCGAGATACAGGGTGTTTAAAGTTTTCAAAAAAAATCCCGGTCGCTGCTGGAATAAATAATTTAAATCTAAGTACTCCAAAACATGATCCTTAGTTGCATCAATAAACCTTAAAAGTTTCACTAAAATTGGCTGATGCGTTTTTGAGATATTGGAGCATTTAGTTTTTGTCTTAATAGGTTAAGAAGCGTGGAAAAATATGGGCTTTATTTTTTCTTGAAAAAAAATCAAGAGACAAAATAGTTGCAATTTTAGTTGCTTTATTAAAAAAATATATGAAATTTGCAAAAAATCTGTTGGGTGTTTTTTTCTTGTAAAAAAAAACCTAATCGACATGCCCCATGGGCACGCCTCTGGAAGTACTGGATCAACTGTAAGAAGATACTTCATAAAGTTATAAACAAACTGTAACAATTTCATTAAAATCGCCCAAAGCTTTATCTAGATAACAATAAAGAACATATTTTAAAAAAAACTTTGAACACCCTGTATCTCGGAAATAAAGCGTTTTAGGACCCATGTTTATTAAGACTTATTTGTTTGTATTGATGTATAAGTGGCTAAAATATTTTACCCTCTTTTTCAACACCCTGTATAACAGCTGGATCGCAATGCAAACGCCCAACAAGGTGCATTAATCAAGCAAAGATACTACATTGGATATGATCAAGTTGCAAGCTAAATTCCGAAAAAACTACACAATTTAATAACTGGCTTCAATGTCTTAAAACGTGAGCAACCCAGATGCAAGTATTATCTGTTTGCATGACCTAGCACACCAGGCTAGCTAATTATCGATAGAGACCCTTTTGAAGGCAGCTATCGCCGCTCAAACAAAAGCTAAACTTTTATTTTATACCTCAAAACCTTTGTACTTAAACGTCGCATTATATGGCAGGCAAAATATGCCAAATACAAAAATTTCGCTATTATGGCTAAAGGATTCATGCACTACCAGTAGTACTGACAAAGTATTGGAAGTGGGGCATCTTTCTTTAATGCGATCCGTCTTAGACCGAGCATTTTGGGCTTACGTTTGGGAGAAAAATGTACCTTCAACATCAGAAGGTAAAACCTGCGGAAAAACTCCGATGTGGTGCACGTCGGTGATAAAAAGGCGTGGAGAGCGTTTGTAGCATTACGTGCAAAGCTGGTCTAAAGAACAATTAATTAGCACTAAAACCCGAAGCAGAAACTTGCGTCCACCTTACGATAGATATCGGCCCAAAGAACACGTGCAGTTTGAATTTTATAGCTAGCACATTAGTCCGGAAAGCGTAGACAACGTTTCCATTGCTTTTAAAAAGCAAGAGGTGCTTTCAACTTCGACGTTCTTAGAATTAGTCGTGGGCATCAGAGCCTAAAAGTCAACTCAAAACTCACTACCCCGTACCTTGAGGTGCCACGCGGAAGTGTCCGTCAAAATTGAATCCAGCGCCTTTTACAACTCAGCGTGAAGTTTGCTCTACTTCCACCAACAATATGTAGAGCTAAGAAAATTAATCCAAAAAGGGGAGCAGGCTTCTATGCCCCACAATGAGAAAATAGGTTTCTAATGGCGAAATTGAAAATGGCCGTTACAGTACTTTACTTTTATATACTTTTCCCGTTTTTCGGGAAAACTTTATAATTATATAGTATGCAATTATCTATAGCTTTTGTTTCAACAGTTTTCTTTTGTAAGAAGTGTAGTTTTTGAAAAATCGCAGCATTAGATTTTTACAAACATTTTCTCAAAGTCCAAAAATAATAGGAACACATTTTTTAAACCTATATATTTCGTGATTATCTATAATTTTTGTCAAAATAGTTTATTGGTAAGCAGTTCTAGCAATAACAGAAGCTCGTGTGATGACCATACCTCATTTTTTATCTTACCAACATATGTAAATGCATACTACACATATCAAAATCAAAGTAAAAACACCAAAATATATGATTATGGTTTACGCCCTATCGGCTATTGTAATATTATTAATTTTGTGTAAAATAAATGACTCTATCTTATATGGGTCGGGTTTCTACATCCTAGCAAGTATTATCTTGATTTGTATAAATTATTGGAAATACATTTGCTATCAACTTAATTGTCGTGTTTTATTTTTAATAATTTAAAATTGTAAACGCTTTAAACAATGCTTATTTAACTACTGTGATTGCTACAATACTGCATATTTTAACTAAGAGGAACCAAATTCAAGTATGGCGATCCAACTTCACAATTTCGCTATTCCTCTACAATTATCCATAATTACGTAATTAAAGCGTTGCCTAGTTGATAACAATATCAGTAAGTAAATACAAGTCACATATAAAAAAACACTTAGATGACGTGTCTGCCGGAAGTGCACAAAGAACAGACGCCACCTGAAAATTAGTAAATTCAATTATATTCTTGACTTTTCTGTTGCTTTTGCTATGGAAACTAGGGCTTAACTCGAGCCCCCAGTTAGTCCCACGATTGCTGAGTCCCTCTTACTCCGTTGGCCTCTTGTAGCTTGACCGCTCCGAAATCGTCTCAAATTTAGCCGTTGTCTCACACTTAGCACGCCAACCGCTTCCCAGGTAGGTCGCTGCCTCACAGGGCTTCAATTACACTGCTCGAATATCTCGTATACAAACTCGGAAAAACAGCTAATACTCGATGCACAAATCAAACGCTTTTCATAAACCTTTGCAGAGGTGCTACGACCTAACGCAACCTACTACAGCGTACCAAAAGTATATAGAATTAATTTTCAAACACTGAATTTGAAAAAGGGCATTTATTGGAGACGCCAAAATTAAAACCACTTTATAGCTTGGCTTTCTTTCCCCAATTGTTTGTCTTCGATCTTACGTTGTTTTTCATTATTCCCAAGCCTGCTGTGATTATATTTTGTTGCACAAATCAAGCCTAACACTATTTTTAATACCGTTTTACAAATTATTATCAAGGCTAGTGCTATTTTATACAATTTTCAAATATAAACCAGCACATTTCTGGAACATTTTATAAAATAATGTTTGATATGCTTGAAATAGTATTAATTGATA
Organism: Agriotes lineatus; assembly: GCA_940337035.1. Lineage (NCBI taxonomy): Eukaryota > Metazoa > Arthropoda > Insecta > Coleoptera > Elateridae > Agriotes > Agriotes lineatus. The sequence goes on from OW679203.1 coordinate 56,432,804, forward strand.
TTATAATCATAAAGGATTAAAATGTGTTCATAGCAGTATAAATCGATTGGTTTTAAGTACTTAAAACGAAGCTTACTTGTTTACTGTATTATCACAAGTATTTTTTGCAATTATTAATAAATTTATTGCTTTTTATGTTGTCAATAAAAAAAAACATGTTCGTTTCATAAAAATTTCGAGTTGTATAAAGGTTAGATCTGGCCAAATGCAGTAATAAGTTAGAAATATTGGAAAGGATGCAGAAACATTTGTAAATGTAGGTAAATGGTAGATAATAGCTACATTGTGTTGTATTAGTTTTTCCAGGGCTAATGAATGCAATTAGTTCTTGCAAATATACATAAACAATTTATAATATTTATTATGCAAGTGGCAGATAACTATTATCTGTGGTTAAAAATAAATTATTACAAAATTCTTTAAGATTAATTCAACTGCACACTCGCAAATGTCTTATTTATTTGATTCTTGTTTGGACAGTCAAGCCGATAGGAACAAATTTAGGCGACGATGAAAACAAATTTAATATTAATCCTGTTTTGTTCAGTGATCTATATACAGAGCGGGCAAGCTTCAGAAGATTCGCCAGAAGTCAATACAAGCGCCGAATCAAACAGCAAAGACTCATGGAAAACGGAGCGATGGATCGAAGTACCCTTAGACCACTTTAATTTGTTCGATAACACAACGTGGAATATGGTATGTTGATGTTTAATTAAAATCCATACTTGCCACACATTTATGTCTTGAATTAGAGGTACTTTGTAAATGACGAATCCTTCAAAGAAGGAAAACCATTGTTTATTGAAATTGGTGGAGAGTGGACTGTGTCTGGTTACGATGGAATAGCAGGTGTGTTTGTAAGAATAGCAAAAGAGCACGATGCAATGGTGGTTGCAACAGAACATCGCTATTACGGATCAAGTCTGCCATTTTCCAAGTAAATATTTAAATTCCTCTATATTTCAAAATTCCCGTTTCAATTATTTCAGAGATTTTTCAACCGAAAACATGAGATATCTTCAGTTAGAACAAGCTTTAGAAGACTTGGCTTACTTTATAGAACATTTTAAATCGTCCACCCCTGGTCTTAAAAATAGTAAAGTAGTAGTGCATGGTTGCTCGTATGCAGGAATGTTAGCAACCTGGTTACGATTGAGATTTCCTCATCTTGTAGACATTGCATACGCTTCAAGTGCTCCTTTGGGCGTTGGATTAAATTACCCAGGTAATAACTTCGTTTAATACAAATAGGAATGCTACATATCAATTTTACAGAATACTACGAAGCGTTACACGATGTTTACGCTAATGTAAGCATAAGCTGCATAGGTACTATAAGGGACGGATTTAATACAGCAGAAAAGTTGCTAAAAACTGACGATGGGCGTAAAATAGTTCGAGATGCTTTAAGGTATGCTTAACACGGTAAGAGATAGGTACTTACGTTAAGATTATTGTAGAAGCTGGGGTTGTGACGATGTTGATGATATGAGTTCTGGTGAAATTCTCTTTACCATGTTGGGAGTTCTAAACGTCCAATATGACTCCCAAGGGTTTGAAGAAGTTAGTTGTCTCGCAATGTTAATGGATTCTGACGATTTAAGTCCTTTCGAGCGATTGGCCAACATGGTTGTGCTAAAGTCGCAAGCGCCACCTGGTTGTAGTTCAGAATCGGATGAAACAGAAGAAGAAGAACGAAATAGTAATATAGAATAATAGGCTGAATTCCTGTGTTTTATATATTCACAAATGCAACTTGCTTTGTAGATCGTGCTTGGAGCTACCAAACGTGCACAGAAGTAGGCTTCTTCCAAACATTAAGCAGAGAAAATTCACGCCACCCCTTTGCTGTTGATTTGACCATCGAAGAGTCTGTTCAGGATTGTGTAGAAAACTTTGGCGAAGGGTTAGTTTTATTTTCAACGATATGTTCCGATTAAGTTGAAACTAATTAAGCTTAAATCAGGATAACAAAGGAACTAATTCAAGATGGAATACAAAGGGTTATTCGACGCTATGGAGGACGAAGACCTAAAGTGACTAAAGTGCTAACCGTGCAAGGATCAAAAGATCCATGGAAGGTCTTAGGGAAGTTTGAAGTGGAAGATTCCAAAGCGCCAGTCCTTGTTCTTACAGGTAATACGCTAACTGATTGATTAATCAAAGGGCAGCTATTAACTTTGGCAGTTTTAAGGTTCTCACTGCGTCGATACTTCTGAAGGAAGCAACGATCCTCCAGAGGTCATCGAAGCTCGAAAAAACATCAAAACAATTTTATCTAAATGGATCAACGAGTCGTAGAAAAAAATTTATTTACATTTTTACTGAACACTCGTACCTTAAGAAGTAAGTAATGCAAACCGAATATATTGGTTTCGATTTTATGTCAATGTTTCTATAATTAACTGTTTTTTAATTATTCTTACTGATTGTACGTGTCTATAGCGTGAGTTAGATATGTTACATGTGCTCTACTCTTATAATAAATCGATTTCTCAATTTTGAATAGGATGTAGGAGTTGTACTTGTACGCTTATTTTTATAGGTTACATTTACTCTTGTCAAAAAATCGATTTGGAAATTCTATATAAACATAATATAACAAAGCATAAGTTAATAAAAAGGATATGTACGTCATATTTCTATATTATTGTCAAAAAATCTTTAGATAGCCCATGTTAGCAACTATTTTGCTAAAATTATTTTATTTACAGCTTATCCATTATGACTATAAAAATGGACTACTCTTATTAATAAAAAACCAAAACAACCAAGTCAACATTTACACGTTTCGGACATTTTCTGTTCTTGATAAATATTCAAAGTAACCACCTTCTCCCTGACTACATAATTGGGTTAATTTTTAAACTTATCAATCGCTGGCTGCAAGAAATGACAATAGATTGACATTAAAATATATATTACAGTGCAACTTAAGACATGACTTTTATATGACTCTCGTTTCGGCAGCAAACCTAGAATGGAATTTGATCGAGTCACATTATAATGCATGAAATCGTTTGCAGATGCCATCTTGGAATTTTGCGGAATTGGACGCCATAGAAATTGTCAGTCATGCATATATCCAAGTTGTTAAAGCGTAAAGAAAAGGAAGTTGCTTTGACATAATACAAATTTGTAATAAAGACTAAAGTTGTGGAATTTATTTCCAATAATTGTATAAAAATAACATAAGAGGACAGTTTCTTGTACTGAAATAAATTATTGAATCTTTAAAGACAATGTATGTAAGTAATTGAGATGAACTCAATACCAAACCCGCGACGTGTACACGAAGCGTTTACAGCATAACGTATGTATTTTAATTTCAAAAGTGAGGATAACGCACACATAAGCAAAGCTCACGGTACTTAGGAAATATACATATAGGTCGCTATCAAATCAATACATCAATAAATGACAAATCCGGCATAAACCGTAAAAATATGGTCACTTCATGAAGCTATTCACGCTAAGCGCTTCAAGCTATTTACATAAATTAAAGCAAATTTGTAGCTGATTTGTTGAATCCAGCGTCCTACGTAAACGAAGTCAATAAAGAGATCAAAATCGCAAATAAAAACTTCAGTTTAGAAATCTAGACTCAACTTCTGTAAATTCATAAAACTCAGATACAAAGATCCATAAATACCAACAAAAGTCCTGTAACAATTAGAGGCAATTAGAATATAGACGCGGAGCGCCTTTAGGGAAAACTCACTTCAGGTGTAGATCGGCTTAATGATCCGATATCTAGTTCCACGGAGGTACTAACTTATGGCACTATCTTAAATAGGATGAGAATGCGTAAATACAATTTGTCAAAATGTTCTTTTACGCCAGGCCTCACCAAAACCTCTAGCTCCCGTAAATCCACCCAAAAGTTGTCTTTGCCGGGTTCCATTTAACTAACCACGATAATCATTGGGGAAAATATCACCAAATCACAAATATCCCTCATAGAGGCGAGAGACAAAATAACCCCCCCCCCCCCTTAAAATTAATGGTTTGTTTTTACAAATTCAGCCAGTAGTTCTTCAATTGAAACACAAAAGTTTGGTGTTTTATCATCACAGGAGGACGAAAAAAAAATCCAATAACAAAACGCCTGAAACGGCCAGACACGATGTGATAAGCTAAGTAACGGAAATGACCTTGCAAGTCAGTTCACACAAGTGGGACAAGAAGCATTGCATGTGCAGGTATCTACTCTTAACAGATACACCAAAAACCATTAATGACATTAGCATATATCTAGTAACCTATATATATTGTAATGAACTGGGGGGAAATTTTACAATAACGAAGTGTTTTCATATTAGTGCAGTTTTGTTGGATAGACTGGAGAGGTTTAAATTATTTCCTAGCGTCTCTGGAGATGATAAAAAGTGTTGAGCAGTGCATCTAGTTTTTTTATTTGTGGTCCAAATAAGAAGCTTCTGCTTGAAGCCCAGTATAGGCAGCAACCATCGTGCATCGCAGCAGAGCCCTAGCTGTGAACACGGGAGCTGAGATTATAAGCCGGAAGCAGCGATCAGACGACGAGCAGCACATTGGCGAGTGATCAGAAGGCTTGCAGCATGGGCTAGCTGATAATTAAGGGGCCCAGTCTTCGAGGGAGTTGCTGGTGGCCCTCTAAAGGCCTAAACATCTGTTTGCAGAATATTAAGGTCAGAAGCATATTTTCCTATAACAGCGATTTTTTTCGGTGGCATCCTTTGGGTCGTTATGTTTTTAACGGCGTTGTTTACTTACTTTATATCACATATGCAACGCATTGATATGTAATAGCATTTGCAATTGTAAGAAAATCATAACAATTTATGTAAAAGCCAGTATATTAGCAAATAATGTTACATATTTCAAATTAAAAATTGGCAGAATGTGACAACTCAACCTACATGAGATAGAGTCATTAATCTTTCAACAATAATTTAATAATAAATACAAAAAGCCCAGCCGTCTTTATCATAAAAATATATAACGTTTTCAAAGGGCCACGTAGGAGAATTGGTTTCTAACCAAGGTCGTGCATGCCACCATAATTTTGATTTTATTAATTTCTGCATAATGGTATATATTCTTGTATTTTTAGGTTGCCTTTTAATGTTCTTTACATCTTATGCCTTCTTACACCGATTGATGAAATTAACACTAAACGCTGCATAAAATTTTTGTAACGCCTCGAAACACCTCTGTATCTAAGCAAATTCACAATCTTGTCTTGACGTTACAATATTAACCTGCCAGTCATAAATTAGATGAATTTGTCATAACGAGCACCAATATTGAATAAAAAGCTGACCGCATTCCTGCCGATACGGTTTTATTCAATTACTAACCCCTTTTAATCAAATTATAGTTATTGCCAATCATGTCTTGTATAATTATTAATGTTTAATAATGACTTATTGCTGCAATAAATAGAATACCAATTTTGGGCTTATTTGGATTTTTCTGTCATCTTCATGCGTTAGCACAGCAACCAGAATTGCTGTAAGCAATATACCATTACAATACATTAGCGTTATCAAACGAAATTATTTTTTATATTTCAAATACAAACGCAATTTCTCTGTAGTTCTACTAACAATGGCAGATTGTGATCTTTTGGAAATGACTTGGTCTCCTTTTTTTTAGAAACTCTTTTTTACTTCCTTTTACAATAAAGGAAGTATTGTATTCACGCCAAAAATTCGGAATTGAGTTTCAACAGATCTTCACGTTTAATTAAAACAGGTATGATGTTGAAACTTCATATATAAGTGTTATGTACTATCTAGATGCATAACCGGAAGTATTGTGTTTACTCTTGCGATTTTTCAGTTTTTTTCAAAAACGGCTCCAACATTATATTTTGATTACATTTTTAATGTGCATTGATGTGAGATCGATTATTTTTGTTTTTTTTTCTTTTTTTTTATTAACTCCTATTTTAAATAGAACACCCGGTATATTATTACATTTTTGAATTCATATTAAAATTTTATAGAAATTTTGTCTATTCAACGCTTTATTTTGCACGGTTTCTTTAAAATTTTGATTTTTTGAAAGTTTTTGACAAATGCTTATAAATCAAAAATCATTCTTTTGGCTAATTATAAGATCACTGTAAAAGGAAGTTGTGTGCGTGTATGGCACCAGATTATTGTTACAGGGATTGTGGATAAATTCTTTTGATATTCCTCTTAGTGGGAATTTCTATCTTTTTCCTTGCGCAATCATAAGTGGCCAGCAATATTGTGTATTCTATAACTGTGTGCCTGATTTAGATAGAAGGAATTTGGAAGATACCAATGGTGGCTCGTGATAGTTGTAATTGTAAAGATCTTAGTTTTAACAATTACTAAGCAAAAAATAATAATTAATGACTCACCTACATTCCGGCGACGTTCTAATCCAAATAAAACAATAATTTTTAATTTTAATAATCTCAAAGAGAACATCATATGCGCAGAACAAAAATTATTCAAAAACACAAAATGTACATAAGTGTTAAAAAACGAAACACGATAATTCATGTAATAATGGAAAAAACAGAGCATGCATCACGTCTACAAATCGATTTGTTTGTTTTTTTGTAAATGTCTACACAAATATGTCTTGTAAAACAGCGAGTTCCAACTTTATTTTGCAGATTGAAATTTATCTAAGTATTTTTAATTTTAATCTTTCAGCTATCGGGATGGGCTTTTAAAATTAATGTTAAGATTGCGAGTTATCAACTCTGTAAAGTTCCCACTTCACTTTTTATTGTTCTGCAAACAGTTATACCGATAAGAACTAATTTAATGTCAAAACACTGCTCGGAGCTCAAATACATCCTTTTTCAATCTCAAAGATTGCACAACATTTGCATATAGGCGTCTGGCTTGACTCTCGGATTGCATTACATTTCAGGAGTCCGGTGTTTATAAATAAGACAATAATCCTGGGAGTTTAACGGCTATTTCAGCTGCAGCGTAAATTGAAATGAGAAGAAGGCTCACGTGACATGTGCGTAGTAGCGTTCCAGCTGGCGGACGAGTCCAACATGCCGAACAAGGTGTGGCCTTGTAGATGAGATCTAGGAATCAGTAGCGTAATGTCTAAACGGGGTGCTATTTAATTATTTAAATAAATGAAATCTGTATTAGTAGCAGATTTCATTTTATTTTAAGCTTCTACCACAGTCCAAAGGACGAAGCACAGTCGAAAGACGCTTGTTTTTACTTTCACTTATTGTTTGTTCTTGTCCAGTGTCCAGTCCCGATTTTAATTAAAAATTTTGCCGCCACTGATAATTCTACGGCTGCACATGTGACGTCATGCCGTGCCGTCTTCTCATTGTAATCCACCTATACCTAGTTAGCCTGCGCATCGCATTGAAACTGCTAGCGTTTTGCTTGGGCTCTAGTTCCGATCGCCTCAGAAGCTGCCAGCCCATCGATGCTTTGACAAGAGCGAGTGTCTTGACACATAACTCATCTTATGTTGACATAGTTCGTGCATATTTTTTTATATGTTTTAAGCGGTATCGAATAGCTATCTAGGGATTTCATTACTTAAACCTTGTTGTATTATAACAAAAGAACAGCCGTCATTGGAAAATATCTTAGCAGATAATGACAGAGTACTATTGCTGTACACGTGAATAAATAGAAAATACCCATGATGCTATTTGATCGAGTACTAGAGCCGTTTTATGTCTCGCCCTATTCGCCGTATTGTATGTTAATATAACGGGTGTTCATAAACAGTCGTCATCCCAGTTGCTTTGAAAAACAAAATGTTATGTCTTTGATTAATTCGTGCAACACAATGAAACGTCATTGAGTACTGTCATAGCGCATTTTTTCTCAATTTTAATAGACATACGTTTCTGAAGTCAAAACCTACTGGGATGACGACTGTTTATGAACACCCGTTAGAAGGAGATTATGTTGAACCATGATAGTAAATTTTGGTTTGTTTATACTGATGTTTTAGTTCTAATTCACTTTTCTATTTTGATTTATAATGAATTATTTCAAATATCATATTTTCGTTTAGACGATTATTTATGAGTATTAATGCGTAATTTTGTAAAATATTTGTTACACATTACTTTATCCTTGATATCGTAGTAGTTTAAGCAGGAGGTTATCATAGCAAGAAGTTTGTCAAACATACACTAATTATATCTTTTAATTGTAAACAAAAAGTGTTTTTAAATCCATATATAACAAGTACAATCTTTTAAAATACATCATTAGTTCGTGATATTTTAAATCATGTTGACAAGCTATGCTCTCGCAACGTTTTTGTTTTTAATACTGTCCATCAGTGTAGTTCATGTAAGTTTTCAATACGAATAATTACTGCTACCTTCACTAAAATAAGGCATATTTAGATAAATACAACTGCTTCCAATGAAGACACCACTGATGATGCGTTTACAGCCCCTGCTATTCAAGTAGCTAAAAATGATACTACCTACCCTGATCACTGGTTAACGGTACCCTTAGACCATTTCAACCTATTTGACAATAGGACCTGGCAAATGGTGAGTGCAATGGTTAAAGGTAATAGTTTCTAGCATAATCTAATTTCAGAGATATCTAGTTAATCGTAAATTTTATCAAACTGGTGGACCAATATTTATTGAAATAGGAGGCGAATGGACGATAAGGAATTTGAGTGCTTCCATGCCACAAATAGCAAAGCTTGCGAGCAAACATTCGGGTATATACTTCGCTACGGAACATCGGTACTACGGAAAAAGTTTACCGTTTTCAGAGTAATATTTTAGTAGCTCGATGTTACTTACAACTTATCTTTGTTATTTTAGTTCTTTTACGAGCAGGAATATTAAATATCTTCAAGTAGAACAGGCTTTGGAAGATTTGGCGTTTTTTATTGAGAATATAAAATCACTCTATCCTGATCTAAAGAACAGTAAGGTTATAGTTCACGGATGCTCGTATGGAGGAATGTTGGCAACTTGGGTACGATCGAGGTTTCCACATCTTGTGGACATCAGTTATGCATCTAGCGCTCCGGTAACTTTAGAAATAGAATATCCAGGTACGTTAATGATTTTCATTGCAAGAAAATTATTATGAGCTTATTCCTCTTTAGGATACTATGAAGTAATCAATGAAGTTTATAGTAACGTGACAGTTAGCTGTATTGACACTATAAAAAAAGGTCTAAATACGACACTTAATTTATTAAATACTAGCGATGGACAAAAAATAGTGAACGCTGCTTTGAAGTAACGGATTGTCTTTTAATATATTTAATAGATTCATAGTCCATCATTTTAGAGAGTGGACTTGCGGCAATCTTGAAGAAATGGACTCTTTTACAGTAATTTCAAAAATTATTCAGGTGTTAAACGTTCAGAATGATGCTCACCACTATGAAGAAGTAAGCTGCCTCGCTCTAACAATGGACACAGACGATATCAGTGCTTTTGAAAGATTGGCCAGCATGGTCGTTCTTAAATCTCAAGACAAGGGTGGGTGCAGTCCTGATGGATCGTCCAATATCGAAAAAAAAAGCAATAACTGTACGTAACTAGAGCTTTCCTCAAACGACAATTCTTCGGGCTGCGGCTTTAACCAAAAATTGTTCGCAGGGTTTTGCTGGTTATATCAAGTATGTACTGAAGTTGGGGTTTTTCAGAGCATAAATAATAAAAATCCTAATCATCCATTTGCAATAAACGTAACCAAGGATGACTATCTAACGCTGTGTAAGAACGTGGTAGATGGGTAAGTGATTGCTTTCAATAATAAAGAAATTTGCACGTCAACATATTGCAAAGATGCGAAAAATATACAAATGCGCGTCTTGTAGGTTTACAGAAGAAATATTGTTAACTGGAATTGATCGAATGAACCGCAGATATGGAGGACGAAATATTAAGGTTACCAAACTTCTCAGTGTACAAGGAAGTCACGATCCTTGGAAAAGACTTGGAATGCTCAAAGCAGTTAATTCAGAAGTGCAAACTGTGCTACTTGATGGTAAGAACTATGTACATGGTAAACTTTTAAAGTAAATTTGTAATTTTCTAAAGGGCCCCACTGTGTTGACGTAATAGAAAGATCAGATGACCCAGAAAAATTAATTAAGGGGAGAGAAAGTATTCGAAATATAATTTCTAGATGGATAGATGAAATATCTCAAAATTAACCTTGTATATTGTAATGCAGCGTGGTGCTTATTCTGTTTTTTTTTTGGTATCTCACCTCCAAGGCTTGAATTTTACTAAATAAACAAGAAGACATTCAATAATTTGGTCTATTCATAAATAATGTACAATATATAATAACAAATAAAATTAATAAACACAAGTTCTTATATAAATTCTATAGATTTAAATTATGTATTATTGAATACCCCGGCATCTATGAAATGCCTTTGTCGTGGTCTAGACTGTTTTCCGGTAAACCTTGAAGGCTAGTCCGCGATCTACCAGCAAAGAATTACAGATTTTATTGTATACGCCGTTCGACTGTAAGTATCTACCTGTAACAAATGCCAAACCTTCAACCATGTACAAATGATTGTACAATAAGTGACGAGGTTTATTAATTGTTTTCACGCGCGGAATTATTTCGTGGAAGGTTTGACCGACTGGGGGCGGTGGGATTTTGGGATTCGCTGATTACCTGAAAACAGACGCTTTAGAGAAGCGAGCAAAAGATATGGGGGTTTTTGGGTTTTGAGGAGTACTCTACACCAAAGGTTTCCTAAGCTGGTTTGCTTCGCCGGATGAAGCGGGAGTCGCAACTTCTCTGAATAAAGCTTGCTTTGCGGGATGAAACACGTCTCCCAAAGCCTTCTTGGGCTGGAGCTCGTTTTGCGCCATAAGGCTGGGTTACAGGTTTTTTGAGCTCGGACTGCTTAGCCGTGTAATGCTTGACTTCTCTTTCTTGGCCTGGGTTATGCACTTATATACTGTGTCCAGCCTCTCACGGCCTGGTTTATTTAAAGTGGGGTTCAGAGTAGGAAAGGTTAGCGCTGAGCTTAAAACGCATTGTCTAAATATTCGAGCTCTATTTAGGTTCTCACCTGCGTCACATAATGCGAAAGCTTCAATTTTGTTGTGACAAGACAGCAAATTAAGAATATACTATATTTGAATCAAAATTTGAATAGGAGCAAATAACACACTGTTGTTTGAAGCAATCAATTTTGACCATATCAACAATAGCATTCGGTTGCTCACAGGAAAACCAAACACGATGTCAAACATAATACTCACAGCTTAATTTAATAAACCAAATAACCACAATTTTAATTTAATAAGATGTATTAGCTTTGTTAGAAACATAGACTTCTTCTTTTTGAGTTATTTGTTAGGCATTAAAACCTCACGATTGGCAAAGCCTGTTGTAATAGTCAGCTGTGTTCGCTGAGGTATTGGGGATTGAGTCTGGTGTTCTGTTCACAAAGTAGAAAATCTACCACTAAGCCACATTTCACTATAAACTTCTGATGAAAGACTTCCGGGGTTGGACCGTGTCATTATTGATGTGGAAGAACTCAACGTTTCGCCCACTTTCGTAAGGGGCTTCATCAGGTGGAAAATCAAAAGAGCAAGGTAACTCAACGTGTAAACTACGCCAGATACGAAACCCTTTGCAAGGGAATGGATAGAAAGTACGGTAACTCATCATGTAAACCACGCCGAAGGCGAAACTTTTCTATCCATCGGAAGAAGAAAGGCGAGAATTTATAGGCAAGTCTCGTTGCAGTTGAGTGACGGTAGCACTTTCTACATAGACAGAAGGGGAAAGCCTTTGTCCAGTTTGTTACGTAATGACAATGGCTATTAAAACCTCCAAAATCATTCTGATTAAAGAAAATGTGCAAAATAGATTTTTATTTGGAAGGTAAACTTCTAGTTTACCCAATATTTTTGACTTTGTTTTTAGATGACACCACATTTTAAAAAGATAGTATCGTTTTATAGCCCAAGCAATATGTATTTTTAACTGAAAAACAATCAAGTAATTTTGCAAATTAGCACAGTTTCATATCCAGAAAAATTCACTAAATTTGCAACCTTGGTGAGTGTCCGCTCGCTTCGCCACCTTGAAAAAATAGCGTTCAAAACCAGTTAGAGTTAATCTCATGTTAATTAGAGTGTAGTTCTTTAAATTTCATAAATGCTTTCTTGTCACGCGAAAATATACTCGTTATTGGTTAGTTATTAATTAATTATCATTTATTATTTCTGAGCTTGTAATCTAGCATACTGTGTGAATGATGAATTTGTTTGTTTGTTTGTTAATGGACAAGGTCTAGGCATGCAGAGTACCAGGTACCTTAGACACCGACTGCTGTGGTCATATGGTCAAAGTCCTACTTAGAATTTTGCCGGGACTAAGGAGTTCCAACCCTAGCAAGGGATCTTTTACATGCTACACATCGTAGTAGCATGGGACCCACGGCTTTACATCACTTCCGAATGATGGCATTCTGTAGAGGCTTTCATCTGCATTTTTTATTTTTTGAAAACCTCACCGGGACCGGGAATCGAACTCACGACCCTACGATCAGTAGCCAGGATGCTTACCACTGAGCTACCGACCCGGCCAAATGATGAATTTATAATTTAATAATGATATCCGGATATCCAATGTGATAACAGTTGTATGTTTTTTAACTGGTGGGGTTGTAATAGGCAACCAGAGTGTTGTTTACATGAAGTAGAAAAATATCTTGAATATACAGTGTGTCCAAGATAAGGAGGGCCAGTATGGGGATCTCGATAATTGTAAGAGAAACAAATTTGGTTAAATGACAAGAAAGTTGCGCAATTAACGGACTAACAAAATGAAGCTTAGAAATCCTTGATATGATTTTTCGTTTTTGAATTATCTTAAAAAAGCAGAATTTAATGATTTTTTATTTTATTTTTTTCTGGCGTAAACATTAAAGTTAGAGCGAAACTGATTAAACTTTTCTATAACAACAACTAGTAGAATTAATTATGACGTTATCAAATTTTTCATCCGACGTTTCGTCTTCGGGAAACCATCAACTTCATTTTTTTAAATACGGTCTTGATATTCTGATATCAAATTTGTGAAACCCTTTTTATTCTCCATTCAATAATGTGTGTGGTACATTTGGTTTAATTACGTTTCGAGTCTTTGGAGACCACCATCAAGAAATTTTTGGATACGGACCTGCGTTCTAGAGCATTTCATACGTTGTTTTAGCTTGTGTAATTTAAAAAGAAATAATGAGCTACACTGGATGCTTTTAATCTTTAATGATCACGTATGGTCTCGGAATACAAATAATTTTCAATATCCAGTAATTAATTTATCGATTAATCTTTTTGTATATTACAAAAAATTATTTTCTCTTCAATCTGACCGGTCACAAAAGCGGTTTTAGTAACTAGAGCCAAATCAGGCGAATATAGCGTATGTTTAATTATTATGACTGTTTTTGCTAGGAGTTGACCGTTAACTTAGTTGAAAGGAAAATGCATTATCATACTGCAGCGTCAAAGCCTTAACATCTACCTCATTAAATACTTAAGGAAGCGTAGCAGTTTGCTGTAACTGTCTTCTGATCTTCTAGCCTAACTACTTTCTCTAAAAATACTGCAAACATAACATTCTTTATTGTTGATTGCCTTTCCATGTAATTGGCCTTGGGTCATCTCTATGTATACATGCACGAAACTTTTGGAGGGTTGGCACTTCGTAAAATGGTATATAAGTTTGAGCACCAGTAACAATTATGGAAATAATACGATGATCACCATTTTATAACATTTTTGTTCTTCTTCTGGAAATCTGTTAACTGATGTGAAACCCTGTAATAAACTACCTTTTTATTTTGTCATGTAGCATTTTTGCTACTGCCGAGGACCCGATGCCTAGAGACTCTCGATCTAGATCTTGCATCTATTTCAACCATAAGTTTTACGGCTTGGATATTTTGCTAGGTGGTAGCCAATTTGGGCTTTAATCTTTGAAGGCACTTTCACTCAATCCGCTCTTAGAAGATCATAACTCGAAAAGTCTTTCGTGAAAAACCCATTTTACTGAGGTACAGTTACTTCACTTTTGTTTTAACGTTTATTAGATACCCATACTTGATGTTGTGTGCATATGTATAAAAAATCATAAAGTGCATATAAGATACAAGTTCAATATATAGAGTTGGCCTTGTACACCCTAACTTAACTTAACCTTACCCACTGTTTTTAATGAATCATTCCTCGGTCGGATTCAGTTCGTCGTTCGTTTCAAAATAGGTAGGGGTTTTGCCAGTTATCGACTTCTGCTAAACTGTGCTACACCCGATACTAGGCATACTACTAATAATAATTAACGCGAAACTATAACAAGTTCTAAAAAGTGAAGTGTTTAACTTAGCGTGCGAATTAACAGTAAACCCGTGCATCAGAAGTATAAAAAATTATAATAAGAGTAATACGTTTTAACAAATTTTATATTCAATTCATTTTGTACAAAAAATACTTGCAAATTTTTAACGTAATTCTAACTTGTTTGGCTAATTTTTTGTAGTATCCAGTTAACATATACTGAAAGTCGAACGATAAGAATCCAGCTTCTTCTGTCAGAGTGGATTTTAGTTGTATATAAGCCCTCAAAATACCAAGATTTGTCCTTGTTGGTGCTGAAGACAAAGTTTTTTCGGGTGAAAAGACCTTGTATAGGATAAACTACACTGAGGCAGTATTCGTGTCTTCTAACTGCGACTTGCCCGCATTCTGAAATTTCCTCTAAGGTGGCCTTCGAACTGAAGAAAGGATTTTTTTCTTCCTCTAAAACAAAGTATACAATTTAAAGTTACCTACAATGAAAATAATGCTAAACAAAAACTACACGATAAGATATTTCCTATAATTTCTATACAGGTATATATCATTGTCAACGTACGGATATTCGATTAGCAGATAGAGAAACTAAAAAGACTTCTAGAGCCCAAGAACGATTCCGAGATCCTGAAACTTGTACCTTATTTAGCCGATGTTCGGTGGCAAAACAACCCCTGAACTCCTTTGCCGAGCTGATTCTCAATAACAAGACCATTTCTGTAATCCTTTGTCGAGCCGATTATTGCTTACACACTTCTCGACACAAGTAAATAAAAAACAATGCGACATAGAGGCGCTGTAAAATGATTACAAACAATGCAAAGAACATGGAACGAAGATATCAAGAGAATGGACGACATGAGGTTATCTAAGGTATACGGATATGGATTTCTGCCAGGCACCAGAAGACAAATACCAACATAGATAGTGCAGAAACAGCTGTGTCCTACGAGTAGCTTCTAGATTCTAGGTTACTGCGAAGGCCTAAAATCTCAGTGCCTAATCTATTTCAAAGAGAGATCATAAGAAAGTCTTTATCAAAATATATTTAGTATCAATTGTTGACGTTCTCTGTGTTACAATTATATGTACATGTTACACCCTTCAACAATTTTATTATTTTCCTATGAGTATTTAGAAAAAGAGTTAATAGTTATTTATTTAGACGCAAATGATTTTTAAGAAAATCACAGTACTTTTACCTACTATATTTTCTACGGTTCCATCCAATCACAATAGTCTCGTCTTCTCTTCCAGGAATTGGCAAAGTTGAGGTAGGTAAACAGATGGGACTAACATAGTCTGAAAGATATTTACGATTTAAAAACAGAAAAAAAAAGAGAGAAACGTTTATACCACTAAATTCAACATCACTGCCTAAACGTAACAAACCTACGTCATTCCACGAAAATATATTGTCATAAAATGGATGTGGAATCGCTTGTTCGACTTCTAAGACTTGAACGTTAAGAGAGCACTCTGACTTATCATATCTGCAACTTCCTATTAGTACTCTAAAACTAACATTAATTAGCCTTTGATTGACATTGAATGATAACAATCTTACTATTCCATGGAAGCCATTTCTGTACAGTATGCTGTCGTTAATACATATCGATTGTTGATTAATGCTCCTGCACAGTTTTGAACATAATAGGTTCTGTTTGGTTGTAATAATATAAATGCGGTTAACCACGGAAACTGCTTTTCAATTATATCATCACCATCGGAAGATTGGTCAGCGCTCTTCCGCTGGCCACATATAGTTCTGTCTGGGAGATCATTGCTGACCAAATAATTAAAATCTTCTGTGATGGGCGTAGGACCAGGTATTCCACCTTTTATTTTACAAGCAATAAGTGATATAATATCAAATCTACACTGAAAGTCGGTGAAAGAACATTAATTATTTGTAATTATAACTGACCTGTTTTGATGTGTGATAATTTGCAACAAACACGATGCGATTGATCTGCATTGTTGCTGTCACATAGCGATCTTCTGACGAATTCTTCGTCAGCGTAATCGCGTGGTTGTAGATATTGCAGTTCCAGCTCTATGCAGTCTTCTACTAACACGCATTTCCCAGTCTCATTAATTGGTGTCGAACATAATGAACTTGGTTCTGAAATATGGGATGCGTATATAAAAGGTATGTTTTGATTTCTCTCGGCAAAACACAAAGTATATAGACTGTAATAATTAGAAAGATTTGTATACTTGTGTACTATAAAAAAAAGAACAGTTTTTCTTTTTCGCACAAAATCATTGAAAATATATATTAAAGTTCTTATATGTTGAGACTCGTTACCATTCAAACAAGCACTGACCTGCCATTGGAATGATTGTTCTGATGATCCAGTCAATAAAGGAAAACGCACGAGTATAAATTGAAAGGCCAGAAGCTCCCAACATGCAACGATTACCGAATGCGACTAACCCTTCTAGGAACCAGTTGACATTTCGTTTATAATGAGACATTCTCATAAGAGGCCCCCCAGAATCTCCATTACAAGCATCGCTTTCTAGATCGCCAGCACAAATTTCCTTTTCTCCAATTCTAGGTTTTAAAGCAGCACATTCTTGACTGTGAAAGACACTTACGTTGGTTATTAGTAGAACATCTGACATAGCATCTGCAATAAATAAAACCAATGTCAATAATTATATTTTAGAAAAATATCTGAAGCATGTATATGTCGATTAAGTATCAGCATAAGAATGTTGAATTAAATATCCGAATTGATATTTTCATAAAATTATTTATATGTAGAACTTGTTACCGGTAAGCCTCCATTTACGATATGTAAAACCTTAAAAAGTTTGCAGTAGCTCAGCGTGATGGAAAGGTTCCGTTTAACTGACTGCGCTGCGCTTTACAGATGAAATCATACAGTAGCTTTAAAAACTTTATTAAGATAGCACTCGTAAAAATACATGTAAGCGGGCGCAAAAATCAAAACCGCAGGAAATATTGGATTTCAAAACATTTCTACCTTCTCGTTGTGATTTACGCAATAAAATTCGACTGTTGTCTGCAAGTAAAAGCAATATTGTTACACTTGGCACAGAGCTCTGAAGCTGTTACTGGACTGCTAACGGAGATACGCCCCAATACCTATTTCACAACACACAACTTAGAAATCCATACAGAAATGGTTGGTAATACCCATGCAAAATCTTATTCTAGGTATTCCAGTATATAAAGCACATTTAAAATTAGATAATAAATCATAAATGACTTAGCTGAGTACTGCAAAATAAGTTAGGCAGAGGCTGAGCCGCCAAAGACAGCGGGTTTGTAGCTCAACAACAGAGCAAAATCTCGGTGGTTCCATGGGCTGAACAACTTCAAACATACACGCTATGTAGGGGAAACTTCTCCAGACCTTTATTTGAAAAATATAAAGCTGTAGTTTAAAAATGTCTACGAGCAGGCAGTGTAAACCCACACGCGATAAACGAAAACTTTCTCTGAAGCTTTGCCGGGATGCCGGAGGGTTGCGAGACGATATATTGATATACAGGGCGTTGACAGCACAGTTAATATGCTGGGTGTAGCAGGACACGGTACAGGATTTTCCTTTAAATATACCCATGGTACCATTATAATTTCAAATGTGTAGACTGCAATATTGGGAAGCTAACTATTCGAAAATCGCTTTAATTTGCCTAAAATTGGCACTGTAACGTTTCCCCATACTGCAATATTGCAACAAAATAATATTCCGCATGCAACCGCATGTTCGAATGCCTTTTGACAACTACTCACTGTTGACTGTTCTCCGCGACCTAAAACCTTGCCGGGAAAAGCAGTTCGACTCGACTCGACAAATTACGCAACTTTCTCTGGACCGTGCGTTCAAAAGCCAACGGCGGCGAAAATTTCTACTATTTTAACAAACTGACAACAATTTTGAGTCCGCACATTGACTATTTTGTATGATTATGCGCTATATGTAACTGAGCATCCGTATACGGACACAAATGACGAGCTCGGTAGCTCAGTGGTAAAGTATTCTGACTACTGATCTAAGAGTAGCGAGTTCGATTTTCGGTGTCGATGTAATTTTTAAAAATAATATGAACAGATAAAAAGCGCTACAGAATGCCATCATTTGGAAGTGAAAATCCATGGGTTCCATGTTACTACAATGTGTAGCATGTAAAAGATCGCTTGCTAGGGTAGGAACTTCTAAGTCTCGGCAAAATTCTAAGCAGGACGTTGACCATATAGCCACAGCAATTGATGTCTAAGGTACCTATGCATGTCTAGATATTGTCCATAATGAAAACCAAACAAACAACATGGACAGATATGAGATTCATTTATATCACTTAGAAGTGGCGTGAACTGCCACGGATTAACTTATTACGAGGTTACAAAAATGTGCCCACTTAATTTTCTTCCTGTCATATCGCCTGCCTCCAGCCGATTTGGCATCAGTGCCGATATGTGATCTTATATTTCGTCTACTCCAGGTTTATTTTTAACTATCTGTCAAATAACATTTCTTATTGGCATGCATAATGTAGCGATGACCATTCTTCCACTTTGTATATACTCCTCATTCATGTATTACAACATGTATTATACATCAAATCTCTTTTTTAAAAAAGCGATAAAAAAGTGGACAACCATTTAAAATATGGTGCTTTAAAATGTCATTGACAGCACCAAAAACAATTCACCTATCAACCGAGAAAATCTACAGTCGATGCCCTGTTTGCCAGTTTGCCTGATATGCAATGCTGAAATGACCATTGAAAATAAAGAAACTTCTCTATTCGAGCACGGCCTATTATGAAATATTACAAAATACAGCAACAAAACATGTCATTGAAGCATCTACAGTAGGTTGAATTAAAACTATGTTAGAGAGTAGAGTAATAATCGCAACAATAGGAATTCACAAGCTGACAGTGATGGCCCCTCAAGACTGCACCCAAGGATATTATCTCATTTTTTGTTGCCACTGGTAGTTGATAACATTCTGCATCGAATGAGGAAGGGCGGCTTCAATATACAAGGATGACCTAGCGGTAGAGGTAAGGGGAATATTTGATAAACAGATTGTGTAAGAAGTAGCAGTTTAATAATAATCCATATAAAACGATGTGTCTACCATTCACAAGAAAGGGAAACGTCAGGCAATTAGGGAATCTCATTCTAAATGGAGTAAAGTTGGATTTTTTTAAATCCGCCAAATATGTAGGAGCCATCCTAGACCAAGAACTCTATGTCTTTATGGTATTGCCAACGCCTTTCGGAAACAACACCGGGTGTAAAACCATATATAACATATTAGTTATATACATCCACAGTACGGTTCTTAATTCAATAAGCAAGTCCTTGGTTCGAATCCATGGATAAGCAGAACTTTTTCCGCAGTGCACTGGGTCGGTACTGAGCCGGGTAACCATTTGACGTTGGGATACAATTAACGTCGCTTTCTTCTGAAGACATGGTCTATGAGGTAGAGTAACAAAACTACACGCAAAACATATACACACACATGACTTACAACTTAGAGGTAACACAATAGGCTCATTGAGGCCGGAGTACGCGTGCACCCGGTTCACCGTTTACAAAAAAAAGAGATCTTTAATTACCTTTGGGGCCTGCGTAGTGGTCCAAAACCAACATCAAAGCTGGACAGGAGAAGCTGAACAAGCTTCACAAAGCTGCCTCTTTGTGTATCGCTGGAGCTATATGTTCCAGTCCAGTTTACTTTAATAATAGAGACAAGAGACAGCATCTATAGGATGCAAGTAGGAAACCAAACTATTTCAATAAACATATATGGAAAGTCTCAAAAAAAAAATTTAAGAAGCACCTGAGCTTAACATAGCCAAAAACAAAATGAATCCGAAGTCGAACTTCGACAGGAAATTTACTATAGCCCTCAATCCCTCCCAACAACAAGTGAGTAGCAACCAAGCTTTCCTTTAACCGACCAAGGTACAATAGTCTGGTATACCTACAGTTCGAAAACAGAGAAAGGGGTAGGAATAGACCTACATGGTCCTGGTCGAAGAATTTTAAAGAACATATAAAGAAATTGCATTAATGCATTTTATCATGTAGTAACAACTGCTCTCTAGTTTCTGAACGCTGATAACATATAATTAAAATTAGCATGGGAGTGAGAGACACACTTAACTACTTTACAAGAAAGTAACACAGTTGCTCTAAAATGGGTTCCAGGCAACATAGAAGTAACAGCAACGAGTTAGCAGATGGACGTGAATGCGACTACCACCGAATTGAATTTACATCCGACTTGAACTACTGTATGCGTGAACTACCACCGACTTGGTTTACAACCTTGCCAGGAAGGGTACCAATACTGTATTTATACGACCAAAACCATTTTGTAGAATTTCGATCACTTATTTACTTGAATAACTGCTGTATAAACAAACAAAATCTTAAATACTGGGGTGAAGTGTCCAAGTTACAACACGCGAAGAGCAATTGCTTAAAGCCAAATCCCAACACGAAGATAATGAAGCATTACATCCTGGCAGAAATTAGCTTAATATGTATACAGGCATCGATTAAATAAAATCGATTTAAGACATGATCTGTAGCTTCTATGTGGAAGACAAGAAAACAGAAAAAATTCTTATCCGAGTGGGACGCAATAGCTCGCAAACGACGGCAGCGGTGGAGTATTGTATACCTTTCGACCATTAACATAAAAACAGCTTCTCCAAAAGAGAGACTGCAATATATGATTAGGCGTTGATCTTTTTATAGCAATACATCTTGTAGGTGGCACTACAAGACCTGACGGTTCCAGCTAATTAACCCTAAGTAAACCACAAAACTTTACTTACCTCAAGAACGAAGCGCCTAATCGAAAATTGTCAATTACGACTTTCTTTGCAAAATTTAACTGCCTAAGATCTAAAATATATTTTCTAAAAAAAAAATAACGCACAATCGTAGATTCTTACTTATATTAAACGCCACTGGATTGCATCAGTTATCTGAAATTTTTCTGATTAGTTATATTTAATTAGACATTTAAGTGCATTAAATCTAAAAAAAATAACACTCTTTGTCTCGTTAAGCAAAAATGTTTGAAAAAACATTTATAAGAATTTTTGCCTTATTTTGAAACATAGCATCTCCAATTTTTGTTTGTCGTCGATTTTTAAATATCCGTTGTGTCCTTGAGGATTTCGTGAACGGTAAGAGATGGAAATTCAGTTAAATTAGATAAAGTATTCAGTACTACAATATTAATTTTCCAGTTATCGCTTTTTTGGTATAATTAGGAACAGTAGAGGATTTCCGTATTGTTGTCCAATTTTGACGCACACTGTACAATCGCATTTGTACAGATTTGGCGCGTTCTCCAGCGGAGGCTTAACTCAGGTGTTCGTTTTCGATTCGGTCTGTAAACGCGAGTGTCGTTGCAGACGCTCGATTCGAATAAGAATTATTTCGCTCGATTTCAAAGGCTGCGCGAACAGGAATGAAAGAGAATACGTGTTGTATCTCGCTTGGATATCGATCGGTAGTTTTTAGATGCAAACGAACCCTTCCCCGGCATTTTTCGGCTGCAGCGTCGCTCCAACAAGCATTCTGTTACGAACTTTGGTCGTATTAAGAAGCAGTTTTTAAAGTGTGGTGTTTTGCACCCCCCCCCCCCTCCCCCCAGCTCGTGGCGTCCCCTTTATTTCTCAACACCCTGTGTATGTTGTCAAGCTTGTTCATAGGATCCCGCCTATCTCACTGAGAGTTTCAGCGTGGTTTTTAGCTTGTTCATGAGTATTTAAAGCAAGCAGTGACATTTCCCGGACATGATTTGTTATTGTGGCACTCTTCCACCCCTAGGTGTCTTAAAATCGGTTTTGTACTGTAACATACCCAAAGGGTTTTATATAAAAGAAAACTGTGTTTTTGTTTTGTAGTGAAAATGAAACAAGAATGCTAATATTTCTATGTTTACTATAGCAGCACTTGGAATGCTGAACATTTTGACTATTTACACCGAAGCTCTATTTTTGACTGTTTACGCCATTTCAATGTTAAACACGATGTTCTGGACTCGCTGTACACATAGTTATACTGATAGAAGTAAGCAGCACGTACATTAAACTTTTACTTACCCAATTCTGTTGTACCCCAACCGATAACAGACAGTTGATCATAATTTGTCAATGGAGGCAAACTCTTGTGAGGCAAGCAGATTGGTCGAATGTATTCTAAAGAACAGTTTAATTAGAAACATATAAAATACTGAAAAATTACAAAATATGTAGTTCTTACATTTACTGAGCATGGAATAGTGACAGGTGAAACCTTAATGGCATTAACTGGGGCTAGTTTATGTAAAATAGTGATGATAATAATAATAATAATAATAATATGATGCTGATGAGTCCCGAGTGGTGTAGCTTGAACAAGCTTCCACGTTCGATCAGCAGAGTTAAGCAACGCTGTCTCTGGTCATAACTTGGATGGGAGTTCCACGGCTGCATCTCTCGGCGCCTCGTGGTACGGCTATCACGGAAAAAAGTTGGTCCCGGCGGTCATACAACATCATGACAGTCGTTAGTGGGGTTGGAAGTCCTCATAACTGCACAGCGACGCCTGTAATTGGCCTAACGGCTGTTGGCTGAGTGCAAATTAAATAAATAAATAAATAAATGATATGGTTCTCCAGTACACCCAAAACCAACAGATAGGATGAACAAACTTCGAAAGTAAAGTAAATGAGATCAGAGATCGCTCACAAGATAAACAGACTAAATGAAATTTAAAAAAGGAAAGTAGTAGCAAAAAGTTCAGTATTAGAAAAGAAATCCCCTTTGTTAACAACAGTAAATATATGCGAATAGGGGCAGAGAGTGACTTGGAAGTAATAACGGACAAGGAAAGAATGGAGTTTAAAGAGGCAAATAAATTTCTAGAAAAGGGCGCGATAACAACTAATAAATATGAAGAAAGTAACGAGATGGAAACATAGACATTGAAAGGAAATCGATGTACCGGACCATGAATACAATTTTTACGTCAAACCTTGTATTAAGAAACACAAATATTAGATTATAAAAGCAGTGTTAAGATCAACGCGAGGGCTGCGAAACTTCTAATGAGTAAAATTTGCCAAGAAAGACTACTAGGGGTAAATAAGAAAGACAATAGGAAAAAACAGAAGTAGGATTGGAAAGAAGAATTATACAGAATGCCCGAAACGAGAAGTTACAGTTACAGTTGCTAGGGTTTTTAAGGGGATGACAAATGATAAAATAGTAAAACATGAAGGGAGCCAAATGATAAAAGAAGATAAAGACTATGGAAAAGGTGGAACAAAGCGAAGATTTACTGGAAAAGATAATGGACTAGGGGAAGCAGGTCAGAAATAAAAAAGTACGGAAGGATGTGGCACTGGCCAGGCTATGGGGCTGAATGGTTGGTCAACATCCTCTTCTAAGATCTTCTGATGTTTTTATCCAATAGTTCTACCGTTCTATAACCCTTTCACTCTCAGTTCAATCTGAAAAACTGCAGTTAGAATGTATAACACCGTAATACTTCGACATGGTAACGGATGACTTGTGAGAGTTTGGTTGCGTAATAACTTGTCTGATTCTGAGCAACCAGACTTGGGCTTCATAGCAAAGTATTGGTCTGATAACGGTAGTGTGCAGCCACAAGACAGCGTTTAGTGAATGTCCCTAAAGAGGCAACTTTAAACTGATAATAGATAATGCAAAATATATATAGGAGACACCCGACAGAAAACTATACAGGTAAGCTATGGTAATAGAAGCAACTACAGATATCCAAATGCATGATATGTAAAAATGATGATGCTATTATAGTGGTAAAAGGTTTTTAAAACGCTCTGTAAGTTTTAGTCAATGATAAACTCCTGAAAAATTTACAATTTACGCTCTATACCTTATAGAAACCGAGCTTTTTACCTGTAAAAACAACTGCATTAGCCAGTTGAAGAAGAGCAATATCGTTTTGTTTCAATTTACTGCTGTATAGAGGATGCAAAATTATTTTTTCTATTTCAACGCTTAAAGCCTTATCGGCAGCTTCACCGGTAGAATAATAATCCGGATCCGTTCTTATGTTCCAGTCACCTAGTATTACGCGTATGCTAAAATGCAGTGACTTAAAATGCAATTATATTTTATTAGATTGAACACTTACGATTCTGGTGTTTTGCCTAAAGCGCAATGGGCTGCAGTTAACACAAATCTTTCGTTTATTAAACTCCCTCCACATTTAATTCCTTCGGGTTCGTTTTTCGTAGCTGCGTAGCTCAAAGCAGCCATCCATGGGAATTCCCCAATCTCTGTTTGTTGGCCATTGAAAATCTGATTTACAGGTTTTACTCGACCACATACGGATCTTCCTGGAAGCTGAGAGGCAAGGTAATAGCTCATCACTCTTGCGTTCTTCTTGCCAGATGATTTACAGCACACAAGTGTTTTACCATCACTATCCCAACCACAACTGTTACCTTGGTTAGCCTCTGGACATTCAGAAAGGTACGTGCACTTTCCTTTTCCATGCAGGCATGGTGCGCCCCATGCTAGAAATTGAAAAACCAAAACTATCACATCAAGAACATGATTATCATCGTTATTAACTTCAAATGTCCACTTGAACTCGCAAACTTCAATTATCAATCACTAACGAAGGCATATAAAAATGAAAGTTTGAAAACCACAATACCGAAATTATCTTGTTGAATAAAATATACAAGCACAGAACCGATATTGTTAATCGTAAATAGATTGTTACACGGGTTAATCGTTTTCTATTATACTTTACTAAATTACACAACAGGTTAAAGACAAAGATTACTAATTAGTTTGAGTAACCATCCAAATAATATTTGGCCAAAGACGCAGACGAGTAGTAGACCGCCCTAGAATACTGTACTTGGATGGCATGGGAAACGACCTGAAAACCTTGGGTGTGAAGAGATGGAGAAAACATACCAATGACAGGCCGAATAGCAAATGTGCTAAATTAGCTGTTTGCGATATAAAACAACGTTTGCAACACTCAAAACAGACAAGCGATAAATTGGAACTTGTGGTATTGAAAAGACGCAAAAGCCACGGCGCCAAATAGCCTATTACATGCTAAAATCCTACTTACGACAGGCTTAAAGCGTTGGAAAGTCAGCTACGTTAAACCTCCGCTCGGCTCACAACTAGCTCAGCATTGGGTACGGTTCACCTAATTTTGATAGTACGGCGTTACTGCAACTCTCTCTAAATTTGTTGTTTTACCTTTAATTTGGGCGCCACTGCAGACAAGCAAGGTAAATGTATGAGATCCACAGTATTTACAATTACTAATAGAATGTTTTTGGTGAGGCAACACTTACTTGAGTGATATCTTAGCACGAGAACGGCAGTGGAACTCGATATATCCCAAGGAAACTATATTTACCCTGGAAATTCCCAAATGCAGTAGCTACAGAAACGTTTAAATAAAGTACGTACAGATGTGTCGAACTAAATGCACTTACTTAAATGAGAACATTTCAAATATGGCATTGATAGCCCAACAATTGTAAAGAACGGTACAGTAATTCTCAATCGGTAGTTTTCTCATTACAGCGTTAGCGAATTAGCGGCACTGAATAATTTTGGGGTCCCGGAGCGACATTTGACAACACATTTTAATCCTTCAAGATCTGGAGCACAAATTCTTTGTTCTGTGTGTGACAACGTGTTCTTTTAGCGTCCAATATTGAAGTGCTTCCGTCAACGAGAAGTATTCTAGATGAATACGCGCAATTCCAGCAGTGACCTACGAAGCACCCCTTAGCGAACTATGTGTATTTCCACTAACCGAGACTCGTTATAGCCCTTACCGGTCGCGACTTGAGATCGCAAAGAAAATCTACTAAATTCTTTCATGACACCAGTATTTCAGAAAACTGCAGCTAATTGCGGATGGTTTGAAAAGGTGACCCTAACCGTCCTAACCCTGAATCTCTAAGGTTAGAGAATTTCCGTGTTGCGCACATATTAAATTGTAGAGGGCGGTCGTTGTAGCCAAATAACTAAATACACTACGCTTGTTTGGTTGCATAGCTAAGTAATATTTTTGAAACTTGTTT
Organism: Agriotes lineatus; assembly: GCA_940337035.1. Classification (NCBI taxonomy): domain Eukaryota; kingdom Metazoa; phylum Arthropoda; class Insecta; order Coleoptera; family Elateridae; genus Agriotes; species Agriotes lineatus. The sequence continues at coordinate 56,459,264 of OW679203.1, forward strand.
GAAGTTCAACTGAAAGGACGATGGGTTCTTGAAAATACGGAATTTCCATCACCGGCCAAATTCGGGATAAAATACAAGAAATTTAATTATGAGGTTTTACATAAAAATTTTATACATATGCCCTATGCCCATGCACTTATTTCTTAAACACTGAAATTACTAAAATATTTCGTTGTTATGGTTATTACTTATTAGTTATCAATGTTATAGTTGCGAGCGGTTCAGGAAACAGGAACTATATAATAGAAATGTCACCACGGAAAAGTTCAAAAACGGAATCGACTATGTAATTTAGACTATTCAATTCACCTGTGATCTGTCCAAAAGTGACCAATGAAAATCCAGAATTTGACGTTTCTTGACCAATCAAAAAATATCAGTGGATATATCTTCCTACAAGGTATGCAAGTGACTATTTTAAACAAATGTGATTTTTATTAGAAAAAGTCAATATTAGTGTTCTGTTACTATAGAAATTGCGTAGTTTGTTGCTAGATTTAGTGAAAACTAATTTGAAATAGTAATTTACGTAACAAGTATAGAAAGTGGAGCTTTTCAGTACGAGTGAGATGTTCGAGACGAGTATGTAAAAGCCACTTTCATACGAGTTTCGTACACTAGCATACAAAACGGAATACTAAATTTATCCTCGTATATAGCAAATAAGTAGAGTAATATTATTATGTACGTAACGTTTTATATGTGTTGTAACTAACCGCAAAATACTACTTTGCCGTACGAATACCGCAAAGTGCAACTTTCTGATTAATAAATTGTACGGCAAAGTAGCTCTTTCAATGCTAGTGTACGAAAATAGTAATTTACGATACAAGTGCGTAAAGCTACTCTTTAGGCACGGGTGGGGTAGAGTTAAAACGCGAGTGAGCGAGCGTGTTAGGTCCCACGAGTGACTAAAGATGCTTTACGCATGTGTATCGTACAATATTTTATCTACGATAGAATCTAAAAAATACGGTAAATATAAAAAATATTTTACATGTAAATTAGAATTACTAGCAACCGGTCCTAATTTTGAGAGTTTTAAAAATTTTAAAACACGTTGCTACTAACTACGTGCCTAAATTTTTTAAGCACGTTGCAATTATCGACGTAAACTAATGAAAACATGTAATTAAACAGTCGTTTTACAAACTTAAAACTGCCAACTAAAAAGCAATTTTACACACTGTCGAAGATAAAAGTAGTTGGGTTTATTGAATAGTCCCTCCAATGCCATTCTTAGTCAAAGTTAAGTAGAATGAAAATTTTTGCAGTGGTATCATTACTGATGTCCATTGCGCTTAGGATTAGGACTCGTGCTAGCTCACTCGTCCTAATCGAACCTAAGCGCAATCGACATTCATGATACCATAGCAAAAATATTCGACATAACTTTGACTACTCATGATATTATAAGTGACTATTCAACACTATAACATATAAGCCAATCACATTGCAGACATTTGCTTTTTTCAACCAATAATAGCAGTATATCACTGAATATTGGGCACCATTCAAAATATTCACAAAACAATGTACGTACTCAAAAAATAAATAGCCTTGTTGCGAACTATCGCTTAGCAACGATGTTCTGTCCTTAGTGATATCGGTAGGTTACGTAACACTAAACCCCAACAAACTGTGTGGCTTGTTTTAAAAATTTTACAATGATGTGATTTGGAAGTATTCCGCTGAATTTAATTGAGAATAAATAATTATATTAATTGTTGGATTATTTTTCAATAAATTTAATCGTTATGTATTAATATTGTTAAATAGTCGTCCCAAATACCACTCGAAGTGGATATATTATTTTAAATATTTTGCCATTTCCATAGAAATTATTGCAAATTTCACTCAACAAAATCACATTTAAATGTCACTCGCCTTCGGCTCGTGAAATTTTTGATGTGATTTTGTATCGTGAAATTTAAACGCAATAATTTACATGGAAACGACGAAATATTTGTCAAAAATATATCCACTGCTTGTGGTATTACCCTTGAATGTATTCGTTACCAAGGACCATAAATATAGCAAGCTTGGAAATATAGGCGATCTCATGCATTTACACTCTGCAGTGGGCTCGAAAATTGCGCGAAATTTAAAACTTGTGGTGCACTAGCCAATGACCACAATTTTGAACCCAAATTTTTCGTCCTTTTTTGGTCAGCGGGAAAGTCAAATAAACAAAAACCAGTTCTTGAATAGTTCATTCTGGCATTTTCAAACCATCCAACTTCAACCTTTTTAGCTGAAAAGCTGTGACGTTTCTCAGTCTAATTCCAACGGCTTTGGTAAGAATTCATTGCCAGTGAGCACGAAAATTGCTGTTATGAGATTACTTATATTTCCAAGCTCGCTATATTTACGGACCCCAATTTATCACGTACGTACAGTCGCGGAGACATAAACCGGGACAAGTCTTGAAGGGCTATTTTTTAATATTAGAATGTTGCAATTTTGTCTTTCTATTGTCTATGAAATCATATTTATCATGTGCCAATGAACCAAAATGATCTGATTAGTGCAATATAAGTAGCATCGAGATGGTCTATATTGTTCCAAGCCATGCACTGGGCCTATTAAGTGACTTTTGAAATGGCTTACCACAATCTGGCAACATGGCTGCTCCAACTTTTAACAAAAAATTACTAGTTTTGGTCACTAAATGAACAATCTGTCACTGCACTGTTTCTGTCAGTGTGATTCATGCCAATTGGAAAAAAATCTGTAAAATCGCTGATATTTATATCGTAGTTAGTCACTTCACCGTAATATTCGATTGAAAAACAATTCCTAATTTTGAATTTATCTAAAACAGTAATTTCTCCAAAATAAGTTGCCTGGAACCTAGTGATATTGCAGTCGGAACAAATCTCTTCATCTTATTACTCCAATCCGTCAGTTCTCTAAATGCAAAACTTCTTTCCATTTTTGTGCCACCGTTTCATTAGACAGAAACTTGAACACGCTAACATATGGAGCAACTGATTAAGCGTAAGTTGACTTGCAGCTTGATGCTCAACACTTCAAAGAGATTTGTGTAACTTATATGAACTGCCTTGTCAAAATAGTTTTTAATGTCAAATATATTTCAAACAAACAAAATTTAGGTAGGACTCTGACAGAAAAATTACGTCGATCGGTAGCGATCGTTCAACATTTTAAATGCATTTACTTGAATGCGACTACTGCGACAACGTCGAACGGTCACGATCAATAGCGGTCGATATGACCGTCCAGCACGAAATTCAATTCGACTGAAAAACTTTGTTGTTGGACGATAGCGGACGATGGTTGGCGCCAGTGTTGCCAGCATGGGCGATTTTTCGCCATTTGGACTACTCGGATAGCTCTGTTTGCTAAAAAATTTATGATTTTGCGACAAAGCGAAATCTGGGCTATTTTCCGAAAAATATTGGCGATAATTGGGCTAATTATTGAGCACACTTGATTTCAATTCTATATTTCGTAATTCTTACAAAAAAATACCGAGATGAGTGAGAAAAACTTCCCGAATTTAAAAGTATGACATGATATTACCCAAAACAAACTTCTGTATATAAGCTCGATTTTGTTATTTCTTTAGATTGGGTAAAACGGGGTGTAGATTGTAACGTTTAGTATTAACAACGTCTATAATATAATTATTTATTAATAGAAAGTACGGATTCTACATACAACGAATAACGTAAGGGATTACAATTATCTTTCAAGTTAGCTTCGAACCCTAAAAGCGTCAACGTTCACTCGCGTGCCTGTGTTCACACACACTATAATGGTCTGTTCACACTCCACGCTCCTGACATCCTCTCTTTTATAAGTTTAAGCGAGCTGGCGGTTTGACCAAGCGTCCACTTCGTGAATATGTTAGTTCCACTCCCGAGGATGACCGCTGAGGTTCCGGCTCTGGTTGCTCTGGAACTGGTAGCTGTATCTCGAGAGGCTCCGATGGGGACTCTGGATTCATTACTCTGTCATCTGTTCCTGTATTATACGGTATATAGGTTTCTGCGTAATACGGGTTTCTTACTACTGGTTCTGGGATAGTGGCTTCTGTTTTCTTTAGATTCTGGCTATTTCTTCGGTAGGTTTTGCCTCTGCCATCCGTTACTTCTACTGATCTATTATGGACGATTCCGGTAACTGTAGCTGGCATCCATTCTTTGTCTAGTGATGTTTTTACCACTACCTTATCTCCTACATTAAATGATGTGCTTGGTTTCGCATGCTTGATTACGAACGTTTTCGGTGGTCTCAAATTCGTTTGAGCGTTGGCCATTTTTGAGGTTAGTACACCACTTTTTCGTTAATTAATCAGATTGCAACTTACACCGGGTTTCGGCACCATGTCACGTTTATGTTGCGAATCACATTTTTTACAATGATAAGTGTTCTTTGTACGTTTGGTTTTATTACTTTTCTTTATTGCTCCTACTTTGGTAACTTCTGACTGTTGCATTTCTTCCAAGCGTATATTAGCCAATTCACTAGCTCGTGCTTTTGAAACAGCTGCTTCCAATTGCAGGTCTTCGGCCAGTAATACCTTCCGTACCTCTTCGCTGAGAATTCCGATAACCAGCTGGTCACGTATCATTTCGTTCTGTAAATGTTGGAATTCACACCGCTTGGCTTGTACTCTTAATTTCCCTACGAATTCTTCCACTTTTTCGTTAATCAATCACGAAGACCTGCAATTGGAAGCAGCTGTTTCAAAAGCACGAGCTAGTGAATTGGCTAATATACGCTTGGCATTATCAACTGCTTCAAATTTTCAAAAGCTCTGCTTTCTTCTTGATCCCAGTGCCATGGTTCCTTGCATTCTAATAACTTTCTCAAAACTTCAGTTTGCTTTGAAAAGTTTCGTATGTATTTACTTAAGTACGTGAATTTACCCATAACCCTTTGGAGATCTTTCTTGTTCTTTGGCTCTTGAAGGCGTACAATTGCATCTATCTTCTCTGGATCTACCTCCATTCCCCTGTTGGTGAAGATGTGTCCCAAGAACTTGATTTTCGTTTGTTCGTATAGGCATTTTTCTTTATTCAGTGTTAAACCGGCTGCTTTGAAAATATCTAGCACTTGTTTTGTGGCTCCTCGTAACTGTTCTAAGTTTTCTCCATGGATCAGGACATCATCAATTGCTACTTCCACGTTAGGTACATTTACTAGAAGCTTTTGCATTCGAGCTTGAAACACTTCCGGAGCCGATGCTAAACCAAAAGGTAAACGTTTACAGGAATACCGGCCCCATGGGGTGGCAAACGTCAGTATTTTCTGCGTTCCCCTGGAAACAGAAATTTGCCAGAAGCCCTTTCGGCAATCTAATACCGTCAAATAGTTAGCGGAATGCAGTTTTGTAGCAATTTCTTCGATCGTCTGCAATGGATGGTGTCTTCGTAGTATGTTTTTATTGACTTCAGTCAAATCTATGCAAATTCTTAGCTTTCTATTACGAGACGCGATTACCATTGGCGATACCGCTTCGGTGGCTTCAGTTGTTGGCTCTATTACTTCCATTTTCACCATATGGTCCAATTCTTTCTTTACTTCCTCTCGAATTTTGTACGGTATTCGTCTAGGTGGAAAAATCTTGAACTTTGGCTCCTCTATTAAGTCGATTTCATACACAAAGTCCTTAACGCATCCGAGACCTTCATAGAGTTGTTTTTGGTCCTTTAAGTGGTAGATTCGTTTGACTAAATTCAATGACCATGCCTTTTGTACTGTGTGCTGTTCAATGAATTTTACAAATGCTGGTGGAACATTCATATATATTCAATGTTCGCAGGTTAGGTTTTGCGTCATTCTATGTCAAAACTGACTCAAAACCTAACCTGCTAACCTCGAATTTGACATAGACTTACAGTGCTACCAACATAAACAGTGCCAACCTAATAAAAAAAATTTCAATCATTTATAGTCACTCGGTACATATATATAATCAGAAAACCTTTTACCCTAAAGCGTAAGGTGTGGAACATTCATATTTAAAGAAATTTCAAAATGGGCTTTAATGCTTTTTACAATACCATTAAGTAATGCTCTGGTCGAACGCTTATTTTCTGTGATGACTGTGGTAAATAGTCCAGTCGTTGAAGGTAAAAATATGCTATTACCTCAGAATTCTTTGAACCTTGACCGATTGACGTGAAATTTGGTGAGTGGTTAGGGGATGGCTCAAGGAGCAAAAGTGACATAGCGCCGATGTGCGCTTTTACCCTGAGAGTCGATGCCACCCCTTCTCGGGGGTGGAAATTGTTCACTTAAAATAACCCCGAAAATGGATCGAGGGACAAATTCTAAGTAAAAAAATTTCTTTATAGTTTTTTAGACAGATCAATATTTTTCGAGCTATTCGCGATTGAAAACTTAGATTTTTCGTGATAAAAATGTATGTTTTTGGACGGTTTTTCGCGAATAATTCGAAAACTTCGCATTCTATCAAATAAGTTTCAATAACCAAAAATGAAGCTTAGAAAACAGCAAAGAGATTGGTTTTTTTATGAATGCTCTAGGTCCAAAATAAACGAAGTTATGGCTCATTGAAGAAGATTTGTTTTTGCAACAACTTTGTTCGAAGTAATAAACGTTAATTAACGAAAAACCATGCATTTTTCAGGAAAAACTTATAGAACAGTTTTTATAGTGATTGAAAAGACCTTTAAAATTAGCACTGTTAAAAGTTGATTGCATTATAACTAAGCGAGTTACGATGCAAAAACGGTGGGTCACTCAAATTTTTGAAAAACAATGAGAGCTAAAATCCCAGCCATTCCAATAAATTGATATTGACCATTATCCCTTTACAAATTACTTTATTTTAGTATTTCTCATGCAATCCAAAAGTTTTTCGACATGCTCAGACTTTGCATATTCAAAAAGTAAAGGGTTGAAGGGCTCGGGAGGGGTGGTTCGCGCACTATAATGCAAACTTCTAACATTTATATCTCCGTTTTTTTTTCCTACAGAAATAAAAAAAAACCTAAAATGTTCGTTAAGAAAATATCCACATTTTTGTACTATATTATTTTTTACGTTTTTTTCTTTAGTTTTAGGTATTTTCAAAATAAGGTATTTTTTTAAGGAATTTGAAAAATATGTTTTCCGTTTTCATCATATTTTTTTCGAAAAATACGCATTCTAACCCAACCAAACTTTTGGATTACATAAGTAATACTAAAATAAAGTAATTTGTAAAGGGATAATGATCAATATCAATTCTAGTGGAATGGATGGGGTTTTATCGCTCATTTTTTTTTCAAAAATTCGAGTGGCCCACCGTTTATGCATCGTAACTCGCTTAGTTATAATTCAATCGACTTTTAACAGTGCTCATTCTGAAGGTCTTTTTAATCACTACAAAAAAATTTCTATACGTTTTTCCCGAAAAATGCATCGGTTTTTCGTTAACGTCGATTACTTCAAACCAAGTTGTTGCAAAAAAAAATCTTCTTCAACGAGCCATAACTTCTTTTATTTTGGACCTAGAGCATTCATAAAAAACTAATCTCTTTCCTGTTTTCTAAGCTTCATTTTTGGTTATTACAACCTATTTGATAGAACGCAAAGTTTTCGACTTATTCGCGAAAAACCGTCCAAAAACATACATTTTTATCACGAAAAATTTAAGTTTTCAATCGCGAATAGCTCGAAAAATATCGATCTATCGAAAAAACTATATAGAACATTTTTTACTTAGAATTTGACCCTCTATCTATTTCCGGGGTTATTTTGAGTGAACACATTTCCACCCCCGAGAAGAGGTGGCATCCACTCTCAGGGTAAAAGCGCACCTCGGCGCTATGTCACTTTTGCTCCTTGAGTCATCCCCTAACCACTCACCAAATTTCACGTCAATAGGTCGAGGTTCAAAGAATTCGGAGCGGAAAACCTTCAACGACTGGACTAAAAATGCAAATTGCGAAATTCAATGAAGACAGAATTGCTAGACGCAATACTTTGCTTAAAGTTAATTTTAGTAATGAAAAGATTTGTTGGACTTTTTGCATAGGTATTCTACCAGGTGACTATAAATGCTTTTCCATCAAGTTACCTTTGAAATATTTGTTGTATGGATAGTATGTTAGTGGCACTGTAAGTCTATGCCAAATTCAAGGTTAGCAAAACCTAACCTGCTAACCTCGAATTTTACATAGACTTAGGTGCCACCAACATCCATATTCATACAACAAATATTTCAAAGGCAACTTAATGGAAAAGCATTTATAATCACTCAGTATATACAAATCAGAAGATGATACAAATGAGAAAGACCTCTTAAACAAATTAACAGAAGAAATTCAAGGAATAATTTAATACTGTTTACCATAATGTTTTCTTTATTATGTAGTAGCAAAGAACATATAACATGTTATATGCTCTTTGGTAGTAGGTATAGTTTTATTACATATTAACGATTATTGCATAAGTTGTAAGGTGCATTTCTTAAAATAAATAACTATTATATTAATTTACCGTCTTCGTTATTGAATTATTTCAGGAAATTATGAATTTCTCAAAAAAAACTATATATTTAATTTAGTTGGCTATTTTTGGGCTACCTAGACATATGGAAAAGGCGATTCGGCAACGTGGAATACTGGCAACACTGGTTGGCGCTTGCGTAGTTTAGTGCAAGTTGCACAGAACGATACTCAATGCACACTAAACTGAATAAGCACGTGGCTACATAACCCCAAAGTTTGTTTTTGTTCTCTAAAATTTCAAGACTGTGACTTTGAGTATTATAAAAACTAAAACACTACAAAATTTTGAGGTTATGTGTGTTTACGGGAGAACAATGACCCTCATGAACGCTGGATGCCGAACGACGCTGTCAGATGTTCGCCTATATTTCAAGCGATTGTAGGCGATCGTAACCGTTCGATTGCGAACGCTTGCTAGCCTGTCAGAGTCCTGCCTTAGTGTATTAGTTACTGTTTTGTGCTTAGTGTGTCTTGGAATGGCCTAGCACACAGTTTGGCAACAGAGCCAGTATGATGGCCTGGAACGCTATAGACCGCCTTGGTAGCATACGATAGCATCGACAATGAGATCGTCAGACAATGTAACTTAGGCAAATTTTAGTAGCCCGCCATATATTTTGGCGGGTATTTCTAGATTTATTTTATGGTTTATGTTTCTAGCAAATTTTAGACATTTAGACCACAGTATACCTTAGGAGATATATTGTAGGTATCAAAAAGTGTGTAAACTTTAATAATTCCCATTTACTAGTCACTACCACGGAAAGTGTGTGTTTAAGTATTAGATATAACTTCAACTTCAAGCACAATTATTGAAAGGTAGCTATTAAACTTATCTAATCTTTTGCGATTACTTAATGATTTTTTCTACTTCTGTAACTAAAGTGACATTTAACATACTAACGTACACGTCGCTAAGTGACCTTTCAATCATACTTTCATAACCTGTGACTAAAGAGCTTCTTAGTCAAGGGCTGAAGTTGGCAACGACGTTTTAATCACGGGGTGAAGTTAGGTTCAAACAGTATTTGCTTTAATAGCCACAGCCAAAACTAAAATCAAGTTAGTTTTCAACAGTCAACTTTGACGTTTGTCATAATTTAACCTAACATAATATTCAAAATCTTAATGAAATAATATGATGTTATATTGTCTAAATTTGTGGTCGCAGAAAAAGTATAGTATGTAACTCATAATATAAACTTGTCTACACACTCGTTTATTAAACACTCGCTGTGCTACGCTCCGCTCGGGCCTAATAAACTCGTGACTAAAGTGACGTTTATAAAACTTGTTACATAATATACTATTTTAAAATTTCATTGAAGAAAGTAGGCTTTTTAAAATTAATTTTATTGTGTGAAGTGGCACTTTTTTCACTCAGTGAAAAAAAGTGGCACTTTGCTTTCAATTTAGGAATAAACGATTTTAAATAGACGTTTCCTTAGTTACCAGAACTGACCAACGCACTTGACTAAAATGAAGGCAAATACAATTCTATACAAAATAGGCTTGGATTTGAATATTTAATGAAATTTTAAAAAATCTTATAGACAACTCGTTGTAGCGTGCTTATTTTTCACGCTTGTGGAATATTAAACTTGGCTGCGCCTCATTTAATAACCCTTCACACTTGTGAAAAAAAGTTGCACTTCTAACACTTATGGTGTAAATAACTATTGGAAACTAAGGAAACGTCCAATTAGAATCGTTCATTCCTAAATTAAAAGCAAAGTGTCACTTTTTTCACTGAGTGAACTGTTAAATGCTCTGAGTTGATTTATGTCAAGCAATAGCTCAAGTTCAAATATTAAAAATAGAACAAAAACTAAATGACGTTTGGTAAGTCTTGCTTTACAAGTTTTCTACCTTTTGTAGAAGGGGGGATATTAGCTACAAGATGAAGTTATAGTCACAGCTAACTGGTTTTAAATACATATACAGGATACTTATAACTACGCAGAAAATTTTTAGGGCAGATAGATGGGACTAAAGTAAACATTTTTTATTAACAAACATTTGATGAAAAAACAAAAATAAAAAAGTTACAGTGGTTTAAAGGTCTTAAAAAAAATTACCGCTGATTTAGTACTGCTGAAATTAAATGGAATCCAAAGATTTTTTCTAAAGGAACAAGATTTCTTTGGAAACGGAAACGATATAATTTCAAACATAGAGAACTAAGACAGTGTGCTCACTCCAATGCTAAATTCTAAAATTAATTTCTATTTCAATGTCGTTATAAATTTATTGTCTTGTAATTGTAAAAGAACGAATTTGAATTTTTTTATTATACTAAGGATAAATATTTTTTGCAACTTATTTCAAAACATTTGTGTTTTAATTTTAATTTTAAATTATGTATTTACTTATTTTCAATTTTAAATAATGCAAAAATGTCTTTTATTACGTTAAGCACGTTTTTTAAATAACACAAACTTAACAAAGACAAAAAATTATGAAAATGAAATACAACAATAACTACGTAAGTATAAAAAATCACAAAAATTGTTCAAAATGCTGCTCCTGCTTTTCAGCACACAATACCGCACGACGAATCCAATCTCTCGACACTTGGGGAAATTGTTGTCGCAAGTCCTGAGCAACGTGTAATATAACTCCCTCTCAGCCCCACGTTGCAAGCTAAATTTATAATATACCACTCTCTCGCAGTGTTATTACAATTAATATTAAATTAAATATACCCTTCTACTATATGTTAAAAAGAAACACCAGCAGGTATAGCTGCTTATGTAAATACCTTACTTCTTAATGAAATAAATAGAAATTGGCGTATCTCATAAATCAATTTTGAATTATGTCATCTGATTATAGTTTTTTAATGCCTCGACTAGTCAGTTTACAAGCAATGGGATTCCTTACTCCCAGCTGGATGGGTAAATGTTCAACTAATATCTTTCTATTGTAGTTGCAGCTGTAGGCTGAATTACTTTTAAAATATAATAATTATTTGACTTCGTGAATCAAATACACCTTTCAGGTATTTCACAAAATTAAATTCATACTTCAGTTTGTTAGTATCTCTCCAAATTTGATATGAAATTACAAAAATTAAATAGATATAGTAAAAATATTTTAATCAAATGTTTAAATATCCAAACTTGATTTAAATTATGATTCTAAAAATAACCTAATCCAAAAATTGTAAATTTAAAATTATAATAATCGAAGACCGTCGAGTACTCGAATCACTATCAAATTTATAAAATTAATTCTAATTTAATTTCTAATTATATATTTACATATGTTTTAATGATTTGACGCAGAAAACTTGCTATATAACTTTTTAATATTTTATAAGAAATGGGCACTAACCTTCTGATAGTATATCTTGTACCTGATTGTGTTCTCCCAGCTCCTAACTGGATAAATGTTAGACAGCAAACACTTTCCTAGGTTGTTCCCGACCAAATAAAAACTAGTTGTAGCTCTTTGACCCCCTTATTATGTGGATAGACAGTTCAACCGCATACCACAACACTCACTTGCACTTTTTTCTGGCTTCGTAGTAAAATACCACTTTAAATGGCATCAAACAATCTTGAAATCTATTTTTGAATAATACTTGTGACTTATAGTCAAATTTGATCGTAAAGAATACTGTATTGCTATTTCGTATCAAATCATCAATTATTATTCTTTACAATTAATGGGAATTTAACCCTTAACATGACTATTTACCACAGATTATCAACAGTAATTACATAAGTGGTGATAATTTTTTGATAATTTTAACTAAATTCACGAATCTTTGTTGCTATTAAGAAATCTCACGAGTGGATGAAGTCCACGAGTGGGATTTATTAATAGCAACAAAGATGAGTGCAAATCTAGTTAAAATTATAAAAAAAATTATTACCACGAATGTAATTCGGCGTGATTATTTTTTAAACAGTTCAAGTTGTAGATAGGGTTTGATGGAGCTTCCAGATGAGTGTCCTGTTATTTTTAACAACTGCTGTTTACCTACTCCACTTTTAACTAGTTGTATTACAGCAGAAGAACGATTTGAATGGTTTCTGAAAAAATAGTCGCTGTAATTTGCTACTAGCAAATAGTCAGTGTAATTTTGATGCTACTAGCAAATAGTCAGTGTAATTAGCTACTAGCAAATAGTAAGTGTAATTTTGATTATATTGGTCGATTTGAATTTTTTTCTCATTACTATTGGCTGATAGGACTGGTTAAAAAATAATCAATTCAAGTTATTTTTTACTACTTTATATGTAAACAACAGCTCTGGTTGCCCTTTACAACACCACCAGTTAAAACAAACAACTGCTACGTCACGTGATACCCATTGGATATCTGTTTATTATTATTAAATTAAATTCATCATTCATACGGTATGTTGCATTACAAACGTTGATTCGATGAGGCAACTCTTCAATGGTATCAACTTCAGTTGCATGTACCCGCTCTTTCAAGTATTCCCATAAGAAGAAGTCCAATGGGTTGAGGTAAGGAAAGGTATGATCGAGATAATCTATTACAGGGTGACTAAAATGCATAAACCACAACCAATGGAACATCTTCTAGGAGTCCTGGTAAAACTTCTTGTAAGAATGTAAGTAGGATTCGCAATTGAGACGCGGCTGCAATTCGAAAAACCCTATTAGGGTGTCGTTCACAATTCCAGCCCATAAGTGTAATCTGAAACGTTACTGAAAGTTACTTTGGCGAATCACATGATGATTTGCATCAGCCCATGTGTGAGCATTGTGGAATTTGAGCTTACCATTCCTGGTAAAACAGCATTAGTCAGTTACTAGTATGTTTGTTGGAAAACCTGCTTCTACTTCCGTACGATGGAGCAGCCACTCACAAAACTGCTGCCGCAACGGATAATCGTTGGGAGTAAGACCTTGTACCTTTTGGAAATGATAAGGGTACAAACCGTTTATCTTCAATGTGCGCCAAACAAAGTTCTGAGAAACATTAGCTTCCTGGGCGTGTACTAATTGTCGATTCAGCATCTACCCTTTCCAATACTTCTTCTTCAACATCAACCTCGTGTCGATTTGGTCTTTCACCATCATGACCATTCTGTGGTTTTAAATTCCCACTCTCTCTTCCCGTTGAATAACCCGGAAAAATGTATTTTCGGAAGGGGTCAGTTTATTTGAAATTTTTTCTAAATACATACGCCTTGGTCGTGCAGCACTTCGTCTCAGGCTGTAACTATCGTTTTCGTTCG
>OW679203.1:56473073-56657410 GCA_940337035.1 Agriotes lineatus
TTTATTTTACTAGTACTATATATAACTACTTTACTGCCGAGAAATGATGTCATAAACAGTATCTTATAATACTCGTACATAAAACATTTTATTCTCATTAATTTTTGGCCGTTTATTTATAAAAATTAGGTTTTGCGATTTTTTCAAAATCTATCCTTTTTCCCAAAACACCTTTTAAACAAACGCTGTAGATAATTATATAATATGCGATGTTGTTTCACAGAATTGTGTTTTCATACCGCAACTATAAAAAATTTGAGAACATTTTGTAAAAATATAATTTTCCGCTTTTTTCAAAAAAACTTTTTGAACGAAAAGTGACAGATATTAGTATAATATAGTCTCTTGTTTTAAGGAATTTTGTTTTAATACAGCAATTATAAAAATTTTGAGCAAATTTTTCTAAAATTTTAGTTTTGCTCTTTAAAAATTATAAGTACTTTTCACAAAAAATTTAAACAAAGGTTGTAGATAAAATATATTTTTATCCAACAATTATAAAAATTTGAGGATATTTATGTGAGAATTTAATTGTGCGATTTTCTCAAAAGCTATATTTTTCACAAAAAAGACGTTAAACAAAAATTGTATTCAATGACAATATATGTTATTCTAAAAAATAATGTTACCAAAATTCTAAAAATTTACTGGAAACGGAAAAATGCTTGACTAAAGTACCACTTCTGTTAGGCTGAGTTTATCAAATATTCACTGTAATATCCGAAACTATATAAGAAACGCAGATATATTTTCAAGCCGATTTATTATACCGTCTGTGCTGTAGAGAGGATACAAACAGATTCACAGACAGAAATCACCTCGAACACCACTTTTTCTGAATCATAAGAGACGAAAACGGATATTTCCGCAAAAATCTCGAGTGTGAAATTTTTGATGATTACTATAAAATATCTATTTATGCAACAAGTGCTAAAAGTCAACGTTTATGCACAAGACATGAAAATTATAAAATGAAGCCGAAGGCTGAGTTTCATAACATGCCTCGTGCATAAACGAATTTTAGCACGAGTTGCATACAATATTTTATCTACGACCTTAATTTTACTGTTATTAATCCATAAATATCGATTTAACAAAGGCTTTCATCTACGGCACTTCTAATTTATGTCATAATAAATAGTAGGCCATGCGCGGGCGAATGTTTGCGAAGCCAGTGCTGAGAAGGTCAGTTACGAAATGTAATTATTAATACTCCACATCTGAGTGTATTTATTACATAACGCTTTAATTATTTCAAAAACACTTTACCTGTAACGCAAGAAGCAACTAGAATAAGTTTACAACTTCACTTCCAGTTCGAAATTGTAGTTTTATAACCTCACTTCACTTTTATCACTAGAGCTAAAAGTAAACAGCTGATTTCTTTAACCACGGTAAACTATAAAACGTCACTTTTAGTGAAACAAGCTAGCGCTAAAAGGCCTACTTTTAGTAGTGGTCGTAGATAAAGTAAATTATTTTTATTTACACCGTATTAATGTTTTATGTAGGTATGTGTATGAATACGTTTTCAAGCCCATTATGTATATTTATTATATATATCAATTCGTTGTGAAGCCCAACAGCGTTGTGACATGTCGGGCTTAATAACGAGCGTTTACATATTTTTATATACTGTATATAAAACATTCCAAAAGCGCCCCCTACACTCGATATTGCAGAACTACTCCATGTATATCGACCATACTACCGGTCATTACTGAGCCCACCGCAAAAATGTGTGTACTGCATCTTTGAGGCATTTCTGACCAATTGGTGATGATATACACTGGGGTACGTTGTTGAGCCAAGCGCGGGCTCATCAGCGTTGAAAATGGCTTAACAAGGTGCTATTCATATATTCAGCGGGCCTAACTATGACCGTTTATAAGTATATATATATATATACATACGTATCTTATATAAGCAACCTAAATTAACTTTAATATTAAAATATTATATTAAATATAATTCTCTCTTTCTAAATAAACAAGTATATATCATATCATAAGTAGGTATACTAATTTATAAATCTGCTTTCACTCTTATATATTAGTCCTTAAATGTATAAGTACAATATTATATATAAATATGTTAATATATAAAAATTAATTTATATGTATATATTAATAGGTCATAGTATATAATATTAAAATTAGTTGTATATACTAATAAATTTATTTATTGAAACAAAAAAAACCAAGAATTTTAAAATAGATAATTTAGTTATCTCAATAATAAAGACAAGTTAATAAAAATTAGCACAAATTAGGCCAAAAAAGTTGCAAAAAATATCCCTTTTTTACTTCCCTTTTTTATACCAGGAAAAATTAACAGTAAGATTACTATACATTTTAAAATCCTGAGTCTACAAAAAAAAACTTACAGTATAAAATTTAAAAAAATAAATAAAATGAAGTACTTGAAAAAAGGGGTTATTTTGATAGAATAAATTATGTAATTAAATTACATTTAATGGAATTAGACCATCTCCTAAAGTATTAAAAATTTTTATACATCATATACTAAAACGTAAAAAAGATAAGCTAAGCCTAAGCTTTTGGGTTCATACCTCAAATATAAAGTCAATACTTTTCTTTTTAATAACAAAAATTTACAAGATATTATTTATTTCAACCTTAATAATTAGAACTATAGTTTCGATCTCCTCATATTCATGATTAGGAATATGACTAGGATTAGAAATTAATCTACTATCCATTATTCCCCTTATACAAAACCAAAAAAATATATTATCAGCAGAATCCTCAATCAAACATTTTTCATTTTAAACGTGGTCCGGTCCTGTCGCAGGACAATGAAAATTACGATAATCGTCAAAAAGTCACCGTGAAAATCAATCCGAAGCTGCATGAATTTGCTTCGTTTACGATCAAAGCACCGGACTGTGATGCACAAGATATTTATGTGATAGCTTAATTTCTTTTCAACTAACAACCTAATTGCTTTAGCTGTTTGAGTTCAACTTTTCTTTACACTTTCTTACTAATTTTCTAGTTAATAACCAAACACAACTTTTAAATCTAGCGCGTATAGAAAGCGCTTTCCTGTAAATAGGGAGCTCAAAATAAAACTAGCTGACCTCGACTGTATAAACTTCGAGCTACTTCCGAACATATAATAAATCTTATAAATACCAACATTACCTAGGTTATATTCAAAATTATACTAGTGTTACGAATTCAAACTGAGTAATATGACAGCGCAATAAGTGCCAAAAAGATTCAAAAGCCATAAAGACAAGCGCCTACTTAAAGTATGCACGTCAATGAGGAGAGTCACTTACATCTCGGAGCAGTACGGGTATCTTAGGCCGAAAAAGTTAATTTCAATAGGGTTCCAGCAGCAGCAGCAGCAGCAGATTCCTATAGCAGCTCGGGACGGATTGGACACGAGTAAATGTGAAGCAGTGAAGCTTCCCTTTCGCAGGTAATTTTCGAAATTATTCGAAGAACACGAGTCGAACTAGGGCTCTCGGGTTTAGCAAACTTAAAAAATTCGCCGTTAAATTCGCCTAAAAAGCTGAAGCAAGAAGTGATTAAAATACGAACTTCAATCTGAAGGATCACTAACCATCAGTACGACATCGATCACACCAAAAATTTCCTCGCACGTCAACTTCCTGCGGCGGTCGGAAAGCCTCAAGATTTGTACCACTGAAACTTTTTACTATTTTCCTGCAAGCATAAAGCACACGTGTTGTCCCTACTCTCCAAATTAAACGTTTTTTTACTCCCTTCCCTACATTTACCTATAGTTTCGCTTATTGCCATCTGTACTCATTCCTGTCTCTTAAACGGCGAGTTCCAACTTTATTTTGCAGGTTGAAATTTTATCTAAGTTCTTTTAATTTTAATCTTTCAGCTAACGGGATGGGTCTTTAAAATTAATGTTAAGAATGCGAGTTATACGAGTACCTAACCCGTGGAAAGTATCAACTCTGTAAAGTTCCGACTTCACTTTTTATTGTTCTGCAAACAGTTATAACGATAAGAACTAATTTATTGTCAAAACAGTGCTCGTAGCTCGAATACATCCATTTTCAATGTCAAAGATTACACAACATTTGCATATAGGCGGCTGGCTTGACCCTCGGATTGCATTACATTTCAGGAGTCTATTGTTTATAAATAAGAGGATAATTCCGAGAGTTTGACGGTTATTTCAGCTGCAGCGTACCTAGTTAGCCTTCGCATCACATTGAAACTGCTTGCCTTCGTTCTGCTGCCATATAACTTTGGGTTTTATTTCCAATCGCCCTCAGAACCTGCCAGGCGATCGATGCATTGACACGAGCGAGTGTCTTGACACATAACTCATCTTATGTTGACATACTTCGTGCATACTGTTTCACATGTTTTAAGCGGTATCGAATAGCTATCTCCGGATCTCATTACTGAAGCCGTGTTATATTATAACACAGGAGCAGCCGTCATTGGAAAATACCTTAGCAGATAATTACATAGTAGTATAGTACTATTGCTGTACACGTGAATAAATAGAAAATACCCATGATGCTATTTGATCGATTACTAGGGCCGTTTTATGTCTCGTCCTATTCATCGTATTGTATGTTGATATAGAAGGAATTTATTTTGAACCCTAATAGTAAATTTTGGTTTTTTTTATACTTAGTTTTAGTTCTAAATCACTTTTATATTTTGATTTACACAGAATTATTTCAAATATGATATTTTCGGTTAAACGATTATTTATGAGTAATCTTATCATGTAACGTCTTGTTTAATGCGCGGTT
Organism: Agriotes lineatus; assembly: GCA_940337035.1. NCBI lineage: Eukaryota > Metazoa > Arthropoda > Insecta > Coleoptera > Elateridae > Agriotes > Agriotes lineatus. Next base: position 56,477,851 of record OW679203.1, read on the forward strand.
TTGTAAAATATTTGTTACACATTACTTTATCCGTGATATCGTAGTAGTTTAAGCAGGAGGTTATCATTGCAAGAAGTGCAATATTTTAAAATTCATCATTAGTTCGTGATATTTTAAACCATGTTGTCAAGCTACGCTCTCGCAAATTTTTTGATTTTAATCCTGTCCTTCAGTGTAGTTCATGTAAGTTTCCAATACGAATAATTACTGCTACCTTCACTAAAATAAGGCATATTTAGATAAATACGACTCCTTCCAATGAAGACCCAACTGATGATGGGGTTACAGCCCCTGCTATTCCATTAGCTGAAAATGATACTGCTTACCCTGATCAATGGTTAACGGTACCCTTAGACCACTTTAACCTATTTGACAACAGAACCTGGCAAATGGTTAGTTATCGCAAGCAAAAACATTAACTCACACAATTCAATTTCAGAGATACTTAGAAGATCGACAGTTTTACAAAAACGGCGGCCCAATATTTATCGAAATTGGGGGTGAATGGACGATAGGAGTGCGGAGCATTTCCATTCCGCAAATTAAAAAGCTTGCAAGCAAACATTCAGGAATTTATTTTGCTACAGAACATCGATACTATGGAAAAAGTTTACCCTTTTCAAAGTATATATTTTAAAAGCCTTTAACAACGAGTACAACTTATCAATGGGATTTTAGAGATTTTTCAAAAGAAAACCTTAAATATCTTCAAGTAGAGCAGGCCTTGGAAGATTTGGCATTCTTTATTGAGTATATAAAATCATCAAATCCTGACCTAACAGAGAGTAAGGTCATAGTTCATGGATGCTCATATGGAGGAATGTTGGGAACTTGGATACGATTAAGGTTTCCACATCTTGTGGATATAAGTTATACATCTAGCTCCCCTATAAGTCTAGAATTGGAATACCCAGGTAACTTACTACTGCTAAAACCGACAAAATAATTCGACAATTTTGGTACTTATAGGATATTATGAAGTTATCAATGAAGTATACGCCAACGTGACTGTTAGTTGCATCGAAACTATAAAGAAAGGTCTGAACACAACAATTCAATTATTGGAAACAAGCGATGGACGCAGGGTGGTGAAAGATGCTTTGAAGTAAGCAACTGTTTGATGGAACATTTAAGAAATTCATATCCCATGATTCTAGGGGGTGGACTTGCGGTGACATTTTTTGGATGCACCCTTTTCAAATAATTATCGAAATGATTAGCGTGTTAAACGTTCAGAATGATGCACTCCACTACGAGGAAGTAAGCTGTCTCGCTCTAATGATGGACACAGACGACATGAGTGCCTTTGAAAGACTAGCCAACATGGTTGTCCTCAAATCTCGAGATAAAGGCACATGCAGCGCAGATGGGGCGTCGAACACAAACTCAGAAGACAGAAGAAACAGTAGGCAATAAAAACATTATTAAATTGGCGTAACATTGTAATAAATTATTTACAGATAAGGGTTGGGTTTATCAAGTCTGCACCGAACTTGGACTTTTTCAAACCATAAGTAGTAAAAATCCTAATCAGCCGTTTGAACTAGATATAGACAAGGATGATTATTTTCAAAATTGTAGGAGCTTCCTGGGGGAAGGGTAAATTATACTTTACAACAACAAATAAATTTAATTATCAATGTATTTATTACAAAAGGAATTAAATTATGAAAAATGCCTCTTTTAGATTTACAGAAGAAATACTACAAACTGGAATTGAACGAATGAACCGCAGATATGGAGGACGGAAAATTAAGATCACTAAACTTTTGAGTGCACAAGGAAATCATGATCCTTGGAAAAGACTTGGAATGCTAGAAGCAATTCACTCTGAGGTAGAAACTGTAATACTTGATGGTAAGAACGCACTTCTATTGAAATAAGTTAAGCGACATTGAAAAGTCATTTTTGTACCCTACATGTCGTTTTTATTAAAGGGTCACATTGCGTTGACGTAAACGAAAGAAAAGATGACACAGAAGAGTTAACTGAAGGGAGAAAACGAATTAGAAATATAATTTCCAAGTGGATAGAAGAGATATCTAGAAGTTAACATTAGTAAGCTATTTGAAATAAAATTCTTAAAATGTAAAAGATAATAACGATGAATAAATGCTAATGCATATAGACATATGACGTGGTAACATAGGTGCTGAATATAATATATCTACTGAACAATTATTGGTTATTCAATTTTTATATGTTGCTATGTTACGATTTTGCATAAATATAAGTAAAGGTTTAAAACATGGTTTATGCATTAATTTTATTATAAATGGGCCAAATAAAGCAAAAAGCTAATTCCCAGGTAAATTTTTAATGATCATATATTGGCCTCATATTAGAAAAGAGGATCTGAAACACAAATATGTCATGTGTTAAAAATTTTGATTCAATAGTATATTAAAACACGAGTTTTATAAAATTGTATTTCGACACGAGTCCAGTTTGCAGCACGACTGCCGAAGGCAGGAGTGCTGTGAAGGACGAGTGCTCAAAAGTTTTATAAAACGAGTTTTTTATGTAATTTTTTCTAATTTGCAAGTTAAATACCTTTTTACTACAAATAAAATAAATTTTGGTAATTTAGGGAATTTTGTAACAGTTTTATTGCAAAGCATACATTTAAAACAAAATTTTAAATTTGAATCAAATAGACTTACCATAAATGTCATTTTTCGCAAGCTTTCGCACGTGAAATTGTAAAATTAGTGTGGATTAGTGTTTCACAATGAATTCAGAAATTTCCTGCACTCCGCCAGAAATACGGCAAATTGCCGAAAATGCTACGGTTAATTTACTGTCATTAGTGTCATTGACTATAACCTTAAACTCACACTGACATTTCGTGCAATGTCACCAACCGAAAAATAGTTGATTTCGGGTTTGGTAATGGTTAATGACCGCACTCAAAATGGATGCGGTAACGGCTTTGTTAAGACAGCAAATTAGAAAAAAGAATGTATGTACGCAAAACTTAAGCTGATGTTTTGAATTTCACATAAAGTTAAACGATCAAGCCTTATTGAGCTATTAAAGTTAATTTATTTGTTTAATAAGTTGATCGTTTATGTTAATATAAAAATGAAAGCGAATCTTTAGCAAGACTAGGTTTTGGTCGTTTTGTCCCCTTCGAATTTAATGATCATTGGGCGTTAAATAAGCACCTATTTTGAAAGTATTAATTTAGAGCATCGTATTATAATTAATACAATGTTAGAACGAGTCGTCGAACTGATTGCCTACAAAAAACAAATTACAGCTGTCAAGGTCAACAGTGGGACAGCAGGACCGAATGCAACCCACCGGGCTATCTACAAGCAGTAAGCAGCAGCGCCGTATCGAATCGTGACTGAGTTAAAGTTAATTTCTGTACAGAAACTACGTAAGGTTAAGATATATTTAGTTAAAGAAAAAACCATATAATTCTTATAAAATTGTCCATGCAACAATTGTTTTGTGATTTGTAAGCGTCAGTAACTAAAGGCAACAGCTAATTTCTAAGAAGTTGTTTACAGTATTATGTTTTACCAAAAGTTAGAACCAAGGTAGTTTAATTTGTTGATGAAAAATTAGAATCAACATAGCAACCAAATTTTTTATTTACCTTATAAATTAATGTTTTTGCCCCTACTTATGGTAGATTTAATTTAGTGTATTCAGATAACTCGTATTGCATTAACTTTAAATTATAACAGTAACCCGAAATAAGAGTCGGGTTAGAGCAGTTAATTCTAATAAATGCTCAAAAGAATGCGAAGGTACGTTACAGATCCATTAAAAAATATAAAAGAACCCTGAGATTAAATTTTTATTAAGTAACAAGCTATTATATTGTAGCAAGATCATAACAAGTATTAGTGATGTCTAATATATAATTTTAATTAGTAAAATTAGCGGTATTAACATTAAACGTTTAATTTATCAAGCTTCATAATACTGAATTTAATCTAATGTAAAGTAATGTATTAGTACAGCCACCATGTTAAACCGTGAACCAATTGATAAAGTATCACCGTTTACGACATCAGTTAAAACCTCGCTCATTTATTCGATAATTTTATTTGATAATAACCACAACAATAAAAGCTAAAGATTGAAGATTTTATAAAGAAGCAAATATATACAAATGTAATAAACTGTGGTTTATGAGCTTAGACAGGGTAGTAATTGCAAATAAACAACTGCCTATAGCAGAAATAATGAACGCTGAATGTCTTCTGCATCTTGTGAACTCAAGCTTGAATATTTATATAGCTATATATATTGCGATGGTATTAAGCCCTACAAACTCAACTCTGATAGCATTGTCAAACTAATGGACATTTCACTAAAGCTCAGGGTGAGGTATTTTATATAACTGCAAGGCTAAAACTTGAATGTAATAGATTTAATGCATTGGTAAATAAATGCCAATTAATAGCAGTATAATTAATTAAAGAACGGTTTAAGCAAAGCTCAATTCTCACAGGGATCTAAGTTGAATGTAAGATAAAATTTAAAATATGAGGTTTGTGCAAAGTAATAGCCGAACTATTAATTACAAAATGGTTTGCAAAGGAATAATTCAAGGAAAGTTAAACAGTAAAATATTTGTCAGGGTTTTAAAAGAAAGGTAAGAAAAGCTAGATAAGCTAATGAACGTTTCAACGAGCAGCTAAATAGTCTGGCATTAAGGCATTTCATAAAAAATTGTAAGAATCAACAAGACAGGGTTATGGAAAAGTGAAGAAAATGACACAGCAGATGAACTAAAATTGTGTGGAAAATCAGACAGGTGAAATCAAGAGTGGCCTTGGTGAAGAAAGTACTCTCATAAAATTAATCAGTGCAGCGACTTATGTGAACAGTTTAAAGCAAATTAACAAAAGTGCAGTGACGCAAAGACTTGATTAACTAATTATAAATGTGGACCATAATATTGGAATAAGAATTTTGTACATAAGTTGTAGTTTTTAGGCAAAGTTAGATTTCTAAGTAAGCATTTTGAACTTGATTTCCATCCGTTTTTATTTAAGATTAAAACTAGCAATTGTTTATAGCGGATATTAGAGAGAACAAATGAATTAATTTAAGAATTGACATGTTGTAAAATGTACTCCTGAATAAAGTTGATTTTTATATAATAAACAAATTATTTTAACAATAAAAATTATACCAGTCAATTCAGTGCAATTTCGTGGTCGTGTGATGTTATTTGCATCAAAATCCAACCCATAAGTTGTATAGTTCTCCGAAGCACGAGCACCATAACCTCACATCGGAATCAGCCCGTTACGATCTCTGCGTGGAGGCCTACGAGTCGAGACAGCCCAAAGGCGAAGACTCCAGATCGAAGAACAGCTACGAGAGGACGTTTCCCAGGAATTCCAGAAGGATTCAGTCCATAGCAGTCCGACAACGAGACCAGCATCGCCGTTAAGCTCCCGATATAATATCGGCAACCACAGGTTCTGTTTAAGCCTACAATTAAATCAGTGAGCATCGGGAAGTTTATGCATGAACAAGAAGCGTTTTACTCAAGATAATACAACCCATTTTCATTGCTGTAAGATAAATCCAGCCCGTAAAATAGCCCAACTCCATAATTTGGGGTTATGTGATAGTTAGCCGACAAAAACAATTGGTTCTTGGATGTAGGCTTCCTTTGAAAAATGCTAGAAAAACAAATGGGGTTAATGCTGCGAAACAGCTTAATTCAGATATTTATCGGTGGAACTGTGATAAATTTTCACTTTGTTTTTAAATTCACTATCGCGCTTTGCCAGCGGAAACCATTTTAATTTAACGTATGACCTACTTTCGAGTATTTGCTTGTGCGCAGTAGTACGAAGACGAAGTACAGAACCGTATTAAGTTAAATTAAGGATTATACATTCAGCCCAATTGAACCTAACCGAGAGAAAGAGTAAATGCTTTACCGAAATTCGAGCTAGCCATAATAATTGTTAATACTTGCAGATAAATAAAATATCACCAGAGCATATAACTATTTATTTCAACGAGTTAGTAAATTACAACTCCTTTTAATTGACTTAGAATTTGATAGTATAAATAAAATATTTGCAAGGTGGTTCTGAATCAGTTATTTAATTAATTATATTAAATAAAAAGAACATAACCTTCTCAATATATATCTTAAATGTACCTTAACATAATTAGCTCTTTAACGCGCAATTGTCGTTTGTAATACATTCGTTGGATTTGTATTTAATCTCCTCGATAACGCTGTTACCTGCATTTACATTGAAGTCACTAGATACAATTATTCTCGTCTTGCCATACTATGTAACAATTGTAACATTGCTTATGTCTCAGAATAATAACAGTTCTTTATCTTTTCTAGCATTATTTCAATAATAAACACTTTTACTACTACAATTACTATATGTAATGGAGTGTTAGATGTATTCACAGTCGTGTCAAGCAGGCTATATTCGAATAGAGACCATCTTAAATGATGCATCATTCTTCATTGAATTTGTGTTTGAGTCACCTTTACAGTCTTGCACCTTGAACTCAATAAAACGATCAGTCTAGTATTTAATTGAAACCGAGAGGAGATACATACTCACTGCTTTTAAACATAAAAAGTGATATTACATTTAAGCGCTTCTGAGAAAACAAGAAGCGTTTGTTGAAATCTACAAGATTTTATGTAGAAACACTGTTATTATCGTAATAGTAAACTTAGAAGCAACACCCTAAAACGGCTCTCATATGCTGTTAGTGGTGTCAGTTATAATTCTTCTAGTGCTGTAACGCTTGCTCCTGTATTGAATTTTTATCATACATACAATGTATTGAAATTTAATACGTAGCGCAATCACGAGCTACATCAATTCGACGGACGAAAAGGCGATAAGGGAATGCCATCCGCTCTGCGCAAAGTGGCGCTGAAGAACCGATCGCGTCGTTCCCTTTCCATTTGAATCGGAGGCCAATGTGCAGATATCGCAGCAAAAATAAGTATAAAAGAAAACCACAGTACCATTTCCAGCCGGCTGATCTTGAGATTTTCCTTCTTAAATATTCCTATTTCTCCTTACCTGCACATTCCGTTCTGACAGCGCTTACTGTCTAGCGGAATAAACCCTCAGCCCTTATCCAGTAGGCACTAAGGGAGATGACAGCGCTTACTGTCAGCCTAAAGTAGCTTTAACTTACCCGTAGTTCACCAGACCAGACCGCCTGTATTTACCTGTATCAATTTAATTCCCGAGCGCAAATTTAAGGGCACCCAGAAAGGCAATATTTCACAAAACTTTATTTTGTTAACGTTAAAGCACGCAGAGTTGTTCCATCGCCGTCGCTACAAGCAAGTAGCTACCACTTAGAGATTTTTCTACAAGAAGCTCGTCTGGTGAACCTGTTCCAAATGCCTGAAAACGCTGTCCAGAAACGTGCCGTCCGTGCCCGTTTACAGCGAGTTCACCGCCATTCCAAGGCAGAAATGTCGCTTATTGGCGAAGAACCAAAGGTTTTATACCTGCTGGACTAAAAACTACGGCCGTTTCCAAGAATAACGCTCTGACCGCCCGTGATAGCAGATCTCGCTGCAGGCTTCCAAAAACCAAAGCCGTTTTCGAGTCAACTTTAAACTTGCTAATTACTACGGCATTACAGTTGTCGGTCTCTGTCAACCGGAGGTCAAATCTGAGAGTACAAGAGAGCGACAAGAACCATTTTCTCAAGAAGTGACGTGAGTGCTGATGGCCCGAGTCGAACGATCTACCTGGCTCCTTTTCTGGAGTATTCGGCGTGCGTCCTAGCGGACCGTCCCCGACAAGCCCGCATTACCATCCGGCTTTGTGGGTTGCGGTCTGAGCCAGGAAAACAAACACAGTCAAAGAAGTATTGTATAATCTAATAATGTATAATAAATTCTTGCCTTATTAATGTACATATCTATAAACATTCTATTTATTTTGAGAATTATCCAGTGATTTTACTAATCTACTCTATATTTGAGTGAACGTATTTCTCCGATTCTGTGTTTAACTCGAGGTGTAAATTTTGGCGACCTTAGTAAAGGGGTTGCAACGTCACGGTGCAACCTATTCCTCTTCGCTCTAAGAGCAGCTTTGTGACAGCCCGCAGAAGATATTATCCAGCGTTTCGCCTTTTTTGGGAGTCTTCCTGGCGTTCCTTTTACTTAAGGTTTTGAATTTTTTACAATCTTAGTCAATTGATCTAACTATATTTTTATCTTGCTCTCAACGCATAGATATTTATGGGACATTCCACGTTTCTGCAAATTGTGGTAAAACGTGCTACCTACCATTATCGATTTGTAGGGCGCTATTACCGCCACAAGAGTCACCCCCTAGCGACATGAAGACATCTGGGCCTCATCATAAGAGGTTATGTAAATACAGACAGTCGCAACAAAATGTAGTCGATTGCACCAAGTGTTTTAGGTGGGGTCTAGCAACAAACGAGTCCACACAATCCGCCTGTTTGCCTCAATTAGGTTTCCGTAGATAGGCGAAGTGAAAGGAGATCGCGAACCAGTATAAGAGAGCGATGTCCGGCCAGCCTAGCTTTCAGATTTAACCCGTTCCTTCCAGACAGACAGAACCTGAGCTCCAGACAGGATCCACCTTGGGCCATAGGGGGTCTACTGGCTTCACGACTCACCGTCGTCTTCACTGTGTCCTGATAAGAATGGAACTGCCAGTCCAGACCAACATCTGGAGGCAATCGCGTTACTGCTTCCTGACAAGTTCAACTGTCTGAGGCCCTTAAACTGAAACCTTTTTTCCTGCTTGAGTTAGTCAAAATGTTTTAGCAACCGTCCTCTCCCGAATTACCTTTCTTCAATCATGTTGACAGGGCATATAGATCTTTTCTCCGATATCTTTACATCTAGAGTTTAGGCGCACGGCAAATCATGCTAACCACCTGAAAGTGATTTCCTAAAACTCGTCTTTTCCCCCTCCCCTCAGATATCAGCACGTTCAAACTGATGCGCACGAAAAAAAAATGCTGACCGGGGTAAACGAGTGCACCCCCAATCATTAAATATTTCAAAACACAAAGCACGAAGCGCCCGCCAAACCGTAAGTATTGCAAATTATTAATTTTACCGAGCAGCCCGTGGAACATCCTGCCGCAAGAATGTCCGACGCACTTGAAATTCAAGCGAGACGCAAGAACCGACTTTGACACAACCAGCCGTTCAAAACTAACAGCGGCTTTCAAGGTCGCGAGCTTGACGAATGACGAATTTTATTTTTGCGGAGCCCCGGATCAAAACTGTTTTAAACTCGTGCCACTGACCAAATCGTAAAGAGAGGAGTACACGTCAATCCCTTAATTTTGCCATCCCTTTGTGAATTACGCCCCGAATGTTACTAAAACTTAGTGTGCTGTAGATTACCTGCTGGCAGTTGACCGAGACAAAGAATACACTAAGGGCACCGCTTCCACTTGTCGACGGCCGCTGTCAAAGATTCAGCCAAGTATCCAGATGGTGGTTCCACCTGCTGGCGCACGAGATTCTTTAATGTGAAATTCATTTAAACGGCGAATATTTTATATTTTGTTATGTAGATCTAGTATTAAATATTGTACATAGTGACTCGTAATTTTAATCACTTTCGCGATCTTCGAACCTGGATCCAGAGGAGTTAACAAAATTAGATATATTTATTCCTCCAGTTTCCAAGCTAGCCTAATATTCTGACCCCGTTTCAGATCTGCCGTTTTACTTCTTTATAGTAGTTTCTGGATTCTGTCACTTGTAGTGTATCTAACTGTAAGTATACACTTCATAACTTGTTCCATCATATTTCCCTCTATTTGTAATGATCGTGGTCGTTGCTCTTGTGATTGACGAAATCATGTTGTAATTTTTAGATGTTGTGACCAATCGATGTAGAAATGTTTTTAAATTACCTTCTGTTCTTGCAATGAGAATTACATCATCCCCATAACACACAATATTTATACGATAGCCCCTACGATATAGATTTTCGATACTCTCAATTGAGTTTTTCATGACTCAAATAAACAGAGGAGAACTCGGAAGTCTTCTTGTCGCATAGCGGAATTACGATTATTACATATAGTGTATGATCGTGATAATTCTACTCGGCAGTCCTATTTCTCTTAGTATTAATATAACGTCACCTAATCCCTTTTACAAGGTTAACAAAGCAGAGGGTTTGGAGTATTTGTCACACTATAATACTGGGTCGATAGTTGATCGCTTAGGGTTGAATGTCTACTGTTTTTTCTTTATATTATTTTTCCAGAATTATTTTGAATAACAACTTGTGAATTAAGCTTAACATAGTAATACTGTAATGAACTTGGATTTGTTTCTGAATATTCAAATTTAATTTTAATCCCCTGCGAACGGTGCTTATTTAAATTTGATCAAAATTCGCTAAATTTAGTTTTAAACTGGTTGCCTCAGGGTAAAGCTCAGATGCTCAGGATCCGTTCTACTCAAATGTATAAAATACAGAAATGACACAGTGCAGAAGTAAATTGTATAATGTGTTTAAGTATATACAACATCATTCTTAGTTAATGAAAATGTTATGTACATAAATTTTATAAAATAAAATTCTTTCGGCGTATTACTTTGACGTTAGGTTATTTTTGAAACGTTTGGCAACCCACACTGCACCCTGACATGGTCCGGGTGCTGTCCCTGGATCCTCTCAAATAAAGTTCGAACACGGTAAACACGGGTGATCGGTGATGTACCTATCGGAACTGACAGACCTGAAGCGGACTATGTTTGCCCCGGCAAAGATGGCTTTTGTTATTTATAGTTGACGAGCGGGCATATTCAATACAAAGAAAGCGTTTTACGGTGGCTGTGAGGTTTACGGCGAGTGCATAAATCCTGAATAGATGCGGTACGTCCTTTGTGAATAAGTTTGGACCACTCGGAATAATATAAACTGGACTTTTTTACCTTTTACTTAGTCCGGCTCTTTGCACCAAGAATCACCGATGAGCGCTGAAAAATTTCGCCGTCGGTTCGGACTCACTGCAGGCAGGCTATCTACGTCGAGGCATCTGCATTATGCCGAAGGCCTGGAGATTTCTCCTAGTATTCGGGTTAGCCGTGCTCTAGTTTAAGGTTATGAAGCGGTTATGGTAATATTGGCCTGGGAAATCAGCTGGTGCTGGCATTAAACGGGATTGTTAGCAGGATACGACTGAATCCACCGGTGCTAACTAGGTCACGAAGTTGTCTAGCAAGATGGAGCCGAATCCTAATTAGGGAAGGTGCTAGAAAAAAAGCTCTAGGCCCCGGTACCGGGACCTAGAGCTGATAGTCAGGATAAGGTTCAGGTTGAAGTCTCAGGTGTTTTCTAGCTGCGGTTTTATAGCGTCGATCTAAAAACTGACAACGGAAAGAGCTATGCGACAAAGTAGATACAGATGTATGGGACTAGGGTACAGGCTAGTCACACAATGACTTAACATAGCAGCCCCACGCATCCCTAATAAACTGGTAATGAAACTAGTCAACACCTTATTTCATAAGCATCCACAAATCAATTGAATAGGCTGTGCTGAGAAAGTGAACCTAGATAATCTGTTCACCACACAGCAAAGAAAAAGAACAGCTAGTACAAAACGTAAACACGACTCTAGAAGATATAACTGGCTCGTTCTGAAGCAAAGGCTTAGAGTTAGCTCCCGAGAAGTCTAAAGCATGTATGCTCAGTAGGAGAAAGCCTGATAACCGAACAGCAAACTTCAAACTACTAGATACAACAATAAGATTGAAAGACTCATAGTACTTAGACAAGATCAAACTGAGAATTCGAGGTTAATCACCGAGCCATTTGAACTACCGTTTACACCGATTGTCTTCTGGAGCGGTGCGTTCCAAAAAGCAGTCGGGAAAGTCGTTCAACGAACCGGATCCGTCCGCAACACACCGGCGCAAAGGAGGTTGCCGCGCCTGCAGGACCAAACGAAGTGCGACGCTCCAGACGAAATTATTATTTTGTAAAAAATACATTTTATTTTAACAGTCGAGTGAATATTACGTTTGTAACTGTACCTAAATAAAATAAAGCTATCTAAGGTAATTTTCTGGACTTTGTTTGCTAATCAAATATATATCTGAGGGGACAAATCTCTCTGATTTTGGCTAACCTGAGGTAGTCATTTTGACACCTTTAGTCAGGGAGTGAAACGTCACACTTCTACCAAAACGTCAGCTTTGGGAAACCATAGACTACGCGGCGGAGAACACAACCAAAACAGTAGCAGAACTGACAAAGGTTATGCTCCGAATTGGTAGCGTTGGCGATGGGAAGACGAGAATGCTAATTATTGTGGTGGATTCTGGTTTCAGTTTCACATAAACTGCCAGAACAACTTCGTAGGAGCCCACAGCGAACGAAAAATGTAGCAGTCTATAGAATAGCAAATCAGAGAAACTATGAGTGTAAGAGGAAATCCTAGAAATGTGTTAAAGCTGCTGGCACAGTGGGCACATACAGTCTTACCTGAAACAAAACTATGGATTACTGGCGAACACGGCGAGCATGGGGAAAACTTCAGTATAACGTCCCCACTGGGTTTGACGTTTGCCGTGCAAGCGCAGAAAACCCCCGAAAAGCAGTTAAATGATAGAACATTGTGTACTACGTACACACAAATCTTAAACTGCAGCTAACCTAAAATTATAGCTCCCAGACCAAAAGATGCACGTATATAAAAAAAATATGTGTGTGACTAGGTACGCTATACTGAAGTTTAGCCCGAGCATGACTTCCACTTGACACAAATGCTTTCTGACCACGAGCATCTACACCTTATGGGAACTCACAGTGGAACATGTACGTACTACAACATTAACGATGATGCTGCGGCACTGCGGAACACACACGTTTCCAATACCCACAGTGGCAAGCACTACCCCAAGTACCTCTGCCGAATTTAAAAATGCACATACCCTCAGCGGCTCGATGCACCTGGCAGCGGCACCCCGACACTGTGTAAACGGTATAAGGGATTACAGATTATATATGTATGTAACACACATACAGGGTTCGGCAACGACGCAGGTGTAGAAAATATTTTTCTGATGAAACTATAAAAGTTACATAAGAATCGAGTATATCAAAGTTGTAGGTACAAAGGTAGTACAATTTACTAAAATATTTGATTGCAGAGGGTGACTTATAAAAAGGCTCCAAACCGAAAATACGTTTTTTACGGAAAGGTCTTTATTTGAGTAGCTTAGAAGTGTCGGGTCAAAATACTGCTCATTTTATCATCAAATTGTACCGATCTAACGCTAACTGCTTTAAAGATATTAGTGATTTCAAACAAATAAATGCTGAATTTCAGGTGGCTTTTCTGTAAGTAACAGAAAACAATTGAATGAAAGAAAAAAATGCTTGGTATTGATGCTATACAGAGTGATCAAATTTTGCAAATTTCATCATTTCGGATTTTTTAATAGAACGGTCTATATATTTTTGTAAAGCCCATGTGATGAGCAGTTTTTTGATATCTTACTTAATACCACCAAATTCAGCCATTTAAGTACTACAGTGTCGTCAGCATAAGATATCAATGTACCCTGACCATTGTTTATAAATAAAAAATTAATATATAAAATAAACAACAATGGCTAGAGTCGACCGCCGAGTAACAAACATGCTCGAGTCTCAGGCGGCCGGCACGGGTTCGATCCTCGGTGACTACATAGGGATTTTAAATATCATACGTTATACAGCTACCACGCTTACACCTGTGTTAGTCATTAACCCCTAAAAACGGAACTTTTCCTCGGTTTAGCTACCTACTAGGTTTACGAACAAAGAGGGCCCACGATTACAACAGACCACTGGCCTAATATAAGAGCAAGAAGAACAACAACGAGCCAAGGACCGTCCCCTATGGCACACCGTCACTTTTGAAGCCGGCTATTTCCACATCTTGTTTTCTGTTGTATGAATAATTCTTTATCTAATAGACTTGTCCGTCCGGGACGCTGTTTCAGCAGCCAAACCGTAAGAGATAGAGAAAAAAGTTATGAAAGTTATATGTTTGAAATGGTCATGTCAGCTCAGGAACCGAATTTCAGTCACGTGACACTTCCGGTTTTCGAGAAATCACAAAAAAGACCGTTTTTCAAATAGAACGCGTAGTAAATAAAAATGTTTGAGCAGCCAAACGGAGCTGCGACCCTCTGCGCCTTAAAACGTCGATCGGTTAGGCAACCACTTTGACACCTTCCAGGTCTGGGTACAGTTTTTATTTAATACGCGTTTTATTTGAAAAACGGTCTTTTTTGTTTTTTTAAATGAGACATTTGTCTCACTGGATTGCTTGTTATTTATTAATAAGTCAATATTAGAATTAAATTTCGGCTTAGACAGCACCCATATAGACTAACGTTTCGCAAAACATTGCAGCTTGCATCATCAGAGTCAAAGTTGCTCTGAGCAGCGTTAGTCTATATGGGTGCACAAGCAGTAAAAAGGCCAAATATGCCAGTATCCTTGTTCACAAGGTACTCTAATAACTCGGACCAAATCATGAGTGGTTTGTAAGAATTCACGAGCCACCAAAGAAGAAAGAACACCTTCTTCGTTCCTATTCGGTCCTCAAAGGATTGTAGGGCGTCCGTTGGACGTTTCAGTAACATAAAGTTAGCGCAAGGTTGTCAGCCTTGCACTCACCAAAGAACATAACCGTTACACAAACCCTTGTTTGAGTTCACAAGGTGTTACGCACATTAACCCAACAAATGGTGGGTGTTTATCTACAAAGACGACGCGGTGTAAAGCGAAACTTAATTCTAATATTGACAATTCGAGTAACCGCGAAAGCTTCAAACATTTAACCATTCCTCTTACACGTAGATTATTTAGTTTATTGAACAGTCTTGCATGACATACAGTATCGAGAGGTTTTGCTAAGTTGGTAAACACTGCTGCTGTTTGTAAATATGTGTCTAAAGCTAAGTTGTTTATCTGAGGGCAGATCATTTTGATTTAAAAATGTAATACGTAAGTCTTTGTTTAAAAAGATTTTTTCAAAATTGATTGTGCTATTCTTTATTATGTGACTTATATAAAGGTTTTAACAGCTGCTAACTTAAAGTGATTTGGACCAATACTAGCTCTGTAACGATAACTCCGATGCAAATTTTTGGCAAACAAATAATTTTAATTATTTCAAATTTGGATGTCGCCATCTCGTTACATTTTAGTTATTGCACGTTTTGAGTGGGGGTCACGTGGTGCGCTGCTCCCCAGTCGGAATTTGAGATAACGCAGGCCCCAAAACCGTATAAAAGCACGCGCTCCGGGTAGAATGAAGAACTCTTCGTTTGCCTACCTAAACCAGTAACCTCTCTTAAACCCGAAGAACATACCTGGGTCGTGCACAAAGCGCTGCTTCCAGTGACACGCACAATCACCCTTTTCCGAAACTCCGGCCGAGCTTGACGCTGATCATGTGACTAGCTCACCCTTTATCCTGCCCTTATAGATGCTTAGGCGCTGCTCCCAGTGACAAGCATCAACCTAGAATCCCGACCGAGCTTGGCGCTGATCGTGCGACTTGCTCAAACCACGTTCGCTTTCGGCCCAGATATCAAGCATTCGCCGAGTACCCCAATTTGGACATTGGAAAGGTCGCAGGTGACCTGCCCATCTTCTCCGTAGTTTCTCCCAGACACCCTTCGTGGTATAGCTCGAAATCCTCCGGGGAAGTTTCAAATCTAAGGCGTTAAGCATTACGTCAATTATTCGACTTCCTCGCCCCCCCCCCCCCCACCCCCGTATAAGTTCAGTATTTCATGGTAGGACACGAATCCATCTAGCGGCCGCCATAGCATACAACTTCGTAATATCCTGTTACGAAAGCATATAAACATAACGGAAACAGAGGCGACCTCACCGTTAGAAGTCACAAGTCCTGGAACACTCCGATCTCCTAATTAAGATCATTTGATCCCAACAAATCACAGTGATTTTTGGATAACTTTTGTTGTTTTTCAGAAGTAGCGGACATTTTGTGAGAGCCGACAACGAAACCGGACTGTCCACGCCTTCTAGACGGAGGTAGCAAAACTCGACGAGTCGCTAGGGACCGAAGGGTTGCAGCCCGCCGCTATTAGGCGATAAAGCGTCCGCAAATAGAATTATTAATTGTATATAATGGACAGTTTTGTTATATTTTATTAAGCAAATATATTTTATTTTTGTTTTGTAATATATAAGAGTTAATACATGTTTATTTCCGACTATTTTCTTTGGATGTGTCTACAGTCCATGGCCTACGCATAGAGCTATCCGAGGCCTGTTACGGTTTTGTAACTCCAGAGCAGGGCGTTATAGCTCTATTTTAATGCTATGCACAAGAGACGATACTATGTGGTTTGATATCCTAGGCAACGTATCTGTAGTAATATTGTCAAAACCAGGAACTGCATTTAACGTAAGTATGCTTAAATATATAATTGTTGATATCACTTTCGTTTACAGGACGTTAACTGGTTCATCTAATTTTGAAGACTGATTCAAAATTGTATTTAATAATAATAATAAATTAGTTTATTGCATACACAGACTTGTATCCAATACTAAATTACATTTTTTTGCTGTCTTTGAATTATCGATTCTAAATTAATTTGCTCGTTCTTTTCATTTGTTATTCGATCATTATCACTCGTAATGGATTTAATTTAATATTCCATATTTCTTTCGAAATGTAATTATTATTTTACATTTTTTATATTGCCTTAGCTTTACAAAGTAATTAGTCGATTTTGTTTCCATACGGTTCATACTCTCGTAATATTTTGTATTATTGAAGGTTATTGCGTTTTTACTTCCTTTTACTATAAAGGAAGTATTGGATTCACCCCAAAAATTCGAAATTGAGTTTTCAACGGATCTTCACGTTTTAGAGTCCCCTGATCCCAAAAAAACATATTTTTTTTCATTGGTCTGTCTGTGTGTGTGTCTGTGAACAGGATATCTCAAAAACGAAAAGAGGTATGGCGTTGAAACTTCATATATAAGTTTTGTGTACTATGTAGATGAGACAGCAAGCTTTTGAAGAAAATCGCATAACCGGAAGTAGCTGTTTACTCTTGTGATTTTTCGGTTTTTTCGATTTTTTCAAAAACGGCTTTAACGATTTTTTTTAAACTTTACATTTTTACTACATTTTTAATGTGTATTGATGTGAGATAGGTGATTTTCCAGTTGAATACTTCTAAAGTGGGTTTCTTTTGTTTTTTTTCTATTTTTTTTATTAACTCCTATTTTAAATAAAACACCCGGTATATTATTACATTTTCGAATTCACCTTAAAATTCTAGAGAAAATTTGTCTCTTCAACTAACACTCTATTTTGTACCGTTTTTGTAGAATTTGTAATTTTTGAAAAATTTTGACATTTTTAAAAATTAAAAATGAAATTTTTGACTAATTATAAGATCACTGTAAAAGGAAGTTGTGTGAGTGTATCATATCAGATTTTTTAATTGACGTAATTAAGCCATTAGTTATCTAAGGCTTCCTCGCAGCATTTCTCATTCTTCCTTTAGAAATTTCAGTACACAAATATGTTGGATATTTCAAAGTATTAACAAAATGCACTCGAAAAAAGACCCCACTCGATCTGACGGTTTCGAGGGTTCAACTTTCTCTGGTGACTTATTTGCAATATAACACGCTTGTACCATAAATAACTATTGCTTACGTCTATCCGGTAAGTGTTTGCAGTGGCGTGCGGGACCCAGCAAGCCCGATTTACAAAATATTACAAAATGAGGCGAGCGCAGCTAGGCATAAATTTCAACAGTTATGTATTGTGGGTTGCTCGCAGCTAGGCGTAAAAAATACAAACCGTTAGGAAAATAAACGCAGGTAGAAGTTTACCCGCCGTCAAAACCAATCATCAGCGAGCATTTGCTTCCCTATCGCCAAATAAACTTTAATAACTTTTAATAAACACAATTAACATAGTTATAAAGTGTAGCATAGCCAGTGATTCTAAGTATTATAAACATTTAATTTAGTACTACATTGTTCGACATTCGTAATAAATTAAATTTTAAAAAGTTGTCTTCTGTAAGCCCAAACATTTGAATTCAATTCAAATGTTTGTAAATGTTAATAAGAAGAAATGTTACTCTTTTTTACTTATGCAGGTCGTCTGCACTCAACTTGAACCGTAATATTCTCCTAGTTTCAAAATACATACCTACACAATAAGCTAGCTATGAAATCTGAACAAACCGCACAAGAATTAATAATAACCGACTGGAATGCAAGCTGAACAATACAGATGAAGGACTTAAAATAATAGGAATATGCAGAGGACCTTCAATAGAAATAAAAGAAAAGTTATACAATTCAGTGCTAAGAACCAGATTATAATTATTAGAAACTCGACAATCGAACACAAGGATATAAGTAACTACCTACACATCGCCACTATGTAATTAAGAATTATCACATCTAGTTAAATATGAAAATATGACCTAAATGTCTACCAGGAAAGCAGCACATTCCTTTAAGAGTTTCTCGTGTTTTTCAAAATGCATACTTATAATTAAATACAAACGACTTCCAGGATTGGACCGTGTTATGATAGAGGTCGAAGAACTCAACATTTCGCCCACTTTTGTAAGGCTTTATGAGGAGGAAAACTAAAAAAAGCACAGTAACTCAACGTTAGAATTTATTCTACTTTACAATCCATTTTGTCTTTGCAAGTTGAAACTTTTAAATTTCCTTTCAGACTGTACAGTATTTATTACATACTTACCCCTCAGTGCAATAGGCCCTAATGCCTATGTCATATCTGGGTAGGTAACTAAATGTGTTTATTCTATGATGCACAATCATGGCTAACTAAAATTTATATAGCAAAGCTATCACGGCTATTCCATAAGTGTCACTTTCATTGTTGTAAAATGTTCTTATGACAATTGCCAACGCGTACGGTTTTTGGCGCCATCAGGTGGTGAAATACAGCACCTAAATCTGGTTCTGGTTGTTGTCTTTACTAAAGATATTTTTTAGGTTATAAACGGTTTTAAAATAAATGTTTGTAAAACCTACAAAAATGGTATTTGGATAATTTAAGTCTGCACGATCTTGAATTTTAACTGTTAAATGTGCAGGTAATTCGACATCTTCGTTTTCAGTTATGCTTGATGTAGTTGGAAATGCTGCAGAACTAGTGAAGTTACTATAATGTGCAATTTTTGAGGATGGCAGTCTTCATAATACCACAGCGTAATAGCAGACGAAGAGCATGCCCAGCAATTCGAGCATTGTTGCGCCATTTGAAGCAACTTTCTATTGCATGTGTGCAATCATTGCCTCCACTGCATTCGAACTAAATGAAGCTGTTAATACATAGTAAAAACCAGCTTCTTGAAGTAAAAATGTGATGTATAATGATGTACTTTTAGCAGTCAATTTCAAGACGTGAGTCTTTCATTGGATAAACCTAGCAAACCAACAGATGCAGAAGAATTTTGCATAGGATCGATATAGTTCTGAAGTATTACGTCCAATCAATAGTCTTTCGTCAGAAACATGAACCAACGGTGCAGTGCTGCTATCTAATTTTTGCAGAAATTGTTCTATTACACACATTATGAATCTGGAAAAAGTCGTATATGCTTTCTAAACATTTCACAGTAGATGCTGTTGACATTTTGAAATTCAATTTGTCCTGCTTTTAAAAACTGTAAAGAGGCAGTGGCGGTGGGTGAAAAAATCTGAACAGCATGTAAAATATAAATTTTTCAAAATCTGATGAGTACAAATTCTTTTTCGTTAAGTACCGTACAAGCTTACTTAAAAGGTAGTCCATTTTGCAGATCATGTACTGGTTTTAGGAAAGGATGTTCCATGTAAGAGTTTTTTAGAATTCCACCACAAAAAATCTAAATCTAAAAATTATTTGCAACAATTCTTAGAACAACGAAACCACAGTCAGAAGACTTAAGTACTCTCATTGTTAACGAGTAAAAGTAATTAATTCTCAAAGAAGAATGAAAAAAATATCGTGCTGGAATGATGTATCTTGTTGACAATCCATGTACTTACATATAACATAACAACACATTTTGTTTGCTATTTGAGGTTTATTGCAAACGGTTGTATATTGAGTATTATCTACACCATAGATGCGATCTTCAGATCTGCTATACTGCACTTTCTCCTTAATTGACATATTGTCAATAATTAAGAAGCAAATTTTTTCTGCTGGAACTGTTAATTAGGCGACTTTAGCCATTAAACGTTGCTTAATTAATTCATCTGAACAATTACAGTCACCAAGATACCATAACAATGTTTTTGATGGTAAACTCGCTAAATAGTTTCTGCAGTGCTGATATCCTTTAGGAGAGCGAAATCTCCATACTGTACACATATGAATCGAAACTTCTGACCAACGAGGAGCTTTTTTTATCATAATTAAGAACAATTTTTGCACGAAATTCTGCTTTTTTGTCTCCATCGTCAGCATCTTGGAATATTTTATGGAAAACATTTAATTTGCCCCAATTTTTCTGTATATCATTCTAAGTGGTTTTATTTTTAATAAACTTTGAATAATTAACACTAATCCGCTTTAGCTTTAAAGTCAACATTTTAATAGTAGGTACATATACTGAAGATCTGCAATTTGGGCTGGAGATATAAGTTCAGCTTGGGTTTCTTTTGAATGGTTTTTGTAAATGTTCTTGTTCTTATTTAATTTCAAAATTAGGTAAAATTTTCTAAAAAATGTACATAATGGTACTTCTAATTAATGTGATAAAAAATATGTATTATCTACAGTTCCAGTTGGTGTAGCGTTTTTAATCAAACAAGTATTTTTGTCAAGTACTTTTAGAGAATTCTCATCGAAATGGTTAATACACAAAGTAGGGTATTCAATAAGTTTAGAAATATATGTAATACATGAATAATAAATATTATAAATAAAGGTAATTTAATTAGTTTTATTATTAATTAACACGTTGAAGGACAGTTGCCGACTTCATATAGGATTGTGTTGTGATACACTGCGATGTTTATCAGCGTTCTGCACAAGTAGGAGCAAAGAGGTAGATAACTGTAAGAGAGCTGTTTGGGGCAAATAACTCGTGTTTGTGTGACACTGATATGACTGTGTACGTACCAGTGGTGACAGTAACAACTGGATTATGTACTATTATTTTATATGGAAAATTAGATGCAGTGCAGCGTTCAGTTATACTGGTAGATACAATTAAGGACGCTGCTCAGCGTTAGTGTCCTTCAACGTGTTAACAATATCACTCATGAATTAGCTTTGAGCCATTTGGTACGAATCTGCATATCGCTTGGAAATTCAAAAAGTGGTTTGTTTGGATTTCCACAGGTAAACCACTTTCTAACCATTTTAAATAGCTTTGAAAGAACCTGTTTATATAAAAATTACTGACTCAAACTACGGCAATATGAATTTGAGGATATAGTTGATTGAAATATGACAAGTTTTCAAATCTACCTATTCAGCAGTATTTGTTTTTAATTTGAATATCGCGGTAGGCCCTGATTAAAAGTTCAGAATAACACTAAGAGGTGGCGCCAAATGACATTTTGTCATGGCATGCTTTACAGAATCATGTTTTTATGGTGATTGTAATGGCTGTATTAGCGTAAGCTAACCTAAATATTAGTTGGCTATGGCACAATAGTTCACTTTCAAATCTCCTAAAGTAGGTGGCGTTATTTCATTATTTTGTCCCTACAATTGGCCGTTTTATTATTCCTCCATAAGATCTTGTTCTACCTCTTTTATCTGCCATAGCTTTGTTCTTCCTCTTCTTCTCCTAGCTAATTTGTTCGTTTCTGATCTCTGCGAATAAACTTAACTTCCCGTATCGCTTTTAGTTTAATGGTTGCTAATGCACTCAATTTGCTGTGTATATTTTCTCCTCCCGTTTATCTCAGTAATGCATTTGAAACACTTTACATAGCACCAAAATTGGCTGCATACCAAATACTATACAATTTCTACTAAAGTAGGGGCAAGAAATCAGACGACAAACATCATCAAGAGTAATGACAACATAAACATAGTATAGTAATTGATTAAGCTTAAACCAAACGCATGATTTAAAATGAGCTGTAAAGAAGAAAATAAAGCAGCGGCATTTTAAAACCAAAAATATATAACAATTTTTATTTGATAATTACCTTTTAGCCCCTTACGAAATTATTTTAAACATTTTACTTTAAAATTTGTAAAACTTTAGAAAACTAATATGGATAATTACAGTATAAACTAATTAAATTAATATTCACACTATTGAAGTATCAACAATTTGCATGCTAAACATAAATACTTAATATTTACAGATATCCAAGTACAAAAATAAGGCATAATAGTAAACGTTCGTGGTTTATGAATGAAACACAATCATCACTGCTGTGAAGAACATTTCAACCGTAGTTTTTACGAACAATAATTTTAGTCTTCATCTGAACTATCCATTATATCTGCTATGTTGAAATCATCTGCTGCACGAGAGTTTGGTATCCTGGGCCTGACAGGATTTGCACAGTTTGCCGTAGCTTCATATCCATTTCGGATTTGTGTAACCTCTTCTTCAGTTAATTGAAACGCGGGAATATTTAGCTTGGGATAAATTTGTTTTACAAAATGCTCTTTGCAGCTCTGCCACGTTCTCTCCAACAGCTTCGCTTTTTCTAATTCGACCCAAAAGGCTCTGCCTCGTAAACTATAAAATCCTTTATTATCTATAATATATCGTAGAATCTTCTTTTCTTCGTTTAATGTATATGCAGGTCTATATCCTGACATCTCGAATGCTGCAATAATTTAAAATTGAAAAACACATAACCTCAAAAGTGCCTACATTGTTCATTATTTTCCACAATATGATCATGTGGTTTATCTTAGCAATGCAAGCATCTTCCAAAAGCGTACCCTCTATTTGCAGTAACGGAATGTAAAGATTTTAAATTGAAAAAAACCCTGGACATCCACATGAAACTTCGTAAGTTCAACCACAAAACAATACCTAAATAATGCAATTGGTTTAATGTAAAAAATATCGGTTTAATCTAAGTCGACAGATCTTTCTGAAATTTTGTATAGGGCCATAATTTCTCATTCTGAACAACTTTTCTTAATAACATTTTGCCGTATCATGAACAAAAAGGGTAGTTTACCTGAAAATAAAATACAATTTATACAGGGTGTCCGGAAAATACGTGTACAACGGAAGACCACAAGTTCCTTGGCCCAAAATATGATGATTTAACTCAACTTACCTATATACAAAGTTGCTTAGTTTAGCCGCTAGAGGGCTTTAAAAATGATTAACGTTTTTAAAATTTTTAATCCCCTGGGTAATCACTACCAATTTTTCTTTCTGAATAGTTACTTTAATTTAGAAGCTATTTCCTCTCTTACAAAATTTTAGTTGGGCGAACGTTTACCGAACTAAAATTTTGTAAGAGAGAAAATAGCTTCTAAATTAAAGTAACTATTCAGAAAGAAAAATTGGTAGTGATTATACAGGAGGTTAAAAAAATATGGATGGTTAATTTATTGTGACGAAGTTTTTAAATACCCTGTAATTTTCGAAATTAGGGTTTATTCTTCAAAAACCTGTGGTTTACTGGTACAAACACATGGCCAAAACATGAATAAAATCTATCAAAGATTTTTCGACTTATTTGAAAAAAATTAAAAAAGTTTGTATATAGGTAAGTCGAGTTAAATCATCATATTTTTGTACAAAGAATATGTGGTTAACGGGTTGACCTCCTTTTTAGGGACACCATGTATAATACAAGATTACTTACTACAGTTATTAATAAATTATGTTTTTACTTTGTTTTACTAAAATTGCGATTCATATTTAAGTTTAGCAAAACAACACATTATTTGTCAGATTTGGCACTACTGACCGTTAGATATGTAGTTGAATAAGAGCCGGACAAACACAAATGTCAGCGGCCATTACTGATCCAAAAATAAATGATAGCGTGCAAGGCCAGAGTTGTCTTCCTTAGTATGTGTAATATTGATGAATTTAATTACTTACCAGTTTGACATTGTCAATAAATGATAAATTTATAGTATATATTAAGTATTAAGAACGAAGACCATTGTTACGAGGAGGAGCGAAGCCACGACTCCAATTATTGTCCGAGATCGGTAATTCCTTAACGTTCGTGATGCTTATGACGTTTTTCTGCACAATAGAAATGTATTTTTTCTTCAAACGGGAGTAAATATGGCATTATACTGCTGGATTGATGATGCTCAACTGTCACTTTATTGTCAAGCGGCAGATAAAGTTATTATCTACTGCTGACGACTTTATCTGCCGCTCGTCAGCGGCAGATAAAGTTATTATCTGCCGCTGACAACTTTATCTGTCGCTCGTCAGCGGCAGATAATATTATCTGCCGCTGACGAGATTAAGTCATTTTCTTCGAATTTTGTTCACAAAGTTGTAAATAATTTGTTATAAAAAACGTTTGAAGAAAAAATACTATATTTTATTTGGAGCAAAAGTATCTTTATGTGGCTCGGCTGTACCTCTATCTGCCCCGCAAGCTCGGCAGATAACCCGTCTAGCCTCGCCACATAAAATATAACTTTTGCTCCTAATAACATAATATACTATTTCTTCAAACGTCAGTAAAATGTAACATTATACTACAGAATAATATGTTGGTGGCACTGTAAGTCTATGCCAAATTCGAGGTTAACAGGTTAGGTTTTCCGTCAGTCTGTGTCAAAACTGACGCAAAACGTAACCTGATACCCTCGAATTATTACTTGCCGTTCTAGAACGGTAAACATAACTTACTGATTTGGTAACAAACGCGGTCACTAAGTAAAATCGTTCTATCGTGCAAAAAAGCATTTACGGAAATTATACCGGTAGGTATCTACCGTTTACCGATTGGTGGTTAGTTGATATTGCGGTAGATGGATCGGATTGGGACCTCGGTAGGCGAGCGGCGATTGCCGTTGCAGCCGAGGTCACAGTGAAAGTCATGATCGTTCGGGCTGGAGCGGTTGAGAGTTCAACTCCCGGCACGGGCGGTCTAGATTTTCACTTAATTAAGGCTTAGGTTTAAGTGACGCCCGCGCCCCCTGAAGTAATACGCTAGCGGTTCCGGGGGGCAACGGTAGTAGGTAGGAGAAAATTAAAATAGATGGATCGGATTGAGTAATTTACGAGCTCTTTTTTGGTGGTACAGTAAACACATAATCTCTAAAAACTTATGATATGTTTTATCGGACTTTTTCCACAGTCTAGGGTGTATATCACACCACGTTTCGGGAGTTTTGATCTACTGCCGTCTTCAGAGAACAACTCTAAAAACTTGTCTTGTCGAGGTGGAATCGGTCAATAATATTAATAATTCAAACGCTAAAGCGTACAAAGGACCAGCCTCTACCGCTCGGTAAAAAGAGGTTGCGGATAATATATACATATAATAATAATTATTATATTACAAGAGAAGAGGACAAGTCCTATAATTTTAATTTCGATATTAAATGATCAACGATACAGCTGTATGAAAAGTAAAACATTCAAACAGTTTTTTTTTAATTTAAAGCTTTAACTTTTTCAGTACATCTGTTAATTCCTGTAATAGCGCATCTTTCACTATGAAACTGCTCGCCCCTTATCGCAATTCTCTTACCCAATCTGATTCTTACAACTTATTGTGGGGGAATGCTTCGTTATCGCGATATGTTGTTCCACCCCACCGCGTGTTATTGTTATGTGTTATATTCGGAACTTCACCAAAAATATCCCCAAAGAGCGAAAAACTAACTAATTACGGTATGCCAAAGATGTATCACTTCATCAGTGAGTAGTGGATCAGTTTGGATGCCGATTTCTTGTGTCGCAGTTTCTGAGCACATCAATTTTTAACCTAAAATGAGATGGAATATTGAATTGGAGCAGGCCCGGTGGCCTAATCCATGAAGTGGACGATGATTATTTAAACTTATATTACAAACGTTGAAACTTATATTGTGGGTAAATAAAGTAGAAACCGCAGATTACCTCAATTTCTTTTTTACGTCTAAATGAGCCTTTCCCATTGATTTTTATCAAAATGTAGATATTTCTTATATTCTGGAACCATTGCTGGGATTTCAGTTTTATCGTCGCATATTTTTCGTTGCATTTTTTGGGAATGATTTTAAAGGAAATTCTTGTACTGGCCAATTTTTACATCAAAAAATGCAAGAGCCTGTCATTTTACTTAACGCCTAATAGTTTGACAATCAAGTTTCACAGTACGTCATTTAATTGTCATTGCCATAGCCACCATTCAAATTTCCATTTTTGATTACTGCACATGCGCAGTGGATCGTAGCCAATCAAAAACTGACCCGCGTTTGCCCAACTCTTATTTTACTATATACAGGGTCTCTACTAATAGTTAAGTACAATCAACTGAAATAGTAGCTACTGTAAGATATAGGTCCGTAGGGTCTGTATATCTTACAATATATCGCTTATTTATAGAGGTTGAAATAAAACGTGTGTTGTCTTAAGAACCAATATAATAAACTTGTTTTTGGTATTTCGTTTGATGCGCACCCTAAATAAAATCCAACTAGATGAAGTAAGCACAACAGTACTTAGTACTTATCAAGTACACTAAAAATTTTGCATTTGACACTGTAAATGTCACGGCAGTTTCCTAAATGTATTATATCATACTTTGGCAGTTAAACAGTTACTTCAGCAGTAGCAAAGCAATAATACTTGTAAATTTCTAAATATATAATACTGACCTGCAATTGTCGATTTACACGAAATGTATCATACTTGGGTAGTTCAGCAGTAGCAAGACAATAATATTTATGATTCTTCTTTATTCCGCCATGGAATAAAGTGGCACTTTGTGATGGTAGGTTTATTATTCAACAGCAACCTTCCAAATTTATTATAAAATAGACTTATTTCCCTGACATCAGCCTAATTAACTATGTTCTGTAATTTAGATATTCGGTAATTATTAATTTATCTTGAATAGTAAAACAAACAAGTGTGATTTACGGTTGAGAGAAAATTTTTGTAGACACCTCCGAAGTAATAGTTATTTTTACACCAAGGAAGTAAAGTGGGTATTTGGTCCCTTTCGCTTTAGAAACATTTATACAAAGTACTAATAGTATAAGTATTACTTTATAAGAGATGTAGGTAAGATTTACACTACCGAGGAACATTTGATGTCTGAGCGAGCGAAGCGAACGAGGGTAGCAAGGTGTTCTTGATACTTTGCTGATAAAAATGTGCTACATTTAATAGTATTTAACATTACAAGCTAGGTAAAACAGGTTTTACTGGCGATAGGATTGAGCCAGTAAAAATGGTTACCTGGCGTGTATTGTTGAATGTTTTATTTGTTCCTCACTTGTAAATAACTAGAAATTCACCATTTATTCAAAATGTCAAACTGACAAGCAACTAAATTAATCAATATGACACATACTAAGGAAGACAACTCTGGCTTTGCACGCTATCATTTATCTATGAGCATGCTTGTAAAATATAACTGGCTAGCCAGTAAAAAGAAACATTTTCAAGGTGACTACAGTGAATTGATAAATTGATGTTTACAAGTGAGGAACAAATAATAGCTATTAACATATCTAGGAATGTTATGAGTATCATAACTGCCGCAGATGTTGTATTGAAATCCGAGCTCGCAGAGCGAGGATTTTAAAACATCTGAGGCTGTTATGATTCATAACATCCGTGATTTGTTCAATAGTTTATCGGTTGCTGTATGGTTATGGTTGCCATGTACGGTAATAGACTATTACCGTACAGATCAGTTATGATTTAGTTACCAGCCTACTTTTGTATATGTAAACAAGGGATTAATATCCTGCAACAGATAAAATCCATTTACAAGACAAAAAATGCACACGGTTAGCTCCAGCTACTAGTCGAGTTTTACCTTAGTCTTCCTCTGAAAGCACCGGTGTTTCTACGTAAAAGTCAATTCGGTAGCAACGTAGATTATTTATTAATGAGTTGTCAGACACCACTGCGTCGAATGTTCTCACCTAAAGATGTGAGTGGCGTCTTCCAACTCAGAAGAAAACGCCCAAGACGTCGTAAAGAAGTGGAAGCCTTAATTGCAACAATAACTCATCTTGACCTGCTTGGTGCTTAATTCCGGTATGAATGCAGCTGCATGTTGAGCATACAAAATACTGATAAAATAATTAGCGGACAGCCGAAGCTTGCCCGTTACCGGTCCACTGCTTTCGGTGGAAAAATGCCCTAACGGTAACGTCACGATATTACATATAGTAATGAATGAATCCTATAAGACTGGACGCAATCCAGTCGACGTACTAAAAATACAATTCGTTTTCTTTTCTGGGGAGAAGCTCAAAACTGGTGTCCGTTAGGCGAATACTTGAGTAACCCTACACTCACAAAATAGTATTAATTTCGATTGTACATCATAAAAGCCTAGATGGGCGGAGGCAATAAACGTGCAGGATCTAATTAACATGATGTAAGAAGTAATTAGAACGTAACGCATTTATGTAACAATACCGACATAAAGACAAAACGAGCTTACAGTTGAAGCGAATAGGTTCGGAGAACTTAGCTCCGAAAGGTTCACCTAGTGCTGTTAAACCTAGCGCAAGGTTGAGACGATAATTCGACAAAAGTAGAGAAAAACCCTCAAAATCAACGTATGCACATTTAGGACGATACGCAAATCTAGCTAGATCACAGTTGATTGTCGAAGTCCGACAGCAATTAATTAACGACAACGGAGCCTTCAACAGGTTTAAGGTTGTGAATATCCTGCAATAAACCGCCGAGCCTTCACGTCAAAAGTATCACTTCACACATGCTATCACATAAAAACTAAATATCCGGTACTAGCCAAGAACATACGTCCGGTCTGTTTTTTCAACGTTCCCAGCCTCTTCTAATCTTTCGACTTCAACAAAAATAACGAAAAAACAGGAATAGTGAGCTTTACGCCCACGGCAAGAGCTGGACTTACAGCGCCCGCTATTTACAGCTTTACAGGTTTTTAGAGAACTAAAAATACTATTATTAAAAAATCAACAAACTAATACAGCAGAATATGAATTTATTATAAACGTTAAAGATAATCAAAATGTTAATAGTTTAACGATCAACTGACCGATCTTATTTTTAAAGGCCAAGAAGCAGATATATTTACTCTATTTTGGTTGAAAAGTGACCTCAATTTGAACTTAGTGACCTTACTGATTATAAAAATTACACACAGTTTTATCAGTCGCGTAACGTATTTTTTTGTAGTTGCATTGGATAAAATTACTCAAAACTGGAACATGGATTTTGTGCTGGTTCTTCTATTTGTTACGCTTACCTATGTAAGTAATTAATGTAGTTTTAAAATAACATATTAATAATCTGTATGTGCCAATAAGGTTAATGCAACTAATTCGAAGCGAAACGTTAAGCCGTTTCCCCACCAATGGATAGAAGTTCCTTTAGACCATTTCAATCTTTTAGATAATAGAACATGGAAAATGGCATGTGATGTAACAATAAGATACCAATCTCTCATTTTGGCAATTTTAGAGATATTTTGTGAAAGACGAGTTCTTTAATAAAAATCGTTTGTTCATTGAAGTTGAAGGAGTGTTGCATAATATGTTGTTAGAACAATTTGCCCAAATCCTAGCATTTTCAAGATTCACGCAAGTTAAATACGTAATTTAGTGGTATACTCAATATTCATTTCCTTAAGAACCTTATTTCCGCCCAATTCATATGCTAACGCATAGCAGTTCGTTTATATTCGTCGAAGTTCAGTTATAAATTCACCCTTTGTTCTCTTTTGCGAGCAATGCTGTTTCAGCTTATCGATTTCTCCGTATTTATTGTTGTTCTGGCACACTCAAGGTTCCTTTTGAGTTTCGTCATGCTAAACTTTTTCGTAGCTTTAAGCAGAAGTGTTTAGTCAGCTCTTGTCATTCTAAAATTTTCTGAAGCGTTTTGCAACGAGTGCAACAAAGAACGTAGATAAGCCGCGTCTGCGCTTGGTCTTTTCGGGCTTGCATCTTCGGCGGGAGCTTCACTTAGCGTACAGCCCTCAAGACGTTAGGGGGTGGCGCTTGATCCGCGAGTCCGCTTCGCTTAGCCGGGCTCGCGTAAAGTCGAAATTATTAGTTGTGAAGCCACGTTGTTGTTATTGTAGAGAATTGATGTTTAAGTGACGTACAAGTAAAGGTTTGACCGGGGTGCTTCTGTTTCGTAGAGTCAGGCAACTCTAATTACGCAGATTGCGGATTATTAATTGAGGCCCTTGCTCATTGTTAAACCATCAGAGGAATGAAGGCACGAGTTTCGTTATCGTCATCTGTTTGTGTCGACGTGGCTCATTCACGTTTACCCGTTATGAGGATGTTATACCGCTCACCCTCCCTCGATTATCGGACCTTCATGGGGCTTCCAACAGCTTTTCTGTCGTTTCTGTTCATTTGCACTGGCTTGGGATGCAACTTGCAGTTGAAGAAAATAACGTAAGTCAGCACATCTAAGTTCCTATCAAGGTAAATTGTAAGCCGTTAAATTTATAGTGAAGTGATTTGCCAAAGTGTAGTTTGGTTGATTTAAATCGTAAGATGTTGAACAATTCCGCCAAGTTTTATTGTCTTCATGTTGTTTTTGTGTTTCAAGCTCACGTAACCGTTGTTGTACTATTTTTGAAGTTTTTGTGGTAGAACTTACCGTTAATATTGTTTGTAATTGTAAACATGTCATTTGTTGCCGTTTGGTCATTCGTGTTTAAGAGTATAAATTGCGTCGTTAACCCAACTAACCATTTTGCATACTTTCGGCCGTAATATTTAATCATTGTAACGTTCATTGTCATTTGTTTCACATGTAATTTCATCAATAGAGTTTATTGTTAATTGTTTATACGTTTTTCATTGGTGTGTTTGCATGCCTTGTTGTATCTATGTTTTGTACAGGAACCTAGATGGTGTAAGTAAGTGTAAGTTGATGCCATTTAAGGTAGGTTTGATCCAGCTGTTTGCAGTCGTTACCTCAGGTTGTGCCAAGGAGATAGTAGAAAGGCGGGACCTACTAATTCCACATTCGCGTGGATTCACCTATTGTTTAATAATGTGGATGTTGTTTTTCCCGATGTATTCTGAATGCGGTGGCGTCCTTTATGTTAACATCGTTTACCCTTTTGGGCCAAAGCACAGCCCTAACTTTCAAATAGTAATAGAGTCACGACCTTCTTCACTGAGCACCTAATAGCTGGAGCTAGTAACTGGCGCTGCTATCAATCATATGTGACAAAGTAGTGGAGCCATCTGTTAGTATTATCGGAAAGTACCCCCTAGGAGCCGTTCAAGGTCATCCAAATCGGTATTTTGACATCAAAGGAACCGACAGCGAGTGTCTCTACTTGTTTGATTTATATACGCTGGTTATGTCTTTAATGCGTTTTCGTGCTGTAACAATGTTACATTTATCTGAGCAACGAAACACGATTACACCTCAAAAAACAGTTTTGTTTTCGCTCGTTAGCACAACCTCACAATAATTCAGTTATGACATTTACGACCTTTAATTACAAATTGAGGTTAAACTTGACAACCCCAAGTGCTACAAGCTACGTCCTACAGAACGTAAACACAATTTTAGTCGAAGCACTCTTGATCCGTTTTATTTTTAGACACCCTTTATTGCTGCACTGCTTAGGGACAAATTTAATAATGTAGCCGCCTGTACTTGATTTGGTTTGTCAGTTCGTAGCTGCTGCGTAATTCTCATATGACAACCTAGAATAGTCGATGTTGTTTTGTTTCGGCTGTTGTTCAGCTGCTGGTGTAAAATGTTATCTACTGCGAATGATCTTCAAAAGCTGCCATTACATTCTGTTGACTTTGCTCATATGTCAAACTGCTTTTATAATCGTAGAAAATTATTACTCAAAAAGGCATTTCGCGACACTTCTATAATATCTAATCGTCTAATGGACAATGAAGATTCTCTCTATGTACTTTAATCCAAACCTCTTAAAGTTGCAATAGGAAACACTAATACATGTTTTTTTATTTCTGCAAATGTATTTATTTTTATTGGCATCCATGGCCAACTACTAACAATTAACAAAACAGCCCTCGTAGATTGTATAGTTTAATAAATTTATTAGAAACGCATAAAACAATAAGGTATGTGTATATACATGTAGATTACAATTGGATATTAATTGCAAATATCATTGTAAGTTAGCATTGCTACGATTAATAGTTGATATTAGAAAAAACACATAATTTTCTACCAGGCTGTTCAAGCCAAAAGAATAATGTTTGTTTATATTATATTATTGTAAAGACCTAGAACACATTTTTAAGAATTTTAAGTTTGTATTTTTTCTAACCAACTTGAAATTATATCCCTAATTTTTTTCCTGGCTTGCAATAAATCTTCAGGATCGTCGTCCTTTTCAGCAATGTCAATACAATGTGATCCTGTAAAGGAGTTTCATTTGTGATTAAATCGATAATTTGGAATAGCGATTTGGCCAAACCTTCAAATACAATCACAGGAGCTTCTGAAGTATAATCCTCTAAAACTGCGAGGTCTCTCCAGGGATCCTTTGTACCTTGAACTGTCACCACTTTGGTTACCTTAGGTTCTTATCCCCATACCGTCGGGTTACTCTTTCTATCCCAGTTCGCAAAACATCTACCGTTACCCTATTATGCAAAATGTGTGTAATCGACATGAGAAGACAATAGATTGAAATATTGAAACCTACCCCTCGAAAAGCTCCTCGCAGCTCTCCACCGCTTCGTCGATTGTAGAATCAATGGAAAAAGGGTGTTTAGAGTTCTCTCGAGTTAAGATTGGAAAACTGCCAATTTCAGTGCATATTTGATACATCCAAGCTATTTCTAAAGTTAACGACTCTTCAATCTATTATTTAAATTAAAAAGTCAAAATTTCTTTACTTGTACGTAATGCTTCTGGCAGCTCACCATCTTTACTTTTATTACTACTGCTATCTTCATCTTTGACTTTACTGTTACAAGCACCTTGATCTTTAGACTTCATTCGAACTAAGTTGACTAAACGATGAAAAGCGCTTGTGTCATCAGAGTCCATGGAAAGACTAAGGCAACTTACTTCTTCGTAGTGGAGTGGGTCATTTTGAACATTTAGAATGTTTAACATTGCTCCAAGAATACGGTAAGAACTCATTTCGTCAATGTCAGTGCAACCCCATCCCCTAAAATTACATATGTACAACGACATGAGAAACTAACTTCAGTTTTAAGCGTATAACTCACCTTAAAGCATCTTTAACAACTTGACGTCCTTCTCTGGTTTTCAACAATTCAGATGTTTTATTGAATCCTGCCTTTATATCACCAATACAGCTTACACTGACATTTGCATATGTATCCCTAACGATTCGTAATACTCTAAAAAATAAAAAGCTGGTGTGATACACGCACACAACTTCCTTTTACAGTGATCTTATAATTAGCCAAAAATTTGATTTAAAATGTTTTAAGCATTTGTCAAAAATTTTCAAAAATTACAAATTCTGCAAAAACGGTACAAAATAGAGCGTTAGTTGAAGAGACAAATTTCTCTAGAATTTTAAGCTGAATTCAAAAATGTAATAATATACCGGGTGTTCTATTTAAAATAAGAATTAATAAAAAAAATAGACAAAAAAACAAAAGAAACCCATTTTAGAAATATTCAACTGGAAAATCACCTATCTCACATCAATACACATTCAAAATTTAATAAAAATGTAAAGTTTAAAAAAAAATCGTTAGAGCCGTTTTTGAAAAAATCGAAAAAAACTGAAAAATCACAAGAGTAAACACCTACTTACGGTTATGCGATTTTGTTCAAAAGCTTGCTGTCTCATATACATAGTACACAAAACTTATATATGAAGTTTCAACGCCATGCCGCTTTTCGTTTTTGAGATATTCTGTTCACAGACAGACAGAGAGACACACACAGACAGACAGACACACAGACAGACACACAGACCAATGAAAAAAATATGTTTTTTGGAATCCGGGGACTCTAAAACGTGAAGATCTGTTGAAAACTCAATTTCGAATTTTTGGGGTGAATCCAATACTTCCTTTATTGTAAAAGGAAGTAAAAACTTAATTTTTGATTCCCACGTTTGCTTTTTAATTTTCTACCTGGATACTCCAGTCCGATACCAAGAGGAGCACTTGATGCATAAGAAATGTCAACCATATGTGGGAACCGTAATCGCATCCAAGTTACCAACATTCCAGGGTAAGAGCAACCGTGGAGAATCACTTGGCTATTTTCTAGACCTGGAGTTGAGGCTTTAAAGTGCTGTATGAAAAATGTCAAATCTTCCAGAGCTTGTTCTATTTGAAGATACTTAAAGTTTTGTAGTGCCGGGTCTCTACAAAATTGATAATTGTATATTAGAGATGTTAAATTGTAAATAAATACTGAAACTTCTTACGACATGGAGAAGGAGAAGGGTGAGCTCTTTCCATAGTACCTATGCTCTGTTTCAACGAGCATACCATGATATTGTTTCGCGAGTTTATAAACTTGTCCTGCTTTTAGACTCATACCGTCAATTGTCCATTCCCCTCCAACTTCAATGAATAAAGGCTTTCCTTTGCGAAAGAACTCGTCGTTCACGAAATACCTCTGGAATTGGTCAAATCAAAGATCGACATTTTATTGTTACGTCACTGACCATTTTCCAAGTTCTATTATCGAAAATATTGAAATGGTCCAAGGGAACTTCCATCCATTGGTCGGGGAAGGGCTGGTTGTTTTCCTTATTAGAAGTATCATCTTCATCGCCTTTTTTATTTAAATTAGTTGGTGTCGCCTTAAGGTACGTAAAGATGGTTAATAGTTCATTCTAAGGCTACCTGATTTACTTACACGAGTTAAACTGATAAATAGTAACAGCAAAACAAAATTCATGTTGCGAATTCGAACAATCTTGTCAAATATAAATGTAATTTAATAAACCTCATGGGGAAATTGTAAATAGTAAATGTGGTAAAATCGTGTGCCCATTTTTATAATCAGCAGGGTCACTAAGTTCATAGTTCAGGTCAGTTTTGAACTAAAGTAAATATTGTAAAATATGTTGTAGGTACTGCGGAACATTTGTCTTTGCCTTGAACTGTTACAGTGCGTTAGATTATTAATTGATTTAAAAACAGTACACTCTTACTCAAACGACGCAAAGGCAACAGTAACTAGTTATTTTTCTTCTAATCCGGACGATCCTAACCAAAGATGTATATTTGATCTATTCCCATTTATTGCCATAAACAAACTGTACTTACACCCTTTACAGCAAAAATAATTTACCCACATAACAAATACTATATAAGTTACGAATGGATGTAAACAAACAACAAGATCGATAAAATGAACAGCGAAGGTTTCCTTGGATCGAACCACGGTAATCTGAACACTCATAATTAATTTAGCTGATAACAATGACTTTTGCAATTTAATAAAGTACTGTGATTTACGTAACTTAAAATACCACACCTACCAAATGTTCGACAGGTGAACTCTGTCCGGTTGTTGCATAGTGTGCCGAGGACAAAATTAAAGCTGAGTTAATAAAAAAGACAAATAACTCCCATGGGATATCCCTCGGCAGTGTCGGATTCATTGAGGAAGAGAACCCCACTAGACACCTACCAACTAAAGCTCGTGTTTCTGCCGATCCAGACGTGCTGGAACTCTCTCACGATAATTCTGAGTTGTCGACCTAGTGTCTTTTATGGCTGTTTGTCTTTACTCGTTCTCTCATTTTTCTGCCTTTTATCATGATTGGTTTTATACAGTATTACAATTTTCGAGTTTTGTTCACTCACAAGTTCGGCTCGTAGTGCTTCGTTTATTTCGTCCCTTCCTGCCTGCCAGTGTGGATATTGGAAGAATGTGTGTGCCGCAGTACCGCAGTATCATCGCTAATGCTGCAGTACGTACATGATCTACTGTGAGTCTTTCAGAGAAAGTGTAGATACTGTAATGCAGCATACTGTGTGAATGATGAATTTAATTTAATAATAATATCCAAATACCCAATGGGTATCATGTGATAACAGTTCTATGTTTTTAACTGGTGGGGTAGAAAAATATCTTGAATATATAATCGACGAAAAATAATCACGTTAAAGGGTTAGATTCCCAATAATTGTGAAGAGTAATAATTGGATATTTGATACGTAATAGCAATATAGTATTCTTTACGATCAAATTTGACTGAGGGTCACAACTATTATTCAAAATAGAATTCAAGATTGTTTGAAGCAATTTGAAGTGGTATTTTTACTTCGAAACCTGTAAATAAGTGCAAGTGGGTGTTTGTGGTATGCTGTAGAACTAACTGTCTATCCACATCTTAAGGGGTCAAAGAGCTGCAACGAGTTTAATTTGGTTGTAAACAACTCAAAGGGAGTGTTTGCAGATTAGCATCCAGTTAGGAGCTGATATAATACACCCAGGTACAAGAGATACTTTCAGAAGGTTAGTGCCTATTTCTGTAACATTAAGTAATACATAGCAAGTTTGGCACGACAAATTATTGAAAATAATTGTAATTTTATATTTAGAACTTAAATTTAGAATACTTAATTCTCTAAATTTGAATAGTGATTCGAGTACTCGACGTATTTCGGTCATTATAATTTGAAATGTATATATTTTGGAGTAGGATATTTATAAACGTAATTTTAAATCAAGTCTGGATCATTTAAACATTTGATTAAATATTTTGACATCTATCTGATTTTTTGTAATGTCAGACCAAGATTTCAAGTGATACTAACTAACTGAGGAAGAAGTTTAATTTTGTGTACTAAAAAGTGTATTTGACCAACAAAGTCAATTTATTAATATTTTATAGTAATTTAGTCTTCAACTATAATAAGAAGTTATTATTTGAACATTAACTCATCCAGCTGGGAACCAGAATTCTCAATGCTTATTAACTATCTAGCCGAGGTATTAAAAAATTAGAATCACATGACATAATTTAAAGTGCCAAATTGAGTTGTGAGATATGTCAATTTTAATTTATTTCAGTGAGAAGTAAGGTAAGTATTTAAGGAACTATACCTGATACTACCTACTTCTTATTATTAAGCAAAAGGGTATATTTAAGCACCTGTGTCGAGTGGAAGTCATCTTCGCTGTGTTCGACAGTAATCCAACTTCTTTGACACTTTTCTAGGATTTATACTCCCACTCGTAGTTTCTCTGCTTTGCTCTTGTCTAGAGTGCTAGAGAATTTTTGGGTATGTGGTTTGAGTGTAGTATTCCTCCAGAGCGACGTGCAGTTCAAACGAATAG
This sequence comes from Agriotes lineatus, assembly GCA_940337035.1. Taxonomy (NCBI): domain Eukaryota; kingdom Metazoa; phylum Arthropoda; class Insecta; order Coleoptera; family Elateridae; genus Agriotes; species Agriotes lineatus. Next base: position 56,515,271 of record OW679203.1, read on the forward strand.
CGAATTTAAAGTTAAAATATCTCCACGCTATCATTCCGTGTGAGATTTTCAAGCTATCCGAATTCCAGTGCCGTACTTGTGCATTTTACGAAACTTTGCTAGAGCGCCAAAGTGCAAACCTTTTCTCGTGGCTTTTAACTAAAGTGTCATATCGCTTCTATCCTGTACTACGGCAACATTGAAAGTGTTCTACATCGCTTCCTGCAGATCGAGGCAACGTTTTAGCTGCTGCATTAAACTTCCCAAGGTCTGCTACGACGTCGCTCATCCAGACGCCGCCATTTCGTACAGATGAGGCTTTGCCAAAACACCATATTATGCTCAAGTACGCTGCCAACCGCCCGAGTTCGGCAATAGTCAGCTTTCTCGACTTGATCACCAGTCAGAAATTTTATGGTATCTTTTAGTATACAGTGTGTTTGCAATAGCGAACAATTTGTTCCTCTTTACAGCAACTAGAAGTGCTGGGGAGAAAGTACACGTGAGTCGAATTTTGTAGTAGCGCCCACCCGAATTTGTACAGGTAATTACTGACGCTTGACGCGTTCGCATCGGCAGTATTGTTAAGAGAACTGTCGAGATTTGGTGACCCCCACCTTCGCCGAGTTAGTAGCGGGCCAATCGGAGGATTTTTAGTGTATCGTTGGCCTCTCAATGAGTGCTTCTTTTAATGCCGGTTTGAACCGTAACAGTTGGTTATTGTGTTTTCTTATTTTCATCTGGCATCTGAGTCTTGAGTATACACATTTTTCAGCTCTATTTTAATGGCGATTTCGAATTTTCACTACCAATTTAAAAAAAGTACTGAAAGGTTGATTAAAATATTTTTCTCTTGTAGTTAACTTGAAAACTCTTAAAGGTTTCAGGGTGCCGATCGCTATAATGTCGGAAAATGTGTGTAAATGGTGGTCTACCAAATATTATCGATAGAAATTTAAAGTCATTCTTAATGGTCAAAACCCATACTGTTAATTGTAGAATGTAATAGTTCGACGAATATAATTTATAGTCAAAGAAGTAGGAGAAAGTATTTGACGAAACACAACTTCAACTATTTTTCTTTATAGTTTTATTACTATATCTAAGATTAACTACGGACGTTTTTCATTCTTCAGAGATTTCGTGTTCTATAAGCAACAATATTTATATATTTCACAGGGAATGTGTCTTCGTATTTTTGGTATTCTATTGCACATTGTGATGAGCAACCAACCGAACGAAGCAATAATAATTGTAACAAAGTTGTGTGTTTGTTTTTATTTGGAAAAGAAAACTCATAATATAGCCATATATCACATAGCAAAGTTAAACTAACACCAAACATAAAAACATATAACATCTACCTATCTACAGTGTGACACAGGCGCGGTTCGATTTTGAAAGAGTGAGCGTTTATGTCTAAATAAATTTAGAAGGGGCGTAAGAATTAGGTAATAGTTATTTGTAGGGTGCCACTGGTTTATGAATTCTCGCCCATAAGGTGATTGGCGTTCCCTGCATACTTACCTTGCCTCCACCTGCTAACGTTTAATTTGCTCATAAGAACACCTGCATGCAGTTGTACAGAGTGCAAGCAAACATGATGTAGATATAGTAACATAAACTGAACGCACAAGAATACCGGGCCAAAATAGACCTAAGGTGGCGTCACGGTTATAAACTATACTTTATCAAACCTATTAGGCTGGTTACAATATAACCTATCCAATTACAAATATATTTAAAGCCCTCGCTTAGGAGGGGAGCTCAACTTGGTATTCGCCAAGCAAACACTAAAGTAAGACACACTTATAATAATATCATCTGATTTATTACCAATTACAAAGGTAAACACGCTGTATCTACTAGAAGCGAAGATAGTCACGTGAATTATCTTTAAAAGCTATTTAAAAAAGACAGGCAACTCGAGTCTACAGCTTGAAGTAGTGAAGTTAGAAGAGCTTCAGCACCCTGAATATTCACTTGGTGTGATGGTTGGGCTTTTTTAGACTTTTGGTACGATTAAACTACGGAGATGGTCACCGGGATAACAGAGATACGGGAATTTGATGATTAATGATGACTCATGGCGAGTGTATTTTTGTGGGTGTGCGAGAAACTGATCGCAGTCGACGGCACTTAGCCCACGATTGCTAGACGGATCGACATATTTAAGCAGTTTGAAGTTTAATATCTTTAGCAGAAACACAATCACGACAGCATCCTGCAGGAAGGTCTCCAGTCAGAAGCCCCGCTAACAAAACAACGAAATTCATGGACTACTTTGCCAAGCAGCCGGCTTCCTCTACGTGTTTTGCGGGATTGAAGGAAATAACTGACGGTGTCGCGCATTTGCAAGCTGCGACCGCAACCAGAATTAAAATATCGCCCCTGCCATCTATCAGGGCGGGATACATAAAAATTAGATTTTTCCCAGTTGTTTTGTTGAAGGTAAACTGAAGATACTGCATTTTACAAGAATAACTATTTCATAGAGTGTTTATAATTTTTGAAATACATAGTCACTTATTATATTGCCTCCATACTCTTTCATAAAGGGTTTATCACACAGTTGCTTAAATTGAAGAATAGCGTTTTACATAAAGAAGAAATGGAAATGGATTGGAATATATCAATATGTGAAATAATGATGACAATGGCATATTATACTTCTGTGTATTTACAACAGAATAGATTTATAAAATTCTGGTATCATCTAAAGCATTCTTTATTTAAAACAATATCACTTCTTCCATTAAAAAAAAAGTCGTCATTAATGCATAATGCCACAACTTCTACTTAGTTGGAATATTGAAAGATGCGATAGATATTTTGCTTATTATTTCCATTCACAACTGTTTATGCAATGGTTCAAAAGAACTTCCATCCACTAGTTGGGAAATAGCTGGTCCTCTTCCTCATCAGAAACATCTTCTCCATCGTATTTTTTTCTAGTTAGGGTTGCCTATAGGTAGGTAAAGATTGTGAATAGTTCATTTTCAGGCTACATGATTTAGTTACGCAAGTTAAACTGATAAATACAAGAAGCAGCAGCACAGAATTCATATTGCTCATTTGATAAATCTTGTCAAATACAAACGTATTTTAATAAAACATTTTATAATCATAAAGTTCACTAAGTTCAAAGTTTATATCGGTTTTGAACCAAATTAAAGTATTTGCGCCTTGAACTGTTACACTATGTCATACTATTAATAAATTAAAATTAAAAGCATTACAGTCTTACTAGGGCCTGAAACCCCACTAATAATTACAACAAACGCGACAGTAGCTTTTTAATCATAAAAAAGATATATTTGACTTATTCCAAACTATTGTCATAAACAAATTTAACTTACACCCTGTATAACAAAAATAATTAACCAAGTTAGTAAACACACAAATCTCAAAATGAACAACCAAAAGTGCTACCGGAAAGCGAATCGGTTGTTTGAGTGGAAGAGAGAGCGCAAACGTATTTGTCTCCCACCTTGCCATTTAGCCAGACAGTTAACCACATGTTCGTGCAGCTGTATATTTTGGGCGCACCGAGTCTCGGGGATTCGAGTTCTAACTGCTGTCGAGCAGAATGCAGTGGTGCACCAAGTGTCACAGAGGCGTTAATAACCAGTCGGGAAAGGTGACCGTACGTTTCGGTCTAGCATAAATGGTATCATTTGGTCTGTTGTTGTATCGTGTACCGTCGCATTAACCGTTGTTACGAATTTTAAAAAGAGACCGGTTCGAAGATATCTAAGTTTTGTTGCATGATACAAATTAACGTTACGAAAGCCGGAAGAGGTCTTTGATGGAATCGTGGATGATACACTCGGATTTAAATTCGCGTTCACAGGCGCTGTAGTTCAAATCCCATCACTGGTAATGTTTTTTTTAATTTAAAATTAGTTTAATTCGCATTAGGGTTTTTTTAAATTGTTTCAGTATTATTACGGACGTAAAAATATTTTTACCAATATTTTACTTTGATTTTTAAAATGGTTTAGTGTCACAACGTCCACTTGCCAGGAAAGTTCTGAATAAAGCCCTTTAAAGATTTTTTTGGTTTAAAATCCCAATTTTGTCCTGAAAATCTTTATGGGTGAATAATTTTCGGCTTCTTTGCTTTAGAGTAGGCATGTTTAGACCTTGTACCACTTCTTGATTCGGGACATTATCGAGACTTAGGAGAGATGTCCCAAGAGGTCGATCTTTTTGTAAATTTTTGCCCATGGTCCTGGAAGTACTGTATTTTTTACGTATTGGTGATACAGTTGTTTTGGGTTGTCTATTATTTTTATGGATATTCATGTGGAATTGTCTTGTTTTGTAAAGGTGGAGATACATTTTTTCAAAGAATCGTAATTATTTTTTGCAGTTTAGTGTGTGTGTCCTTTGCGTATGAATGTGTATTTATTGGTGGTACTACTGTGCTTTGCATGTGGTTTATATGGTTATTAGTAATACCTTTATATTATTAGGCTTTATAATTAGCAGGATGATTTCCTCCGCATAAAGCATCTAACATTCAAATATTTTTGCAAAAATAATACAAAAACGTAACAGCAATAATACTTGTGAAGTAAGATGCAAGGCAGACCCATAAGCGAACTTTTCAAAACGTTAGGAGAACAATAAAATAGAATTGTAAAAACTGGTAATTACTGTTTGTTGAATTGTCTTGGAATTGAATTAATTTTCAAAATACAGCAATTGTAATTGGCATTTTCCATTTTTATTAAAAGTACTTCGACAATTACTTTTTGAAAGTAATTAATTACTACATTCAATTACTTAATTACTTTTGAGTATTAAATCTCCAGAACGCAAAAAATAAGAATAGAGCCTTATTATGTTACCTGTTAAGCAAATCGCAATATAAGTATAATTTTTAATTCCCTATAACTAGTCGGATAGCAGCAAATTCTGTGAAACATTTGCAATTCCAACGACGACGTGTGCACAAGCAAAGAGGAAAATATTTGGTGCAGACGCTTATGTATTATATGTGATGTACATGCGTTGTGAATTGTGTAACAGGGTGTAGCAGTGAAGCTTGCTGATAATTATTGTATAAGAAGCGAAAAATATGTCCACGGTAAGTACAGATTACAGAGTAAAGTATGATAAAAAATATAATTTATTCCATTCCATAATAATGAACAACCAGCTTAATCAGATGATATTTATTCACAATAATTATTTATTAATTTCAATTTCCTTGTTTTAAATGATATACTAGCTGAGAACTATTTACTGAATACAAATATACGACAATTTATATTGAAAGTAATTATGTAGTGTAATTACAATTAGCAAGTAATGGAGAATTCAATTACTATTTCATTTGAATAATTTAAATCTCTGGTAATTCAATTACTTAATTGACCGGTAACTGGTAATAGTAATTAATTAATTAATTTGCCCAGTTCTGGATGTACGACATTTTATAGGAACATGATAATAAACAGTTGATTATTTTTAGACAAAAAAACTGAATAATGTGCTAGGTATGAATTGCTTTACTTCTGTTAGTTTGGACAACTGCCTCGATGTCATTCGTCTCCCCTCTTGCTGCTTTGATGTCCTTTTTCCATCATTTACTTCTTCTTCCTTTACAGTGATCTTGGTATTGCAATATATTTTTTATAATTGTAATAGCACACCTCTTTGCGTTGTTATATCACTTATTTATATGATAAATTAATATATACAACTTACCTCACAAACGTCAATATTTGACATACAAATATTGTTCAGTTATATCTTTCTAATTATTTAAATATTTGCTCCGGCTAGTCAGTAAAGCTAAAGAAATACTCCTTACCCTCAGCTGAATGGTGCTTCTTAATAACAAGTATTACTGCTTGTATCTGATTAATATATAAAGTAATTTTACAGTTACTTCCAGGTCTTTACTGATATTTTAAATATCTTAACGACATTCATATATGCTTATTGACTTATCAATGACGTAAGGATAGTCAGTTTGTTTTATATAACTTTTAATAAATATTTAAAACCCAAAATCCCTAATTTACAATTCCCAATATTAAATTAAATCAAAAAGGTTATAATTTCAAAATATAATGGCCTAAACTCGCCGAGTACTCAGAACACGAAAAGAATTTAGATAACTAATAATAATTCTTAATCCTAAATACAAGTTCCTTAATATTAAACACACAATTTAAATATTCTTGACGTATTCCCAAAAGTTGTTCGAAAAGTTATTAAACAAACACTGACCTTAGCGTCGCTTTAGCGTAACCTGATCAGCAACCTATAGAATTCCTCTGCAAACGAAGCAGGACAGCTAACAGTAACTGGCTGGTTGAAATCTCCAATCCCCTTACAAAAAGCTCTTTGGATATGTTGCTATCTCCCAGATAGCACTTCTCAATTGAATGCACAACACTCACGTAAACACTGACTCTACGTTAAGTATATTGTAAGTTATTTACTTGGTAATATAACTTCAATATGAAATTGAAAACACTTCAATTATGTCGACTTGATAGACGGTTTGATTTGTTGAATTTACTTTGTATCATTACCAGATACTTTCTGTGTAATGATCTTTTACTTAAATTCAATTAAAAATACCAATTGGTTGGGATTGAACCACCATCGGTTTTAATATGACCGTCTCGAGTCGAATTTCAAAATTGAACTTTTTTATAATATTGTTTATTTACTTCTCTTTGGTTACCCGTAACTATTCACAACATATCGATTGTACATAAACTTTTTAAATTAACTATCTGGATATATTTTATATGAATAAATGTGCTATGCAGACTGCATGTAACATTACATAATGTATTACTATGAAATAAAGAGAGTACATTTTACGTTTTGAATAAGAATAGTGCTGTCTGTGCACGATCTTTGGTTTATTAAAATGTACAAATATTTTAATACAAAATTGAACGATTTTGTGCCCTTGTTTTCTTTTAACTAAATGCAATAATATTCGGCTGCTCCGGTGAACATAAATGCTCTCTCAGGGGTGTTCGTAAAATTAGAAATACTGGGTAGAGCCTTCACATTTTTAGTAGCTCCAATTTAACTCGGATTTTATTTGTGAACGCACCAAAACTAAATCTGAAGTAGCTATCCTTAAAACTTGACATGAAACACAAAGCGGTGTGCGGTTGTATAAATCGCAGTAATTAATTTAAATCAATGCCAAAATCAGAAAAATACCTCAGGTAAGCAAACGGATTTTGTTCTAGCGTGACCTACAAGTGACGCCAACATTAATTGTTTTAGCTTGCAAATGCATCGACAATTTTTATTTGAATTCCTACAATTTCTAATGACGCTTCGCCGATTTCTGGATTCTGAGATGCACTGGATAATCGGGAACTGCGGCAATGCGTAGCGGAAACCCTAATCTTGGAGGCCCCGGAGAAATAAAAGAGCTTTCGACGATGAAAATTGCGCAAATTACCTTGTTTGCAGATCCTTCCAATGCTGACCGCACCTCTCAGGGAACGCCAACGCGTTTTCTTAGCTACTGCTGGCCTGACGAATCTAATTTCTGCACGAAGTTCTGTGTAGATGGCTCCTCTAGTTGTTGAAAGCACCAAACTTGGTTCCAACTAGCTGCTGCTGCGGTATCGACTCCAAAACGTAGCCCGCATCTGGACCGCACCTGCCTGGATTTTGTGGACGACGAACAATCACAAATTACACCACCTGAAGACTGGAAAACTGATTCCAATTGTGCCCAACACTTTTGTAGTTAAATAAAACCAACACTTGTACTAAATGAATGTGTTTTTATTAACAAAAATTAAACTTTTCTGGGAGCTACCTTAGAACAATGTTAACAGCTTGGGCTGTGGTTATTAAACAAAAGAAGATCTGGTATCTAGCAACATATCACCACAATTGTTTAAAGGCGGTATGGTTTGATACTTAAAATTAACTTATAGAATAAGGTTTTGATAACATATTTAATCCTTACAGACTAAATAAATGTTTTTCTTAGGTTATAATGCACTACACCTAATACTCTGCCCTTTAACTGCGTTTTAACCGCAATGTTATGTTTCATAGTTTATTATGCAGTTAATAATGTCTTTCGTTCTATTTCTTGGCTATTCGTAGGTTGATCTTTTGCAACATTTCTTGTCAGTTGCTTATTCAACGTTTCTAGCCCTCGTACTGCATTGTTATACCCTTCAGTTACTTTGCCATTCTGGTCCTAGCTTTCTGACCGCTACAATGGTCACAACTTTGTATTTGTGCAAACCATTTCATACAATAACAAACACTGCAAACGTTAACGCTACCATCGTCAGACACAATCCAACTGCATTTGCACTTCCAAAACCTCGTCAAATCTGAGCCCAAGAGCGTAACCCTTTTAAACTATAGCTTTTCATGTTATCTTTGCCACAATCTGTAAAACTCAGCTGCACCCATCAGTACATTTATCTCAATAAAAGTAAGCTAAGCTTGCACTAATTAAAATAATTAATTCTGTGCCTCGGTTTGATTTATGATGAATTTTAGTTCAATTGGCAAGCAGTATTGTAGAGAGCACAAAACTTTGCAGTATACAAGATTTTTGGGATATCGGTTAATTTAAGAGATACAAACCCGGTTAAAGTAGAGCAAAGTTGTATCTTTTATGTAGCAAATATATATATATTTTCAACTTTTAGAATAAAACCAATCGTATTCGAATTAATTCAGAAAAACCGATATCTGTCGATTTTTAGCTAGTATTTCCCAAATTATTCACTTTAAAGCATAAATGTTCCAATATATATTGTATTACATCTGAATTTCTATTAAATGATCCCATTTTTACTAAAACGGTGCTCAACGTTGCGACTCCCAACTTTTGTTCTTCTTATAGACGACATATTGGATTTTCACATTTTTAAATACACCGTTCTTTTCCGATTACGATTATATATTACCCGTAATGATTTAGTATTAGATTTCTGTCGAAATTTTAAAATATTCATTCACCACTTAAAATAACAACCTAATGTCTACGATGATGGCGATAACATTTATAATAGTCACAAAAATAACGTTAATTATATGCAACCGGCAAAAAAATTATGTGTTTAACTTGGTAGTTGCAGACAGAATACAGATTTAATGCCTCGATTCATGAAACGGCAGCCACTGCACGAAATCCTAGTTAGGCAAATAACTATTATCTTATATCTATTTGCGTGTTTTTCCGATTAAAATAAAGACGGCAGAAAAATATTGTTATATAATTAATCGGTATTTATGACACAAAATAAGTCACCACTTTATTGTGACAATTGTAAAACGACATATCGATAAAATAAAGTGCCATTCTCCCCAATGACGTTACAATGTCTTATAAACAAGGTTTTGCTAGCTCAACTCGTCGGGAGGTCGTGGTTCACTTCGATATTTGTTAATCAGGGCGAAGACTTGTTGACTTGACGGAAAGGAATGCCTTTTGAATCCTCTTAGTTTGCTTACAGTGGTCGTGTGTGACGGCCCAGCGTTGTGCTTCCTCGCATTTACCTTGCAGCAGCTAAACTCATTTACAGGCACAAACAAATATCACGACACAGAAAGGTCGCGAACAAATACCATGAAAGAAAAGCAAGTGCTAATTTAATGTAATTATATTGAATTTGAATATAAGTATGTATAACTAACACTAAATGGTAAAAAAAAAGTTATTCGTACATTTATATAACATAATAAAGTTGTTACATGCTGCTAAACATACTTACTGATTCTCATCAATTATACTAAAGTTTATGACTAAAATACGGCGTTATACGGTGTTCTTAATGAACGCCACTGGTCAGTTAACTTACCACAACACTATACCGTTAGCGCTTAAAATTAAAGGAGTAAAATACCTTGTAGGACACTGGCGACAGTTCCTGTCTTTCCTGTCCGACGGACGTTGCTTACACCAGCACATACTCCACTGCCGTCGGAAACATTTAAACTCGGCAGGGTGACTTGGGATACCTGTTAGATGCGGGGTAAAAAGCATGGGTGCCCTCAACCAGAGTAACGCTGCTAGGATCATTGAGGAGAGAACAGAAAGAGTGCTATGCAAATCGGGAGTTTTCGGCAAACACACTTCCTTAAGAAACAGCTGACATAATCGGAGTTCCCTGCTAAATCCGCATTAAGCGACTTGAAGATTGGATCTTCTGATATAGAACTCACGGCCGCGATAATATGCAGCGTCACCTAACAACCCGGGACGGTCTGCCTGCGCAAAAGATTTCGGCCAACGACCGGTTCTGTCCAAGTACTTCAGCTAACTAACTACCACTTGTTGTCACGGGAAAGGGGCGAAAGTAAATGGCACCATAGGACTTAATAAGCCGCAAGTACCACGAATGCCACCCCGAACGCAGGTTGACGTGTGGGATCGTGAAACTTAAACACTTGATATTTACTGTAGATACTCTCGTGGACTGTGGTCGAAGGGTGATGCTCCGTTTAATTTCAAATTGCAAAAGGGAAGCAGGAACGATCAGGCGATTGCACCCGATTAACTAACTATGGCACGCTACTTCTTTGGCCGTGTTTTATTGGTGAAACCGCGCAAGGAATTTATTAATTGATTTCTGAAAACTTCTATGCCAAACTTCTAATCTCGCCCTCTTGCACGTGTGTATGTTTATGGTTATTTATCAAATTTCCGAGTATATATAAATCAGTTTGAATTACCTTTTGCCCTGGCACCATAACTTGTTATATATTCTCTCTTATTGTGCTACGACCTGTCTTTTCACTGTTTTTATTTGATTTTCTATTTGCATTGGAAAAATATATGATCAAAGATCAATATTAACATTTAAAATATACTCTTTGATTCTAAATGTATGGACACAGAGCGACTACAGATTCTATTGGATTGAGTATAAATTGCGGACATCCAAAAATACTTCAGTAAGGCGATGTCAAATCAAGTCAAAAAATCCCTACAATCACGAAACGTAAAATTATTATTATTATTATTATTTATTAATAGAAACAAACAGGCACAAAGCCTAATTACATGTTTCTTATACATATAAATTTTAAACGTAAACTTAGCTTGTAACTTATAAAATATAAAATTAAAAATAATACACTAATAACTAGTGATATATTAAACAGATAACAAATTTCAAATTAAAATCAAATCAAGATGCAAGGGGGGAAAGAATAATAAAAAGATCCCATAATTAAGATCTTAAATTCATGGAATCTAATATCGTTCTCAAGCGGTTTATTGATGCTCCAAATAAATAGTTTTGGTGCAACTGATATGTTGTAATTAATTGTAATGAAGATGTTGGCAACTAATATACTTAACTATTTATAGATAGCCTTCTTATGTTTTTCGCTCACATAATTTTTCTTAATAAATAAATACATATTATAGAATTTTTTAATTCGTTAGTGTAGAAACAAAATTATTGTTAGTCAGTATAGTTGCCACGAGACCGCGGAGGCTCATTGTGCTGAGGTCTGCTCATCTGGTTAACAAATTTTACATGTCACATTGACAAGTAAATTTTGTTTTAAAAATTATTTATTTTCATAAAATGATAGATTCAAACATTTTTCACAAATTTCAATTTTAAAGTACTGAATATTGGATAAAATTCCATACAGAACTTTTGAATAAAAACATTTTATTAACTCGAGAAAATCCTTTGGTTAATAAAATATGTTTTTAGCACATGTACTTTAAATTACTATTCCGTCGCGCTATAACGCATTGTTACAAACAGCGTATTGAAGCGTCATCTTTTTGATCGAAAATATTTTATTACTGATTAGTAAAATTATCATAATTTTACAAATTTACTTAGATTTTAATACGGTTGTGTTAGTGAAACTTAAATTCGTTAAAAATTAATTAATACTTCACTTACATTTTGATTATTACTAAATCACTTTGATGTTCTATAGAAAATACGGACAAATTACTTTCTAATTTAAAAAAAAATGTATCTACCACCGTTCTAACTATTTTCCTTTTGATAATAATAAGCTATAGCATTATGAAATGTGAACAATTTTACATAAGCAAAATTTTTTAAATTATTAAAATCAAAGTTCAATAAATTAAAAGTTCATGTGTTAAAAATAAGTATTTTATTAATTTTTCCATCCACTTATCAATAATAAAACCGATAGAATCACTAAAGATTCCAAAGTTATTCAATTTGATATTTAAATGTTTTAACTGTTTTTAATACTTTTTCGTATAGAGATAGTCCCGCAATCGTCCAAAAATTCAACCCCGAGAAAGTCAGCGAGGAAGTCACTCCTGGTTTATTTTTCTTTGAAGTCACAGTCGTATTTTTCTATTTATGCCAGCCAATAGTAGATCCTTATAAAATGTAGTTGTATTTAGATATTAATTCAAGTTTGTATTAATTTATAACTACTTTATTAATTAGTGGCAATTTATTCATTTAGATATTATTGTAGTAGTACTGTAAAAGATTTATTTAGCATTCTATAGATTACATTTTCATTAATATTAGGATTAGGGTGCATGCCAAAGCAATAAATGTAATATACATTTTTTACGAGCCTATTAATAAATGTAATTTTAACCAAATTTTATTTGTGTTAAAGTTAAACGTATGAATTAATACATATTTACCTGTTTATAGCACGTACCACCTTGCTAAATACCTGCTATTGTTAATGACCCTATAAGGTCTTACAACAAGTTAATGCTAAGAGCGTGTGGCGTACGCAGGTAAACCAACGCGCGTGTGCGGCGCAGCGGTTCATAGCAGAGAGAGATGTAGGAACCTTATTTTGGTGAATATGGTGTCCTAAACTATTGCATTGTCTTGGATATTTAAAGAATGCATTTGTTTGAAATCGTTTTGTATACGTCATTTAACTGCTAATAAGTGTTCAATTGACAGGTCATATTTAATTTTTTCATTATCTCAATAATTACCTTTATGTTTTATTAAGTAAAATTATACAAATATCGATTTATAAGATGTTTGAAATCTTTTTTCAAAAATCTAAAGTTGGCGCAGTGACTCTATATCAACCAACACTATAATAAAATAGCAAACGTTCTTTCAAATTAATTTTTGTAGGTGCTATCTTAGACATTAGGATTTTATTTTTACTAAAATTTAACCTAGCGCAGTGTGTTGCCTAAACCCTCTCCCTAGCACTTTCAACTCTATTAATCGTACGTGGACGCTTGTTCAAGCTACACCAATCGAAACCTAATGGAGGGGAATGGACAGAGAACGACCTCCAGATGTTTACCAAATGAAAGCGATGACGTTTGGCGCCACATCTTCATCTTCTATGGCTCAATTTGTGAAAAACCGAAATGCAGATGAACATGTTGAGGAATTCCCAGAAGCTATAGACGTGATTATCAACAAACACTGCGTTGATGATTATTTATACAGTGTAGATATGGACGACAAGGCAATAAAACAAATTTGAGATGTTATAGAAGTTCACCGCAGAGAGCTGTATTGATACTCATGATAGAAAGTTAAATTCTCTCTTTCAGCAACCAGTAGAAAGAGTTTTGGGGCTTTGGTGGTTGACGGAAACTGACGAGTTTACCTTTAACCTTAACTTGAATACGATAAGACCAAACCTCATTAAAGGAATTAAAACACCTCGACAAAGAGATGTTTTAAAGATACCCATGTCGGTGTTTGATCCAATTGGATTTATCTCTCCATTTATCATTAAAATAATAGCTATTTAAGTAACAAGGAATGTAAGGACCTATTAACATTTGAGGTAGGCAAGTACAAGCCAAGGCGAAGCCGCGGCTTGTTGCCTACCGAAAATTTTAATAGGCGATACATTCTGAGTTATCTTATTATATTTTTCCTGCTGCTTATCGAAATTTTTCTAGATTTTTTCAAAAATCGTTTGGTTTTGTCACCTGTCACCAGGATTAATTTTCGTGAGTCGTGTTACCTGTGAGCGTCACATGTCACATAAACACTAACTTGCAATTATAAACAAAACGTTTAAGTATGCATCTTGCGTTGTTAATTTTATTATCCTAGGAACTTAATAATAATATTAAGTTCTTTTGTCAAGGGAAAGCAGCAAACAAATATAATCGCCGACTTACACGTTTTGTTACTAAGTCTGTATCGCTGACTTACATGGTCGACAGCGGGAAGAAAACACAGGTCCGTATCCAAAAATTTTTTGATGATGGTAAAAAAATACTCGAAACGTAATTAAACCATAATGTGTGGTACATTGTTGAAGTCAGAATAAAAAGGACTTCACGTCGGATAAAATGTTTTATAACGTAATCATTAAGTCCACTAGAAGTGGCTATAAAGAAGTTTAATCAGTTTCGCTCTAACTTTAATATTAACGCCAGGAAAAAATAAAATAGAAAATCCAAAAATTCGGTTTTTTTAGATAATTCAAAAACGAAAAATCATATCAAGGATTTCTAGGCGTCATTTTGTTAGTCCTTTAATTGCCCAACTTTCTTCCCATTTAATCAAATTTGTATCTCTTACAATTAACGAGATCCTCATACTGGCCTTCCTTATCTTGGACACGCTGTATAATAAGATAACTCGAAATGTATAGCCTATTAACATTTTCGGCAGGCAACAAGCCGCGGCTTCGCCTTAACTTGTACTTGCCTACCTCAAATGTTAATAGGTTCTTACATTCCTTGTTACTTAATAGTATATTACACAACGAGAGCTATAGAAAGCATATTACACGCGAGTTGGAAAAGTTACGCACAAGCCGCGAGCCACGAGCGCGTAATTGCGCTATAGCGCGAGTTGCGTACTATACTTTTTCTACGAAAACAGTCATTTCGTTAAATGAAAAAGAAGTGTTTTATTAACTGTCAAATCATTACTGTCACACCATCTTAAAAATTAGGCGGCTGCTGTAGCATCTCTACACCGCTTCGTACAAACAACAGAAGCTAGTTTTATTAACAGGCCGCCGAAACGAATTTTTAAAAACCGTTTATTTTTATTTTACAATGAAATATAACATTGGAAGCACACAGCTAGCCGCCGGACAATATCTTATATCTAGCTATGATACGAACACACTGGAACTTATCGGCTGACTGGAGCTTAATTAAAAGATGCAAACTACTTGTATACCTATATAAATTACTATGTCTAATCAGCTAAGATAAGCGTTATATCTAAAAGGGAGTGTGAGACAGGAAGCCACGTGCGTTCAATGTTTGCA
The DNA here is from genome assembly GCA_940337035.1 of Agriotes lineatus. NCBI lineage: Eukaryota > Metazoa > Arthropoda > Insecta > Coleoptera > Elateridae > Agriotes > Agriotes lineatus. Next base: position 56,530,472 of record OW679203.1, read on the forward strand.
GACTTGCAGTTCACACAAAGGAGCTATTATCGTTCAAGGTTGCAAGCTTGCAGTTTACACAAGGGGCCATTGTCTAGCTACAATGTAACTAGTTAACTGTAACGTAATAAAACAAATTACGTGTTAGTCATTACGTAACACTGTTTGTAACAACGAATTTACTAATCAAGTAAACAGTGCTTAATGAGCAATTTACTAATAAAAGAGTAGAAAAATAGCTATTTATATTACCAAAGAGCAATGCTCTTTGATATTACTTAGGTATTTTATAGGCGTGTATGTTGAAAAATAACATGTGAACAAAAAAAAATCAAGCTACATTGTTCTATGGAAAGAGTTTTCCACACTCTAACTTGTTATTTTTTTATCCCATTTCAAATATTAAATAATACAATTTTAGCAGTTTGAAACCTTTCGCTAAGCTTTGGATAACATCTCAGCAGATGGCGTTGTAACTTGACTACAAAATTATTTTAGGCAGTTGCCTTGTATACCATATGTATAAGTACCTATACAGGGTGTTTCATTAATAATTGAAAATATTTTAACTGTAGAATCCTGGGCTCAAAATATTAATATTTAACTAAAATCACTTAGATAAAATATGGCTTCTTACTGAGATATAGGGTGTTTTATTTAAAAATTTAAAAGTGATTATTTTCCATTACTTTAAAACTATGTGACGTATCCGTATCATATTTGGCAGGAAGTGTAGACACTGTAAACCATACTAAATGATGTTAAATAAACGTTTCTGGCTACTACCAGAGGCGTACGACAGGGGCAAGTGATTGGTTGACCTATCCCAAATTTTACGTCACTGGCGGAATTGCCATTTGAGTACACTTTTTCGATTCTCCAATACTTTCTACATAAATAACATACTCTTCCTTTGTAATGATAAAGTCATTATTTTTCGAGATATTTACAGTTAAACATAAAGCTGAACAGTTATTTTGATTTTAATGTGTATTAATTATGCATTTATTACGCAAATGAAACTTTAATCTGTATTAACAAAAAATCGCTGGTATACTCACAAGAAATAAACAATCGTCAAGAACTATGGCAGCAAATAGTAAATTCCGCAAATTTTATTGCCAATCAGCCAAACATATTTTATAAAGTTAGAAGATCGTTTAGGAAAAGAATTGATAAGCTTATTGAGGTAAACGGGGGTCACATTGAACATTTGTTATAAAAGGTTTTTGATATTTCCGTGTTATTAAAATTGTTCTTTTATTTAGATTAGGTATAACAAAATGGTTCTTTTCAGAACCACAATTTGTTTTTATGTTGAATGCATCTATGTATTCGTTTCAATAATAATGTCATTAAATAACATTATGTTTTTTTGTTAATACGGATTCAAGTTTAATTTGCGTAATAAATGCAATCTTATGACAAAAAGCACCGACATAATACATATTAAAATCAAAATAACTGTTCAGCTTTATGTTTAACATTAAATATCTCGAAAAATAATGACTTTATCGTTACGAAGGAAGAGTATGTTATTTACATAAAAAGTATTGGAAAATCGAAAAATTGTGCTAAAATGGCAAGTCCGCCAGTGGCGTAGAATTTGGGAGGGGTCAACCAATCACTTGCCCCTGTCGTACGCCTCTGGCAGTAACCACAAACGTTTATTTAACATAATTTAGCATGGTTTACAGTGTCTACACTTCCTGCCAAATATGATACGGATACGTGAAATAGTTTTCAAGTAATGGAGCAAAATAATTTTTAAATTTTTAAATAAAACACCCTATATCTCAGTAAGGAGCCACATTTTATCTAAGTGATTTGGGTTAAATATTAATATTTTGAGCCCAGGATTCTACAGTTAAAATATTTCCAATTATTAATGAAACACCCTGTACATTCTGTGGGTAAAGAAGTTTATTATTTTTGATTAAAAGTTGCTTGTGTATTATAATAGTAATAATAATAATGGTGAGGCACTAACACCCCATCAAGGAGCTTGGCCTGCAAGGCGGAAGGTCAGAGCTTCCGTATCCTTATAATATAAAAATAATAATTATCTTAAACAACATGAGGTAAGCAATATTTAAATGTTAAATCAGTCTAATTAATAGTGGATTTATGTGGCACATTATCATTTTGAGGCAACCTATTTTGAATTTAATGTATAGGTTAGGAATTCTGTAAATAATTGAAAAAATTATCGGTTTTTTACCGTTTATTTTCTTATCTGCATTTAACAACTACAGTGTTTTGTATCATATATTTTCAGCGTTCTACAAAGTTTTGATCCGAAACTACGGCAGGCGGTTGAAGAGCTTAAACAAATCCAACACACCAGAAGAAAAGCCACGTACCCAATTCAAATTGGAAATGGTGTTGCGAAATTTATAAATTCTAAAGGCAATCTTCTACAGGAGAATGCAGGGAATGTGCTTTTGAACAATTATCAAGGAAACTTACAGTTGTCCATAGGGATTGGGCAATTCATTGGGCAATTCCCCTGCAACAAGATTTTTTGGTATAAATGCAAAGGGACAACCATAACATTTGAGCTAATAGAAGGATTTGCCGCAAAGACATGTATCTTGGAGTTGGAGTCCCAAGAACAAGTAGATAGGGTTATATTCCTCATAAAACCTCCTCCTAAACCAAGGCCGCTGACATACCAACATGACGGTAACATGTAAGAAAAACCAACTTAAAATCTTTTTTTCTCACTTTTCCTTTTGCAGAACTTCTTCAGATACCAAGTCTGAAGACTCTTGTAGAGGAAAAACTGCTGGAGTGGACAACTCTTTCGATTCAGATGATCCACCCAGTCATGATACTCCATAATTTTCATTATTTATAGAATTATGCTACTATAAAGTTATAAATCAATCATGTATTTTTGCATTGACATGTTTGTTTTGTCTATGATTGAAGTAATTCCTTTCTAAACTCTAAATCGAAAAGGAATGAACCCAATTTATTAGCTGGTAATAAAACAACATTGGTATGCAGAGCACTAGCCCTTTCCTGGGACACTTTAGTTATGGTGTCCGGAAATTGATATAGTAAAATCACGGAAACAATCGGTGCACATCATCAAATATTTACTTATTAATTTAAAGTTACTGTTTGATTTCGTGATTTAATTTATTATAACTATAGGTAAATCACGGAATCAAATGGTGCGCTTCATCAAACAGTAACTTTAAATTAATAACTCGTTTGTTTCCGTGATTTTACTGTAGCTAAATTTCTTGCCCGGGCAGAATCGCGTTATTAACTTAAATGTTCGGAATTTGTGTCCAAATAAAAGTTTATGCATAAAAGAATTTATTCAAGTTGAAATTAATCATCGGGCGAAGAAAAAGGCGCATGATGGTTATGCGTTTTTCCATTATTTTATCCCTACCAAATCAAGCCACTCATCCTGCCCTGGTAATATCATGAGACGCATCGACTCAAGATCACTTGCGATTCAGTCGCCAGCTAACTATAATCGCTAAGAGCGGTTTTAGTACAAGTAATAGTTACATTGTTAGAGGTTGAACTATGCCGAAATGGCAAAGGCAATTTTTTTGCGGAAGGGATGAAAACAAAGCCAAATGTATATGACAGTTACGTTTCTGTAGCGCATAAAGGTAAGGTTTATCAAAACTATTAGGTGTGTTCTATGTCACTTGTGTTTTTTCGGTTATTAAGCAGTGCATACTTAGAAACATATTAGTAGTGAGAAACACAAAAAAAAATTCCACCTCATCAAGTATAAATAAAATGACTTCGTTTTTCGTAAAAAATGATGAAAATAACCTAACAAATAGATTTATAACAATTTTTCTGAGAATATCCCTTATGCAAATTTAGTTGGAAAGTTACCATGGTAACGGCGAAAATTGATAATCGGAAATTTACCGGGAAATTTCCACTTCTGTCACTGTCATCAAAGTATTTAGAAACAATGAAGCTCTGAACAAAGTCAGTAGGCCGATACTGATTGTTGCTACTGTGTTTTTTCATTTGTGATATTCTCTATCAAAATATAACGCGTGCTCAACAAATTTCCCTATGGAAATATTTGGAAATATGTTATGCAGCTATTTTTTTTTCAACAAAAGCATTCGTGCATGCCTCCAAGAAAAAATCCCTCCTCCTTCGGAGTCGGGATTTTTTCAGTTGGCATGCACTCATGCTCTTATTGAAAAAATAGCTGAAGAACATATTTCCAAATATTTCCGGAAATTTTTCAAGCACTTGTTATATTTCTACTGAAAATTTATTTTTAATTATTTATTTGATTCTCTTAAAATATAACAATATGTTTTTGTTCTGTATTCGTTCTGAAGTAGTAACAGGGGATGAGCTTGAAAAAATTATAGTGTATTAAAAAATTTGAAAAATAGTTATTTGCGCTCCAAGTAGAGGTAAGTGAATTTTTCTGTTTGAGGTCGTTTTTTGTGGACGAAGCGGAGCTGAGCTCCATAATACGATCGATGACAGAATAGAAACTTACCCACGCGTTGCGCATTACGTTTTTCTCACTACCAAGAAGCTAAATTCTCATTTAATTATTAATATTTATAATATAGTAATTTTTTACGAAGTCAATCTAATTCAATTATTAAATACAGTAGGCGTGTGTCAGTGATAGCGTAGTCAGTTTATTTCTCTGTCAGTTGCGTTTACTGTAAAATGAACCGGAACTGAGGTCCATAATACCACCGATGATAGAAAATATAGTAAGTGTGTGTCAGTGATAGCGTTGTCAGTTTATTTCTCTGTCAGCTGCGTTTATTGTAAAATGAGCTATTCAGAAGAATTTGAAAATTACGCTGAAATTGAAAATAGTGCCAATGCTGCTCGAGCATCCTTGCTGCCGGCGAAATCGAGAGAACGGTATGAGCGATCATATAATACTTTCAAAGAGTGGTGTATTTCCAAGACAGTAAAAGAGGTAAACGAAACTGTGTTGCTGGCTTATTTTAATGAGAGAGCGTCTATATTAAAGTCTCCAAACAGGTTATGGAGTGAATATTCCATGTTGAAGTTAACAATGTGCGTTCATGATAACATCGACGTGGCGAAACTCAAGCAGGTAGTATTTGAATCACTACTTTGTCTAAATAACAGTATAATTGTACATATATTTGCAGGTCATATCATTTCTTAAGAGAAAAAATGATGGTTATATTTCGAAAAAAGCCAAAATCTTTACTAAAGATAGTTGGAAAGGTTTCCCAGTGATGCTCCAGACGATACATTTTTGATAATGAAAGTTGCAATGCTATTGGGAATAGCTGGAGCATGCGGAACAGACGAGCTCTACAACTTGAATTTTCAAGATGTTGAAATAAAACCTAACGTGGCAATTATCAATATTCTACAATCGAAAAATAAAATCCGCCGAAGATTTGTAGTCACTGGTAGTAACGATAGCAATACTTGGTTGAAGATTCTTGAAAAATATATAAAATTATGGCCCACTCAAGAACGTAGATTTTTTATGCGTTACAATAATGGTAAATGCATACGACAAGTAGTAGGGAAGCATACTTTATCTGATATACCATTTAAAATGGTAAAATTCTTGAATTTGGAAGATGTTAAAAATTACACGGGTCATAGTTTTAGAAGAACCTCTGCTACCTTGTTAGCTAATACCGGATCAGATATTCTTGCTTTGAAAAGACATGGAGGATGGAAATCCTCCACTGTAGCAGAGGGATATGTCGGAGATTCTTTAAATTACAAATTAGAAACGGCCAAAAGGATATAATATGGAAATGTTGAAAATTCTGCTGAAAACATTGTAGATAATGCAGCAAGCATCAACGAAATTGATATTGTAAATAATGCATTTTCTATTTCTAACAATGTTGAAAATAATGATATTAAATATGTGTATAAACGTCCATCTGCGGAAAGTGACCTTCTGCCGAAAATCGTTTTTTCTGTCCTTAGATACAGTTTATTTGTATTGATTTGATCTGTTGCTAAGGTCGCTGTATATTAAACTTTCCATTATTGTCAATTTTTTAACAATGTAATGTCACTCCCATTTGGTAGTGAGAAATAGTATATTACATACCGAGGTGGAAAGTGTTTCATTCCTGTCGAGAGATTAAGTAGTTTACCGAGACGCGTAGCGTTGAGGTTAGCTTTATCTCGAAACAGGAATGAAACTTTTCACCGTGGTATGTATACTATTTTACTCACAATCGGTTTTTGTCATTATTTATTTAATTAGGTAAGTTTCAAATAATACGTATTTTTATAGCAGTTTAATAAGTCACTTTAACAAAGGAAAGGACAATTTGTCCCCCACTGAAAGTCAAGCCAAATCATCACAATCTGATAATAAAAATTAAATATGAACAAATCATTAGTATTTTTGAGTGAAAACACAGCGACTCCATTTGGAATCGCTGTCTTATGCTAAATTTTAGTATTTTTGTATGATTTTTTAACGGGTCTTTCTGACCCCTCTGTAATATGATTAATTTTATTATTATTTTCATTGGGGGGGGGGGGGGGGTTCCACACCACCCAATGAAGAATTGATTAATTCTTAGCATTATTTATATCTGCTCCAAATGAATCCAATTTAATCGATTTCAAATACGTAATCAAAATATATTTAAATAATTTGCATCGTGTACATTTGGACACAATGTATAATCGATTTAAAAGTGAGAGGGGAGGGACTGTCACCCCCTCGAATAAATTGCAGTGCATCTTTTAGGATGTGATGTAATATTTAAAGGAGGCTTCGTTTAATAATTTTCATGTCTCGTGCATAAACGTGTATTTTGCTAGTGATTGCATATATTGCATCATTAGTACCAACATTACCAAGAAAACCATATTGAGTATTAGATAATATTTTAAATTTGTACAAAAAGTTTATTCGTCTTTCTTTAATACATTTTTCAATTACTTTCCCCAAATTGGTGGTAAGTGATATAGGCCTATAATTATTAGAAATTGTTTTACCGCCAAATTTAACCCTTCAGTACCCGTTTACGGTCTGTGGGACCGAGCAAACACATGATGCAGTATATTACTTAATGTTCTAGCGTTAGTTTACCGCCCATTTTACTACCTTCCTATATATTGCCATTGAAGATCCGTATGCAGTTTTGAGTTCGTGCGTGCAGTGGTTTAAAAGTTATTTATAATTTTGGTTTCAGAGACCGAAGCGGGTATCCGAGTTGTTTTTATTTTTACCTTTGATATTCGACTAATGTGAGAAGAAGGAAGTATTTTCTGCATTTTCAGTAACACTGTTATACTAAAACGTTATTATAGTCATGGCAGATTTTATGAGAAAGAACAGGCGCGACTAGAACAGACGATGCGAGATATAATAGCGGAGGAGGATGTCGATAACGCGTTTTATGATGATCTGCCATCGTCTGACGAAGATAATTTATTGAAAACTAGGGAAATGAACACTGACACTGAACATGAAATATCTGATGATGAAGACGTTAGTGAACAAGAAACTAATGCCATAAGATATCTCATTATTTTTATGGAGGTGGCAGAAGGTGTCGGTCTGCGAGACCGGTGCGGGTACTGATGTCTTACAATTTTGAACGGGTACTGGAGGGTTAAATATGGGAAAAATTAACTGTTTTTAAAAACTTGAGGAGAACGTCCTGTTTGAAAAAATAAATTAGTAATGTGCACTAATGGTTTTAATATAAATTGAATTATCGCTTTAGTGATATTATTGTTGATACCATCAATTCTACTTGAATTGGTATTTTTCAAGCTTTTGATGTATTGATTAATTTCATTTTCAGTTATGGGCAATAAGTAAATAGTATTTGGGTTGTAACGATCTGAAAACGAATCATGATTCGTCTTATCAATCAACTTTGCCATATTCGTACCGACGCTTTGGAAAAACTTTTTGAAATAGCTAGCTTTATCTGCATCACTTTCAATACTGTTATTTTTATCACCAACAATAGATAACTCCAATTTCCGAAGTTTTCTTAGAATAATTAGTTACCTATTTTAGTGATAATTTGCTATGTCTTTTTTAAATTGCCAGAGACCTCATGTAATTTTGATTTATGATAATTATCTTTGATTAAATGCTACATAATAAATTGTAACTATTGTAAGTAAGTACCGTAAGTACCATTCCGTCAAATTTAATTAGTAACAAGCAAACGGCGCGCTACGCGCACGTGTGAAATAGGATACGCGATAAGCTCCGAACCGAGCGCCAAGATAAGAAAAACAAATATAAACATCTGTGAAGCCGGAACTTGCCACGGACTCACGGACACACATTAAGGAAAATTATATTATAGATGATTGCAGAAATACGAAAAGTTTATCATAATTTCTGTTAATACTTCTTTTATTCATATTAAAAATAGAAATAGAAATTTGATTACTATGCTTAGAAGGTCGCTAAATCCATCGACGTCACAAACTAAAGTTTTTTTACTATCAAAATCGAAATCCTTCTCTATTTTGGCTTATAATTAAATAGTTACTTAATAATAAACAAAAAGGAAAGCAGAAACAAAAATCAGATATACAGGAAATTAATTTAAAAATTTGTATTTGAATGCCGATAAGGCGAAAAGAAATAAACATAATTTATTTTGCGACAGCACTTGGGGACTACAATTTTCAACCATATCACTTTTATTTATTTTACATAGATCCACCACGTTTATCACTTTGTGCACAACGTTGTCACTCTTAACGAATACCATTCCATTGTTAACCCAGACATTTTTGCTTCCCTGTTTATCAATCGCAGTTTTTAAAATACTAGCTCGTACCTGTTGCAGACCTTCTCGAATCAGAATGCGAGACCCCTTCAGTTTGTTCTCCGGTTAACAAATTTTACAATTATAGGACGTGGTTTGTCATTGGTTTTAAAATCCTACAACTTATATCTATTGATATGGTTCAGGCTGGTAATTATATTTTAATCAATTTAAATTGCCCTATTTATTTAATTTGGATATTTAAAATTATTTTTCTTTTGGCTAGCTCATGTAAATGCACTTGAATGAAAATCAGAGTGGATTTCTTTTATCTAGATTGCTTATTCTGAAATATTAATAATTTTAATAATTATGCCAATTCAAACTTCTGTCAAATGGCACGTCAAACCAACTTTAGAAAATTCAATCACCAATACTTGATCGTTACATTTGTTACATGACAATCTCAAATAGTAAGTGCTTCCTTAATTTAAATTAATTCACTTTTAACCTTTATTTTCTTTCGGTTCTTATTTAATACCTAAACTCATTTACCTTTTATTTGAAGTTATCGTTCTCCATGGCAGCAACCAATTCGTCCTACTCTGCTACTGATCACACAAATACTCCACTCAAACCTACGGTAAAGGCCTCCAATGACAACCAAACTATCAAAATGCTCAGAATCAGGATCCGAACCAACCCAGGAAAAATTAGTCCGCCTCGGGAACCAGCCTACACAGCTACCTCACGGAATGGATCCAAACAGACACCAGTCGTAGTTGATTCAATATTGAATCCAAAACACTCTCCTGAAGTACGCAACAGCTCAGCACCAAGAATCCCGACCAAGGACAAGCCACCACACCTCAATTGACAAGCCCCATAAACACCCTTACTCTGCCAACGGCTTCCCTGCGACTCTCCTTCCGTGTAAATAGGTCGTTGTAATCCAACTCAATCAATGCACAATGTCAAATGTAATCCCACAATAAACTTAATTCAGTATTTCTTTCTTTTTATTTTCTTCTGTAAATTAGCACTGCTTCAGTTTAGTATTCTCACCATATTCTTAATCTTCCTCAATTTAATCTGCTCACCTTCTTATTAACATTTCATTTTTTCACCACGCTAATTTTGTAATAAACTACAACCCTATTATACTCCAAACATATTTAAACTTTTTAAACAGGGTTTATTTAATAATTTCTATTTATAAAAATCGATTACATCATTTCATTTTCAAATTTGTTATATCAATAATAAAAAGAAACTCCTTAACGATATTGCTTATTTTCTACATAAAACACTCTATAAAAGCTTTATTTTGATTTCTACCCACTATGTGCAATAGTCTATCTCGAAAAAGTATTTGTCATCATTTTCCAATTTTATATTTAGATATTACATTAAATTAGAATCCTTCTGTTTCTCAATCAGGCTCATATTATTAAATTATAAATACTATTTTCTTTCTTTACTAAATACATATTAATAATTTTAAATAGGTACCCAATTCATATCCAAATTGATCTTTATAATATTTAATTACTGTCATCTTTTAATACTATTTAAACTGATTTTATACTCCTGTATCCATATCATAACTCTATAGAGCTCCTCATAATTGGTATATTCAATTGTTTTTGACATAACTCCATTACCTTCATATCTGTGTCTTCCTTATCTTCTTCGTCTATACCGAAGAATCTCAGGCTATTTCGTCTGGAATGCTGTTCTAGTTATTCGATTTTCGTATTAGCATTATATAATTTTGTTTCAAAATCGCGAACTTTACCATCATGCATTTTTAAAGTGGCGTCAAATTGAGTAATTCTGTCTCCTATATCTTCAAGTAGTTTTTCCGACTGTAAAATATTTTCAACTACTTCTTGGATAAGTCTTCTGTCTTAGATCTGAGTGCTCGATCTTCGTCTCCCATTGTGCACCAAATTGAATTAATTAACACCAGTTCCAGAGGTAACAATATGTCCACACTAAGAACTAAAAGTCTGACCAACAAAATTTTTACGCCAAATAAGGTTAAATGGGCAATTCTTACCTTTAAGCTGTAGAAAGCCCCGGCGGAGCCGGCATTTTTCCAGCCTTACTACAGAAATGTATAGAGGGATTGCTGCACACAATTTGTAAATTATATAAGGCTAGCTTCTGCCTTGGTGACATACCCAAAATAATATGGAGGAAGGTAAATGTGGTCTTTATAGCCAAAGGAGCAGAACGTTTCAACATTCATCCCAAGGCGTATAGACCCATAAGCCTCACATCATGTTTGCTAAAAGGAATGGAGAAGGAACTTGAACAGTGCCTAAGAAGTGCACTTCTCCCAAACCGACCACTTCACTCCAATCAAAATGCCTATCAAAAGGCAAAATCGACTGCAACCGCTCTTCACAGTGTTATATATGGGCTGGAAAAGACCTTCATGGCAAAACAAATACCTCTCTGTGCCTACGCGGATAATGAGGGTGCCTTTGATCACATCTCCTACTAATGCATAGAAAGAGCTAACATGATAAAGGGATTCGATCCTCCGATTATCAAATGGATTAAAGCCATGCTCTAAAGTCGGAAAATAACCGCAAGGTTGAGAGGAGAGATAGCTACCATAACGGCCATTAAAGGCTGCCCCCAAGGAGGGATATTATCGCTCTACTGTTGTCATTGGTTGTGGACGATCTCCTCAACCTGCTGACACAATACGGCTTCGAAATACAAAGATATGAAGATGACCTAGTAGTAGTAGTACGTGGAAAACTCGACACAGTGGTGTCACACCGTATGCAGATAACTCTTGATACCATCCAGAGTTGGTGTCAAGAACAAAGCCTAAGCATAAATCCAAACAAAACGGTGATTGTCCTCTTTACTAGAAGGAAGCTAAATTTAAAAGCTCCCACGCTAGAAAGATCGACCATTAACTTCATCAATGAAGTCAAATACCTAAGAGTTATACTAAACTAGACGTTGACGTGGAACTCATATATTGCAAAACTGCAAAATAAGGCAGTATTAGCAACTCTGGCATACCGCAGGCTTGTTGGAAGAAACTGGGGGTCTTAAACCAAAATTTATCCAGTGGTCATATGTAGTTATAATAAGACCTACAATCACCCATGCATGGGTGGTCTCTTGGCCAAAAACCAGACGAAACATATTAATTTTCGAAAGAACAAATATGGTGCTAATACAGACAGAATCTATTGTAAAATTTCAACCCGTGAACCCCGTACACTATGACTCCTTGGTTTCCTGTTTCTGACGCCAGGACATTTTTTGATTGGGCGTCCAATAACCGCTCTAACACCACGGTTTGAGGAGGTCAAATTAGACCGGCTTTCAAGATAAGAGCTGTTACAACGAGTTAATTCAGCAGCTCCAGGGTAGGAGTCAATGCAACTACATCAGGCAAGGGGGTCCAGAACTGTAGAAAGATGACAATTTGTCACCTCTTAGGTGGGGAAGAGTTCAATGACGGTGCCTTGGAGCTTATGGTATTTGTATTTGTATTTATTTTATAAAGAATGACAGAAATTACATCAACACATACATACAAACACTAACAATACATTATGACATTCCAATAATAAAACAATAATAAAAAAATATATTATTAAATACAGCAATGTCGATAATGTAAGCGCAGAAACACTAACACAAAAAAATAAAATAAAACAGATATGGCAATTAAATGAAAGAAATGAAAACAGAGTAATAAGAGAAAGGTGTAGATAATAAATAAGAAATCAAAAGGCTTCCACCTAAGCATAATGCTTGTGCGTATGAACTTGTTGATGTTTGTAATATGACGAGTGCTTTCTATTAAATTTGATTAATAATGATAAATTAGTTTACCTGTGTAGTTGTTGATACTTATTGAATCGAAAATCATTAACTAGAAATTTTTATTACGTACCTATTACTTAAGTAATTCTAGAAATTTAGTGTTATCACATTCCAACAGATATTTTTTTAGTGTTTGTTTAGATTGTCTGTGGTTTCTTATTTCCCTGAATGAGACTGGAAGCAGATTATATAAGCCTGGTGCCAAGTATGTACTAAGTGTTCCAATAGTTTTATTTGCTTTAGGTGTTACGACTTTTCATTTGCTTTCATATATCTTGTATTCAGACCATGATTGATTAATTGTTTTTTTATTTTATTTTATTATGTACATTTGCCAGATATTACATACATTTGCCTCGCCAGGTTGCCTATATTGTGGTATAATTTGTCGTTGCTGTCACTCTTGTGCGCTTACAATAGCTAATGATGTAGCTCTTCGAGTTCAAATCCACCTGCCTCTGTAGCGACCCGCTACAGTTCTGAGTTCTGATCCCAAACTTTCTCCTAAAAAATCGTCCTAGAAACCTAACCAGCTCACCAAAGCGTCATCGGTGGCGAGACCTCCTGCAGCACCTATTCGCCCACTAGGCCGCTGTAGGCGATGAGCTAGTAGCCCCTACCAGCACACCTGGCCACTTTCAATGATGAACCTTCCTGTAGGATCTACCCGTTTACCTAGCCGACCCCCCTGAAGCGGCTTTGGCACCTTCTGAACGAGAAAAACATCTGATGGCGCGAACCAAAGCCCCAAGTCACTACAGCTCTTTAGGGCATTCCTTTTGCATTTATTCTCAACTATCTTCCATAAATTATTATATTGAACTGGTTTAAGCTCTTACTTTGTGTTACCTAGTATGTGTTTCTAAATTATATTTTTATCAATTTAAATTGCCCTCTTTATATTATTTGAATATTAATAGTTGTTCTTGTTGCTAGCTCTTGAAAATTAGGGGTGGATTCCTTTTATCTAGATTGCTTATTCTGAAATTTGATGTTCTTATTTTAATTTTATTACAAGTCAAAAATAATTTCTGTCAAATGATATGTCAAACAAATTTGAAAATTCAATTACAAATACTAGATCGTTACATTCGTCACATAACAATACCAAACAGTAAGTAATTCCTTAATAATGAATTTACCTTTTTAGTCTTTATTTTCTTTCGGTGCTCATCTAAATATCTCACCCACCTTTCACTCGAACTTATCAATGTCCCTGATGTTAACCAACTTGCTCTACTCTGCCAACGACCACAACTGCTCCAGTCAACAAACACAGCGAAAGCCTCCAATGACAACCAATATATCAAAACTGCCTAGAATCAGGAACAGAAGCTCTCTCACAGCATGGACCCAAAACAGACCCCAGTTGCAGTCACTCAACTCCAACACCGCATCCAAAAACACTCCTTCAAATTACTTCACTGACCAGCACCAAGATCCAACGGTCTCTCCCCCAGAACTCTCCTTTCGTGCTAACAGCTCGATGCAATCCAAATAAATTGATATACTATGTCAAATGTAATTCTTCAATAAACTTAACTTAATATTTTTTTCTATTTATTCGCCTTTGTAAATGAGCCCTGCTTTTAGTTTAGTTTTTTACCATATACTTGCTATCTTCCTCCATTTTATATCTCATCTTCTTAAATTAAAATTCCATTTTTATTTCACCAAGTAAACTTTGTGTTAATATCAACGTTCTTAAATTCAAAACATTTTACTTTTAAAATAGGGTATATTTCATACGTTTAAATTACACCAAATTAATTATAGCTTTACATTTTTCAAAATTTGTTATCTTAATAATGAAAACAAAGTTATTAACGATATCATATTTTCTCATTCCAACACACTATATCTTTATTTTTGATTTCTACCTACTATGTGCAATAACCTATTTCGATTAAGTATTTGTCATTATCTTCAAATTTCATATTTAGATATTACATTATATTCGAATACTTCTGTTTCTCAGTTAGCCATATTTTATTCAATTATAAATGCTATTTCTTTTCTAATTACATACCAATTATTCATATTCCCAATTCATATTTAAATTGATCCCGATAGTATTCAACCATTGTAATGCCTTAATCCTATTTTAAAATTGATTTTTATATCTTTGTTTATATCATTATAATATCATTGCTCTCAGCAAACTACCAACAATTAACAAATTACTAATTCGATTAGGAACAACGTTTATTTAACTCGGTTTCGCCGCGGAAATGCCGATCTCAAAAAGTGAACACTTTGCATTTAATCAATCAACACCAAATTACATTCATTGTATTCGTACCTATGTTTAATAAAATGTATCCCATTTGAATTGAAGGAGAAAATAATTTTAAATAATAATAATACTTCTGTAGTTACTGTTATTACTCAGAGCAGAAATATACTGCGAGTGCCTTGTGTTTTTCGGGCCGCAATACTACATTAACCGGTTTTTAATTTATTGTTCTGAAGAATGCAGAAAGATCGCACATTTAGGTACGTTTAGTTCTATGACCACAAGTAGCCTTCAAGTAGAGGCTGGCGGTGGTTAATTTGCTAATATTGGGGATCAACTGGTTCGACGAAAATATTTTATGTATGGGTTTTGTGTCTGTGACCGTGTTCGAGTTAGTAGCGAAATAAAGCTGTAGATGCTGTATTACATTTCTGCTTGTTTACCGGTGAGTGTCATTATTATTACATCACCACAAGAAAGTTTGTCAGCTCAGTTAGGAAAATGAGCTGTTTTTACTTCATTTTCATTTTATTCTACGGTATTTCAATTATTACATTAGAAACCTTCTCAAATTACAATTAACGAAATTTGATTAACCACAATAGTATATTAAGTATGGAGAACGGTAAGGGATTTTTACCGTTCGAAGACAATTGTTTGGAGGAGCGAAGCGACGACTTCAATTACTTTCTGAGAATGGCAATCCTTAACGTTCGACGGGCTTATAACATTTTTTGCACGATAGGAATTAAAATTATACAAAATAGTATATTAAAGTATGAGTGGATAACAAGGTCTTTAAAACACGCGCGAGTTTTCGAGCACGACGGCGTAGCCTTAACGTTCGACGGGCTTATAACATTTTTTGCACGATAGGAATTAAAATTATACAAAATAGTATATTAAAGTATGAGTGGATAACAAGGTCTTTAAAACACGCGCGAGTTTTCGAGCACGACGGCGTAGCCGGAGTGCTCGAAATAGAGCAAGTGTTTTAAAGACTAGTTATCCACGAATACTTTACGCTATTTTTTATTATACCTGCAATACTGGAAATAAATTACGCACTAAAAACTTAGAAATAATTTTTGTCGTGATAAATCGAGAGGGCATAATAATATTGCTACTATAGTTACGAGAATTGTTTACATTTTGTCGCGTCCACGTCCGTTGTTGCAGTCAGTCGTTTCCTTGACAACCTTTAAAGCTCGGCGTGCTTTAATCGCCTGTTTTCGCACGCTTAGGCGTGCTTTAAACGGCGATTCTGATGCAGGTATAATAAAAAAATATAAATTATTTACTGAGAAATTGAAACGATCGAAATATATCGAAATTATCGAAGTGTTATTGTCAAATAAAATTTCATAAAATTGTGCATGTAAGACTAATTTTGATTTTTTTTAAAAGCGTCGTAGTCCAGTCAAAATAGACAAAAAAAGTTCGGAGAAATTCGCATAGAGCTGAAAACTGGTATAGGTGTTAAATAGACGATCACAAATGAAATATCAAAAGTTCGCACTGATTCTACTTCTACTAAAGATTGTATGCAAGGTCAAAGGTAAAAAAATAGTTTTTCGCATTTTTCTCTTAAACGGTGAGTGTTATTGTAAAAATAGGTGAAACAAAAGTTGCAACCATGCAATTCTCTACAAAAATTGTTCAGATACTTTTTTCCTACGAATCACCTCTTTTGAGATATTGCGATTTGAAATATCGAAAATACTAACATGCACCCATACGCGGCCTGTATACGTCATCAAACGTTTAATATAAGTAAAAATATATATGTATTGGTTCTGCTGATATTTCAGTAGAACAAGCTGATAATGATGCTGATGTCCTCATAATTGAAATAGCAATAGCAAAGTTCCATAAAAGAAGTAGGTACGACTGTCGTTGTTGGTGAAGATGTCGATGTATTAATACTACTAACTGCCCGAACTCCGATTGATAACATTATTTACTTTTTAAAACCTGGGAAAGCTCAAGTAGTACCAACAACAATATATATATATATCACAGGTTTAACTGCATATTTATCCAAAATGTCAAGCTCATATTTTATTTTTACATGCAATAACTGGCTGCGATACTACATCAGCAATTTTCAAAAAGGGTAAAAAACAGTATTTAAATTGTTCGAAAAACGTAATGATTTAATTGATTGCACACAAGTATTTACAAAGACTGACTCTTCTTCACACGACATCCTCAGAAATGGAATTTGCTTTCTTCTTGCTATATATGGAGTTCACAAAAAAAATGTATTCTACAGACAAGTACTTATAGATATTTAAAAATTGTAAAAAGTGCACGGAACATTAAAACAGTACAATTATCTTGTTTTCCTCTCACATCTGCTGTTGCTTTTCAACACTTATATCGTGTGTACTATCAAGTTCAAGTGTGGCTAGGCAATCAACTGGGACCAGAACACTGTGGTTGGAAATTAATAGATAATAGTTTGGAGCCAATTCAAACTCTACTTCCGCCTGCTCCAGAAAATCTTTTTAATACTATTTTTTGTAATTGCAAGAAGGGTTGTAGTAAAAATTGTGGCTGTAGTAGTATGTATCAATTAATTGTCAAGGCCAGTCTTCCTCCAATGTTGAATCTAACACAACAGATGAAGATACTTATGATATCGATGAGGAGACAATTGATGCATCTTTTTCCTTAGAACAATAATAATAATCATAATGTCTTTTATTGACACAGCCAAAAAAATACACGAAAATTTACAAAATAAAGATATGAAATAAAATAGAAAGTGTGTCAATAGGGCGAAGTTCAGAAAATCACTTCCAAGGAAGTGAAGTTCTGCTCTTACACTGAACCTCTTGTTTTATACATAAATTGAATTAAAAGATATTTTTCTGCGTAGCTCGCGCTATAGTTTGTGGTAGGTATATTCTTGATATCTGGCCATGTGTATACATATAATGTAAAATTAAGACAAAATTTAAATAATTAGATTATGGCAAATTATAAAGCAATTTTTAAGGTTTTGTTTAGTAACATTTTATTTAGTTGTGTCTTAAATTTAATGTAAGTGAGAGTTTTTTGAAACGAGTAACACATCGATATCTTGTAGTTGCAAAAGTTTTATTATTTCAGGTATGTGGTTTGATATGCTGTTAGCCTTCCAGAGGGCTAAACAGAGGGTATTCGCCATTATTAAGCTAGTTTACTTATAACAGTGGAAAGCATGCTTAAAACCATGCTGTTTTGACTAATGAGCTGCGAAAACATTGCTTTAAATTCCATTAAAAAGTTAGAGAACATTTGATCGATGCTTGTCTGCTGTTCGTTGAGCGTATGGGTAGGATGTCTTCTATCTGGTGGTTGCAGGAAGGGTGGTCTGTGGTAAGAATGATTCATGGCTTCTGGATTTATATTAACATTTTGTTTTGCGAGTGGTGGAAATTCAGCTATGTTTGGTGGAAACTGGTGTGGTCTGGTTTTGTTTGTGAGTCCTCTGAATGTTGAGTTTCTGGCTCTCTGGATGTCTTGGTATACAGAGCACCCCTTGTAATTGGCTGGGTGTTGTCCATTGCATAAAGCGCAGGTGGCGGGAGTGTTGGGGGTTTTCTTACATATATTGGTTGCGTGACTACCACCGCATTTGTCACATTTATGAGATATATGTTCAAATTGTTTTATTCCAAATATCTATCTCAAACAAGAATTCTGCACCCTTTGAATACGCCGGATATCTGTACTGTCCAAACATGGACCATATACACAGTCGCAATAATCGAAATGCGATATAGTGTCACCTAGAGTTGTTTTGATTTGTTTACTTAAGCAATCTCTGTTTTGAAAGATTATTTTTAAATTAAGATATGCTTTCTTCAGAGTATTGGAGATGTGTTCTTTAAATCTAAAATTTTGGTCGATACAGAGCCCTAGATTTTTTACATTTTCTTTAATTTCTAATTCTGTATTTCGAATTTTGATTAAAACTTTATCACGACAATTATCCCGCAGTTTTGTACGTATAAAAAATGCTAAAAGTAATACCAACGTTAAAAGATAAGAAATTAATGATTGTTAATTTCGACACCACCATGGAAAATTTGGAAAATGATGTAATGAAACTAAACAAGTTAACGAACCCCTCGAGTTCAAACGAAAAAAATTAGGTAATACCTGAAATAACAATCAATAAATGCGACGCATACACAACTGGAATTAACATCTACTATAGCTATTTGTTAAGACCTTTTAGACAGCAAACAATATTTACCACCATTCATGGCAAATCACACAAAGGTAAAAGGGAACAAAGAGAAAAAACGACTAACTGTCTATATAAGGGAAGAAAATCTTAGGGCCAATATATTACACTTTTTCAAAGAATATTGTATGTCAAACAAAACTTATAATTGCTTATTACATAATGAATAATTTTATCAACCAACATCTAAAACTACGAGGGCCACCAGGAAGGACATATACCTAATTTTCCAACTGGTGGCGTGGTTTCTAACTATATGCGCAATTTCACTTGAGTGTGATAAATAGTTTGCATTTTATGAGTTTTAGTAGACTTGTCAATAGGAATATTCGAAACTAGTGTGATAACCATATTACATGACAATTTGAACATGAATAATGTGTCAGCGAAATGGGGTCCACGACTCTTCACACTTGTACAAAAGGTGTATAAGGGTTCTGACATGTTAGCCCAAATTCTGACGGGCGACGATATTTGAGTGCATCACTGGGACCCAGAAACAAAACCGTAGTCCAAGCAATGGCTTCATAAACGTTCTCCACCAAAGAGAAAGCACCTGTTACGGTACTTTTGTAGCTTCCCCTGTATTAGCAAAAATTTGCTAGTCGAATTTCTATCCCTAAGTATTAATAGGTGACTTTTCGGTAATATAGCATGCATTAGGATAAGCGTAGTTGGCTGTGTTTTAGTTTTTAAATATTTAATTATAATTATCGAGCAGTTCCGTAAGCGATTCCCCTAGTAATTACCCAGACTTTATTAATTAAATTTATTTTGGTTTGATTTCTACAAATATTTAAGCCTGGTGGTTAGGCAACCGTAATTGCAATAATTATAAACTATTCTCTGCTAGAACAACTTTGTTATCTCTTGTTGCAGTCAAATCTTTCAGGAAGTTTTTCTGTAGGTCTACTTGCCCAAATTTTGTTATCTTGTGAAGCTGGTGTTGAATTCTGCTTTCTTTCCAAGCAAAACTGCCGTGCTAGTTGGTTTTCCCCTGCAGATTAAGTGCTTCATAGAGCCCCTTTTGCTGGGCTCGCCTCTCCGAATAGTTTTATGGAGGATCTAGAAGTACTCATGCTTTGTTTCGGGAGTTTCTTAATTGTTATATAGTTGCTTACTTACGTCATATTGCTATTGCGGATTTCTGGGGCCAACGTTGGCACGTCCCCCTGGCTTCTCGTCACCTTTAAGGTAAGATAAGGCCCTATATTCTTATTCGGGGGCTCACTTGAGAATTCTTGTACGTTTTTAGCCACCTCCCGCTGGGATTAACCATTTCAATCGATTCAAATCGCCATGGGTACGGAAAAATTCCGACCTCCGTGGGATTCAAACCGAGGACTTGCTTAATGCAAACCTGGCGCTTATGCAACTGCGCCACGCGACATTGTAATGAGGGATTGTAATAGAAAAAATTTATGGGGTCTTTAAAAACATAAATACATATACTTATGTATACAGATTGTCCGAAATCCGTTTTGAACATAGGAAATTAATGAGTGCGACAAGGAAGACATAAACAAAATGATTAGCAGGACAAAGATAGAATAAAATTATGACTAGGTAAACTTTTAAAGTAAAATTAAATCAATGAAACAAACACAAACTTCTGTCAAATATTTTATCTGTCATTAAGAGTATAGAGTGAGGTATAAATAATTAAAATAATTAGGTGAATAATAAACAATAGCATATTTAAACCTCTTAACGACAGATAAAAGATTTGACAGAAGGGTCTGTTTGTTTCATTGACTTCATTTTACTTTAAAAATTTACCTAGTTGTGATTAAATTCTATCTTTGTCCTGCTACTCACTTTGTTTATGTCTTCCTTGTCGCACTCATTAATTTCCTATGTTCCAAACGGATTTCGGACAACCTGTATGTACGGAAAATGAAAAGTTACTTAGTTTAGACAATGTAAAAGCTAGCCAAATAACAAATCGTTTTAAAATATATTTTTTGAACAATTAACACAAAACTAAAGATACGTATCGACTAAACAACTCAAAGGGTATTCACATTTAATCCTTTTTTTACATTGCCCCATTATATTTGCTATTAAAGCACGTTTCATGAGTAAACAAAATAAACTATGAACAATAACGATGGCCTGCAATTCTCAGAACTCCTTTAAAACAGCTAATAAATCTAAAGTTATATAAAAAATAATATCGAATTAATAGTAATTTACGATACAAGTGCGTAAAGCTACTCTTTAGGCACGAGTGGGCTAGAGTTAAAACGCGAGTGAGCGAGCGTTTTAAGCCCCGCGAGTGACTAAAGATGCTTTACGCATGTGTATCGTACAATATTTTATCTACAATAGAATCTAGAAAACACGGTAAATATGAAAAAAAACTAAATGGAAATTAGGATTACCAGCAACCGGTCGTAATTTTGCGTGTTTTAAAAATTTTAAAACACGTTGCTACTCACAGCGTGCCTAATGAAATCTTTTAAATACGTTACTACTGACGACGTAAACTAATGAAAACATGTTATTAAACAGTCGTTTTACAAACTTAAAACTGCCAACTAAAAGGCAATTTTACACACTGTCGTAGATAAACACCTTTATCTAATTGCAAATTAACATTAAAGTGTACAAGATGCTGAAACGGTTCAAGACTCTGCGTACTAGTGCGTACTATTTATTAGTGATCTGCTATACAGTAGAACTTCGCAGTAACATTGCGCGTGGCTATAATAAAGAATAATAATACAGATGTGTGTAAATTTTTCAGAATTTGCAAATTTTATGCCAGACTTAAAAATTAACAAAATTCATTTTCAATGCATTAAAGAAAGTTGGTAAATTGCAACTTCTGTAAATTTTGACAGTACTGGTTTCGCAAACATTCGCCGGCTCGGCATGGCCTACTGTTTATTATGACATAAATTAGAAGATGCAAACCTTTGTTAAATGGATATTTATGGATTAATAACAGTAACATTGAGGTCGTAGATAAAATATTGTATGCAACGCGTGCTAAAAGTCGTTTATGCACGAGACATGTTATGAAGCTCAGCCTTCGGCTTTGTTTCATAATTTTCATGTCTAGTGCATAAACGTCGACTTGTAGCACTTGTTGCATAAATAGCTATTATATTCCATCTGCCGATGACGGAAACATTCATATCATAAACATAAGACTTTTAGAACAATTGACTTATTTTTAAATTTTTTCGAAATATAACTTGTTTTATATTGATCAAGGATAAGCACAAAATAATACAGAATAGTTGGTTCCATGAGTTAACTTTTAATGTTATTTTTTTTCATAAACTTTACAACTCTGGGTAGATTGTATCCTCTTTTGCAAATGTTCCTCAGTCGGCCTTTTGTCTGTCTTTCCATTAGATATAATCTTCTTATGGTATTACTTTCTATCGGTGTCAATTCAAAGACCTTAGTGACTTCATAATTTCAATTTCATCCCAAATACATATCAATCCTTCTAATTCCCTGTGATTTGACAAATTGTAAAATGTCAGCTCTTTCTATGAGTCTCTTCAGCTTCATGGAAATATGATTACTGTAAAATAAAATATGTTTGCTTATTGCTACACTCAGACGTAAATAAATAAGAAGGCTGGGTAAATTATCAAATTAATTTAATATACAGACGTATACAAGTACAGGATTGTTTCTACAATTCACAAAAAAGTACAGTAAACTCTAACGCGACTGTAGATGACATGGCAAAGCAGTCCAACGTTCCAAGCCTTTTTTGTACGGTGCTGCCCATTGTCAAGCTCTTTCACAGTTTTATAAACTTGTACCTGCTTGATTTCCATGACAATGGACAGTCTCGGATGACAACATCCTTTATCTAATAGACTTGTCTCTCTGGGACGCTGTTTCAGCAGCCAAACCGTAAGAGATATAGAATAAAGTTATTAAAGCTATATGTTTGGAATGGTCATGTCAGGTCAGGAACCGAATTTCAGTCTCTAACACTAATTATTATCTTAATTATCCTAATCCTAACTATTTAGGTTAGATTCCAGGCAAATTTTATCAAGGCGAATGCGACTGGTAGTTTGCTACCAACAATGACGTCATATACGTACGTGTGGTGAATACGCGTTCTATTTGCAAAACGGTCTTTTTTGTTTTTTTAAATGAGACATTTGTCTCACTGGGTTGCTAGTATTTAAATATTAGGAGAATTAAATTTTATATTAATTTACGCAGAAGTTAATCAATGATGATCAAGCAAGTTTTATTCTGAACCGATACAATCACCCAAACATTAATTAATTGCAATAACTTAAAAATAAAATGTTGTACGTACTTTCCTGAATGATGTCATTTTTGACAGTGGTCTTTTATGAAATGTTTTATCGGACTTTTTCCACTGTCTTGGGTGTTTATCACACGACGTTTCGGAGGTTTTTGGTCTACTCCTGTCCTCAGGTGGATGAACCCCTGGTTAGTCCTGAGAAGGCCTGTACGTCTTTTTCACGTACACTCGTGCCTACCCAGGGGATTGAACCCGGAACCACTAATCACTGTGATTACTCGCAATCGGACATTGGAAGAAGTCAGATAAAACATCTCATTGTACTTACTTTCTTAATAAGTTAATATTAATTGTAAATATAAATCAAATACATCGTAATCTCTATTTATTTTAATATTAATACACATAACATTCTGCAAATTTGTCAGATTGTAGTTCTTAGAAATAATAAGGTTGTGGAGATAGATAGCCAAAAAGTTTATTGTAGTAGGTATAAAAAATCTGATTGTCCCTTAAGGTCCAAGCGTCATACATGTGAAGGTTGATAAAATATTTGACGTTTCGCCACTTTAGATGGCTTCATCAGAAATTATTGACAAGTAATATAACTAAAATACAAAAGTTAGAAAATTAGATTAAGTGAACACAGAAAAATTTTTCAAGGCTTACCAAGATGGCTTCCATAAAGTTTATAATAATTGATAACAAAATTTTGCAAATGACTAATTAAAGCCACATTGCATGTATACGGCGTTTAAATGGATAAAGGTGAATTATTAAACAATCATTATTGATTGAGGTCAAACATTAACTATATTATAGATAATGTAATTGAACAATAAACTTTTAATAGAAAGTAAAGGACATCTTGTTTTGAAGAAGCAAGCTGCCAGAATGAGGAAAAATGCAAGATGTCAATTGTATGCGTACGCATATTTAGCTTAAGGTCAGGTCCGTATTTCGGATGAATTTTTGAAAAGATGAAAAAATTAAATAATTTTTTTTTTTTTTTTTTTTTTTTTTTTTTTTTAAATAATTTTTTTTAGGTTTAATTTCATTATCTCTGCATAGGTAGTAATTGATTATTAGATAACAGTATGTGGAAGCACCACACTGTGAAGTATCATCCATATTTGTTTCATTCATTAGCAAGGTGATAGTGATAAATGAAGGACTTGAAGCCCCAAATTTCACTTTCAATTATTCGTCTTAACTAATCATTGTTACCCTTAGGTAAGTCGTTCGCTCTAACATTAACCATTTTTAGCCTTTTAATACTGTTACGTCTGATGATGACAATTTGTCGAAACTAGTAACGTACATACATTATCCTTTTCAACCGTTTGTAAACAAATAAATTCGTGGGGAAGACTTCAAGTCCTTCATTTATTATTAAATCCAACCCCACTTCAAGCAGCAATGGATCAACTCCTATTTAAGGTGATAGTGTACGTTCGTAGCGGAAAATTCGTAACAAATGCCATGAAATTGAAGATATCTCGTTAAAATTTGCCCGCAACAGTAAGTTACGCATTACTTGGTATAAATAATTAAAGTAGCACGATCTGGTTACTTTCAAAATTAAATGTACATCCATAAAAGCGCTTGATAAAAGTTTTGCAACTGACACAGTTCTATTTGCAGGCGCTTGGTTAGAAGAAGGTATCTGTTTCCATTTAGTAATTTATTATTCAATTCAAATATCGTGTAACTATGAAGTGTATTTCAGCAATCATTATACCGCTGAAAAGCAACAAAATTATTTGCATACATAAGTATAAACATGCAATCTTCTCAGGCATCGCCTGTAAGACACTTGTTGTTTATTAAGACATAAAGGATTATTAACTTTTCTATCCACAGCAACTGAAAATGGCCATATTATCGGACTGCGTTTGTTTGGATATTTTGGTGGTCTTCGTAGCAGCCATCGCAGGACTCATAACTTACATCAAATGGTTGTACAAATCCTGGGAGAGGAAAAACCTTCCCTACGTAGAGCCCACCTTTCCTTTTGGAACTTTTGACAATCCTTTTGGCGATTTGAGGTCCTTTAGCGAGCAAAGTAAGCGAAACTATGACTTCTTCAAATCTAAGGGACACAAGCATGGCGGTCTATTTGCATTCGCATTTCCTGTCTATATGCCGATAGATCCAGAGTATCTAAAAAATATACTCGTTAGAGATTTCGATCATTTTATGGATCGTGGGTTGTATTGGAATGAAAAGGTCGACCCAGTCAGCGCTCATCTCTTTAGTATCGGAGGAAACAAATGGAAAAATCTTCGTATTAAACTTACACCCACGTTCACTTCGGGAAAAATGAAAATGATGTTTCCTATACTCATCGAATGTTCTAAACAACTGAAAGCTGCCATGGATCACAGCTGTTCAAACAAGGAACCGGTAGATATTAAAGATATGTTAGCGTGTTTTACAGTTGATGTCATTGGTTCCTGTGCTTTCGGCATAGAATGCAACAGTTTCACAAACCCAAATTCCGATTTTCGAAAATACTCTAAGAAAGTTTTTATGGGTACTCCTATAGAGATATTTAGAAATAGTGTATCTTGCATTGCTCCAAACCTAGCCAGGTCTTTAGGCTTTAGATTCACACCAAAGGATTCCGCTGATTTTTTCATGGATGTAATTAAAAGCACAGTGGATTATAGAGAGCAGAATGGTGTAGAACGCAAGGACTTCATGCAGCTATTAATAAACTTGAAGAACAACATTAAAGACGAAAATAAAGCAGACCACGCACATTTACATGACAGGAAAAGCTTAACCATAGAAGAGTTGGCTGCTCAAGCATTTGTCTTCTTTCTGGCTGGATTTGAGACTTCCTCTACCGCAATGACCTTTTGTCTTTACGAGTTAGCTGTAAATCAGGAAATTCAAAATAGACTGCGAGAAGAAGTCAATGCTGTTCTAGAGAAATGCGATGGAAAGCTTACTTATGATAGCTTAATGGAGATGAAATATATGGCTCAAGTTCTCGATGGTGAGTAAACGATTCTCTAAAAACATGTTACCATATATTGATTGTCTGACGTAATATTTATTCAAAGCTTGTTGTACAAGTAAAATATTAATACCCATCTAGTCATACTACTTTTGGTAAAAGCTACGAATATATTATTGCAACAGAAGTGATGGTGTCGTATTGTATGCACTACTTTTCAGAAACGTTAAGGAAATACCCTCCATTGCCATTTTTAATCAGAAAATGCATAAAACAGTATAAAATGCCTGGAACTGACTTTATTCTAGAAAAAGGCATTCCTGTCGTAATTTCTGTAATTGGTATGCACTATGATGAGGAGTACTTTCCTGAACCTGAAAAGTTTGATCCCGAGAGATTCAGTGAGGAGAACAAAAGTAAAATTGTACCTTATACCTACTTACCGTTCGGCGAAGGACCTAGAAACTGTATCGGTGAGTAACTTGTAGGTCATGTAACTCCAAGCTATGTGAGGACAATTTTTGAATTTAGCGCTTTTCTGCATTTTTCTGCATTGGTATCTCAAATATTAGTATTCTCCCTGGTTCATTTTCGTTTAAATTAAAAGTTTAGGTACGTTTCAAAACTTAATCTCGTTCATTAGCGTTTCCCAGCTCACTTTATATCATTAGTTCAAGATCAGATATGCGTGTTCTAAATTTAGATATGTTTATTCACCGGATTAAATGACGTAGTCCGCTTATCGTATCTTAACTGCCTGCCGGCCCATTGTCTGCGGTTTTGTCGTTCAAATAGGCCAGAACTTCCTCGAGGTTCCAGGCAAACTGCTAATTTAGGATTTCATCATAATGGGACTTTTCGCGCGGTCCACATAAGTTGAACAAAGTACGAAATTAAGTAACTCCTGCCTTGCTTCCGCCTTGAGTTGGTTTGTTACTTGTAATTTTACATTTAGATGCAGTTAAGAATTATTTGAATGATTTTTAGTTTAACTACATACAGATGCAGTTTAGAGCTTTAGATTGACCTGCAGTTTCTAGGTGTGTATTTGGTTGCATGCTCATTTTTGGATGATCTTGAAAAACCTTGATATTTAGGGGATTTATAGGTACAGTTTTCCAAATAATTTGTTAGTACAATTTCCGGCGGCCATTTTATGCCTCTGATTTCTGGTGCGATTGTTTGTGGGTGAAGTAGTTGGATTTTTCTTGGAATTTGCTTTAAGAAGATTAAAGGTTCCAGAATTATGTGGTAAATCGCCAACCACCCGCAAGAAATCCTGAGTGATATTGCTGGAATAAAGCCAGTTATACTGGGATAATTATATATTTCTGCAAATTACTCACTCGAGGCCATCCAACATCTCTGGTATGTTATTTGTAGTTTCGTTGAACATCGAGTCGATATCGTGTGTTTTCATGTCTCTTTCTTAGTTGTTGCTGTAGCTGTTTCGCTTTCCGACCTTTCGGGTTCAATTATACCTGTGGCATTGATGTTGCTTGCCAAAGCACCTGGAGGATGAGCCCCCACGTCGCTCTGAGCAACTCCAATTCAGGTGGTTGCCTTCGAATGCACGGCTTCTCACCAGTGCGACAGCCACGAAGTTTTTCCCCAGTGCAGAACCTGTTGCCCTCAAGGTTGTTTCAACAAGTGGACACAATCTCCGTGTTGCTAACCTGCATGGCTGCTCTGACGAAGCTGTGACCTATTGAGCATCCCCACGTATCTGTCTACTAGCGTTGTAGTCATCTCATCGTTTAAACTAGAAATATCGTTCGGGATAATTTTCGTAACCGATAATGCCGAGAAATTAAGAACTAGCTATCTGCGAAGTTCACCTACAGCGATATATATAGGAAATAGGTTAATTTTATTTTGTGTATTTAATATCTTCTTCGATTGGCATTACTGCCTTTTTACTGTTTGGTCGCGTTCAAGTAACTCAACATTTGAAATTTAACTAAACCTTTTGCGAGGGTTTTCGGGAGTTTGAATTTTGCATTTAACACCTTGTGAGCGCCGAAAATACACAATTTTACGTGTAATAATACCTAGACGAAATGATACCAATTCGGTTAGATCGCGATTAAGTAAAAGCGATTTTATAAGAACTTGAGATCTACCGTATTCCATTTTCGCAGTTAATGTTTAAGCCACTACCGTACAGTTGAGATACGTGTGTACTCGAGCGAATTGCGAGCTAAGATCGTAGAGTTCCGTTTCTGACTTCAAATTTTTAAACAGAAATCCTTGTACATTTTATAAGTAAAAACTAAAATTACATCTACTATTCCATTTACAAACATATTTATTCTATCACAGATTTGTGTTGCCTTTCTCAAGTATGGTGCAGAGTTTGTATGTGACATACTGTAAATAAATAATTAGGTTATTTCAAGCTATGGTGTTTTCTGTTTTTTATTATTTTTATGACATAGCTAAGTGGTTTAGGAACTTACACGGCCACCTGTAGGTTTTCTGGTTTGGACCGTCTCGAACCAGTGGCGCTTCCGAACAACCCTCCCATTTCTGCTCAGGAACTAGCTGGCGAAAAATTGCTATCTATACCACTAGACAATTCCTGAACCGCCGTGTTGTGAAGTATATATTATTTTCTTTTTCTTTTGTGTACAAATAAATTCCCCTGTGTAGCAATTAACAAGTTAACAACTGTTTTAAGTTTGCGCCCCCAGCTACTTCTGTCATTGGGGCGCAGCTCTAAAGCATTTAAAAATTTACTGTGTGCTTTCTGAAACCGTTGGTTTTTGTGCCCATTGAAGTTGTAAGTTGTTTCGTTTCGTGGCAAGCCTTGGCTGTTTCGTCGAGATGTGTGTGCTAGCTGCCGGAGTTGAAGGGATGCAAATAAGTTAGTTGTGGTCGAAGAGTCCTTACCGGGGGTTGCGAGACCTCTATTGCTGCGTTAGCGGATTTAATTATCGGATTCTCATAGGCACCAACTCTATCTTAACAAGACGTCGTGTCACATCTCGCAAGTTGGAAGAATCGTTTCGTTATCCATTTACCCTCTGGGGGGAGGGGGAGAGGTATTATTGTCGTTTCAACTCCTGGCTGTGGTAAACACCGTTGTGAAGCCCTATTCACGCCTCCCGCAAAACACCCTTCTCAGCAGTTTCTATTCTACCGGTGGCCAGCAACTTCAGTAAACATCAATTAAAAGCTTCCAGAATTCTGCAAAGCAGGTATTGTCCTAATTATTACAGTGCATTTCAAACTGTTTTGTAGGACGCTGTTCGGAATATGTGTGTGTTACTTAAGTTGCCGTACGACGCGCACCCAATTTTAGATTTTATGGTTCACTTTTAATAAATATCGCCGTAGTTAATTTTGTTGTCAAATTCACAATTGCTGATGTCATTATTGTAGATGAACTTTGTTTTTGTCAAGTAATATTAAAGCTACTAACCCATTTATTTGTTTTCATGTTTGTATAATTATTTCAGTTGTCTTTAACTCAATAGATTCTATTTAATTAATCAATTTTTGCATTATTATTTCGTATATCAACTGTTGCATGCGTATTTCTATTTTGTGTTTTCTTTGTGTACGGAATGCAGGGGAGTTTTGAAGTAAATTAACTAAAGGGAAGTCCACTGAGGCTGCCCGCTGGTTGAAATCAAGCACTGCAAACACTTTCTATGCTCCGTTTATGGTTTCCACTTTGCGTAAACGGATTGACCGACAAAAATGGTGGCGCTTAACATTTAACATCTGTATTTCGTTTACCGTATCGGAGCCCTAATTAAAGGTTGTAAAGAACCCTCCTTCTCACTGAGCGTTTTAGTCGGCACCCTTTGTTACAGCCCATCGTAACGGGATTTGGGCAATCGATGCGAGAATTTCCCGATTTTATATGCAACAATTTGACGCCTCGTCGGAATGTAGTTTTTATGTGGCAACAAACTGGCGTTTTGTCGTAAAGAGCATTTTATGCTGTAACAAACTTGTTTTTTTGTCATAAAGTCGATTTTAAGCTGTAACAGCTATGTGTATTTTTCAGGCCTTCGCTTTGGAGTCATGCAAGCTAAACTTGGGCTTGCAACTTTATTGAAGAACTACACCTTTTCGCTGAACAAAAAAACTCAAGTGCCTTTCAAGATGAATCCTTCCAGTTTCATTTTGTCTGCACTTGGAGGCGTTTGGTTGGATGTTAAAGAAGTTCGCAAGTAGGTAATGGTCATGTGCAGCAGTTCAGGCGCTGAACAGTATGTATGTTTAATTGGTACCTATAAACTGCGATAAAAGTATAAATGTACGTCTAAAATGTACGTCTACAATGCACGTCTTGCAAATAAACTAATAATATGTAAGTTAGTTTGTACAACTCTACTTCTCTGTTAGCCAACCAGTCTAGTGGACGAAGCAATAAATAAGTTCAGGTAAACTGTGTTTTATTCTGTGCACTAAGAAACCACAAGAGAAGAACTCCAGTAAAATTATATTGATCTCATTGCCTAAAACAACCACTTCAGTTCTGATGCAACACTAGTTGCTTGAGTACCTATATTGCAGGTACACGACCAAGCAGCCTCGTTTAGCGATAGCTCTGCTCAGCGCCCGGCACTACAAAGGTGCCTCATAGTTCACCACTTCCACAGCCCCGTCCAGGTTGAACATCTCAAAGCTTGGCAATATGGAACCTCTAAGAGGCCGAACCGTTGTTCATCCCCGCTCCGTCAACAACCAGGCCAAAGCAGCCCCTCGATTTTACTTTTTCGCTTTCTAGACCCCGCACCTTGGTCGAGCGCTTCTTCGAGCCCTTACCAACGCCGAGCCTGAATTACCGCTCTGTAGATGAACAAGAACCGCCAACACCGCTGCGAGCGCGTATCTATGTCAACGAAATAAAACCATAATCAGTCGCCCCTCCAGTATTTTGATTAACATACCAACCCCAACAAGCCGATCATTATTAATATACCGGGTGACCGCTCTCAAAATCTACCATAGCGTGGTATATTACAAGGTGACAACATTTAACTGAATTTCAGAAACAAGGTTGCTTATATCAGAACTTTAAGTTATAGGGGGAGGGGGGGGGGCGAAACTCCATACACATCAATTATGTTAGACTTTTTTACTAAAAATGTACAACTTTCTATGTTCGGTTTTGAAATGAGTCACACGGTATACATTTGTGCTAAACACAAGCATTAGTTCCCTTGCAAGGTACACCCGACAAGTCAAATTAAATAAAAGTGCTGCAATAACCTTCTAAATTAAACAGTGCACAGCGAACCGATTCTGAAAGCGATCGACTTTACTCGAAGTTCAGTGGATAATACAAATTTTGAGAAACAATATTCCTGCCGAAGTATATAAAGCAAATCTCTATACGTTGCTCTTTTAACACATGCCAATCTGTAAGATCTGAAACCGTTTCCAGCGACTTTGTAATCTTCAGTGTTTTTAGAGTGAATTTGTAGATCTAATGCTGATGTTTGGAGACTTGAGATTCGTCTTCTCTGGACTGTGCTGGAAAGTTGTTTTTACATGGAATCCAAGACTGAGCACATTCGATAGTTGATTCATTGAACTAGAATTAATAGTAGTATTTTAAGGTTTGGACTGAAAGGTGTCAGGATCAGACTTCAAATATTTTTCGGAAGATTCTGCTAGACGTTTCCTTTCTTCTTCATTTTCTATATTTTCTTTCCTATGCGCAGACTCCGACAGTTTCTTTGTTTTTTTTTTTGCTGGAATATTTAATACCTACCAGATGTGTTTAAGTGAAATTAGTACTCGTAAGTAGCTACTTACTGCATAGTTAATGCAAGTTAAATAAAAAGGCCGACGAAACGACTTTTTAAAAAACACTTTTATTTTACAACGGCAATGCTGCTCGTTGGAGATACAGACAATTTCTTACATCTAACTTGTACTCTAAGAAGATGAAGATAAAATATCATGCACTAGCTTATATAGTATTTCTAATCAGCTAAGATAAGCTTGTCTTCCTAGTATGCCTCGAGACCGGATGCACGTCCATACAAGGTTACAGAGTCAGCGCTTTAAACAATAGCTTTCTCGTTCTTCAAGGTTGCAGGGTAAGCATTCTAAGACAATAAGGGGATCTGTTGCATACAATGTAACTTGCATATCGTAACATAGTAGTTATCTATGTTGTAGGGATCGTATAAGAATTATTATGGTACTAGTCGTGATGATTATCAGACTAAGCGTCAGCAAGGGTACGACGTGTACCAATGATTACTTAAGATACTAATCGCATACAATAATGTTATCGTTATGACACGCGAGCAGATAAATAATCATAACTGATACAAGACAAGAAGATAAACTTGATACATTGCGTTTCGTTTGTCTAAAGAGAATTTCATTTCAATTTAAATTTAAGTTAAATTAGTCTGAGTATGGAGTGGCTAGATATGTATCAATATTTTCTAGAAGCAAGCGTATAAAGCACCAGCCTCCACACCGTAAAGTAAAATGAGGTTACCGACAATACATACCTGCCGAAGTAATTTTTCTTCAAATTCAACCCGTCCAGCTTTGGAAGACTGAATACAAGTAAGGCAATTAATAAACTAAATACAAGTAACACAACTAAGATGACGATTTCGGAGGCCCTCACGGCCATTGTTATTAAGTAACAAATGACTTCGGGGATTGGACCGCGACTTTTGCAAGGGAAGGGGTAGAAGGGCACGGTTACCCGACGTGTCAACCACGACAGAGGCAAAACCCTTCAAAAGAGTTTTACTGACATGGTTTACACGTTAAGTTACAGTGCTCTTTTGCTTACTTCCTGATGAAGCTCTTTATGAAAGTGGACGAATCGTCTTTATTCTCGATGATGACACGGTCCCACCCCGGAAGTGGTTCGTTAAATAATTAAGATTACTTTCCATAAAATGGTGCGTAAAATGCTTCCATAATTTAAAGGGGGCTGCAAAAGAAAACGATTATACATTAATAGTAGACGTTCTTAGTAGATCCAAAGCAAGCAAAGAACACAATCATCGCGTAGAACCATACTGCAACATCTTTTTGTAAAGTGAAAGCCCTGGCAATAAATCGAACCCGATAAAAAGCTTTTGTCGACTTCTTGTGTCTCATATTAAACTTTTGCATCGCTGGTAACAATGATTTGCTGAAGCTAACTTTCAGTAGAGACAAGGGCTTCGAGGCACCTAAACTGGGTTTGTCCGCTACTTCAAAATAAGGATATGTCAGGCAGTAATCAAGCTGATGAAGTTATAAGGGTAAAATGAAAGTCCAGGTCTTCACGGCGTCTCTAACCTTGAAGAAACATTACTCAAATACATTTTAATATAACGGAAACTCAGAATTCGTTACGATACCTCAAGTTATGGAGGCAAAAGGCAATGTCCAGCAGCTTACTCACCAGATGTACTTTGTAAACGCAGAACAATCGAAAAGAAAGGCATCACTGCCAGGTAAGCGATATATGATCACCAGTGACAAGAAGATGCGACAAGAAACAGGCTGCGGCCTAGTATGTATCAAGTCGATAGGCAGACTTCGCAGACGTGTAGTATTCTGATTAAATATATAATCGATATTTGGAGGAGCGACGATAGACGAAACGATAAAATACGGGCACCACAATTGTTAATAAGCATAACACAACATAATAAATCCGAATTAAATCGAATTACCCTGCTGCCGGTATTGTTATGCTTCTAAAAACACAAAAGTCACAAATTACAAAAGCGTTACCATTTCCGGAAATTCCTGTCTCGAAACAATGAAACGCCTCCAGCTGAATTTTAAAAGACGCCCAAGCAAGAGTGGCCCAAGCCATGGGCTACGAGCCCGCCACTGGAACGACAGCTCATACCAAAAACTCGCCTCGAATGCCGACCGATCAATCCACAGGATGTATTTCCGGTCGTGCAAGGTGTGACTGCGGAAAAGGTAATTTCCCATGAAAGTATGAAGCTGTTGTTAACGAGAGTGAAAATTCCAACAAACAGCTTCGTCTATGAAACAACTGAAGTCGCTCACATATTTTCGGGGTACTTTCCCGATTCATTGAAGCCTCTTGAACTATATGGTACGGTCAAATTAGCACAAAACGAACGAGCACTAAGTAATTTCCGCAAGCGGCGTTTAAAATATAAATTCACCTAATATATTCTTCATTTTGATGAGAAATCTTTAGCGGCATCTCATTCGGTGTGTAGTTTTCACTCGGACTTATTTTTATTGGAGACAACTGTTTTCTTGTCTCTTTCCTTCTTACTTAGCCCTAAGCTTCCTAATGGCTTGTTTTTTCAGCTCTCCTGCAACACTTCTACTCTTGCATTCTAATACAACTTCTCCATTTCTAACCACAGTATTAAACGACATCTTAATGTCTTCTCTAGTATTTCTATGCTGCTGATTTGTGTTCTTTGGTCTTACAATCATGGCAGGGCCAGGCTTATGCAGTTTCGTAACTGATGCATAGCTTTCCTGATTGCTAAACCGTTCCTTCACGATTGCTTTCAGGAAACGAATCTCCTGCCTCATTTCTTCAACGATTGACAGCAATTTTGGTAATTTAACCACTACTTAAATACAGCTACTACGCATCAGCCACCATACACTTTTCTGAATTGGCATGCATTTTGTTTGTGATGAACTAAGCCTAGCACATGTTTTTTGTAAATTAGCCAAACAAACATCACACTTATACTATTCTTAAGTATTTGTGAATGTTGTTCCACATTCAACATATAGTTCATTACCATCCATTATAAACTAACTTTACTTTTGAACTCTGTATAATTTTTTATAACGAGATTTACCATAGTATAAATTTATTATTCCTGAGGTCACTGTAGAGCTTTAGTTTCACTTGCTGTAACTTTATTCTAATCATATTGTACCTTTATGGTAACATTCTCCTAAATCTGGGAATCCTTGCTTATGGTTTCACATATAGCCTACATTTTGAAGTGAAAGTTTTGAGTGTTTTTGTATTTGTTGTAAGAAACTATTTCCTTGTTAAATACATATTTTCAATATGCACTTCACAGAGTTCTTCTTTTTCCAGTTGTTTTATAAGGAACCAATTTCCAAAGAGGGACTGCTACAACCTCCAATTAAAATTTATTAGATTAATTTTGGAATAGGATATTATCTGTAACAATACACAATTTTTAAAGAGAAATTTATTGAACATTTTTCATAGTTTGATTTGTAGTAGAACTTTACATATGAAAATTGAATTTCCCTAAAATAGACAAATGGAGCTTCTTGGTTCCTTTTAGATAGGCGGTATCCAAATGTAAAACTATTGTAAAAGTTACCAACGATGCAAAAGTCTAATATGAGCACATAAGAAGTCGACAAAAGCTTTTTATCGGGTTCGATTGATAGCCAGGGCTCTCATATTTTTTCCGCTTACAGCCGTCGAGCAGGCATGGTGGTTTAGCATTTTTGGAAGAGCTTTGGTGGATTTTTATTGAGGCTGCTGTTAGTTTTGTTTGTTGGTGAAATGCAAGCTTTCACGTTTTCGTGTTTCTGATGCCCTGAGCTCACGAGAAGGAAGTTAATTCCTACGCTTTGTGCGGATTCTAAATGCGACCACGAGTCATTATATGTGGCCTGGATCGTATCCGGGTAAGTAGTGCCAGACATTTAACGCCCGGTTTCGATCGCTAGAGAGCCAAGCAAATGTTGGGCCATAAAGCCGTTTTGAGGCAGGTGCTATATATTCCTGGTTTGGCACGCTAACCTCGCCGTCATGATGCAGATCGCGCTGAGACACTAGCTCCGGCCGTTCGAATTTATTGGTCAAACGCTTTGCAACCGCGTTTGCGTTTCTTCCGAGACCGAGCCCCAAAACATCTGCTGGCCTAGCGGCCTGCTAGACTACCGTTTTAATGTGTGCAATTGTATTATCCCAGAACTATATATGAAACTGTGAGTATTGCGTTCGAGTATTCTGCTAATTGTATTTTTTCGGTGTAATTTGTTTATTGATGATAATTCATGATGCCGATCGTTGGAAACAATGTGATTTATGTAACTTTCTGTACTATTACCTTTTACTGAAATTATACTGTGATCTTTGCACTGTGCCTTTATTTGTTACTACAACCTGTACTTGAGTTGAGCGTCTCTTTCAGATTTATTGTGCTACTTGAGTGTACGTATTCTCGTTCTGATGCCTGGATACACTTGCTTATTTGTTAAAAATACCGTTGGCGCCCGTTTTACATATTTTAAGGAGCTGTACACGCCGTCTCCGTAACTGAGCTGGTCGGCAGGCAATTGTATCCAATTAGCTACGTTAGGTTTTGAATTTTGAGAGATTAGCCAACGGTAAACCGTTTGATAATAACAAGATTTACTATGAATATTAATTACTCTTCCGCTTCTAGTTTACTTCCGGTTGGCAAGCTTCTCCAGAATAATTTTTTCTTCAGAAGCAGAATTCAAGGTATCTTGTGCTTCCAGCAGAGGATAGAGTCTTTGTAGGGGTCGCAAAATTCGACCAGAAGATGCTCTTAAATGTACGACCCTCGTAACACCATCTTTTCCTGGGATTAACTCAACAACTTTTGCGAGAAGCCAATCCAGTCCTTTAGTTTGGTCAGAACCGATTAAGACAACTTGATCCAGTTCAATTCTGTCGATTTTCTTCCTTACAGCCTGTTGCTTCAGCTGACAGAGATACTCATTTCTAAAACGGCTTCGCAAATTCTCTTTCAGTTTATAGCGTTTTTTAGTCCTCTTGTCCGGGTCAGTTGCTTCAAGCACGTCACATTCAGGTATTGCATTTTCTCGTATGTCCTGGATAAACATGGCTAGTGTAATGGGTGTAGGCTCAGGAGTATTATCAGATATATAAGTTAGTGGTCTAGAATTTAAAACAATTTAGATGAAAATATATATACTCTGAAACAGAAACATACATGCATGGAAATACATAAAAAGAATACAAATGCTATGAATAGTAGCATAGAACGCGATAAGCTCCCTAGTGCTGATTATCGACCCCATAGATGGTGTCATAATTAGAAATAGAAATGCAAGAAACAAGCAATTTCAGTTTTTTGGCATCAATTTAATCATAATTCGTATTAGGGTTTTGTGTAATAATCTTCAAAATATAAACGCGGGCAACACACTTACATATAATTTTGCCCGTGCCAAGAGCCATCGTGCTGGTTACCCTTAGAAAACTGCCCTCGGGACAGTTTTCATTGGAACCAGCACTCGACTTTGGCGTCTAAAAAATTATCGGTAAATATGTTTCGCCCTTGTTATATTACTATTGAATATACAGGCAATGTTTAAATTCTGCACTCAAACTCACTGAATACGCCTCTGACTCCAGTAGCTTGAAATTAGCTGAAACTATGTGTCAAGAAGATGATGCAGTGCTTTGTCCTGGCGCGCTAAATCAGGAAGTACGCGCACATGGCCCTTGGGCGCGTCCTGATTCGTTGAAGCTGTTACACAATGCGTTGTAGTAGCAGTTAATAAATTACGGCTTTGAGTTTTTCCAATCTTATTGAGCGGCACATTTACT
Source organism: Agriotes lineatus (assembly GCA_940337035.1). Taxonomy (NCBI): domain Eukaryota; kingdom Metazoa; phylum Arthropoda; class Insecta; order Coleoptera; family Elateridae; genus Agriotes; species Agriotes lineatus. Next base: position 56,568,270 of record OW679203.1, read on the forward strand.
CGTAAAATGTAATAGTAGTAACTAAACTTGTCTTTATTTCGTAGCAAGATGGCCAAGAGATCAGCTCCGTGTGTTGACAAAGTCGACTGTCTTCCTTGAAACTCGAATGGCAGCCGGAATAGCAACTTCCCCAAGCTGGCACTTTTAAGACTTCGTGTAGCGTCTCTTTGGCTTCGGGAGACACGCACAGCTCCCTTGTTGGCAAGCGACTCCTGCCCCGCGCCTTTCAGCCGGCGCATAATCTGCTTTGTTCTATTAATAACCGCACTCAACGACTAAATCAGCTGGTTTGCGCGCACAAACTCACGCGCAACACTCGTAGGTTTTAAATGCATAATACGTTTTAATCTAATTACTACAATGTAAGAAATACAGTTTGGTTTTATTCCTAGCAGAATAATGGTTAAATACCAAGGTGATTATTAAACGTCAAGGTAACACGAAGTCAGCCGTTACACCTATATACTATAATCAAGAAAACCATGAACAACTTAACCTAAAAATTCTCAAACTCGAAAAGAAAACAAACCGCAAGTAACGTAATTTAAACTGTAGCAGAGGATTATTAGGAGATGCTTACATAAATAGTTAATAAAAAATAATAAGTTATTTAATACAAATAAGTAGTTTTTATATGACTAATCAGTTCACCTGTCATCTGTCAAAAGTGAACCAATGAAAACGTCAGATTTTGCATTTCATAGCCAACCAAAATAAATTATAGTGACTATTCAATTGACATATCATATGTCAAAAGTGACCAATTAAAATCCACAATTTGACATTTCTTGACCAATCAAAAAAATATTAGCGGATATATCTTCCTAGAAGGTATTCAGGTGAATCTTTTAAACAAATGTGGTTTTTTATTAGAAAATGTCAATATTTGTGGTCTGTTACTATAGAAATTGCGTAGTTTGTTGCTAGATTTAGTAGTTTGGTTCATTGAATAGTTCCGCGAATGCCATTCTTAGTCAAAGTGAAGTAGAATATCTGGGACCCGGACACTTCGCCCACAGACCACTTCGCCCACTCGTCTTTTAGTACCATATCGCCCAATCGGCAGTCCACTTCGCCCAATTTTTGATATGTACCACATCGCCCAACACGACCACTTCGCCCACATTTCCACGAGGGACACAACGTCCAACAGGACCACTTCGCCCACATTTTCGCTAGGGACACAACGCCCACATCGACCACTTCGCCCAAAGTTTATATAGACCCACAACGCCCACAACAGGACCACAACGCCCAAAATCCATTCGTTAGAACTCGATTAATGCACACATACATGGCTGGACATTTCGCCTGCCGACCACTTCGCCCACCCGTCTTTTGATACCATATTGCCCAACCTTTCACGAGAGACACAACTCCCAACAGGACCACTTCACCCATATCTTCGCGAGGTACACAACGCCCACATCGACCACTTTGCCCAACCTTTATATAGACCCACAACGCCCACAACAGGACCACAACGCCCAAAATCCGTTCGTTAGAACTCGATTATTGCACACGTAAAGTGTTGAATAATAGTGGCAAAGTTCTGTTGCCACAACGCCCAAAATAAATTTGTGCTAACTCTAAAATGTCTTGATTTATTTGTAAGAGAAAGAATAATATCTAATATGACTACTTTGCCCTATTAACAATTAATTTTTGTTAACATTTTAAATTTAATTGAAGTCTTGGAATTGGTGCGTTACTTGGGGATGCCTAGTGAAACCTGGAAAAATATAATAAAAATTCCCTGGGCCGTATTTTTCGAAAAATGTTTGGTCAATGGTGGGTAATAGAATCAATTTATTTAAATAACTGGTGTATAATTATAGTGTCAGATATATCCATTTAATATTTAATATGTTTCAGATATATCTGACACTATAATTATACATCAATTATTTAAATAAATTGATTTTATCACCCACCATTGACCAAACATTCTTCGAAAAATACGGCTGAGGGAATTTTTAAAATATTTCTTCAGGGTTCACTAGGCATCCCCAAGTAACGCACCGTAGAGTTAATCCTCCATTTTTTGGACACCCTGTATAACAGAAATGAGATAACATGAACCACAAAATAGAATGCTTGAGTAAAAAAGAGATGACCATACGAAAAAATTATTTTAGTAGGCATATTTAATTGACATACGTCATAATTAAAATGAGTGTCAAGCCTCCTCGAATATTTGCTACTATGTTTATCTCTTCCTTGCTCTAGCAATATGCGTTATTTTCTTGTTCATGTTATCTCATTGCTGTTATACAGTGAATTTATTTTAATGAGCAATGTAGTATTTCCGTTTCCATGAGGACTTGATTGTTACTATTGGTTTCTAAGGGTACGCCACGCCATGTGTAAATGCGTTTATTTTAAAATGCAATATATGAACCGTAAATTAATTGAAAAAGACGCGTCAGAAATAACAACCCACATACTTGCTGTAAACTGAAGTCTTTATACCATTTGATCAACAGAATTCCTTCCTCCGTAGGAAATATCATGTATTTACATATTCAGTAATGTTTTCGAATTGCATTTCAAAATAAACGCATTTTACACATTGCGCGTTATAATAAACTCCTTGTATACAGGGTGTCCAAAAAAATGGCGAATTAACTCTACTTTGCGTTACTTGGGGATGCCTAGTGAACCCTGGAAAAATATTTAAAACATTTCCTGGGCCGTATTTTTCGAAAAATTTTTAGTCAATGGTGGGTGATAAAATCAATTTATTTAAATAACTATCGTAACATGAACAAAAAAATAACGCATATTGCTTGAATAAGTAAGAGATAAACATAGTAGCAAATATTCGAGGAGGCTAGACACTCATTTTAATTATGAAGTATGTCAACTAAACATGCATACTAAAATATTTTTTTCGTATGGTCATCTCTTTCTTACTCAAGCATTCTATTTTGTTGTTCATGTTATCTCATTGCTGTTATACAGAGAGATTTTCTTTACTACGAACAGGGCAGACGATATGTCGAATTTACAAATTCCGAAAATTTGACGTTGACAGTTCACGTAATTTGTCAGTAGCTAATATCTGCTGTCGTTCTATCTTAAAATCGATAACTAGCAACGGAACAGTGCAAATTGTAAAATGGTATTATCAGGGTCCGGGAAATTCAAAATTCTTTCACATTATTTGGAAATAGGTGTTCTTCATCGTTATCAATGTTACATGGAGTTATTTCAAATTTTGAAAACTTTGGACGTGTTTCTCCCCAACAGCACAAAATTCCTAATTTTCCCAACGATGACAGGAATTTAAAAGAGGTTTGTATTACCACTAATGACTATCCAGATTATTCATTTAAATAAATTGCAGAACTAGTAGATTTAGCTGCGATATTCTTCCCGATGGCCATTTCAGAAGTATGGAATTTTGTTAAACTGTGGTAGAAATGCCGAAAACTTCCGCTGGAAAGTGGTTTCCACTACAACTAACGATTTGAAAAACTGCGTTTAAAAATTAAAGGGATAGTTCAGAGTATTAGCACTAATACGTTGGCTATAATGTGCGGAGAAGTTTCTATGATCGCTTAGGATATTTTTTAGCGCAACATGAGCTAATTTAAACTTCTTGAATTGTGTTGTTTGAAATAATAGCTATTTATGCAACAAGTGCTAAAAGTTGACGTTTATGCACGAGACATGAAAATTATGAAACGAAGCCGAAGGCTGAATTTCATAAGATGTCTCGTCCATAAACGACTTTTAGCACGCGTTGCATACAATATTTTATCTACGACCTTAAATTTACTGTTATTAATCCATAAATATCGATTTAACAAAGGTTTGCATCTATGACAGTTAGAATTTATGACATAATAAAGAGAGGGCCTTGGCGCGCAGGTGAATGTTTCTGAAACCAATATACTCAAAGTCAGTTATAAAAGGTAATTATTAATACTACACATGTGACTGTATTCATTACATAACTCTTTAATTATTTCAAAAACACTGTACCTCTAACGCAAGAAGTAACTAGAATAACTTTAGAACTTCACTTCCAGTTCGAAATTGTAGTTTATAACCTCACTTCGCTTTATCTCACACATGCGCTAAAAGTAAACAGCTGATTTTTTTAACACGCTAAATTATAAAACGTCACTTTTAGTGAAACAAGCTAGTGCTAAAAGGCCTACTTTTAGTAGTGGTCGTAGATAATAGCTATTTATGCAACAAGTGCTAAAAGTCGACGTTTATGCACGAGACATGAAAATTATGAAACGAAGCCGAAGGCTGAGTTTTATAACATGTCTCGTTCATAAACGACTTTTAGCACGCGTTGCATACAATATTTTATTTACGACCTTAATTTTACCGTTATTAATCCATAAATATCGATTTAACAAATGTTTGCATCTACGACACTTCTAATTTATGTCATAGAAAAACAGTAGGCCATGCGCGGGCGAATGTTTGCGAAGCCAATACTGTCAAAGTCAGTTACGAAATGTAATTATTAATACTCCACATCTGAGTGTATTCATTACATAACGCTTTAATTATTTCAAAAACACTTTACCTGTAACGCAAGAAGCAACTAGAATAACTTTACAACTTCACTTCCAGTTCGAAATTGTAGTTTTATAACCTCACTTCACTTTTAGCCCGTCTGCCAGAAGTAAACAGCTGATTTCTTTAACCACGGTAAACTATAAAACGGAACTTTTACTGAAACAAGCTAGCGATAAAAGGCCTACTTTTAATAGTGGTCGTAGATAAAAATAGTTTTAATTTTGTTTACACTTCTTTTACTATTCTTTTACTACTTCTGTTACTTGTTCGGAAGAAATTATTTCTTTCTTCAGAATGCGTTTTACTTTGTGAACTACCTTCTTTTACTTTATTGTTAATCTCTAAAAAATCCTGTTTTTCAACTCTGAATTTATCATCTGAATTAATCACAAAATAACACAGTACCTCATACATTCTATCTGTGACATAATGATTAATTAACAAAAATTACACTAGGCGTGGATGCCTTGTCTGCGTTGAACAATTACTTAAACAATCAACGCAGACGATCCGTGGATTAATATCAAAGTACCTTAGATCGACTGTCCATCGGTCTTGGCGTCTTTTTAGGCAATCGTAAATTCGGCTTAATTTACTCGTGTTCGCAGTTCATGAATTTTCACTGTATATAATTATGGCCCCATCCGTAAACACATTTACACATGATGTGGCGTACGGAGAGTGCGCTCTACCACCGACTTGGATTACAACCGATGTGGATTTAGATCCGTCAAGAACTACCACCGACTTGGTTTACTACCGACTTTTAAAATTTGTTACAAAAATGTGGTATGTCACCAAACTGAAATACCACCGACTTGGTGCACAAACCGACTTGGATTACCACCGATGTGGATTTACATCCGACAGGAACTATCGCCGATGTGGACTACCACCGCGCGTTTACTTCCAACCGATACCGACAGTAGTTGCTGCAACACTTCTTACACGAGCGACCGTGAAGTTGCAATCCTTCCTATTAAGGTGACTGTTTAGTAACTTCAGATTTCGTTTCTAACTGGTCCAGAATTTTTAAAACCGCCTAAAGATAGACAACAAGCCATACGTATTTGGGACAATAAGGAAATTTTACTAAAATTCGGTAAGTATTAAAACGTTATATATTATATAAACAGGCGGCTGCGTTAAATTTCGTACTACCCACAAAATAACTCGAGATATTGTGGTTTTGTTTTTGAATTTGTTTGATTTGCAGCCTGTTTAACGTCCCACCTTCACACCCCTGCATCTTTCTCATTTATTATCTAATCTATTTAAAATTTTGTCGATTTACCTAACCGTTAAAGCAATTATTTTCATAGTTTTTAAATAATGTTACTGCAAAACAGTGGTCTACTGCGACAAAAAAAATAATGCAAAAATTTTAATATTATAGTAGGCTTAGTTTTATCAAAAAAAGTTAGTTACAAAAGTTGTTCAAAATTAGGAAAATAGTAAAAATGTAAATTTTAATCCAAATAAGTGTATTTATTGTCGACTGAGTAAACGCACCATTTCTACTTTATCAGTGGTTAGGCGTATTCTAGGTATTATTTAAATTTGCAGAATGCTAAATTAACAGTTCATAAACTTAATTGACAGTTCGTAAACGTAACTGGCGTTCATAAACCTTTTGTTTTCTAGCGTACCACTTATTAAGACAATAATCAGTTGTTAATTATCTACATCATAATATTGTACATTACATATTAACAATACAAACATTTCTAATAAAATATGGATTCGACTGTTTTTGTAATTCTGAGCAACCTTTGTTAGTAGCAAAATTATTTCAAAAATGTCAAAGTATTCCTAAAGGTCAAAATTTTAAATATATTAGAAGAGAAAATATTCAAGGGTGGTAAGGCGAAAAGTGAAACGCACTGCGTATTGAATTTTGATTTGATTATGCTTCTTATTTAGTTATGTACAGTCGCGGAATTAAAAATCCGGGCGAGTCTTATAGAGGATTTTTGCAAATTTTGGGTAATGTAAATTGGGCTTTGCCTTTCTAGGTTAGCAAGTGACAGTTAAACAATGAGGCATGCTGTCATATACGAATAATTAGTTTCACTTTGACTAATTTCACCAGGTAACGTGATAAGTAAAGTAAAGTAAGATATACACTGAATCATTTGAAATGCCCGGATTTTTAATTCAGCGACTGTACGTCCACAGTTTCTTGATAACTTTATTTATTCACACCAGTTTAAACGTGACCAACAAACAGGTACCTACTTTGAAAATTGGTCGGCTGGGGATGTACATCCAGCAATGGGGCACAATAGCATTAAGTGTACTGTGTACTACTACGCCGATTGTCGGGTTTAAAATTTTCAAGGGTAATACCACAAAAGGTGACAATTTTTTGAGAATTTTTTTGTTCACATGCAAATTATTGCATTTAAATTTATCGAAACCAAAACTGCGTTAAAAATTCCGCGAGACCGCAGGTCGAGTGGAATTTGAGCAGTTTTTGTGGAGAGAAATTTGCAATGATTTGCATGTTGACGAAAAAATTCTCTTAAAAAATTTTGCCTTGAGTGGTATTTGGAAAAATTATTCAACAATATGGGTAGATGACTTTTACCGTATTCGACAGCACACATTTTTACGTTTTCCACTATTAATTCAATACTGGAGCTTCCAACACGATTATTATGAGTTCTTAGAACGACGCTGGTTTGCTAACTTTGACTTTGACGTTTTGGTGAAATGTCAGTCAAAGGCTACTCACTAAATTGAAATCATTGAAACCAATCGGGCTCTTGTGAAAACACTGTGACATTAATAGGTGTTTTCAATGACAGTCAATTTTGATTGGCAGTTTCTGACAAATTGAACAATTTTCATTGGTGCGTTCATTATAGTGTTGAATAATCAGAAGTAATACTATAAGCACTTTGATATTATCGGGTTATATGTCGATAACTTGTTGCACAATAATAAAAGAGTGTCAGTATAACCTGTTCGAAGTACACATTGTATTCGATTTGATTATTTTGTGAGTAAATTTTAATATTAGGAACAAATAAATATTTTATTAGCAGCTCGATTTGTTTGAATTAACCTAGCTGAAAGTCAGGGCCGTAACTAGGTATAGGCCGAGTAGGCCCCCGCCTACAGGCGCAACCGGCAAGGGGCGCCAAATTGGCACTGAAAAAATATTCTTTCGTACTAATGCAAGTAAAACAAATAAACAGGTGGGTAATTTTACAAACAAATTAATTTGTAACTAATTTTAGCCTAAATAATGCTAATTATAATAATGTGAATTGCACCCAATCGGTTCAATACATTTCCTTGTGCAATTTCCAGCTTGGAACGGCGTTTGTTTTATAACTCTCACCTTATCAATCAAAATATTAAAAGTACTAGCTTTTGTTTACTCTAATTATAACATTTCTTCATTTTTAAAACTGAATGTAATACGCAAGTGACGAGAAACAAACTTAAATTTTTTAAAACTGTTCGAGTGGGTCCACAGGTTGCACATATTACACACACATTCGTTGCTTTGGGCTCATCGCTGGTACAGTGGCCCATTGAAACAATCAGCAGAACACCACAGACCGATTTCGAGAGTTTACTTGTTCCATTAATATATCATATTTCGCTACAATCACTTGCTCGCTAGAATTTGTCGAATTTAAGACACTTTTGGGACCCTACACGGTAGCAGATTTTTATTAAAAAAAGATATTATAGAAATCGGCTTGTTGCAAAGCTTATACTAGATGCCGCTAGAAAAGCTTCGCGTTTTAAATATATTGATTACTACAAGACGCCCAAGACGGGGTGACAGTGTGGCTGCGAGTATAGAACCTTATTCTATGTTCAAATGTTACTACGCAATATGTAATTACTTGTTCATATTGTATTATTGTACTAGCAGTAAGCCTACCACATAAATAGGTGGTCTTATTCTAAATATTTTTTTTTGCATTTTTAGAATTGAATTGTACATAAAAGAATTATAAAAAAAAATGTTTTCAACGTCTTTAATACAGAAAGCGCGCTGCAAGAAAGCCAACTTTTGCTAGATCGAATTATGCTTATGTCTTCCAAATTATCTACAAAATAGGTAAAACACAACTGAATGCTGCTAATAATACTGAAACAGTATTAATACGAATTAAGTGAACTTGAAAATTTTTAAAACCATTGCAGCCAGTGGGATTCGAACTGGCTTTGACTGATAAATGCGTATGCTTATCGTTGCGTTATAAATGACGCAGAGGCGTTCCGATTGTGGGCGAAATGCGCCCGATCGGTGCCGATGAAAAGATGACGTAGAGACGCAAGTACACCACACGGATATATTGCGATGGTCTTTAGCCCTGTACTCGGCTCTGGTTGCAATACAGAAAATACAAAATACAGTCACAAAGGCACAAAGTCGAGGCAATGCAAATAACTGGGAAAAGTCATGTAATTTTATTAAATCAGAATAATACTGGTAGAATGGACGATTAACTTTAAAAGCATTCAAATGAGTATACAAATAGGGGAACTCAATTTCAAGTGTTGGAGTTAATAAAAGAATTTCAATTATAATTTCAAAAGTTTGGCAATGTAGAAGCCAGACATGAATTAGTTAAAATTGACACAAGAATTTAAATTGAGATGAAGCGTTAGTTAGTATAGTAATTAAAGAAAAACTGACGTTGTGAGCTTATTTGATTAAGGTAAGAAAGGATTTACGAATTGGATAATGCAAGCAAGATTAGCATAAAAGAGATTTTGGCAAAAAGGACACAGTTAGTTATTTTTGAAGAAAATGAAACAGTAAACAGGAAATAGACAAGTTTAGTGCTATTAGTGAGTCAATGAAGTGATGTGAGCAAAAAGACATTTGTTATAAACAATTTAATGGACAAGAAGATAGGTTATAAACAATTTACTTTGAAAGACAATCATTTTAATATTAAGAGTTCTAGTTAAATGTTTGTAAAATATGAACTTAATGTTAAATGTTGTTAATTTGTACTAAGCTGATTTCTTTGTATTTGATTTTTGATGTTCATTTGTTTTTAGAAGCTTGGATATTCAATTATTATTAAACGTTGACACCAGCAGCATCTGCCTTTTACTCTGCAATTAATTAAAGTTTTTATATGGTTAAAATAAAGATACAGAGTTGAAACTTTACCAAAGTGTGCAGTTTTATGTGTGTAACCAGTGGTGTTAAAAGGGGCGATCCATCTTGAAAGAGAAAAATTTTTTCACGCCTCCTTCGACAAACCAGCAACGGCAGGCACCCGAGGAGATTGCAATCGAGATCCCAGCGTTTCGGAGGGTTACGAACGGGTCCAGAAGGTGGAGACAGGCTGTCCGAGGGTCCCAGCAGCGATACCGGCATCAAAGGGCGACCGCAGGTACCGCAGGCACTAGGGAAGGCTTTCCGCAACAGCTACCGATGCAAGAGCGAGGTTAGTGTGGGAATTTTCATTAATCGACCGTAAGGGCGTGAAACATATGAGCCTACCTGTGTCTCGTGAGCTTCACAACCGAGGGCCAGCATTAGTTTATGTCCAGGCAACGATAATCAGCCAAAAATCTCAATTTAATCCAAATTTGGAGGTTAGAATGCAAGAAACAAAAGAGTAGGCGCAAACAACGAAGATCCGGTTTTCCTAGAACAAAATAATGTACAGACGCTACCACAAAGGCGCGAAAATCAATCCATAACTCACCTGATTTTTAATTTGCTCATAATTTGATTTTACTAGTCATTTCGCAACGCAGAAAGTCGCACAAACTGAAATTTATGTAGGTCAAGGTTAACTGTCAACTCGAGCACCGGCGCAGTGCAGTTTTGATATTATTTCCCAATGGTGTGCTGCCATTTTCAAATAAATTTAAGGAACCCGACACCTGAGAGCTGAGTTTTCATGTTCTTAATTTTGGAGCTAGCAAATATCATCAATAACGGTTATATGCAATGTTTAAGAGGGCAAAATACCATAGATATTACTAGTTAATCTGGTGAACCCAAGATTAGTCAGTTTAATGTAACATTTACCGATCTTTGAAAAATAATTGGTATGGTAGACACTTTTAATTTAATTTATTTTATTCTATAATAATAAAAACACACATATCATATCATAGCAAATTGTCGCCAGCAACGTGGGGAAAAATCGATTTAGCAATTAATAATAATCGGACGCTATTTCATAACACATAGGCGTTCTGAACGCGTAGCTTTTCTTTTCAAAAAATAGGGATAGATACCACGTATTGGGCTTATTACAAAGTGAATGATCAACCAAAATTGTGTTGGTTCGTATTTATAGTTTTAAATAGGCTGTGTATTTGTGTGGGTGTTTTGTCGACGGTGTGAGCGCTTTATTCTGATATCACAAAAAAGAGAACAGCATGACTCGAAGGCAAAAGAAGAACGAATTAGAGGAACAGCAAGCCGAAGAAATAGCAGAGGCACAAGGGCCGTCCACAGAAACTGAAACCCAGGGCGATCAAGCCGAAAAACAACAACCCCAGCCGTCCAAGCTAGAGGGGGAATTAAAAGGAATAATTGAGGCACTATTTGAAAAGAATAGAATAGAAGCCGAAGAAAGGGACAAGAAATTGGCAATAGAAGCAGAAAAGACAAGAAAACTGCTAGAAGCGAACAGAATAGAAGCCGAAGAAAGGGAAAAAAGATTACTGGAAACGAACCGAATAGAAGCTGAAGACAGGGAAAAAAGATTGCAAGAAACGATCACGAGCAGTATGGAGGCAATCAGAAGCGATGCAGTGGAAAGAGAAGACAGGGCTGAAAGGCATGCGGAAATATTAGTAGCAGCAGTAAGATAAGAGTTTGAGAAAATGCAAATTCAAAATAGGGAAGAGTTACAAACTCGAATGGACGGCTTAGAGCAAAAATTGGAAGAATTCAAGGAAACAACTAGAAGCGAGATACAACAAGAAGTGTTACAGGTTGTCGAGGATAGGTTAACCAAGAAAGGAGAAGAAATAGAGAACAAAATGTTAGGGTTGGAAATTACAACGCAGGGACGGATGGTACGATACCAGGAAGAAATAGAGCAGGAACTAGGTCATTTGAAAAAGAACACAAAGGACAAATTAAATGAGGTATGCCAAGAAAGGAATCGGAACGCAATCCGTATAGAAATGGTAGATAGCAGACTTACGAGGGAGCTACAGGGCGTAAACGAGAGGATGGAATTAGTACAAGGGTACCCTGCTAGCGTTGCACCTCCCAGTTTCAGCACCGAGTTTATACCTAGGTTTGAAGGCAGATACGGGGAGCTGCCAATGATTTTCCTAACCAAATTAGATGACATTATGAAGACAACAGCCACCGAGTGTAGAAAAATGCAGGTGATAAACATGGCTATGAGGGGGAACGCCGAAGTATGGCACAGCATAGTGAAAGAAAAATACGCAACGTATAAGGAGTTCCGACAACTTTTCATGGAGCAGTATTGGAGCAGCTCGCATCAGGCGCAGGTGAGAACCGAACTTATGACTGGAAGGTACATTGACAAGGGCGGTTCAAGGGAAATGTATGTAATGAATCGATATAACAAAGCCCAGTACCTAACGCCGAAGCTAGCAGAGGAGGAAATTGTGCAACACTTGTCGCGACACCTGGAAGCAGAAATTACAAGAGCTGTGGCGGTACAAAATGTTAAAACCTTGCGTGGTTTTCTGGAAATCGTGAGAAATTACGACTTAGCCATCTTTAACGAGAGAAATGAAACCAAAACATCCGAACGTCAAAATTATAGTATAAAAAGAAAATTGGATGATAATTTCGGAAACAGATTTAGGCCGAACAATAATAATAATTACAATCAGAACAGATTCAATCAACCGGATAGAAGAAATCAGGGGAATTTTAACTACAATAGAACAAACAATCAAAACAGAGGGTTCAACACTAACGGTGGATATCAAAACCGGTATAATGTTAATAGGGGGGAATACAATAGGAAAAACTACGACGAGTTGATAGAAGAGAGAAATAAACGGAGATGTCAAGAGATAGAAGGTGACCAAAATAAGGACCGGCAGTACATCAACACAATCTACTTTGATAGTACGGCAAGACAAAATAATAATGAAGATCTCGACAAAATAGCAATAGCCGAAGTACACGAAGAACCTTCGGGTGCTAAAAAACCCAATTTTAATAAATAGGATTAACAATAGTAGTTTTAAGTGCGTCGCGAATTTTGCCATTACTAATGAGAGAACGGGGGAATATTTGTTAGAGGAGAACAAAGAAAATGTAACTAACTCGTGTTTACCATTTATAAAATTTCAAATCTTAAATCAAGAATACTATGCGCTAATAGATAGTGGAGCAATGGTTTCCTTAGTACAGGAGGAAGTAATAAACAATCATATGAATAGTTTACGAAGCAATATTATAAAAGTTAACAAGATCGAACTATTGTCTGCAACAAGAAAGAAAATATCAACAACTAGCAAAGTATTGGCAATTAAAATATGCATAAATGAAAAGGAATTCGATGTCAGATTTTATATCGTAGCAGCTTTGAGTGTACAATTTGTCATAGGAGTAGATATCATTCAGCAAGTAGGGATAAGAATAGATGGATTGGAGAAGTGTATACAAGTTGATAATATTATAAAGCCTTGGTCCAGTAAAGGTCATGAGCTGAAGAATTGTTGCCCAGCTGAGATAACAGCGGGAGACGATGTAAATTGTTGCCGAGCTAATAGAGCCGGAAACGATTATATGAATTGTTGCCGAGCTGATAGAGCCGGAGACGAAATTGTTATAAATAATTATGCGATATGGGAAAATATGCTGGATGATAAGCAAATAGGAAAAGATTATACACAATACAAAGGCAAGATAATGAAAATCATAGAGAAGAATGAAGATATTATAAATCAGAAAACCGGACAAGCAAAGAAATATTGCCACAAACTTGTCGTAGACGAATCTTTAGGCTTTAAGTCGAAATCGTATCCTATACCATTTGCACAGCGCGAAAAGGTCAAGCACGAGATCCAACAGATGTTAGACGATGGTGTGATAGAACGTTCCAAAACCAAATTCGTAAACCCAATGGTGGTGGTAAAAAAGAGCGACGGTAGTCTTAGGTTATGTTTAGATGCACGTAAGATTAACGAAATTACGAAACCCCAATATGAGAGCCCGCAAACAATTGATGCCTTATTGAGCCAAATATGTGACAAGAAGGTCTTATCAAAGTTAGACTTGAAGAATTCATTTTGGTTGATACCGTTACACGAGGACTCAAGAAAATACACAGGTTTTTGCATAGAGCGGAAAATTTTTCAATTCAAGGTGGTTCCGTTTGGTAAGGGCCATGCAGCAAATATTAAATAAATTCGATAGCTTTTGTGTTCACTACATAGACGACATTCTTATATTTTCAGAAGATGTGGAACAACATTTGAAACATTTAGATTTAGTGATAAGTACTTTAAACGAAAACTGGTTAAAATTAAATTTGGCCAAGTGTCAATTCATAAAAAATAATGTAGCGTATTTAGGCTATCAAATTAGCGACAAAGGGGTTACAATAAGTACAGAAAGGATAGAAGAAATAAAGAATTTGCCCCGTCCGAAAAATTTAAAAACATTAAGAGGTTTACTTGGCCTTTTAAACTATTATAAGAAGTTTATAGCCAATTATTCTGATTTAACATTGCCCTTGGTTGAATTACTGAGAAAGGAAACGAAATGGATATGGACTGAAGAAAAAGAGAAGGCGTTTAATAAGTTGAAAGAAAAATTTCATGAAGGCTTGCTACTGAAGTACCCGAATTTTAAAGAAGACTTCATTCTAAGAACGGACGCATCGGACATGGCAGTCGCAGCAGAACTGATACAAGTGCAGGAAGGAGTCGAAGTCCCAATTTGTTTTATTTCGCGAATACTGAAGGGATATGAGACAAGATACACAATTACTGTGAAGGAGATGTTGGCGATCATTTTCGCAATAAACAAGTTAAAATTCTATTTGACCGGAAATAAATTTTATATTGAAACTGACAATGCAGCAATATCTTTTATGAAGCACAAAACATTCCATAGCGATATATTATACAGGTGGGCGTTGTATTTGCAACAGTATAACTTCGAGATAAGGCATAGACCAGGAAACTTAAATGTCGTAGCCGATTTCTTGAGCAGGAAAGACGCAGCGAAGAATAAGAAGCAAAAACAACTAATAATAGGGATAGAGAAAATTGATCAACATGGGAGGTTTTCAAAAGAAGATTTATTAACAAAGCAAGAAAATGTAGAACTTCAGCAGATTCGAAATTTAGTACAAGACAGCCCGAATGAGGAATACAAAGGTTTCAAGATTGTAGAAGGATTACTGGTAAAAGTATTGGATGGTAAAGAACTAATAGTTTTGTGCAGAGACGATGTAGTCAACGTTGTCAGGGAAATTCACCAAACGTTTGGACATTGTGGAGGAAGGAAGACGTGGCTAATATTTCGAGAATGTTTTTACACCAAAAGCGATTTAAAATTCATCAAATATTTTACGAATCGCTGTCAAGTATGTCAGTTAGCTAAAGAAAAGAACCATACAAACCAGAATACAGTACAAAGTATAAGAGTCAACGAACCTTTTGAATTAATTGCCATAGATTATTTGGGAAACTTGGTACCAGGACAATACGGGTACAGACATATTTTAATAATGGTCGACGTGTTCTCAAAATATATCAAACTTTACCCAGCAAAACATAGTAACACCGAGCATGTTATCAAGTCTATTGAAAAGTACCAACAAGAAGTGGGGACTCCGAGAAAAGTGTTAGCCGATAATGCAAGTTACTTCAAGAATGCAAGATTTATAAACAATTTAGAACAGAAGGGGATTAAAACGTATTTCTGTAGTATACGACACCCGCAATCAAATGTCGCAGAAAGGTACATAAAGGAAGTGATTAAGTATCTAAAAATAATGACCCATGAGCACCTTAATAGATGGGTTCAATACCTGCCGAAGGTAGAAGATTTCATAAATAACGTACCGAATATTACAACAGAGATCAGCCCAATAACCATATGTAGAAGTATTATACCTGCGAGACCATGGAGGCCAGAAGAATATGCGACAGGAATAAATGAACTGTTGGACAAAGCAAGGAAAAGAGTCCGGAAAACACAGAACCGTTACATGGAGAAACAAAATAAGAAGATTAAACAGCGAATGAAATTTAAGATCGGGGACCGAGTAATTATTAAAAAACTCAAGGTGGCAGATAGAAGAGAAAAGATCTGTGCGAAGTTTTTAAACGCATATGAGGGACCTTACAGAGTGAGTAAAATCATGGGCAATGAAAATACCTATGAACTTATTAATGAAATAGATGGCAGAATAAGGGGACGGTTCCACGTTTCGGCGATGCACCCATATTTAGAAAGCATAATATTCCGAGTTGAACAGCCGTCGCGAACGCATGTGTTAAACTTATCGTTGTGACCGCTGTGATAACTTTCGCCACGTGCTGTTTCGCGAGCAGACATTCACCTTCGTTTTATTCCCGGTAACAAAATTTTATTTTATTTACTAAATACTAACAATTCCAAACACATTTCACACCCCCAGCTGGGGGGTGTGCTTAGACGCAATCCATCATGTCCGTCTTAAAAAGAAACTCCGATCACTTGTCACCACCGATCTCCGATCTACAAAAAAAAATATCTCTGGAAACCCGAATCCCTAATTGAGAAAAACAGATATTATCTACCTAGTCATCTCGAACCCTCCGTCTCCAACGAAACTGAGACAACTAATCAACCACCGAAAGACAAAATACCATCTATTTTCCTTCACGGTCCAGTCAATCACAAAGAAGTTATCAACGACATTAAAAGCCTCGTCAAGAAAGAATTCACAACATCCTTAAATTCATCTACATTAAAGATTACCCTAACTTGCCAAGAAGACTATAGATCTCTGGCCAAGCATTATCTAGATAACAAAATTGAGTTTCACACGTTCCAAAATCCTAATGGCAGACCACTTTCAGTAGTCATTAAAAACGTTCCCCCCTCCTTAACGGAAGCTGACATTGAAGCTGAACTTGCAGCTTATGAACTACCGATAAAACGGGTTACTAGACTACTAAACAAAGATAGAACACCTATGCCAGTCTGCGCAATACTCTTAACAGCGAATGAAAAAGCAAACGAAATATTTAAAATAAACAAAATTTACCACTCCATAGTGACCGTAGAACCACGAAAGAACAATAACAAAACCCCACAATGTCACAGATGCCAACGCATTGGCCATACTAAAAATTATTACAGACTAGAACCTAGATGCGTAAAATGTCTAGGCAACCACTTATACACAAACTGTGATAAACCACTCCAAGCTTCCCCGATGTGTACCAACTGCGGAGAAAATCACCCCGCCAACTTTAGGGGATGTAAATACTTCACAGAAACAAGAAATCACGACAGACGACCCCTCATAGAGCAAGACATCTCGACAATATTCACCACAAATGAACCTATTCTACTTATCGGTGACCTAAATTCTAAAAACATTTGGGGATGTAGAGCAACAAACCCAGCCGGCGCAAAACTATACGATCTCACATCTACATACGCTTTTCAAATTCAAAGCACCCAATGAGCCCACTTACTACCCTTACAGAAACGACCACCAGCCCGACATACTGGACATTGTAGCTTGCAAGAACTTCAACAAGCAAATACATCAACAAGTGCTCCCCGACCTAGACTTGGACCATCTACCAGTCATCATTTCATTTCTAATCACACCTGCAACAACCACCCTCGAGCCAAGATTAATTAATGGGATAGTCGACTGGGAACTCTTCCGCGAGCTCTTAGACCATCAGCTCAAGTACCCAAACGATTTACAATCCCCAACCCACATCGACGACACAATCTCGCACATAACAAACAGCGTCACTAATAGTGTTCAACGAGCTACCAAACAGAGGGTCAACCGAAAACGTACGAACTTTTACTCATCACCCAAATATATAATCGACTTAATTAAGCAAAAGAATTCTCTGAGAAGAGAATGGCAGACAACCCGAAATCCCGCAACTAAAAACATCGTAAACAACCTATCTCATCGCATTAAACATGAACTCGAAGCGTATCGCATTTACTCGTACCAAAAACTCATTAGCAACCTCGAACCAACAGATCCTGGACTTTGGAGAACAACCAAACGAATTCTACGTCAACCATACGAATTACCACCAATCACCTTGGATGCACATACACTCAATTCCGACGAAGAAAAAAGCGTAGCTTTCGCAGAACATCTCGAGCGAACGTTCACTTCCCCCAATCACAGCGACCCGGTCTTCAACAACATAGTGAACAACCATGTCGAAACACATCAACCAATACCAGAAACTAACTTCAAACCAACCTCGCCTAAAGAACTCGCTTCCATAATCAAAACTCTACCGATAAATAAATCACCAGGCCATGATGCAATACTCAATGTCATTTTGAAGAAACTTACCAAGAAAGCATACGCGTACGTAGCAACAGTTTTTAATGCATGCCTAAAGCTAGGGTATTTCCCCAACGTATGGAAACAGGCAACTGTGCTTATGTTCCCCAAACCAGGAAAGGATAAAAAAACATGACTAGTTACAGACCAATCAGTCTACTTACAACACTTTCGAAACTTTTGGAAAAAGTCATCTATTCTCGGTTAAACGACGAAGTTCAACGATTAGATATCCTACCAACCTATCAATTCGGCTTCAGGGAAGGCCACTCCACCAGCCATCAATTACAACGAGTAACAGAAGCCATTGAAACAGGATATGAATCCAAACAATTCACAGCAACCCTATTTATTGATATAGCACAAGCCTTCGACCGCGTGTGGACAAATGGCCTCAAATACAAACTCTTATTCTTGAAAATACCCGAATACATCAAATCCATTTTATTCTCTTTCCTAGATAATCGCTCCTTCTCAGTCAAAATCCACACATCCCTATCTCCCATCAAAAACATACACGCGGGAGTCCCACAAGGTAGCATTCTCGGCCCCATCCTCTTCAACATCTTCATGCACGATTTCCCCGCCATCAATGCTGACCTTGCAATGTATGCCGACGACACCGTCATATTAGCTAGACATGAATGCCTGGAAGAGGCGATCTCTAATCTACAAGAAGCTACCACTACACTTACCAAATGGTTCAAGTAATGGAACCTCTCAATCAATTACACTAAATGCGTCACAAAAATCTTTACGCTGAGACGAATTAACAACCCCCCTGAAATCTCCATTAACGGCTACTATATTCAGTGGAATGCCTACGATGAGCCCGTTAAATACCTAGGTATTTATTTCGACACCAAGCTCACCTGGAAAAAACATGTCCTCAAAAAACTGAATGAAGGACAAGTGCGATTATTTCAATTATACCCTCTTATTAAGCGCAAATCTACCTTACTTACTCAATGTACTACCAACCTGTACAAGTCACTTATACGCCCATTAGTCCTATACGGATGTGTTGTGTGGGGCAACACATCTAAAACAAACCTCCGCAGAATTCAAGTGCTCCAGAACAAGATTCTTAGAATCGCGGTGAACGCTCCCTGGTTTGTCACAAATCAACAACTACACCACGAACTGGGCATACCCACAATTGAACAACACATAGCGAAACTTACTAAAAAATTTCACTCTAATCTCACCAACTGCAGCGGGACGGCCTACTACACCATAGGTCAGCGAGGCATCCACGTACGACTAAAACGTAAGCTTCCACAAGATATATTTCTTAGTGACAACAGTGACAACGACTAAGTGATTAATTTTAACACACCCAGTGCTCTCACAGTGAAAAACAATTAACAATCAAAACTCCCCCGTGGTCATAGCTACCGCTCATCCAACCAGCATAAAGACATATTCCCATGTGATAACAGTGACGATTACATGATCAATGTCAACTAATTAACACTCGGAACTTTCCTGCGGTCATACTTACCGCTCAAGCTACGTCTTACATTAGTGTGTACATAAAGTAAGGAATAAATTCATTATCTAGAAAAGGAAAAGCTTTTCGGAAAAATCCTCATACATGTCAACCTTTGTTTTAAGATGCGCATCTTTTGACGTTCTAGTCTCATTGGTGACATCATTACTGTTCCGGATATGACGTCATCGAAATTTTTTTCAAATGGAAACCTTTATTTTTGACAGCGCCATTTGAAAGAGCATATTTTTCTGCACACAACACATCAAAAGTTTTGTCATGTTACTAAAGTGGGTTGGTTACGGTGTTTGTTAGAAATTACACACACGAATAACTCCACCACTTTTAATATTCTTTATTTACGCAACGGATTACAGACATAAATTAACTGGTTACGGATTTGCTATTATACTATTACAAGTGTGGATCGAATAGGTCTTTTTAATCAGCATACATGTGAACGTTTGTGGATCTGACACTTAGCTCCTGAAACATCCCAAAATGAATGCTTCAGTATGTATGAGATTAATATTAAACATGTGGGAATCTGACCCGACATGTGCCAG
Organism: Agriotes lineatus; assembly: GCA_940337035.1. NCBI lineage: Eukaryota > Metazoa > Arthropoda > Insecta > Coleoptera > Elateridae > Agriotes > Agriotes lineatus. Next base: position 56,588,375 of record OW679203.1, read on the forward strand.
ACGACCAAAGTGGTTGTTGGGCTAAGACCTAGTACGCAATGATCTTCTTCAACCTCATCGCTCTGGTTTATATACCCATGTTACACAATTTACACAATATACAAAAAGGATTTTCTATTCTAGTGACAACAATGGTATTGTATTCACAAAACGGAGGATGCGTTCACTTTCACTTGGGACGCAACGGTTGGGTTTTATGAGTTTATGACACACTTGAAATTCACTAGATTTTTACAGTTGAAGTTTTGTATTGTGACTCCACTTTCGCTTCTGATTTAGGAAAGTGTATTTTAAGAAACCCTTTTAGTTCGAGGGACGTTGAATAATTTCTCTCCATTGAATTCCGCGCACAAATCACCTTTTTAACTGCGTGCATCCGTTTGCTAGAAAGTTTTCTAATGGTACTTAAGCTAACTGCTTGCATTTCACAAATATTCATTTCGGACAGGCACTGTTTATTTTATAGTCGAGCTTCCTTTCTTTGGAATTCTTACGCTAACTGTTGACAACGAGTTATTGCGATTTATGGCTCCACTACATGACCCCCTTACCAGTGGTTAAGCCACGAGATTATGCTGCCCGGAAGTAATCCGGGAAATGTACTCGCCGTCCACTTCTGGTGGTTGTTGTCTGATTGTTTTTATCGGCGTCTTTGTGCGCCGCGGTGCTGGTTGCAGCTTGTTCCTGATTGGGCTCAGCTGCAAGATAGGCGGGTTTTAGCCTGTCGATTGATATCGTCGCCGGCTTGCCACGGATTTCGACGCTGAAAGTCTTTTCTGCTTTAGAGATCACCGGGAATGGGCCATTGTAAGCAGCTTGCAGCGGCTTGCGCGTGGCATCGTTTCTCACGAACACATGTGTGGAAGTCGCGAGATCTTTGAAGACAAATGCTTTGCGCTGGCCATGATGCTGAGCTGCAGTCGGGCGTACCTTGTCAAAATGCTCTCTGAGCTGGTTTACGAAATCGGCTGCATGTACGTCTTTCGTAGCAGTAAAAAATTCCCCTGGTAGTCGAATGTTCTCGCCGTAGACCATCTCGGCTGAGGTAGCGTTGAGGTCTTCCTTAATGGCTGTGCGAATGCCCAGGAGAACTGTTGGCAGGCGTTCTGTCCACCTGGTGTCTGTGTGGCACTCGATTGCGGCTTTTAGCTGGCGGTGAAATCGTTCTATCATGCCATTAGCTGCCGGATGGTATGCTGTCGTGTGCATGTGTTGCGATCCCAAAAGGTTGGCTAATTCCTTGAACAGATTGGAGGTGAACTGCCGGCCGCGGTCCGTTGTGATCCGCAGTGGCACTCCAAATCTAGCTATCCAGCTACTGAAGAAGGCTCTGGCCACCGTTTCAGCCGTGATGTCAGGGATTGGTATGGCCTCAGGCCATCGGGAGTAGCGATCGATGCATGTCAGGCAGTACGTATTGCCTAGCGATGAAGGAAGTGGCCCAACAAGGTCGAGATGCACGTGCTCAAACCTGGAGGAGGGCGTGGTGAAGTTTCCCACTGGTGCTGCTACGTGCCTGGTGATCTTCGAGCGCTGACATGGGATGCACGTCTTGCTCCAAAGGCTGCAGTCCTTGCGTATGGAAGGCCATACAAACCTGGAGGAGACGAGCTGCGTCGTGGCTCGAATTCCGGGGTGAGAGAGGTTGTGGAGGGCGTCGAACACCAGGCGTCGGAACTGCTTCGTGACAAAAGGGCGTAGTGTCCCCGTAGTCGAATCGCAGTAGACATCCGCATCCTGATCCGGGAAGTAGACCTTCTTCAAGTCTAGCACGGCCTCAGGGTGTAGGAATGTCTTCAGCTCGGCATCCGATTCTTGCGCTTTTTCCAGCGCTTTGTAGTTAATTGGGCTGCCTGGAAAAGCTGCTGAACAACCTGCAACAGACACACGTGATAATGTATCCGCGGGAATGTTGTCGCTTCCAGCGACATGACGAATATCCGTCGTGAACTGTCCAATAAAGTCCAGGTGACGGAATTGTCTGGGCGAGGCGCGTTCTGGCTTTTGTTGAAACGCGTATATTAATGGCTTGTGGTCGGTGTAGAGCGTGAACTTTCGGCCTTCTACAAAGTAGCGGAAGCGCTTCACAGCCGAATAATCTGCCAGTAGCTCTCGATCGTAGGCGCTGTATTTCTTCTGGGCAGCGTTTAGCTTTTTGGAGAAAAACGCTAAGGGCTGCCATGCTCCGTCCACATGCTGTTGTAGCACAGCTCCCATGGCGACATCAGATGCATCAACCATGACTGATGTTGGAACTGCAGGTGCTGGATGCGCCAGGAGGGTAGCGTTTGCTAGTATTGTTTTGGAGCGTGAGAAAGCTTCTTCCGACTCTGGGTTCCATTGGATTTCCGTTTTTGGCTTTACTTTGGGTCTTTGCAGGTGTTTATTCATCGGAGCCAAGACTTCTGCTGCGTTAGGAAGGAACCTTCTGTAGAAGTTCAGCATTCCTAAGAAACGGCGCAGCTCTTTAATTGTATTGGGCTTGGGCACTTGCTTAATAGCCTCGATGCGGTCTTCTGGGGGTTTAATTCCTTCTTGTGAAATGGAGTACCCAAGGAAGTTGACGCTGGGCTTGCCAAGGTTGCATTTTGCCGAGTTGATCAGTACTCCATACTCGCTGAGCCTGCTGAAGAGTTGGCTGAGGTGCTCCAGGTGCTGTTCCTCTGATGTGGAAGCTACCAGTAGGTCGTCAATGAATGCGTAGCAAAAGTCGAGTCCTCTGGTAACCTCATCTATAAAACGCTGGAACGTCTGGGCAGCATTCTTTAAACCAAAACTCATAAATGGAAATTCGTACATTCCGAATGGAGTTGTAATCGCTGTCTTGCAGATATCGTCGCTGTGGACTGGGATTTGGTTGAAGGCTCTTACCAGATCGATTGTTGAGAAGATCTTGCAACCAAAAAGATAGTGTGCGAAATCCTCGATGTGTGGCACAGGATAGCAGTCCGCCAGAGTTCTCGCGTTTAGTGCTCTATAATCTCCGCAAGGACGCCATCCATTGTGTTTCTTGGGCGCTAGATGAAGGGCTGCAGACCAATTACTTTTGGATGGGCGAGCTATTCCTTGATCGAGCATAAACTGGAACTCTTTCTTAGCTGCATGTAACCTATCCGGTGGGAGTCTTCTAGGCCTGCACGTGACAGGAGGTCCAGCTGACGTAATTATTCGATGTGTAGAGGCATGTTTTATTTTCTTAGGCAGAACTGACGGACGCGCGATGTCCGGGAACTTCGCTAGAAGCTTATGGAAAGCCGAGTCGCCGGAAATTGTTTTTATTTATGGCGATACACACTCCCGCACTACACCGATTGCTTTCAGCTGGGTTACATTGTCTATTAGGCGCTTGTTTCTAATATCAACAAGTAAACCGAAGTGGCTGAGAAAGTCTGCGTCAATTATCGGCTTGTCGATGTCTGCGACGACAAATTGCCACGAAAATGTTCGCCTCAGCTTAAAATCTAAGTTTAACACTATATGTCCATATGTACTAATTACCGAGTTGTTTACCGCGCTAAGTTCGTACTCGGTACGCGCACGCGGTTCTTTTATAAATGTTCTCGGCAATACACACAAATCCGCCCCTGTGTCAATCAGGAAAAGCCATTTAGTTGACACGTCCGTTAGAAAAAGGCGGCGATTGTTAGACAAGGAGTCATGTGCCGCGTTTACGAACTCCCCTGATCGTTTTTTTGGTAGTGGCACGGTTGAGTGCATTTCGTTGCATTGTCTTTAAATCGGCGGTGGTACCAACAGATTCGCGACGAAGATTGCGACCTGGAACGGTACCGTTGTGTGCTATTGCTTCGCGGCTGTTTTTCCCGGCTCATCCGTGCAACTTGCTGGGATAATTCAGCAACTTGCTTGCACAGCTGATTGATTTTCTCGTCGTCGCCGCGGGAAACAGTGGATGCCACCTGGAACGTCCTGGGGGTGATTTCGGCAATTTTGTCTGCCAAGGTGGACACAGCTTGGAGATTGCTGCTTGCTTGCGTCATCAGGATAGCCTGCATGCTATCTGGAAGTCGCCCGATCCATAATGTACGTATGAAGTTCTCTGGTACCTCGCCGTCTGCTAAATTCGTGAGATGCCTCAAAAATTGGGACGGTGTGCGATCGCCTATTTCCTCGTGCTCTAGAAGTTGTTTTATCTTCTGCTCGCGAGAAGTGGATAGGCGCTTAATTAGAGCCTGTTTGAGCGTCTCGTACATGTCTTGACGTGGCGGGTTGGTGAGGATGTCTTCGACTTCTTGGGCATATTTATTGTCTAGATTAGCACTTACGTAATAATATTTGGTGGTATCTCGCGTAATGTTGTTGAGGGCAAACTGTCCTTCTAGCTGTACGAACCACAGTGCAGGTTTTGTTGGCCAGAATGGAGGTACTCTGATGTTAGTTCTGTCGATTGAACTGGTTGTTGATTCGCTGTTGGTAGTGACAGATATGTTGCCTTCTGTTTCCATCGTGAAATGTCGTAGCGGACTTCACTTAATTTTAATTCACTGTTTACCGATTACCCGGTCGCGAACGCGAGTTTTTAATCACCAATTTAGTTTAATTTACGATGTTCTTAGTCCGGGGTCACCAATAAGGTGGGTATACCCGGCGAAAACACTGCTGATATTCGTTATCAGGGGTCACCAATAATGTGGGTTGGTTACGGTGTTTGTTAGAAATTACACACACGAATAACTCCACCACTTTTAATATTCTTTATTTACGCAACGGATTACAGACATAAATTAACTGGTTACGGATTTGCTATTATACTATTACAAGTGTGGATCGAATAGGTCTTTTTAATCAGCATACATGTGAACGTTTGTGGATCTGACACTTAGCTCCTGAAACATCCCAAAATGAATGCTTCAGTATGTATGAGATTAATATTAAACATGTGGGAATCTGACCCGACATGTGCCAGACGACCAAAGTGGTTGTTGGGCTAAGACCTAGTACGCAATGATCTTCTTCAACCTCATCGCTCTGGTTTATATACCCATGTTACACAATTTACACAATATACAAAAAGGATTTTCTATTCTAGTGACAACAATGGTATTGTATTCACAAAACGGAGGATGCGTTCACTTTCACTTGGGACGCAACGGTTGGGTTTTATGAGTTTATGACACACTTGAAATTCACTAGATTTTTACAGTTGAAGTTTTGTATTGTGACTCCACTTTCGCTTCTGATTTAGGAAAGTGTATTTTAAGAAACCCTTTTAGTTCGAGGGACGTTGAATAATTTCTCTCCATTGAATTCCGCGCACAAATCACCTTTTTAACTGCGTGCATCCGTTTGCTAGAAAGTTTTCTAATGGTACTTAAGCTAACTGCTTGCATTTCACAAATATTCATTTCGGACAGGCACTGTTTATTTTATAGTCGAGCTTCCTTTCTTTGGAATTCTTACGCTAACTGTTGACAACGAGTTATTGCGATTTATGGCTCCACTACATTACATAAGGAAATTTTCGATAAAATTAATGTTATAGTGATTTAAAATTAATTTATTTTATTCAGTTAATTGAACAAACTAATTAATTCAGGGGACTTTAAAACGTGAAGATCTGTTGAAAACTCAATTTGTAATTTTTGAGGTGAATCCAATACTTCCTTTATTATTTAAGTAAAAAACATACGTTTTGTATTGACAGCCATGAAAAGTCATAGTGACAATTTGGAAAGTACCGAAAGATCAAATGTTATACGTTTGGCAGTACTGAAGTGTATTGTCAGTCTATGTCAAATTCGAGAGGTTAATAGGTTAAGTTTTGTTTGTTATTTGACACAGATTGACGCAAAACTTAATGTACAAATTTCGAATTTGGCATAGCTTGACAGTGCTACCAACACTGCAGTAATAAGTGACATGGTTTTATCCCACTAATGAAATAAAGTAATTTTATTATTCCACTAGTGGATAAAGTGGTACTTTAGACGGTTCATAAGTGTGGATAAAACTTCAATTATAAGGTGATTGTGGATAAAATGTCTTTTTTGCTATAATAAAAAGAGTGGTTTTTTATGACTTAGAAAGAGACCTTTACAAAGCTAGGAAGGACTTCAGTTTCAACACTTAATTAATTAGTTTGTTCAATTAACTGAATAAAATAAATTAATTAAAATTAATTAAATCGTTATAACATTAATTTTCTCGAAAATTTCCTTATGTAATATGACAAAGATTTTGATGTGCTGTATGCAGAAAAATATGCTCTTTCAAATGGCGCTGTCCAAAATAGAGGTTGCCATTTGAAAAAAATGTCGATGACGTCATATCCGGAACAGTAATGATGTCACCAATGGGAATAGAACGTCAAAAGATGCGCATCTTAAAACAAAGGTTGACGTGTCCGAGGATTTTTCCGAAAACCTTTTCCTTTTCTAGATAATGAATTTATTCCATACTTTATGTACACACTGTATATAACCTGCCATCACTGCCTTGTATAACAGTGTAAATTGTTGAGCAGGCAAATGCCTAATAAAAAAAAAGAAAGCATAATGTAGGATAGATTAGTTATAGGACAAATGTTGTACCACACATTAGATTAGATTAGTTTAGAATAGGGATAGGTTAGGTAATTTTAGAAAGTCAAAATAGGAGAGTAAAGTGTAAGATGTTAAATTGAACTGACTATTAATAACAAAAAAGTCAAGTAATGTATAATTTTATGACAATTAAAATAACAACGCATGACAAGCGATTTATGATGGTTGAGATAAAAGCATGCGCAGTGATTTTAATTTCCAAAAATTAAGGGGGAAAATTTGCGATGGTCTTTAGCCCTGTACTCGGCTCTGATTGCAATACAGAAAATACAAAATACAGTCACAAAGGCACAAAGTCGAGGCAATGCAAATAACTGGAAAAAATCATGTAATTTTATTAAATCAGAATAATACTGGTAGAATGGACGATTAACTTTAAAAGCATTCAAATGAGTATACAAATAGGGGAACTCAATTTCAAGTGTTGGAGTTAATAAAAGAATTTCAATTATAATTTCAAAAGTCTGGCAATGTAGAAACCAGACATGAATTAGTTAAAATTGACACAAGAATTCAAATTGTGCAGAACTTGAGATGAAGCGTTAGTTAGTACAGTAATTAAAGAAAAACTGACGTTGTGAGCTTATTTGATTAAGGTAAGAAAGGATTTACGAATTGGATAATGCAAGCAAGATTAGCATAAAAGAGATTTTGGCAAAAAGGACACAGTTAGTTATTTTTGAAGAAAATGAAACAGTAAACAGGAAATAGACAAGTTTAGTGCTATTAGTGAGTCAATAAAGTGATGTGAGCAAAAATACATTTGTTATAAACAATTTAATGGACAAGAAGATAGGTTATAAACAATTTACTTTGAAAGACAATCATTTTAATATTAAGAGTTCTAGTTAAATGTTTGTAAAATATGAACTTAATGTTAAATGTTGTTAATTTGTACTAAGCTGATTTCTTTGTATTTGATTTTTGATGTTCATTTGTTTTTAGAAGCTTGGATATTCAATTATTATTAAACGTTGACACCAGCAGCATCTGCCTTTTACTCTGCAATTAATTAAAGTTTTTATATGGTTAAAATAAAGATACAGAGTTGAAACTTTACCAAAGTGTGCAGTTTTATGTGTGTAACCAGTGGTGTTAAAAGGGGCGATCCATCTTGAAAGAGAAAAATTTTTTCACGCCTCCTTCGACAAACCAGCAACGGCAGGCACCCGAGGAGATTGCAATCGAGATCCCAGCGTTTCGGAGGGCTACGAACGGGTCCAGAAGGTGGAGACAGGCTGTCCGAGGGTTCCAGCAGCGATACCGGCATCAAAGGGCGACCGCAGGTACCGCAAGCACTAGGGAAGGCTTACCGCAACAGCTGCCGATGCAAGAGCGAGGTTAGTGTGGGAATTTTCATTAATCGACCGTAAGGGCGTGAAACATATGAGCCTACCTGTGTCTCGTGAGCTTCACAGCAGAGGGCCAGCATTAGTTTCTGTCCAGGCAACGATAATCAGCCAAAAATCTCAATTTAATCCAAACTTGGAGGTTAGAATGCAAGAAACAAAAGAGTAGGCGCAAACAACGAAGATCCGGTTTTCCTAGAACAAAAGAATGTACAGACGCTACCACAAAGGCGCGAAAATCAATCCATAACTCATCTGATTTTTAATTTGCTCATAATTTGATTTTACTAGTCATTTCGCAACGCAGAAAGTCGCACAAACTGAAATTTATGTAGGTCAAGGTTAACTGTCAACTCGAGCACCGGCGCAGTGCAGTTTTGATATTATTTCCCAATGGCGTGCTGCCATTTTCAAATAAATTTAAGGAACCCGACACCTGAGAGCTGAGTTTTCATGTTCTTAATTTTGGAGCTAGCAAATATCATCAATAACGGTTATACGCAATGTTTAAGAGGGCAAAATACCATAGATATTACTAGTTAATTTGGTGAACCCAAGATTAGTCATATTAATGTAACATTTACCGATCTTTGAAAAATAATTGGTATGGTAGACAATTTTAATTTAATTTATTTTATTCTATAATAATAAAAACACACATATCATATCATAGCAATATATAGGAATTTATAAAAAGTTCTACTGACTACATAATAATATGTATTTTTTTTATTAAAATTGTGTTTTATAAATCTCTGTTCTTATTTTATTTGTGTTTTACTTTGTTATTTTAACATTTAGTTGTTTCTTTTTAAAACTTTTGAATTAAAAATGTTGGATTTATTTTTGAATACCTAAGCTGTCTGTTTTGAATACATTACATCATATATCCGTAGATAATAAATGTAGAAAGCATTTTTGTCACATATATCGTTAGTGTACTCAAGGGCGCAAAAATGTTGGCTTGTCTACAATAAATGTTTGTCTAGTTACAGCCCTGCTGAAAGTCATCTCCATGAAAACAACATCAAGTTGACAAAAGTTATGTGTTGCGTCGCCTAGTGAAGGTACTCTAGTATAATCGATTTTGTATAATCGAAATTATACAAGATAACTTAACTAAATCCAGCCTTTTGATTAGTTGAAATCTCTACGAATAAAATAATCAGAAGTAATACTATAAGTACTTCGATATTATCGGGTTATATGTCGATAACTTGTTGCACAATAATAAAAGAGTGTCAGTTTGACAGGTTAAATAATCCGACCGCGTCAGTGGGAGGATTATTCTGTTAAACTGACACGATTTGTTATTGTGCAGGAAGTTTGAGACGTATAACCTGTTCGAAGTACGCATTGTATTCGATTTTATTATTTTGTGAGTAAATTTTAATATTAGGATCAAATAAATATTTTATTGGCAGTCGGATTTGTTTGTATTAACCTAGCTGAAAGTCATCTCCATGAAAACAACATCAATTTGACAAAAGTTATGTATTGCGTTGCCTAGTGAAGTTACTCTAGTATAATCGATTTTGTATAATCGAAATTATACAAGATAACTTAACTAAATCCAGCCTTCTGATTGGTTGAGATCGCTACGAAAAAAATAATCAATGTAATACAAATAGACATCTGGCATTTTGTAAGTACCTATAGCAACCAGAAAACTACGAGGAAGTGTCGACAAACCACGAGGCTATAATAATAATAATAATGGTTTATCGAGCATTCAGTTAGTATACATACATGCATGACAGTAAATATATGTGTTATAGTAGTCGCATAATGGTCTATGAGATCAATAAAACATCGAATTTCAATAAACGTGAAAAATGCTGTTGCCTGAAGCAAATTGCTTGTGTGGGAAAGTATTGTACATCTATTTACATTCTACCTATTGACTAACTAATAGTATATTATGTTATTAGGAGCAAAAGTTATATTTTATGTGGCGAGGCTGGACGGGTTATCTGCCGAGCTTGCGAGGCAGATAAGTACAGCCGAGCCACATAAAGATGCTTTTGCTCCGAATAACATATAGTATTTTTTCTTCAAAGGTTTTTATAACAAATTATTTACAACTTTGTGAACAAAATTCGAAGAAAATTACTTGATCTCGTCAGCGGCAGATAAAGTTGTCAGCGGCAGATAATAACTCAGCGGCAGACAATAACTTTATCTGCCGCTCGTCAGCAGCAGATATTATCTGCCGCTTGGCAATAAAGTGACAGTTAGCATCATCAATCCAGCAGTATAATGCCATATTTTACTGCCGTTTGAAGAAAATAGTATATTATGTTATTAGGAGCAAAAGTTATATTTTATGTGGCGAGGCTGGACGGGTTATCTGCCGAGCTTGCGAGGCAGATAAGTACAGCCGAGCCACATAAAGATACTTTTGCTCCGAATAACATATAGTATTTTTTCTTCAAACGCTTTTATAACAAATTATTTACAACTTTGTGAACAAAATTCGAAGAAAATTACTTGATCTCGTCAGCGGCAGATAATATTATCTGCCGCTGACGAGCGGCAGATAAAGTTGTCAGCGGCAGATAATAACTTTATCTGCCGCTGACGAGCGACAGATAAAGTCGTCAGCGGCAGATAATAACTTTATCTGCCGCTCGTCAGCGGCAGATAATATTATCTGCCGCTTGGCAATAAAGTGACAGTTTAGCATCATCAATCCAGCAGTATAATGCCATATTTTACTGCCGTTTGAAGAAAAACGATATTTATAATATTTAAATTATTATTAAGTAATAGTCAGTCTGTAATTTATTTATTATACTATAATTATATTTTAATTTACAGGTATTTATTATCAACTACTTTATAATAATTCAATTGCACCTTATATTTCACGATCAGGTCCAGACCTTCCATAAAGATGTGTGAACAAGATGTAACATTGTTTATAATTATTAATATAACACTGCGATTTCCTTGAACTAATCAGTTTTTTAATTTACACTTACATACTGGAAGTTTGGCGATTTTTAGTAATCGTCTTGGTAATGCGTTAAGCAATTTAGGACCTAGAAATTGTATTGATCTTTGTCCCACTTTTTTCTTCATTCTGTTATTTTTGAAATAGTTTTTGGTTTTGTTTTTCGTGTGATATATATGGTTAGTGTTCTCTAGTTTATGTTTATCTTTATACTGGTGTATTATAATAGGTTTTGCAAAAAGGAGTCTGATATCCAAGATAGTTGTTTCTGTATAGAGTGACTTAGATGGATATGTATATTCGAATTTTACATGCTGTCTACTGCATAAAATATGGTCATATTATTAATTTTTTAGTTTTTGTTTAATGCTGAAACTGTACTGTTTTAAATACCTATGTTTAGTAATTTGATAAACTGGCCTTTCAACCGTTACTTTAATTATAGTTATATTGAATACTAGCTGTTACCAGCGATTTCGATCGCACGAGGTTCGTTATGTGTGTATTAAATAATGACTAATTATTTTCTGTCATCCCATCCCATCCCATCCCATCCTATCCCCGTCCCCGTCCCCGCCCCCGTCGCTTTCTCCGTCCCCGTCTCCGTACCATCCCATACTGTCCCCTCCCCTTCCATCTTTTTCCTTCCCTTTCTGTCCCGTTCCGTCCCGCCCAGTCCCGTCTCGTTCCTTCCCGTCCCGTCCAGTCCAGTCCCTTCCCGTTTAATTTCACCCCCTAAGGGATTGATTTGCCGAAAATCACGAAATACGTGTTTGCTTATTTGTTTTTAGGAGTACTCCTACGAAGGTTCAAGTCGAAATGTCTATTTACCCCCATTTTATCTTTTTAGGGGTTCAATTTCCAAATATCCTTCCTTATTCCTTGTATACATCATAAAGTTAACTTCTGTGCAAAATCACCTTTCTAGGTCCAAGGGTTTGGGCTGGGCATTGATGAGTGAATGAATGAGTGAGTGAGAGTGATCCAGGACCTTCAGTTTTATATACGTATATAGATAAATACAATGCAAAAACTTCTCCATGGTGGAAAAACTTAAAAAGTGAAGTAGCAATTGGAATTATTAATCATTCGATACATAGCAATAAAAGCCAATAAAAGCGCCATTAAGTAAAATGTTCTATAATTAATTGCATTAGAGCTTTTTTGCATTTCAATCATCTCCAGGCATAAACGTTTTTTTAAGTTATTCTCTGTATGTAACATGTTGGGTGCGTAGAAATTAAACTTATTACGTAGAGATTCATTACCGTGGTCAATTAATGCTGTTTTTTATTAGAAGGTGATACATTATTTGTTTTAATTGAGTGTTTGTGCCGATTAATTCTATTCTTTAATAACTGTTTTATTTGTCCAATGTAAGTGGAGTTGCAATTATTACAATTAAATTAATTTAATTAATTAAAAACATTTAATTAATTAATAACATTTTGATTTAATAATCTCCTAAAATACTCGTTAAAATTATTGATACACTTTACATTAAATTATACTATTAAAACCCGTAGACACTGTTTGTACAGTTACGGCCAAAAAAGTGGGATGTAAAAAATACAAATTAGAACCCCTAAATTTACTGTGTCGTTTTATTTCCAAGTGCAGCCCGTGCAGCATGCAATCCTTTCTTTTTTGCACTTTTTCTTCGAACAGATAAAGTTTTTTCAACTTTAAATCTTTATACAGGGACCGTCAAAAAGGACTGACCATTTTATTTTCTAGATAAAAATGTATTGTCATAAGTTAAAAAAAATTTCCCGCTGCTGATCATGTAAGTCAGTGATACAGCCTTAGTAACAAAACGTGTAAGTCGGTGATTATATTTGTTTGCTGCTTTTTCTTAACAACGGAACTTAATATTATTATTAAGTTCCTAGGATAATAAAATTAGCAAAGCAAGATGCAGATTCAGAAGTTTTGGTTATAAATTGCAAGTGTTTATGTGACACGTGATACTCACAGGTAACACGACTCACGAAAACTAATCCTGGTGACAGGTGACAAACCAAACGATTTTTTCAAAAATCTATGAAAATTTCGATAAGCAGCGGGAAAAATATAATAAGATAACTAGGAATGTATCGCCTATTAACATTTTCGGCAGGCAACAAGCCGCGATTTCGTCTTGGCTTGTACTTGCCTACCTCAAATGTTAATAGGTCCTTACATTCCTTGTTACTTAAATAGCTATAACAAAACTGTTTGTTTTAGTGTAAGAACAGGAGATTTATTTATCAAATATTGTATGACAGAAGTGTCCTCCGTTTTCAATACATTCTTCTAAGCGGCGAACAAAATTAAACATGACTCTAATAAGTAATTCTTACGGAATATATGGAATTTTTGCTTTAAATCTTGTTTTAAGTTCGTCAATTGTTCTTGGTTTTGCAATATGAACTTTACTTTTTAGGTAGCCCCAAACAAAATAATCTGGCGCATTGCACTTAAATAATTGAATTAACTTTGATAAATTGTTCAACACAAAAAACACGTTGTGGCACTGGCCATGTGTCCATTTTGCTAAGTGTCAAAAAATTCTGCAATTGTTTTATACACCTCTCCAACGCATACTTTTTAAAATAATATAAAAGACATAGCGATTGCTGTGACATTTAATTTTTTATTAGAAAATTAAGTAATCAGTTCTTTTTGACGGTTCCTGTATGACACTCACACTTCACTTACTTTCACTAGGTACAAATATAAGGAAAGCTCAGCGCGAATAATAACTAATATAACTCCGTCAACATCATTTTATAAACCACCAATCTGCAGTCTTTTAGTCACTTCAGAAAGTCATTATAAAACAATTTAAATAGAGCTTTAGAATTTTGAGCTTCCCGATGAGCGCCCAACGAACCACCTATATCATAATCCTTTAGCTCCATTCATATTTTGCTTCCTCTACATTTTATTTATTTATTTGAAAGTTAGGGAACTAAACAGGACAGATGCCCCAAAAAAAGTTCCACAAAGTGACATAAAATATGGAAAAAATTACAAAAAAATTAATACATTTGATTTAGGTAATACAATAAACAAATACTAGTGTGCTATACTAAACTAGATAAACTAAATACGTTAATTTATACCAACAAAATGTTATAAATTTATCGACAAAACGCAAAGTGTAATTTCATTGACACGGGCACTGGCCTATGTCAGCAACTGTAAATAATTTTTTTTTCGAAATTGATGTTTTGTTAATGAAAATAAATCTATACTAGGAAAGTGCTTGTTATAAGAGTTCATTAGTCGAGGCATAGTGGAATTTTGCATGGATAAAGTTTTGACAGAATCGACTTTAAAAAAGTGCATGCGGGTGTTAACAGGCGGCACATTTAAATTTATTAATTGTAGTATAAATGAGCTATCAATGGAATTATGAAGCAATTTATAAAGAAAAAGTGCATCAGTCAAAATTCGGCGTTTTTCTAGAGTAATAAGATTCAAACCAGAGTTTAAATTGTCTTCTAAAATATTTGATTTAAATTTTGAACTTACATATTTCATAAATCGGCGTTGAATTGATTCGATACGGTTTTTATAGACAGCGTATTGTGGATTCCAGATGACACTACAATAATTCAGATTACTATTTACGTACGCGAAATACAGAACCTTGACAGATGCTACATTTTTAAAATCATAAGAAGTTCTCATAAGAAATCCTAACATTTTATAAGCTTTCTCACAAATGTTGTTAATATGATCCTCATAGATTAACTTGCTATCAAAGGTGACCTCTAAGTCTTTTATTTTGTCGACTGTTTTAATAATATTTTTACCAAAAACATATTGTTTTGATATTCGTGAGGCCTTACGAGTAAAAGTGATGTGAAAACACTTATCAAAATTGAGGTACAATTTATTATCGTTGCAGTATTTATACAGACGTAGACGGTTCAAATCAAGTTGGATAGCGTGGCAGTCGGCGATGCAACGGATGTCAGAATATAATTTCAAGTCGTCCGCATACATAAGGAACTCGCTATTTTTAAAACAATCTTTGATATCATTAATATAAATAATAAAAAATAAGGGGCCTAAATGACTACCCTGCGCAATTCCCGACGTCAGCAAGATCCTTGACGACTGGAATCCTTTAATTTTTACAATTTGATATCTATTTGTAATGTATGAAATGATCCATTTTAACAGATCACCTATAATTCCAATTTTTTCTAATTTTGCAATGAGAATTGAGTGATCCACTTTGTCAAAGGCCTTGCTGAAATCAGTGTAAATTGCGTCGACCTGAATCCTGCCATCTAGTGCATCAGCCAATCTATGCGAATATGAAACTAGATTAGTTTCTACCGATCGCCCAGCAAAAAATCCATGATGTTCAGGAATAATACTATTTTTGACTTGGTTGAAAATTAATTTGTGTATTATAGATTCAAAAATTTTTGCTATACAAGACAGAATTGAAATCGGTCGATAGTTCTCAACTTGATTTTTACTACCCGATTTAAAGATAGGTAATATAAACGCGTTTTTCCACTTAGCTGGAAATATACCTTCTTTTAAGGATCTATTATACAATATAGACAGCGGTTCTGCTAACATAAGTGAACATCTCTTTAGCAGAACCGGTGGTAGATTATCCGGGCCCGACCCTTTGTTTTCATCAAGAGAATTTAAACATTCTAAAACCTCTTCCTGCGTAATTGTGCAAATATTGGTAGCAAATGTATCAAAGCGAGATTTGGTATAAGAAGGTTGCAAAGTGCTAGGAACGAAGACCGAGCCAAATTGCTTGGAAAATAATTCACTAATATCTCGGCCGTTCCTTGCTGTTTCATTTCCTTGTGTCATTAAGGCTGGAATACCAGAATTGTTACGTTTACTTCTTGTGTAATGCCAAAAAGATTTTGGATTATCGGACAGGTTAGATTCAACGTTTTTGACATATTTTGAGTAGTCACGAGCAATAGCACGTTTATAGTTCGAGCGCAAAATGCAAAAGTAATGATAATCCGCGGTGTTTTGATACATTTTCCACCTTTTATGAAATGTATTTTTTTCAACAATATTTTTTTTAGTTGAACATGAGTACCATGACGGATAACGATTACCAGATTTTTTGAAAGGTACATGCTTCTCAATTAAACTATTAATATTATCGCAGAAGTAATCAAGCGACTTCTCTACACTACTAGCTGTAGTTAAGGGTGACCAATTTATATGGGCGAGTGCATTATTTATTTCCGAGTATTTAGCTTTACGAAATATGTAGTTTCTTTGTATATTTTCTTTTAAAATGCTATCAATACTGGTTTTTAATAAGAATTCAATTGCTGGATGCTGATTATCCAGTTTAAGTAGAGGAATATGACAGTTTTTTAAGTTATTTATCGATTCGTGGTTGCAAAGAACTAAGTCCAACACCCGATTATTGATATTAGGTATGTTATTAAATTGAAACAAGCCCGAGTAAGCAGTTGTGTCAAAGAAGTCTCTTGATCTGTTATCTATGTTAGAAGGCGTGAAGTAAGTGCTAACACGGTTGGTCCAATTCACTTTTGTGAAATTAAAATCACCGACCACTAAGAACATATCGTTAGGGTGATTAGCAATTTTGTCACTCAGAGAAGTCGTGAAGGCTGCCAGAGCAACGTCATCATGCGGTGGAAGATAAACACAACACACATGAAGCCTGTTTGCTTTATGATCGGTTATTGTAACCCACAAGTCCTCGGCGTCGCTGTTCCAGCTAGGTTGAGGAATCACATTTAAATAGTCCTGCGTGGCAATGAGAGCGCCACCGCCTTCTCCTTTGGTACACACACTACTTTCCCTATCTCGACGAAATACATTGAATTTACTTGCAAACAATTCCGAACTATGAATGCTGCTATTTAGCCATGTTTCTGTAAAACACACAATGTCATGATCAATGCTAAATGAGTTTTTGTGCAAAATGCTTGTTTTTGTTTTTATCCCACGCGTGTTTTGATAGTAGACGGAAATGCACTTACTCATAAAGAAAGTAACCGATTAGATGACAAACAAGCAACGTATTTCAATGATTTTGCTTCTTTTTATATCTTTGCAAAGTCTGCCTCACAATTGATTAAAACAGTTTTAGATGTATCATTTTTACGCGCGTAGATCATGCCATTTCTATGCCATACATATTTAGTTCCTTTTTTCTTCGCCATTTCCCTTGCTCCTTTAAACAGAATTTTATTTTTAAGCGTTAGGTGCTCGTTGATGTAGATATTCGTCCCCATGCTCGCTATAGTAAGGCCTTTGCCGTTGGTGTTTTTAGCTTTAGCAGCTGCGATTAATTCGTCTCTTTTGCGGCAGGAACTAAGCTGAATTATTATTGATTTTGGCCATTTGTTCTTCGGATCCATACGAGCAACCCGGTGAGCTTTTTCAATATCTTGGTCCACAACAGAACAACCAACTGACTTGGCAATCTCTTTAACAATACTGATGACATTTTCATTTTCCTTGGAGGGAACTCCGAAAATTTCAACATTTTTGTTGCGGCTTTGTTGCTCTATTACATCAATTTTCTTGCTCAGTGAGAACACCTCATCTTTCAGTTTTGAGTTTTCCTGCTGAAGAATATCGATTTGCTTACACTTCGCATTCAAGGTCGATAGACATAGCACCAATAACATAGCAAGGTTATGACGTGTAAACGAAATCATTTTGTAAACATTACTTAGTATGGCTTGTTGTCTATCTTTAGGCGGTTTTAAAAATTCTGGACCAGTTAGAAACGAAATCTGAAGTTACTAAACAGTCACCTTAATAGGAAGGATTGCAACTTCACGGTCGCTTGTGTAAGATGTGTTGCAGCAACTACTGTCGGTATCGGTTGGAAGTAAACCCGCGGTGGTAGTCCACATCGGCGATAGTTCCTGTCGGATGTAAATCCACATCGGTGGTAATCCAAGTCGGTTTGTACACCAAGTCGGTGGTATTTTAGTTCGGTGACATTCATATATTTCTTACAAACTTTAAAAGTCGGTAGTAACCCAAGTCGGTGGTAGTTCTTGTCGGTAGTGTTCAATACAGTTGTCAGAAGTCGGAGGAAATCCATATCGGTGGCGATCAACATCGGTGGTTTTGTATACAACCCCTTAGTTTTATCAAAAAAAGTTACAAAAGTTGTTCAAAATTAGGAAAATAGTAAAAATGTAAATTTTAATCCAAATAAGTGTATTTATTGTCGTCCGAGTAAACACACCATTTCTACTTTATCAGTAGTGGTTAGGCGTATTCTAGGTATTATTTAAATTTGCAGAATGCTAAATTAACAGTTCATAAACTTAATTGACAGTTCGTAAACGTAACTGGCGTTCATAAACCTTTTGTTTTCCAGGGTACCACTTATGAAGACAATAATCAATTGTTAATTATCTACATAATAATATTGTACATTACATATTAACAATACAAACATTTCTAATAAAATATGGATTTCGACTTTTTTTCTAATTCTGAGCAACCTTTGTTAGCAAAATTATTTCAAAAATGTCCAAGTAATCCTAAAGGTCAAAATTTCAAATATATCAGAAGAGAAAATATTCAAGGGTTGTGAGACGAAAGGTGAAACGCACTGCGTATTGAATTCTGATTTGATTATGCTTCTTACTTAGATACGTACAATCGCGGAATTAAAAATCCGGGCGAGTCTTATAGAGGATTTTTGCAATTTTTCAATTTTTCGGTAATATAAATTGGGCTTTGCGTTTCTAGGTTAGCAATTAACAGTTAAACAATGAGGCATGCTGTCATATACGAGTAATTATTTTGATTTTGACTAATTTCACCAGGTAACGTGATCAGTAAAGTAAAGTAAGATATACACTGAATCATTTGAAATGCCCGGATTTTAAATTCCGCGACTGTACGTCCACAGTTTCTTGATAACTTTATTTATTCACACCAGTTTAAACGTGACCAATAGACAGGTACTAACTTTGAAAATTGGTCGGCTGCGGATAAGTACACTTCTGTGCAATAAAATTAAGCACACGTCTTATGACTACTTTTCACATTATTCTAGTTTGTATAATTCAGGTCTATTTTAATTGCCTAGCAGCAGTTTCAATAAATGATAAAACACCATAACTTGAAAATAACACCTGTATTAAAATACCAAAACTAGGACCTTTCGGAAAAAAAAGCTATTAATAAATGCAACAAAGCCGTGTGTGCTTAATTTTATTGCACAGAAGTGTACATCCAGGAATGGGGCACAATAGCATTAAGTGTACTGTGTACTACTACGCCGATTGTCGGGTTTAAAATTTTTAATGTAATACAAATAGACATCTGGCATTTTGTAAGTACCTATAGCAATCATAAAACCACGAGGAAGTGTCGACAAATCACGAGGCTATAATAATAATAATGGTTTCGAGCATTCAGTTAGTATACTTACATACATGACAGTAAATATATGTGTTATAGTAGTCGCATAATGGTCTGTGAGATCAATTTTTTTTTAACATATATTTACCAGATCGACATTAGAATGTCATACATGGTTGCGTTAATTGAATAAAATGTAACTAAATACTATGACAATTCATTAGCGTTATCTAATATGTTATCTTACATTTGTACAATACAGCCGCACACTACACTAATAAGCAGTTTATTAGTAAATCAGTCTTCATCGCTGTTGTCTGATGTCATATAAACATCTTGCGGTAGCTGTCTTTTTAATCTCGTATGAATGTTTTTAGTTCCAAGTGAGTAAAATTCACTACTTTCACACAAGTCAATATTTTGAAAGAACCTTTTGCACGTTTTCTTGATAAATTCTTCAATAGTTGGTATTTCTAAGTCTTTATGAATCTGACTATTTCTTACAAACCACGGAGCGTTGGTTGCTATACGTAAAACCTTGTTTTGTATAACTTGCATTTTATATACCTATGTGGGTTTTGGAGGCTGCCCCCCAAATTGGGCATGCATATGTAAGAATTGGTCTTAACAGAGCTTTGTATAGTAGTGTTGCACAATTTATTTTAAGAGTGGATTTTTTATTTAAGATGGAATATAATTGGGATAACCTCACGTAGCACTCGTTAACTTTTTTGTTAATATGTATTCCCCAGGTCAATTTTCCATCCAGATGAACGTCCAGGTATTTAACACTATTATCTTTGCGATTCCTTTCGATTACTTCGTCGTTTATAATTATGTTTGGCGGGTTTAAAATTCGTCGCAATGTGAATATTTTGGTTTCGCACTTACTTCTATTGATGGTGATGCACCACTGATTACACCAGTTGATTATTTCATCTACTGCATGCTGTAGGATGTTCACTGCATTTTGGATATTTTCGTTTTGCACAATTATAGCTGTGTCATCAGCGAACATGGAAATATCTGAATGGACTGGCTCGGGAATGTCATGTGTGAATATATTGAATAAGATGGGCCCAAGAACCGACCCCTGTGGTACTCCTGCTGAAATTGGTCGGATAGTAGATATAAGTGCGTTTATTCTTACCTTGAATGTTCTGTTTTTTAAGAAAGATGATACTATTTTGATTAAATACGGCGCAATTTGGATTTGAATCATTTTGTGAATTAGCCCTTCTGTCCAGACTTTGTCGAATGCCTGAACTATGTCCAGGAAGGCAACAACTGTATATTTTTTGTCTTCGAATCCTTGTTCAATTGTTTGTGTTAGTCTGAGTAGTTGGTGATTTGTAGAATATTTGGCCCTAAATCCAAACTGGAATTTCGGAATAACATCGAGCCTTTGAATTTCCTTAGATAACCTACTTTTAATTATTTTCTCCAATATTTTGGATAAAGTAGGCAATAGGCTGATTGGCCTGTAGCTTGTGACTTGGTTAGCTTTTTTCCTGGCTTGTTAAATATTATTATAATTGCTAGTTTCCAGTCATTTGGAAAGTATCCAAGTCTTAGACAGCCATTAAATACGGTTGATAGATATGCGTAGATCTTACTTGTTAGGTTTTTTAAAACAATTTTGGGAATCATATCATGGCCGGGTGTTTTCTTGGTGGGAAGATCCTTAGTTAGATCACAGATTTCTTTTGGTGATGTATGCCTAAAATCAATTGGGATTTGGGGTATTGCTGATGCTACTGCATTATTTATTTCTCTGATAAAATCTTTATTATCTTGCTGTTCTGTTGTAAAGTTATTCTGCAGATAGTTAGCAAAAATATTGCATTTTTGCTGATCCGTCGAATGACTCTGGTTATCTTGAACGATTGTTGGTATTACTTGTGGTTGTCTTAAAATGTGTTTCGTTGCTCGCCACATTGTTGGATCTCCGGTTTGTAGTTCGCTTATATATTTTCGATATGTATCTATCTTGTAATTATCCAATTGCCCTTTGACTTGATGAGTTAAGCGATTTAATTCGTGTTTAACAAGGGGATCTCTTGTTGCTTGCCAGTGTCGTCGTTTTCTATGTTTTTGTTTGATTAATTCGATTATAAAATTAGGTGGCTGTGATACGTTGTTCCGACGCCTTTTCGAGTGTACTATTGTTGCATCGTTTATTGATGATTTGATTGCAGTTGTAAGCTGGCCAATGGCAACATCTATTTCTTCACAAGTAGTTATATTTGAGGGGCAATTTGTATGTTTATTTATTGATTTTCGAAATACTTCCCAATCTATAACTCCTTTAATTAGTTTTGGTATTGGAGTTATCATTTGTGGTTCTAATTGGAAATTAATGATTACTGGAAGGTGATCAGAATCCATTTCCGAGACTACACGTTGATGGATTGGATTGTTTACGTTTTTTTGTATAACTATATCCAATATATCGGGTTGGTAATTAGTTCTATATGGATAATGCGTCGGTTCCTGTGGGGCAATTACTTGTGCTGCATAAGTCGTAGTATAATTAAATAGTTTAAGGCCGTTTGGATTGTTAACCCGACAGCCCCATACAGTGCTCTTGCAATTTAGGTCCCCAACTACTAGGGTTTGTGTGTTTTCACAAAATAATGTTTTGATATCCTGTTCCAGTAATTGTTTATTAGGTTGTTTATATACGCTTATTATTTTTAAATTAGTGGTATTGCTAAGCGTAACTGTAACGGCGACAGCTTCTAGATTGATTAAGTTTAGATCTAAAAGGTGTGATACTTCTAGACCTTTTTTGGCAATAATAGCTACTTCCCCTGAGGCTATTCGAGCGTCTCTGTCTTTTCTAAATACATTGTAACCTGGTATGCGAAGCAGTTCGTGATTTGCTAAATGTGTTTCGGTAATACATGCTATACTAATATTATGTCTGGATAAGAATGCGACAAAGACCGTTTTTTGTATTTTGAGCCCATTGGCATTCCAATTGAGCAAAGTTATATTATTGAAAGTGCGCTGATTATTTGGATCCATTGCTACTCAATGTGGGTATAATTGTTAAAAGATATGGCATTATTTTGTCTAGGTGGGGTATTAATAGGTCAATAACATTTTTAATAATAGTAGTTATTATATCAGCCGTGTTCTGCGAATAAGTTGAATTATCGCTGTTACCTGTTGAGGCTTCTGCGTGTTTTCTGTTAGTGGCCCAATAATTGAGTTGGCTATTTGGCTGGTTACTTCTTGGGATGGGTGCGGTTGTTGTGGCCCTTTCTTGTACTTGACGGGTGTTTTGTTCTTGCTTGTGGCTAATTTTTAAATAATAGCTACAACCTTTGTAATTGGCTGGGTGTTTTTCACTACAATTGACATATTGTGGGTCTTCATTCGGGCGTTTGGGGCAGTCTGTGTATAAATGTTTACCCATGCACTTAACGCAACGGGGTTCTGCTTGGCAATAGTTTCTGGTATGCCCGTACTTCTGACATCGCTTACATTGCGGGATATCTTTAGATCTTCTTCTTGGTTCAATTTCGATTACAGAATACATTATTCTGTTTAAATTAAATATTTCTTTTCCCTCGTCTGTATTGGCAAGTTCGACGGCACACAATGGCATTGGATACTTTTCTTTATTGTATAACCTAACTACTTTTAGCACTGGGTATTTTAATGTTTTAAGTTCATTAGTTAACTCGTCATCAGTTATTGAGAGTGGAATATTTCGTATAATTACTGATAAACGATTCTCTTCGGGATTTTTGAATGTATGATAATCGAGGTTATTTTCGTTAAACAGTTTTGTTATTTTTCTGTAGTCCTCGATAGTGGTTAGTTTAATTTGCAGTTGATTTCCCTTATGAGCGATGGAAAATTCTTTTACAGTCTGGCCTTGAAAGTCTTTAAGTATTTCTTGGTATTTTAGTGAACTTGCATTATGCAAGAATATCGGTGGAATTTTTATTTGTGTGATACGATCGTCAGTCGAAATTTAAAAATTAAGCCGTCAAACTCGTATCGATGGTAAACAATAAAGCCATAAAAATCCCAAGTTCTACAGAAACCAGCCCAGATGACAATTCTCGAGCCTTTGCATAAATCATTTTGTAGCAAAGAAAACAAGGGCGGAAGCAATAAACTTCAAAACACAGTAACAAGTCCGCTCAAAAACTCAAGCCGTTATCCGTCACTCACTTGTATTTGTAAAAACGTCAGATCAAGTACTTGAAAAATCCCATTAAGCAGGGAAACACAAAAAGTAAGCTACATAATTCACGAGAAGGCAAGCATGGTCAAAACGCCGATCCCTGGTGTCATAAATTAACCCGGCGGCGTAACAAAGGCCGGTGGGTATCCGAACCGTCACAGTTCACGGGCAAAAAGAACCCTTAAGTGCGCTGGGGCAAACTATTATATATGCAGAAATGGCCACATTTATTCTAATTACTGGTGCAGCGGAAATTGTACTATCAAGTGTGGCGCATCAAGACTGGCGCAAAAAAAAATTACAAGGAAGACGAGGGATTGCGGCCCAACACTGAATCTATTTAATTAGCGGCACGCGCAGTGAAACACGTCCGGAAACTATAGTACCTCGCACCTGAAACAACAACAGCAAATAACGCGCTAAGCCAATCTTGTTTAGTATCAAAAGTCGTGTTTTTTGACCAGGAAGCCGAATCTGGATAAAATCAAACCGCTAATTAGACGCGCCAGGAAATTAGCTTTACCATTCCCAATAGCAATCTCAATCACGTCGGGATTAGATTCAAAATTCAAGTGGATTTTCGAGCAATATAATGGGGCTAGAATCAAGCCGCTAATCGCGCGCTAATTAAAACGAGTGGCAGCACCATAATCTAAGCATAGTGAACTCTCGATTCGGGCAAGACAGTACGATTAAAATACTGCTCGAGCGCGCTAATTAAATTGCCGCGCTGGAATCGGAGCACCACGATATCTTAATAAAACCAGGCCGTGTCTAGTATCAAAATTTAAGTTTTTTGTCCGGCAAGACAATGCAGCTAAAATCAAGCCGCTAATTAGACGCGCCAGGAAATTAGCATTACGTCTTGCCCAATCACCTAAATGAATGCCCCCAGAAATCTGTCTTCACGCCACGGGCCAATAAGCATCGAGGGAGGCAGCTACCCCGGGGTTCAGGCCCTTTAAATAGAGAAACCCTGGCCTTAGGAACTCACTCTGCCTCGGCGGGTCGAACAAGCAGCCATCCAAGGATCAACAGCCACCTTCAGGAGTTCCAGCCAACCTCGAAGGAAGCTGCCTAGCTTGGACTGCCGCTCACGGACTAGCCGCCTCTCTGGACTCTGCTGCTCCCAGACTAGCTGCCTATTTGGACTCTGGCGATTCAGGAAAGCTGCCCCTTCTGGACTCTGCCGTTCACGGAGCTCTCGCCCACGCTGGACTTAGAGCATATCACCTCCGTTGGACTTAGCACCGCCGTCTCCGCTGGACTCAGCCGCCTGCCGTCTTCGAGGAACTTGGACGTCGAGCCACTTCAGCCGCCGCCCCCGAGAGGACAGTCATCGTTTGCACCCGCCGCCTACGCCTTTCCCGGACGTCGAGCCCCTTCAGCCGCCGCCCCCCGAGTGGAAGACAAGCGCCCGCTCCTGCAGCCCCAGCCGCTTCTAGGACGCTGCGCCCTTCAGCCGCCGCCTTCGAAGGATCCCACCAGCCGGACGTCGAGCCACTTTAGCCGCCGCCCCCGAGAGGAAGACAAGCGCCCGCTCCTGCAGCCCCAGCCGCTTCTAGGACGCTGCGCCCTTCAGCCGCCGCCTCCGAAGGATCCCACCAGCCGGACGCTGAGCCACTTCCGCAGCCGCCCCCAAGAGGACGATCATCGCCTGTACCTGCCGCCTACGCCATCTTCTTTTTCTGGGTTATATGTATATATTCTCTAGTTTTAAGTTAATCTGTACCAAAATAATAACTATAATAAATTGTTCTCCGATTAATCACCTGTTTAGCAGAGGGTAACGCCTCCTTTCCTCCTTCGACTGCCGCCATTTTTACCACCGCCCCGTTGAGCTAGTTGGAGGTGTGTTATGTGGTTGTGATTGTTCATCTGTTTTATCTCGAGTGTTTTTAGACTGGTTATCACCGCTGTCTGTGGTGTCCATTTGAATTAAAGCTGCGGCACAATTGCCTTGCATTATCTTCTGTGCGCTCTGTATGCTGCTTGTTGATAAGAAATATTTGTTGTTAGTGATTAGTTTGGCCGGCTCGAAGAGATACTTTTTATTAACCACATTTTCAGGAGGTGAAAGCACTGCACTATCACGTTTGGTCATAGTTAAATTATAAAGAACCCCCTCGCGGGGGTTCAATTAACTGTTAGCTAAATACAATTTACAAATTAGCACTTCACTAAACTACTTTTAGCTGTTAGAGTTATATAGGGACGTTTAATTAATTTTAGCTATGATTTTTAGTATAACACTTCCGCAAACGATACACGTTCAACGCATGTTCGTTATCGACTCCTGTGAGATCAATAAAACATCGAATTTCAATAAACGTTAAAAATGCTGTTTCCTGAAGCAAATTGCTTGTGTGGGAAAGTATTGTACATCTATTTACATTCTACCTATTGACTAACTAAATGATATTTATAATATTTACTATACAAAACGATCTCAGTATTGAGTCAGTGCGGGACGTTATAACGGGTCATTGTGTCAAATACCAAACTAGGCTGTCTGTGCATCCAAATAATCTAGCAGCCAACCTTCTGGATGATAGTGCTACGCCAAGAAGACTAAAACGTTTTAAACCTTCCGACCTGTTAACGAGGTTTAATTAGTCTGTAATTTTCTGTATATATAGCCTAAGATGTTGTAAACTTTGTAATGAATCCTACAATTAGTTAGATAATTAGTAATTAAGAGAATGGTCACTGGACTATTATCGGTATGTCTGTAGATCTCCTAGTATATAATACACCATTTACCTATTGTTCTATTGTAACAGATAGTAAATTGACTAATACGTTAAATAAAAAAAAATAATATTTACATTATTATTAAGTAATAGTCAGTCTGTAATTTATTTATTGTACAATAATTATATTTAATTTACATGTATTTATTATCAACTACTTTATAATAATTCAATTGCACCTTATATTTCACGATCAGATCCAGACCTTCCATAAAGATGTGTGAACAAGATGTAACATTGTTTATAGTTATTAATATAACACTGCGATTTCCTTGAAGTAATCAGTTTTTTAATTTACACTTACATACTTGGTAATGCGTTTAGCAATTTAGGACCTAGAAATTGTATTGATCTCTGTCCCACTTTTTTTTCATTCTGTTATTTTTGAAATAGCTTTTGGTTTTGTTTCTCGTGTGGTACACCCTGTGACAATGGGGTTAGGGCCATGCTTATATCATCTTTATTTATGAATCGATTTGGATAAAATGTGATGCCAAGATACTACACATAATTTTTGATTGGCTGATAGATATAGTCAAAATGACTGACTTCCGGTTTTACCGGAAATTATACTAACTTTTATTTTTAAATGGAATACCCTGTATATTTTATGTTTTTATGAATTTACGGGTCAAACTACATATAACAGTCTTGCCAAATTTCAAATTTTTTAAACAAAATTTTTTTTTTCAATTTTTAATTTTTACCATATAAGGCCTTGACTTGGAAAAATCTATTCTAATTGACTCTAGCAACTCTTAATAATAGCTATTTTATCAATAAGGTCAATAACAAACCTTTAATAAAAGAATATAATTTGCTAAACTCGTTTATTAAGAAAAAAAAATTTTTGTTTAAATGGCACCTACCAAGGGCCATCTTGCCATTAAACAGCAAATTTAATTACCAATCTAACGATATGCATCATGCACTACTTTATCTTTATCTTAAATTACAAATTAATTAATTAATAATTTTTAAAAATATTTTTATGTAATAACTACTAATACCAAAGCAAATTTGGCAACACTGTTGTATGTAATTTGAGTCGTAGATTCCGAAAACATAAAACATATAAAGTGATCTATTTAAAGAACCAACGCTGGTGTCACTTCCGGTTTCACCGGAAGTGACACTAACATTGGTTTTTTGAATAGATTTAAACAAATAATTAATTAATTTTCAGTTTCAGATAAAGATAAAGTAGTGGATGATACATATCGTTAGATTGGTAATTACATTTTCTATCTAATGGCAAGATGGCCCTTAGTAAGTGCCATTTAAAAAAAGTGACTTTTTCTTAAAAAACGAGTTTTGCAAATTATATTCTTTTATTAAAGACTTGTTATTGACCTTATTGATTAAATAGCTATTATTAAGAGTTGCTAGAGTCAATTAGAATAGATTTTTCCAAGTCAAGGCCTTCTATGGTAAAAAATAAAAATTGAAAAAATAATTTTTTTGTTTAAAAAAATTGAAATTTGGCAAGACTATTATATGTAATTTGACTCGTAGATTCAGAAAAACATAAAATATACAGGGTGTTCCATTTAAAAAATTAAAGTTAGTATTATTTCCGGTAAAACCGAAAGTCCTTCATTTTGACTATATCTATCAGCCAATCAGAAATTATGTCTAGTATCTTGGTATAAAATTTTATCCAAATCGATTCATAAATAAAGAAGTTATAAACATAGCCCTAGTCTCATTGTCACCCGGTATATGGTTAGTGTTCTCTAGTTTATGTTTATTTTTATACTGGTGTATTATAATAGGTTTTGCAAAGAGAAGTCTGATATCCAAGATAGTTGTTTCTGTATAGATTGACTTAGATGCATATGTATATTCGAATTTTACATGCTGTCTACTGTATAAAATATGGCCATATTATTATTTTTTTAGTTTTTGTTTAATGCCGAAACTGTACTGTTTTAAATATCTATGTTTAGTAATTTGATAAACTGGCCTTTCAACCGTTACTTTAATTATAGTTATATTGAATACTAACTGTTACCCGCGATTTCGTTCGCGCGAGGTTCGTTATTTGTGTATTAAATAATGACTAATTATTTTCTGTCATCCCATTCCATCCCATCCCATACTATCCCCGTCCCCATCCCCGTCTCTTTCTCCGTCCCCGAGCTTTGGAATTGTGGGCTTCCCGATGAGCGCCCAACGAACCCCCTATATCATAATCCTTTAGCTCCATTCATATTTTGCTACCTCTACATAGCACCAATAACATAGCATGGTTATGACGTGTAAACGAAATCATTTAAAAATTACTTAGTATGGCTTGTTGTCTATCTTTAGGCGGTTTTAAAAATTCTGGACCAGTTAGAAACGAAATATGAAGTTACTAAACAGTCACCTTAATAGGAAGGATTGCAACTTCACGGTCGCTCGTGTAAGATGTGTTGCAGCAACTACTGTCGGTATCGGTTGGAAGTAAACGCGCGGTGGTAGTCCACATCGGCGATAGTTCCTGTCGGATGTAAATCCACATCGGTGGTAATTCAAGTCGGTTTGTACACCAAGTCGGTGGTATTTTAGTTCGGTGACATTCATATATTTCTTACAAACTTTAAAAGTCGGTAGTAATCCAAGTCGGTGGTAGTTCCTGTCGGTAGTATTCAATACAGTTGTCAGAAGTCGGAGGATTTTCATATCGGTGGCGATCAACATCGGTGGTTTTGCATACAACCCGTGGCGTACCCTTAGAAACAATATTAACAATCAACTCCTAATGGAAACGGGAATACCACATTGCGCGTTAAAATAAATTCACTGTATAATTATGGCCCCATCCGTATAAAGAATTGTGAGCAAGGCTGAATTTATTTTTGAGTTATAGCATGCTCAAATTTGAGATGTATCAAGTAAGTAACCGATGTCTTATGGTAGTTTTCAAAATTCTGAAATCGGCCCAATTGGTTAAATTTTAAGTTTTAAGTTTGAGTAAATTTTGTGATTAAGAATCATTAAGAGATATAGTTTAGCCCAAAATTACTTCAATAACTGCCGCCATTTCTAATAATAATAGAATTTGATTAAGGTCCAAAAAATTATAATAAATTGGCAAGGAAAATATCCGCCAAAAAACCATGCATCCATAGACATCAAATTTCGTCTAAATCGGACCAGTTGTTTCGGAGATATCTGAGCAAACGATTTCAAGACTTCAATTAAATTTAAAATTTTAACAAAAATTAATTGTTAATAGGGCAAAGTGGTCATATTAGATATTATTTTTTCTCTTACAAATAAATCAAGACATTTTAGAGTTCGCACGAATTTATTTTGGGCGTTGTGGCAACAGAACTTTGCCACTATTATTCAACACTTTACTTGTGCAATAATCGAGTTCTAACGAACGGATTTTGGGCGTTGTAGTCCTGTTGTGGGCGTTGTGGGTCTATATAAACGTTGGGCGAAGTAGTCGATGTGGGCGTTGTGTCCCTCGCGAAGATGTGGGCGAAGTGGTCCTATTGGGAGTTGTGTCTCTTGTGAAAGGTTGGGCAATATGGTACAAAAAGACGGGTTGGCGAAGTGGTCGGCAGGCGAAATCTCCAGCCACGTATGTGTGCATTAACCGAGTTCTAACGAATGGATTTTGGGTGTTGTGGTCCTGTTGTGGGTCTATATAAACTTTGGGCGAAGTGGTCGATGTGGGCGTTG
Source organism: Agriotes lineatus (assembly GCA_940337035.1). Lineage (NCBI taxonomy): Eukaryota > Metazoa > Arthropoda > Insecta > Coleoptera > Elateridae > Agriotes > Agriotes lineatus. The sequence goes on from OW679203.1 coordinate 56,618,230, forward strand.
TGTCCCTAGCGAAGATGTGGGCGAAGTGGTCCTGTTGGGCGTTGTGTCCCTGGTGGAAATGTGGGCGAAGTGGTCGTGGTGGGCGATGTGGTCCATATCAAAAATTAGGCGAAGTGGACTGCCGATTGGGCGATATGGTACTAAAAGACGAGTGGACGAAGTGGTCTGTGGGCGAAGTGGTATGGACCCGGAAGAAATCAGAAAGGCAGCGCCGCCGAAGAATACGTGAAAAAGCGCTTCATGCTTGTCAAAGTAACAGCAACGTTTCTGAAGATAGGCAACTGAAATATTTTGAAAAGTAAGTTATTCTTGCAAATTTTTTAAACATGATACTTGAGTGGCAATTCCTCTCCAGAGCCGGCCAAAAATGTATGAAAAAAATTGAGCCATCAATTAGAACTTCCAAAAAAAGTTTTATAGTTTTACAATGGTATCTTTTAATATTTTTAGTTTGTCCGAAGAGGTATTACCAGAGCTGGAAATCGAAAAAGAGGCATCCCACGTACAAGAGCTTCTAATTCTGCCAGGAAATAGAGTTGTAGACATCATTTTTTTTCTTAAGGAGGCAAATAAACTTCACGTACATGACACAACATGTACCATGGAAAAATTATATTCAAGCAAAAAAAGGGCAGGGACTTGTGTCACATCTTTATTACTACTGCGATAGTTGCGAAAAAACAATTTTGTTGTCTTCGCATTCAATCAATAATCATTTAAACGAATCCTTTGTTTGGGGAGCAACATCTATTGGCATAGGATATGGTCAAGGCGATGAATTATTGTCGGTTATGAACATACCAAGTCTGTCCGCGAAATATTACAGGAACGTTGAAACGGAAGTTCGGGCCATTTGGGAGAAAAAACTTCAAGTAGAAATGGAGGAGGCAGCAAAAGAAGAGCGAAGAATGGCTGTTGAAAGAGGCGATATAGAACATGGTGTTTCATTTGTCACTGTAATTGTTGATGGTGGTTGGGCAAAACGTTCGTATGGACACGGCTTTTCATCTTTTTCCGGAGTAGGCTGCATAATCGGGGAAAAAACCAAAAAATTGCTATATCTGGGCATTACAAATAAATTTTGCCTTGTTTGTGCCACAGCCAGTGCTAAAATATCGAACTAAAGGTACATAAGTGTTTCAAAAACTACAACGGACCATCTTCCAGCATGGAGCAAGACATTATAGTACAAGGATTTAATGAAAGTGAAGTGCTATATGACTTAAGATACAAGTACGTCGTTGGAGATGGCGATTCAAGTGTTTACGCAAGAATTTTAGAGAATGTAAGTTATGGAAGATACGTTTTGAAATTAGAGTGCGTGAACCATATTACACGAGCTTTTACTTCTAACATGCATAAATTAGCAATAAACACCAAATACGAAATTATTGCCAGAATAATTTTAAAATCCAGACTACCTCGACTTAGTGCAGCTGTCAGAAAATCTATTGCGAAAGCAAATGACACAAAAAGATTATACGACGATCTTAGAAATATACCTTGCCAAGTTTTTGGCAATCACGCAAATTGTAGAGAGCAATATTGCACAAGAAAAAACGACAAAGAAGATAACTTAATACATATTTTGCAAACAAGTCCATTATTCGAAGAAATTAATAAAATTATAGATAACGTTGTACGAAAAGCAAACCGCCTTTCAAGAAATCTAACCACCAATTATTATGCTGAGAGGTATATGCGCCTTATAGCTAAGTTTTCCGGTGTAAGAGGCTTAATTATATTTTGAGGGGCTCATATCAGAGGCGGTGGTACGCAGCAGTGCTATCCTTTAATTCAGGGCCATCGTGGCATAAACATCTTTTGCCGTCTCAAAACGAAAAACATCGTTTAAATGTATTTTACAGAAAAAGGAAGTATGGCAATGAATATAATCGCCTGCATCTTCAAAAGAAAAAGAAATTTGGGGACGCCGCAGATACAGAAGCAAACATGGATTACGGACCAAATGCAGCACACGAGGACTTAGGAGAAGATGAAATGGCACTGAAGAGAGAAGACATTTTATCCCGTTTAAGAAACAACATAGCTTTAATTGCTAAAGAAACAACAGGGCAGCATGATAATGTGAAATGGCATGAAGTTAGAAGAAATAGAATTACAGCTTCATCATTTGGGAGAATATGTAATCGAAGGGATACTACCTGCCATTATCTCCTGAAAAATTTGCTTTATAGCTCACCTTATCTAGTAACTGATGCAATCGTTTATAGAAGAACGCATGAAAAGGTAGATATACAAAAATATGAACAAGAAAAGAGTGTCAACGTAAAATCATGTGGCTTTTATATTTCGAAACAATATCCTTACCTAGGTGCCAATCCTGGTGGACTTGTGAACGAAGATGGTTTAGTGGAAGTAAAGTGCTTGTTTTCTATAAGAAATAAAAAAGTGCGGGAAAGCGTAGAAACAAAATATAAAAATATTTGTGTAAAACTAGATGAAGGTAACTTGCAACTAAAACTTAATCACATGTACTACTATCAAATACAGGGCCAACTAAACATATTAGGCAAAAATTATTGTGACTTAGTATTCTACACGGACTTAGATTTAGAAATTGTGAGAATTGTAAAAAATTCGCAGTTTTGGGACCATGCCATTTTACCAAAATTAAAAGAATTTTTCTCCAATTGTATGTTACCAGAATTGGCTCATCCACGAATCCCTAGAGCAGTGGTCGCCAACCTGTCGATCGCGAGCTACCGGTAGCTCGCGGGGGCAATTCTGGTAGCTCTCACAACGATTTTAATTTAAAAAATACAAAATCAGAGAAGCTTCCTAAAACTCCACAAAAAAATCTAATTGTCATAATATTAAACATAAACAGCGGCAACGTTGCGGCGAGCGATCTGCCGCTGACGCCATCAAGCTAGAATCGGCTAGAACCGACCAGCCGGACCAGTGCGTTAGTGTTCGAGAACGATCTGGATTGCTTTGAACGGGATAAATACGCACGGCGCGGCGACATTGCGCTTAGTTTAAAACTGAACGCGTAACCAACGTCCAGCGGTTGGGTTAGTAGTGAACAACAAAAAATAATATTATGGCAAGCAGTTGTAAGAAGGTAAAGACATACCACTTTCATTCGGAATGGGAAGAACAATACTTTTTTACAGAAGTTAAAGATAAAAATGTGTGTTTGTTATGTAATACTTCGGTCTCCGTTGATAAAAAAGGAAATATTGAGAGACATCATAAAACTGTACATTCTAATTTTGAAAAATCATTCCCACTACATTCTGCCGCCAGAAAGGAGAAACTGAAACAGTTAAAAAAGCAGTTAATTGGACAACAATCAATATTTTTAAGAACAATCGACAAAAATAAGGCTGCAACTGAAGCATCGTACCGTGTGTCCCAGATAATTGCACAAAAAAAGAAACCTTATGAAGACGGGGAAATGATAAAACAGGCGTTTTTAGAAGCTGCTGACTCGTTATTTGCCAACTTTAGAAACAAAGACGAGATAGTTTCAGCTATAAAATCTATGCAACTTTCTGCTAATACAGTGATGAGACGTGTAGAAGTAATGAGCAATGATATTTTTTTACAGTTAAGAACTGACTTAGATAACTGTGTTTATTTTTCACTTCAACTGGATGAATCAACAGATGTCGTTGACACTGTCCAGATGGCCGTGTTCGTCAGGATGGTTTTTAGTGATTTTACGATTAAAGAAGATCTTTTGAAGTTTATTCCACTGAAAGGACACACTACTGGACAGGAGTTGTTTTCTCATTTAAAAAATATTATTTCTTCCGAGAAAATTCCAATATCGAAAATGGTAGGCTTGAAAACCGATGGCGCTCCAGCTATGGTGGGTTTTGATAAGGGTCTGGTGGCGTTATGTCGTAAAGATGAAACTTTTCCGCAATTTCTCTCTTACCACTGCATTATCCATCAGGAAGCATTATGTGGAAATTTCCTGAAACTAAACAACGTTATGAAACTGGTGGTAAAAATTGTGAACAAGATTAGAGCTCAAGCGTTACAAGAAGATTATTCAAAACCTTGGCCGATGAAGTTGACTGTCAATACGGGGACCTACTCCTTCACTCTGAAGTCCGATGGTTAAGTAGAGGACGAGTGCTGAAACGTTTTAATGATGTCCTATCTGGCATAGTTCAATTTTTCAAAAAACGCGATGAACCGACTCCGGAACTAGAAAATTCAATCTGGCTTAGAGATTTTGGTTTTCTCGTGGACATTACCGAGAAATTAAACGAACTTAATTTGCAGCTTCAGGGGAGAGACAAAGAACTAGCAGAAATGATTTCTGATATAAAAGCATTTATCAAAAAGCTGGAGTTTTGGAACAAAACCTAATTAACAGCGATGCCAAGCATTTTCCTATTCTTTCAGAAAAAATATCTCAAAATCCATTAGAACCCTATGACAGCAAATATCATGTAGAAATAGTTTCTACCCTGAAGAATAACTTCAAAAATCGTTTTAAGGATTTCAACGAAATGGCTTTAGTAGCGCAGTTTGTTGTTTCACCCTTTATGGAAATTGATATCCAACAGTTTGCAACTTGTGTTATGCAGAACTTTGGCGAAGACATCGCTGCAACAGAAATGGAAGTAATTGATTTTCAAAATGATTAGCCTTAAAATCGTTAGTCTCAAGTACCAAATGTATCTGGCCTATTGTAAGTAAAGACAAATATTCAGTTCTATGCCGTGTTGCCTTGAAAGTGAAAGCATTATTCAGTTCAACCTATTTGTGTGAATCTTCTTTTTCCAATATGAAGTTTATTAAGAACAAATATCGCAATCGACTTACAGATGAACATTTGGATAATTGTATTCGAATGGCTGTATCAAATTATACTGCAAACATTAAAAAAATTATCGATGAGTCTGAGTGTCAGCCTTCTCATTGAACGTGCTTTTTTATTTTTCAATGTTTATGTTCATGATAGTGCGTTACTTTTTTGTTGTTATTATTAACTATTTTTAAATCTTACGTGACATGCCGTTGTGGCTGGATAAAAGTTTGTGTTTATTTTTCAAACAACTTCGTTTGGTAGGTAGGAATGTAGTTATTATTAGTACCTATGTATTATGTATTACCAGTTAAATAAATAGTAAAATAAATACATATAATGATAAATTAACTGTGGATTATTTCATTTACGTTGCGTTACGTGGCTTCCGTGTGGGTAGCTCGCTGTTTATTCCAAAATTAACAAGTAGCTCAACACATTGAAGAGGTTGGCGACCACTGCCCTAGAGGTTTACAAGCTAGGGATTCAGATCTGATAATTAAGGCCCAAAACAAAAGAAAAACAATAAAAAAGGTTTGTCAATAAAACTTGTTTTTTTTATATTTGTGTACGTAAGTAATATTAGTTAGCATTTTGTTGACTAATCTAAGTTTTAAACTTCCAGGATCATTTAAGCATATAATAGGTAAGTACTTCTAGAAAAGTTACACCTAAAAAATATTTTTCGACAACCGTCAAAATCAAAGCTATCAATGCGCGAAGTTTGCCATTTTTTAACGTAGTAAAAAATAGGATATTTATTTAGGTTACCATTGACGACGTGAAAAAAGGCATTTTGCGCACTAAAGCGCCACACACTTTCGCGCACTACGCCGCCAAATAATATTGATATTCTTGTTTGACGGTTGTAGAAAAAATTTGTTTGTATTACGTGAGTGAAATGTTTTTGTGGGTTCGAATTACTTTTTTGACTCGGCTGTCGCCTCGTCAAAAGAAGTAACATTCGCACGCTCTAAAATCATAAATTTCCCACATTTAATACAAAAAATTGTATTTTTTGCAAGTGCGCGAAGTGAGTGTTTTTGTGTAATTCGAACGCACAAAAACATTTCGCTCACGTAATACAAACAATATTTTTTCTACAACCGTCAAACAAAAATATCAATATTATTTCGCGCCGTACTTCGCGAAAAATTTTGGCGCTCCAGTGCACAAAATGCATTTTTTCACGTCGTCAATGGTAATGTGAAAAAATATCCCATTTTTTAACACGTTAAAAAACGGCAAACTTCCCGCATTGATAGCGATGCGCGAATGTCATCTCTTTTGACAGTTGTAGAAAAATAACATTTTGTACTATAATGTCTTGCTCCATGCTGGAAGATGGTCCGTTGTAGTTTTTGAAACACTTATGTACCTTTGGTTCGATATTTTAGCACTTGCTGTGGCACAAACAAGGCAAAATTTATTTCTAATGCCCAGATATAGCAATTTTTTGGTTTTTTTCCCCGATTATGCAGCCTACTCAGGACAAAGATGAAAAGCCGTGTCCATACGAACGTTTTGCCCAACCACCATCAACAATTACAGTGACAAATGAAACACCATGTTCTATATCGCCTCTTTCAACAGCCATTCTTCGCTCTTCTTTTGCTGCCTCCTCCATTTCTACTTGAAGTTTTTTCTCCCAAATGGCCCCGACTTCCGTTTCAACTTTCCTGTAATATTTCGCGGACAGACTTGGTATGTTCATAACTTCGCGAAAATTGTTGGCTCTTCAATGCACAAAATGCATTTTTTCACGTCGTCAATGGTAATGTGAAAAAATATCCCATTTTTTAACACGTTAAAAAACGGCAAACTTCCCGCATTGATAGCGATGCGCGAATGTCATCTCTTTTGACAGTTTTAGAAAAATAACATTTTTTCTACTCACTGTATAGAAAGTCGGTTTTTGCGCCTAGTTTTAGGAAACAAAACTGTAATTTCCAATCAGCTGGAGCCAATTTTTATTAACTCTCGGCCGGAGCCAATATTTTTTACCTCCCGCATTTGTGTTTGTCTCACCATGGATATCACACCAAGGCTTTACAACGTTATGTTGATTTGGAAATTAGACAAAATGTCACTACAGAAATCTAGAGTCACTACAATGATTTCCTAAAGCAAATTTTTTGAAATTTCGCGCTATAGAACATACGCTGAAGAAAAAATCGCTAACACGTCGGGCATTAAATTCACACGCTGGAGGAAATGAATACCTTTGCTCCCTAGATATATAAATAGCTATTACACCTATGCGAGGACCAGATGTTGCTTGGGTTGTACGGCCTAAAAAACTATTGTTTCTTCGGGTAAAGTGCAATTTTTATTTAAAATACGTCGAAATAATTTTTATATTTTTTATAATATGAAATTAATACACCTATGCAAAAGTTTACAAATATCGAGTATCTTGATGAAACCCTAATTTAATGTAAAAAGTAACTTGTTGGTTTGAAGTAAACCGATCTTTGTGAAATTGTGAGATTCATAATTTTATATTCTTAAAATGTTTTCTTAATAACATAATACGAAGAGAAAACGTAGTACTTTCTAAAAGATACGGAATATTTGTAATAACTCCAAAATCATTTTGCAATAATCAACTAAATTTCTGCGTATGTATGCTATAGGTGTCTACCAACGCCCTTCATTGTAAATCAACAGTTATGCGGAGAGGATTAGCTTGACCATCTGTGGGGTTATGCATTTCTTTTATATTTTCTGCTACGTAGTTTTTAACAAAATACGTAGGGTATATTTGCAGATGCTAATTGGGTTGCCTACAAACAGCTTACGAATTTTACTCGAGTACCTTCTGCCATCAAATAGTTTTTCCACAGTGAGAACTTCAAGTAGCTGTAATTACCTTAAGGAAGCGTTTAGCAACATAGGTTCAAATACAACATTTTATGTAAAATAATCTGTCGCAGCTTGTACCCAATCCTGTATATAATTTTGGATTTCCTCTGGTAACTGGTTTCCATTATTCGCAAAGCTTTTTCTATAACCTCTTTTAATTTCTTGGATCATTCCCAATTATTTCTTTAATTTGCAGTTACAATTATTTCGTGAATGGTATTGCCACATGTACCATTAGTATCTTCGTGATGTCTCCATCTTGTTGAGATCCTACTTGACAATCTCGACTTAGAGTATCAGAAATATATATCTAGTAACATACATTGCAGTCTTGGAAGGAGCAGCATGTAATGGTTTGTAAATATTGCTTTAAGTGGTTTGTCACTTTCAATTCTCACATTCGGATGACTCCAAGTATAGTTATTGCAAGCTCTTATTGTTATTAGTAGCTTCAGCGTACTTATGCGAACGTTTTGTCCGTCCGTCCGTCTGTCTGTCTGTCTGTCTGGATCGCCTGTAACTTTCGAACGGCTACAGATATCGAAATTTTGAAAGGGGGCAAAGTTGTTGCTAAGGTCCCGAGCACCTTCATGCGCTATTTGGTTTTGGCGAAAAGTGGCGATTTTCCACTTTGCAAAATTTCCAAGCATTTTAGCACAGTGGCGGCTTGTCCACTTGGCGCCATCTACAGAAGTTCGGTGGTCACGTTTTGAACTACACATTCTGGGTGCACTATAATTCCACTTGGCGCCATCTACAGAAGTTCGGTGGTCACGTTTTGAACTACACATTCTGGGTGCACTATAATACTTAATGTTTTCGCAGTGCTGAAGCTACTCTTTAGACCTGTAGTTGAGCAGTTTATTATGGCTAGCATCTCTTCTCAGTTGAGTTTTTGTCAAAGCCTTATCACTGTAACATACTCTTCTTAATTTTGTAACAATACTGCATCCAGCGCTATACTACTAGAGTTTACTAAACGCTTGTTTTCTATTTTAGGATCAAAATAATTCCGTACTACTGACTATTCTAACTGTTCTTTTAACCTCTCGAATGCCCGTCCTTGATCTGCATTCCATAACCATTCATTTTGCTTCTCTAACAGTTGACCGATTGGTGCGTTTACCTCTGCTAGATTAGATATACATTTGACTAAGCAGTTTGTCGATCCTAAAAATTATTTAAATTCCTTCACCGTTTTAGTTTAATAGCTTTTATTTTTTCCTGGTCTGCTTGCAATCCTTTGGATAAAACGAACTCTCAAAGGATTTTGACTGTTGAATGAATACACCTTTTTCTTTGTTGAGTTTCAATCCAGCTCTTTTAATTTTAATAATGGCTTGATAGATGATTTTTGTAGTTCTTTCTTATTCGATACAAATATGAATAATTATGTTGTCCATAAATACTTCTACTCCTTTTAACCCACCTAATAACGTTGAAATAATCTGCTGAAAAACTTCTGGGGATGAGACCAACCCAAAAGAAAGTATTTCGCATTTGCAGCGACATTTTAAGTTGCAAATGTTAGGTATCTCGCAGTACGTTCCGAAACTTCTGCCAATATAGAGAAAGCAGGAGAAAACTGCGAGAGGGCCAGGGTCAACCCGCCCAGGCAAGCCAAGTAGGAGACTACTCAACAAGCAGACCAGAAAGATCTAAAGAAAGTAAGTCCAGGCGATTCTTCTAAGAGTAGCAAGGAAGGGCAAGCTGGAATTCCATGCAAGCTGCAAAATTCATCAGGCAAGTTAAGAGGCCCAGATGCGAGAAGGGTGAAAACGGCAGCCCGTCTCAAACCCATAGAACTTATCACGCACTCCATGGGACAAGTGCCCGACTGGTCACTGAAAGACCCGGAAGTGATTATGCACTCCAGATGCTTTGAGGAAAAAATCAAAGGGTATACCGAAGCAGACCCAGCCTTTAACGGAGCCAAAGCTATCTAATAGGGAGAACCAAGTTGTCGCCAGGTCTAACCAACCAAATGGCCAGGCCCACCAGAGGAAACTGAAACGATAAGAACCGACATAGTGGCCGACATGTTCAAGACCATGGGGGGGTCTTGAGGGAGGCCCCCAAAACTTCGGTTTAGGAACACAGGAATCGTGGAATCGGGCTAGTTCTTAATCACTGCCCAGTTGTCAGGCCATTTTAATTTTTCTGTGATTCCTATAGCTACATAACCATTTCGTATAATTTTGATACAAAATTGACGCGTCCGCCTGTATATCGGGCCCGTTTCGGCAATATATTATCTTTTAATACGGCAGCTATCAGCATCACACAAAGATCCTGATCCGCGCGTGGCTTCTGGGTTCATTTGTCTAGCTTTCGCGCGAATCTCTACACAGACGCATTTCCAGCTGTTCTCGTCCTGTTGCGTTTAAGAACGCTTGGTTTCTACTTATTTAAAAACACAAGCTGTAAGAGCAAGCAAGATACCTTTTCCTAAAAATCAAAAGCTTTAGTCGATCTCTCTCGCACGGACGGGCCTTGTGCTCATCATGCGAGACGGTCTGTGCTTCGCCACGTTGCCGGAATTTCCACTGGTGGTATCATCTACTCCCACGCTTTTGTTCGAACCAACGTCGCAGCTAGCAGACCGTTGGCTACCGGCTCGACTGTCGCTTGGCGCTTTGCTACATAGGTACTGTGTGTGTAATTAGCCTAGTAGTTAACTAATTTCGATCATATGCGACGCAAATGTAATATAATTTGAGCGCTGTCATGCATAGTTTATGTTGCTTGCTTGTATTGGCCAAATTTCCCTCGTTTGTGGCGCAAATGTAATATAATTTGAGCGCTGTCATATATAGCTTATTTTTCTTGCCAGTATTGGCCTAATTTCGATCATATGCGACGCAAATGTAATATAATTTGAGCGCTGTCATACATAGTTTATGTTGCTTGCTTGTATTGGCCTAATTTCACTCGTTTGTGGCCCAAATGTAATATAATTTGAGCGCTGTCATATATAGCTCATTTTTCTTGCCAGTATTGGCCTAATTTCGATCATATGCGACGCAAATGTAATATAACTTGAGCGCTGTCACACATAGTTCATGTTGCTTGCTTGTATTGGCCTAATTTCACTCGTTTGTGGCCCAAATGTAATATAATTTGAGCGCTGTCATATATAGCTCATTTTTCTTGCCAGTATTGGCCTAATTTCGATCATATGCGACGCAAATGTAATATAACTTGAGCGCTGTCACACATAGTTCATGTTGCTTGCCTATATTGGCCTAATTTCACTCGTTTGTGGCGCAAATGTAATATTATTTGAGCGCTGTCATATATAGCTCATTTTGCTTGCTTGTATTGGGCTAATTTCGATCATATGCGACGCAAATGTAATATAATTCGAGAGCTATGATACATAGTTCATGTTGCTTGCCGGTACTAGCCTAATTTCGATCATATGTGTCGCAAATGGAATATAATCTGATCGCTGTCATATTTAGTTAATTTGGCTTATTTGTGGTGGCCTAGTTTGAGCGCTTAGGCCATTTGATTAAATTAATTACGGTTTATCAAGGACTCTTGTATGTTTGAAATTAAGGTGACCCCCGTAACTGTGACTAGTAATAAGGCGCCCCCCCCAGCTGGGCCCCTTATTGATAATCGATCTGTGGATTGACCCCTTTGTGGTCAAGTGTATCGCTACGTTGTTTTTCATAGACCGTTATTTGAACTGAGGCCTTATAATTTACAAATCTGTGCATGCCCCTTTCAGGTTGCATTGTAAAGATTTATGTACAGCGAAGCCTGAGCGTTGGAGCGTCACAGGTAATTAAGCCGACTCTTGCCGTAGCAGCGACAAAGTTCGTGAGGCCGAGTTCCCGTATCACACCCGTTTGACCTTCAAGGTTCGGTTAAGCGTGGGTTTCCCCCTCCCCCCTCATTGGACCTTGTGACGATCTTTTCTTTAGCAACACCCTATACCTACCAACACGCTTGCCCTGTGGTGTATCGTTTTAGGACCACGTCCATCTCCCTGAGCGTATTTAAGTCGCGGCCTTTAGCCTGTTTTGCAGCGATTTTCAGGGTAAGTGTGGACGTTTTCCGAACTTGTTGGAGTATCCGGCACTCACTCATCCGTGAGTGCCGTAAAATCAGTTTAATACCGTAACATAGTACGAGATGTCTCCCGGAGAGGTGGACACCTCTCAGAGTCGAGGAAGCAACATTTACCTTAACAAAGGTATCGGAGACCCCATGGTCAGAAACAGTGAGGTTATAGCTGAGAAATCAAGAAGTTGATCTAAAAAGTTCGAGGCAGAACCGCTCTCTGAGGGTGGAGCAATATAGGTACATCCAGACCACAGGAGGACGAGGAGGGTGGTCAGTGGAGGTCTTTAAAGGAGGCCGGCTGACAGCCCTACTACCAGTTGGTTGCCCTTGCCGTAGAAAGGGTGCCAACATGGAGTGAGGCAGTTAGCCAGGACTCCTCTGAGGTCAGTGGGTCAAAGTAGGCCAAGAAAGACAACTAAAAACCACTGGCCCCGCACCATTAACTCCCCACAATGGACTTTCTACAGATCAGTCAGGCACTCAGTCAAATTGATCTTTAGCACAATAGAGGCGCTATGGCAGAGCTGATCTGGGCCCTGACTGGCAGGAGAGAAATCGTCTTAATTCAAGAATTTTATATGTATTTATAAGAATGGCGTTAGCATACCAGGTGTGGCCAACTATGATCTAGTAGTTGGAAAGGAGGTAGACGATCGACCCAGGACTAGTTTTATGATGTCGCTACAATGGTCCTGGAGCATCGGGTAGGTGGAAATAATTATAAGATAGTAGTAGGGAGCGCATATTTTTCCTAGGACTTGTTATATGCACGCATATCTACGTGGAATTCGAATATGTAGTATAGTTTGCGAGAGTTAAAGGTTTTCCGATAATAATGGAGTGTGACGACAATGCCCATTATTCGGTGTGGAGCAGCTCAGACATATTAATCCTCGGGGTGACATTCTGCTAGAATGTTTGACGTCTACGGGCCTCGATGTAATGAATAGAGGAATAGAGCCCACTTTTGTTAATAACATCCGAAAAGAAGTTCTTCACATCACAGTAGCCCCTAGGAGTATGTTATGGAAGGTTCAGAACTAGAGAGCAACGACGAATATTTTGACATCTAATCATCGAGTAATCAGACTAGATATGGTCTGACAAATCTCTAGAAATCCCTTAAAGCAAAAATATTTGATTCATGTGTTGACTTATGGAACAAAGATGATGACTTTTACAAATAAAGCTATGAGAAAAATCGAAACAACACAGCGAGCTATGGAAAGGAGAATTATAGGAGTAACGCTGATGGACAGAAAAAGAAATACATGGATACGACAAAGAACAGGTGTGACCGATGTAGTAGAAAAAATATCAAAACAGAAATGGAGTTGGGCAGGCCACTTAATACGAGGCGAAGAACGGTGGACTAACATTATTTTGAATTGGAGGCCCAGAGTGTGAGTCGACCCATGAAAAGATGGGCAGATGACATAAAGGCGGTAGCTGGGAAACAATGAATGAGAATGGCAAGAGACCGAGAACTGTGGAAAAGAAAAGGGGAGGACTATATCCAGTTTTGGATGCAGAATATCTGACAGAGAAGAGAAGCAGAAGGTAACCGTAGCAAAAAACCGGCTAAGTTGGAATCTGGATACTCTCTCACTATCACAACAAGAGATCAATAGGAGCAGAAACCGGTAAAGTTCCAGCCGGATGTCTTGATATGATAGACGGATGGATCTCGAGTGGCAGGTCGAGCTGTAAAATAACGCTTTGCTTTAGGAAAGTACAGTATTTCAAGCAGAATTTTACTCCATTCTATCGGTGGCAACCAGGGACGAGATCAGGATGTCACCAGAGCAAAAAATCTATATCTGCTCTGACAGGCAAGCTGTATTAAAAATCATCTACTCAGCCAGGAAAAGACCAGCAGTCGTCGAAGAATGTGGAGATGCTTTAGCAGAGCTGGCAAGGGCAATATTGTTGAGCTCGTCTGGGTTTCAGGGCTACGGGAATTCAGGGCAATGAGAAGGCAGATGAACTAGCCAAACTCGGGGCCGAGGACGTCTGTTTTGGACCAGAACCCTTTCTGAGTATTACAATGCAGTAAGCCTTGACAGCCCTAACTGAGTAGGTCTACGAGGCCTTTGCGGAAAACTGGAAAAGGTATAGGGTCTGTCGACAGGGGAAGTACTATATAGCGGCACTTGATTCTAATAAATCAGTTTGGCTAATGGGAAGGAGCAGAAGAACCAAACATTTTTTGCTAGGAATCTTGACAGACCACTGTAAATTAAGGAGATGCCTAGCATTGATAGGAATAAAAAACATCCCGTTTGCCCCAAATGCAGAAGAGATGAGGAAACATTCTTCCACTACTTAGAGGAATGAGTTAAACTCCATAGTGTAGGCCAATATTCTGATCTTCATCAGATAATAGAGAAGATTTACGCAGGGAGAAGGTGACATTGAAGGTGATTGAAGGGATGGCAGGGTTTGGCAAAAAGGACGTATGGAAGCCGACCTGCTAGACTTCAGTCTCCCCACAACAACTACTAACTAACTAATCTGCCAATAAAATTTTTTTTTGCAATCTAACTAGTACACAAATTGAATTCACTAATTTTATCTACAACATCATCTAGCGTCGTCAAAAGATATTGTCGTCTTTTCAAATGTTTGTTTATATCTTCTTTAATCGAGAATGTATTCTTCGGGGAGAACTGATAGTTAATTTTGGATTATCTACTAAATCTAGTTTATATGTAAATTCGTTTAGAAATCCTATACCTTCCAATGTTTACCTGGCATTGTTTGATTAGAGTCCATTCTTTTAATAAACTCAAATTCGACAGACGCCTTTTTTCTCAATACTTGCTGCAATTCTCCATAAGATACATTTGCTCTCACGTAAAACAGGATTTGAAAAATACTTTAATACCTTGGTTTTTGATGATTTCAGCTGCGCTTTCGATTCTACTGCCATTCGCTTATTGACGACCTTGTATTGTACACCAGTGACTAGCTTAAAATTAACTTCTATATTGTTTGAATTAGTAATATTCTCCTATCCAATCTTGTTTGATTGTTCGGTAGCCAGCTGATAATAGTAAAATACTTTTCAACTTAATTCAGTCTATTTTCAGCAGTTAGTAAATGTACTTTCTTCGTTTATAATGTTGCTCGAAGTGTTTTTTTTTTCTATGGCACTTGTTACATGTACTTTCTTGCCAAAAGCTAGGCATGATTTTCGATCATGGCTCGTACCACGTCGTTGATAATCAGAGATTTCGAATTGCGTATTGGGTTTTTTCTTCGATTTTTTGTTTACTCTTTTATACTTTTATTGCATTAACTCGAGCTTCTTCTTTTTCGGTTTGCATTGTTATTACTGTTTTTAGAGCTTGTTCGGTTGTTCCACAGGTATTAACCCTCGCCCGGCGGAAATAATTTCAGTTACACGGAGTGCGGGGAAATGGGTCTTTAGTGACCCGGATCGAATAAAATTTTTTTAAATTAGTTTTAAAACACCAAAAATGTCTGTTTTTCTAATACATACTTGCACGTGATAATATAATCATAAAACTTTTTATTTTTATTGACCTGCAGGACTAAAAAATTCTTCATATTCTGCGTCACTTTATCGCTGCCGCTGTCCTCATCAGACAAAAAATGAAAGTCGTTTTCGTTATCATCACGCATTAGTTCGTCATACAATTGTTGTTCCGTAAGGGGAATTTTATTAGGATCCATTCTTTTTGTTTATGTTTTTACACAGTGTTATTATACTCCAGAAAACAAGAAAAAAACAATGGGATGCGCGAAACCGCGAAAACCGGGTTCAGGTGACCCGAGCGGATTATCTCAGTTACACCAAGACATTTTCCACGAAATTTATTCTACAGCATCTCCATAACAGCTTCGAGGAATACGCGAACACCAAAGCAGTATATTGGAAAAACGGTAGAATTATTTAAGGAAAAAAGAAAGTTCGGGTCACTGGAGACCCGGTTTCCGCAGTCTGAGGGTTAATTACTTTTTCGAGGGTTAGATTTTCCTCAGGCCAATACCTTTCTCGGACACTATCAATGTCCATGCCAACTAGAATTTTGTCACAGATTAGGTTCCAGAACTACAGTTCTTGCAATTTGTTCATTAATGTTATCAAGAAATCATACAAATGACTTCGAGGTTTTGTAATTTTTTATGAATACATATCTTTCAAAAGTTACGTTGATTTTCGGTACAAAATTGTTTTTGCAACTCTTTTTTAATACATTCAAAATTATCACTCTCTTCCGCGGTCAGGTTGAATGCATAAAAGGACTGCTGCTGCATAACTAAAACAAAATTTTCACTAGGTCAAAATGCTTAGCACTACATGGAGATGATTTGGTTTATTAGTCTGATGTATACTCAAGTACATTTTTTTTAAAATGACGCAAATAACTGCTTTAGCAAGCTAAGTATCTCAGTAGGATTGCGATACAATTGTTTTGTTATTTCATCATAATATATAATCTTAAAATATAATTTTTTGCGTTGTATATTTATTATTATTTTGTTTGCTTCTTATTGTGGTTTACTTAAGGGTGTCAGAAAATTGGTGGGCCCGAGTGCCCTACAACTGCAGTAGAGATACAATTCCATATACCGACTAAGTATTTGGCGAAATGAGGACATCCTCAATGGGTGAAAATTATTTCCGCTTTTTGTAAAGGTTAAAGTCGAATATTTGTTAAAAAGCAATCGCCATATTCCGGATGTAAGTAAGAAAAAACTTGCTTCTTCTTTTATCATATAAATACGATCTGAAAGGTACAGTACAGTTATAAAAACCCATTTTTGGGCAATGGAAATTCTTATTTTTCACTAAATATATTTTGATATGTTTTGATTTTGGAGCAGATTCTGAATTTCATTAAACCAGTCAGCTTTTGAACTAACTAGCAATATTTTTTACTTCCTTCCTTCCTAGGAAGTGGCAGACCTCGCCGGTCGCGGATTTGCGGTTCGCTGATTTGATTTTACGCGGGGCACCTTTGTGCTCCCTTTTCTTTGCCGTTCGCGGATTGCTTTGCCGTTCGCGGATGGAATTGCCAACTGTTTCAACTTTCACACACTAAAAGTAAATAAAGTAGACGTATGCGGTTTATGTCATGAACACCTAAATAACGTTATTTATTACGAACTTGTAAACACACTTATCGAGCATATTCCTTGGAATTTCTTATTACCAAATTGGACCTGAAATAAATTGTAAAATTATAACTTGAATAAACAAATGGACATTCGAGCTCTAGATCCAAGTGGCAGACGTATGGAATTTTAGTTCAAGTTTTACTGTCTTCTCGAGCGTTTCTGCCGAAAACACGCAATTGAGTTTAATTTTTAAAATATGGAAAACCATGTCGTCAAAGCGTAAAGTTTCTGCTTCAGATTTGTCAGACAAAAAACGCAGAAAAGTTGTGGTTTTTTGAGGTTGCGTTGCATAGTATAAATAAATCTAGTTAATGGAACCTAACCCCGTTTTTATCATTTATGTGACAAAAATTTGCCTCTGGTATTCAATATACTCTTGCATATTATGTGCAAAATATATACTATAATTGCTAATTTAATAATTTATTGAATAGAGATATATTAATATAAAAACAAGAAATAGCAAAGATAACTATAGGTTTAATATTAGTTGAGTAATTTATATTTTTTTAATATAAATTATAACATTATATATAGAACTAACCAATCTATGCATATGAATTCTTCCAAATTTATCTAAACTATGTCCAGTTATACCAATATTACTAATTACGAATTCAACTTAACTAATTACAAGCCAAAATAATATAATTCATTTTTTTAAATTTAGAAATAATTTATTTTACATAAACTAAATCGGTTCAAAATGGGAACACATTTTATTTTGCCTTTGAAATTATTCAACCATATTGAGTCATTATCCGATATTACCACCTCACCTTTTTTGTTGGCGCCACCACTCTTCTACTATCAGGTAATTTATAAAATCTTTCTGATAAATCATTGCCACTTTAAATTTAGCCGAATACTGCTTTCGGGTTAATAAGTTTGCACCTAAATTAGAAAATGTTGCCTTTTAGTACTCACGATGTTACGATGTAAATGTGTATTGTGTATGTGTAAGTGGTATAGATAATTTAAAAACTATGAAAAGTTTGGTTGTTCATCAACCTTTGCCGATATTTAAGAATGGTTACATTGCTCAATTTTGTAACTTGTAAGTTCTAACTATAAACTGCTCTCTCCTTCAAAGTAAGATTATAATGTATATAGCAATTTAGGCTATTGTGAGGATTATCTTCGACCATTTGTTATTCTAGGAATTATGACTTTACCTTGTTTGTATTTATAATTTTTGCGTATATTAAAAAATAAACTTTAAAACTCTGCATGAAATCAGTAGTTTCACCATTATGTGTCAAATAAAAAAAATTAAAGCGAAATAAAAGGACAATTTTTATAAATACGTAGCCTAGTCATTAAGTTTTTAATTGGACTACTTATAGGAATAAAATCATTGCAGTTCAAAGATTTTAATAAGATTATCAGACAATAGTCCACAGAAAAAATTTCTTATCGTTTCAAGTTTAGCTTAGCTATCTTTTGACAGTATTAAATGTGATGTGTAATTGTATCTCATTAGTAAAATTATACTGAGCTACATTATAGTTTCTCTATTGGGAATGTGGATACATAATTAAATAGATTATATATGCCTCTTTTACAGTAAAATAATATATAGTCAGTGTCAAAGCGCGCAAATTGCTTTAAATCTTTTATAAACATTAATTGTGGAGTTTTTTGTGAAATATTGGGCGAGTTAAATTGCGTCTTTTATTAATATGACGTTCTTGCAGGTGAAACATTTCCTCTGTAGTGGTTCCGATTCCTTTATAATATTTCTTTTAAATTAAAATAAAGTTTTCGAAGAAGTATTATTTTCAGTTATTTAAAAAAACAAAGGCTGATAAAAATTTCGCAAGCGTTAGAAGAAATCTGCTGGATCCCAAGTACTACTATGCTATGATCCACATTCAAAGCTTAGATTTGTTAAATTTGTCTTTTAGTACAGACTCAAGAAACTAAAATGTTCAGTATCGGTTTCATTTTCAAGTTCGGTTAATATGAGCCATAATGGTAATACAACAGTCGCTTCCACGAGCAAAGTAAAAAATAATAACTAAAAGTTAAATAGCTTTAAATAAATGTACAGTTAGATATAAGACACAATATTTTTGTCTGTGAATTACTAAGATACATGTATAACATGCTGTTTGTTTGTTAACGTAGTTTAATACAAGCGCGAAAAATAGTTATTTATGTATCAAGTGCGCAAAGCAGGAGTTTTGGTGTGCGGCGTGAAAGTGCAGAGAACCGAGGTCTATTACATGAGCCAACGATGCTGGTTACTTCCGAGTTTATTAATCTTTGTTATAAAAGTGTTACTGTAGCAATGAAATAAGTGTATATAAAGTTATGCGTTAACAGTAGATATTCAAATAATATCTGAAACCTTTTTGTGTCGTTATATAACTCATGCTTTTTATTGGGTACTTTGCCACTCCAAAAATTAAAAATATCAAAATTCGAACCTTTTGGAAAAGAATCCGTGTTCGCTATCAACGAAATAATAATTAAAATTAAAAATCTACAAGAAAAACTCATCTTATTACTGGAACTGAAAAGCGTCGAATTTTCGGTAACTTGCACTGACTGTCGACTAACCTACTTGATATGCGTTAAAATCTATAGCCAACTATTATCTAAATCTAACAAGAATGAGGACAGACATTCATCTTTATTAAGTAAAATATAGGTTGTACCTTTAATTTTATCTCTAGTTCATATCGATTCTTTAGACATAATCTTTGTTTTATGCAATTGCATTTTGTAGTTGTTCTTTCGAGCATGTTCATCAATTTGAGATTTATCAATCTGGTACTTTTTAATTAATGTTCTTTCAGCAGCGCAGGGGGGCAAAATTTTTTTTGAGTGTTTTAACATAACTAAGCTTTATGTTCGACTGTTCCATAAACACTTTATTCTAGTATTATTTAGCGTCCATAAAGTGCCACTTTAGTCCATAGAGTAAAGTAAAACGGCCGCATGTCAATGTCCAACGGTATTATCAAAATAAATGTCATTTTATTCAAATCAGGAAAAAATATTATACGTACGAGTATTAACTGAAAACTCTACAATTAATAAAAAGGAATGCATCTTTAATACATCGCGGTAATAGGTAGTTATTCTTGATATAGAAAACGCAATTAACCTAGAAGCACACTTCGAAACTATCAAATGTTTCAATAGCAACTTGAATTTTCTAATGTGTTTAATGCCACAAATGATATTGTAGATAAAAGAAAATCTTTTGCAGTGCAGTCGAACATAAAGCTTTGCATGCAGCTTGTACATAATCAGACCTTATTTGAGTCGTCCTCTTTATCGCTACGCTACGCTCCCTTTGCATAGAATAGACTCTTTCAATAAAGTCCTACATTATGTACTTGATACATAAATAACTATAATAGTTAAAATTAAGCCAAAACGCTTTTTAGTCACGTATTGATGAATGGTCATAAAGATACACAAAATACCTTAAAGGTATACTTCATTGTCTGTCAGTATGTCTGTGTCCTCTATACAACCCAGATTGTTTAATTGATCGGCCTCAAAATTTATAGATTTGTTTTTAATATAGATTCGGAGATCCCAGTCATTTTTGGTTAAAATCTGGTAACCGCAAATGGTACTTTACTCTAATGTTTTTCTGTTTTCCCGGAAAATGTTATAATTATTTGATAAAAATTAAATTTCATAGAACAAGATGATATATTGAGTAATTATATACAACTTTTGTTTAAAAAATTTATAAGACATGCAGTTTTTGGAAAAATGGCAAAATGAAAGTTTTACAAAAACTTTCTTAAATGAATGAGAATAAAAATGTTCAAAGCTGTTATATATTTGTCAAATCATTTTTTGTTAGTATAGTTTTTGAAAATTTTACAAGCAGTAATAGGAAGTCGTGTGGTGACTACACTTTATTTTTTCATATGGAAATGCAATCTAGAAATATACGGTACTCCCCACCCAAGAAAAGCGCCCTTCCGTGCTTTCCAAGAATACTTCGATACTCAGCATCACTCCTTTTCGCTAATACAATGAAATGCTATGAACCAGTTATTTATCAAAAAAAGAAAAAAAAACAAAAGAAATTTTTTTTTTGCCGACGACCATAGCTCAAAAGTTGATGTTGCCTTCATTTTCGGAAGACCTATCGTATGAAAACGATCCAAGACTTCAGGAAGGTTCCTGGCGACCGGAATCGTGTACACATACGAACATACATCCCCCGCACAGCACGTTTAGGCACCCCCCAATACGGGGAATTGATCTAGTGGGCTGGGATCTTCACAAAAAGATCCGCACCGCCGAGACGGAGATTTGATATAGTGGGTTCATTAGTCGGTTGGCTCGAATTTTAGAGATATTTGACTCAGAGTGGTTTTGGATATCAGGGAATTTCAATACTTCGTACACTTCGTGTCGAAGTAAAAACCATTGATAACAAGTATTGTCACTAGATTGCATTGTGTTGGTACATAAACTTATGGTCACTATATCAATAAGGTACCGCCATTAGTGATTTTTTTATATCTATCCTTGTCGCACAATTTTCTCCAACTGGGGATAAAAACACATAACCTAACAGATTCCTCACTTTACAAGTGGCATTACACCAAAAAGAAAATCCCCAAAAAGTAGTGTCTTCCCTATTGCATTTGGGAAATTTGTATTTGTTATCCTTATCTCACAATTTTCTCACATTCGCACGCGAGGAATGGAATGGCGGTACCTTATTGATATAGTGACCTTAACATAAACTAGAGTAACTGTATATACAGGTACTCTAACATAAACTAGAGTAACTAACATAAACTTCTGGTTATTTTTGCAATGAGGTTAGGTTTCATTTTGACTGGTTGACACCGTAATTATTTATAAATTGTAGTTCTGGCTATTATAAACTGAAATTGTCCTTAGTGCAATGCCTACCTAATTAAAATATGATCAAAATTTAATTTAATCTAGTATTGCTATAGAATAGGTCATAATTTATTAATGTAACAACGTTTACACTTAAATGTCAAACTTGACATATGCTTTTTAAATGACTTATAGTTGCATTCATACATTAGGAACTATTTCATAAATGAAAATAATTTTTTATCATATTATAGTTAAAACCAAATTATAAAATCACATTTCAAGTTTATAATAGCCAAAGCTACACAATTTAAAATAATGAAATGTCAACCTTATCACAAAAATAATAACCAGAAGTTCATGTACCAACACAATGCAGTCTAGTGACAATGCTTGTTGTCAATGATTTCCCTGGAATGTCGGCATTTGCATTGCCATATGAAAGAAAAATGGACTAGATCAAATTCTCCCCTATCAACCTAAAAATAAAGACGTGTTTAACAAATTCTTCGTGTTTTATTTCTGCCCCTCCTACAATAGAACAACGAATTTTAGAATCTCGTGTAGATTAATGTGATAACCTTATGTACCTACAATTTTTTAAAAACTTTATAGAATATATCAGGGGGGCAAATTACACTATTTGCCCCCTCAACATATTCTATGAGGGGGCAATCGCCCCCCTTGCCCCCCCTGTTCCTGCGCCCCTGTGTTCTTTAATGTCATCATTCTCGGTAGATTTAGATAAAATTTGGCAAGCAATGTACTGGAAATTGGTCGCTTTTCAGTTCCAGTAAGAAGCCGAATTTGCCTAGTTTATTTTTAATTTCAATTATTGTTTAGCTAATAACGAGGACATATTGTTCCCCGAAACGTTCGACTTTTTATATTTTTAATTTTGTAGGGTATCCTTTTCTTCCTCTAAGCTGACCCACCATCAATAGATTCTTTTATTCCACCTATAGATAGATACATGATTTATCGCGGTGACTGTTCCTCTTGCGATTCTTTTACAATCATCAGACAGGTCGCTCTTTCAAAAAAAGATTTACTCAATATTTCTCTTGTATTAAAAATAATAATGTTAACAACCCAATTAATGCACTTTTGCTAACCATATCTTTAAATCCAATAATACCTACTTTTGATGATTTCAAAACTTTAAATTTTGGTGACAAAGGGAATGCCTTGAACTTGTTATAAATTTTTGAGATTACGTCAAACAATAAGAATAGACTCAAAGAAATTGCCGACTTTGACACTAGTTATATTTTCTTAACATTAGTTAGTTTTGCTTCCCACTTGCTGAGCTCCACTGTTTCATTTTCTAGTGTATTTAGAGAATTTTTCTTTCATCCTACTATATTTAGTTGTAAGATGCTGTGAATCTATCATCCAAGGCTTGCCTTTTTTTAAAATCAACGCCTCTTTACTTTTACTATCTAGTTAAATTAATTCATTTCAGCTAATGTAAACTATTGACAATTTAAGTTAATTTTGAATCATCAGTTTTAAACGTGTTAAACTTCAATTCTCCACTAAGTGTATTGTAATTGTCATCAATTTATAATCTCAACTTCTGCATATGTGTTTTCAACGTTTAAGCGTTCCCTAAGTCATTCCTTTTGTATGTTAGTATGTTTTTAAATCTTTATACTTGTATTAAATGTAACCACATTTTGACCGGAGAATGGAACTTGTGTGTCGGTTCCGTAACATGTCGCCGATGCCAAAACTATCTAAATTTATGTAATCAATCTGTGTGGAGAAGACCAAGAGGAGCTTCATTTGGTTTACTTTTAGATATCAGTGCCATTTTTTTTTTATTATAGCATGCTCAAACTAACATTTCGGAATTTATAATTTTTTAAAATTCAAAATAACAGTTACTTAAAGTAGGTAATGACTTACGTTGTAACTGACATTCAGAGAACGACTTACGTAGTCACTGACAATCGAACAAGGAATGCAAAACAAATTCCATTTGGCTCTAAAAATTACTCATGTCCAAATTGCCGGTCTAGGACATTTGGGCGCGGCCGTTTGGGCGCGGCCGTCTGGGCGCGGCCGTTTGGGCGCGGGGACACTTGGGCGCGAGACACTTGGGCGCGAGACACTTGGGCGCGAGAAAGGGTCAACATTAAGATTGAGGAACACATTAAGTGTGAATAATTTCAATTTGGCATAAATAAACAAACATTTATTAAATCATTATTTATCCTGAGAAGTTAATGTAATTAATCAAACAATATTAAAAGAATAATCCAATTATTTATTGAAACCGTTATGAGATTAATTTTAAATAAGGTGGTAGTATGTACCTATATTAGATAAATTTTGAAATAAATCCGAATAAAAATAAAGAAGGTAGAATATTAGATTAGTTTTGAAATAATTCTGAATACATAAAAAAGGCAGTACCTATGTTAGATATGAAATAATAATTCTGAATTGTAATAAAGATGGAAATAGATTATATATAGGTGTTGAAAATTATTTTAAATAAAAATTCATTTATTGTGCAGATAAATGAATAATGCTGTGCTATATTTAATCGATTGATGGTTCTAAGGTTTAATATGAATCTAATGTGTTCTGTTTTGACCAAAACTAGTCGACTTCGAGTTTTGTTTATAATGATAATACTTAACAATAAACCTTAAATTTTAAAGTAATCAATTATTTTCGTTATGTTATAAACCGACTAACTGAAGATAAAAGCAGAAATAAGAATAATAATAAATAATCATATAAAAAGATTAATTTTAATAATCAAAATTTATTTTTGACATTTTTACCATTTAATACATATTATTCTTAAAGTAAATATATACAATTTTTTAAAATATAAACAAGAAGTATCCACGCATTTATTTCATAATTGTACAAAATGCCTCTTAAAAATTCTAGAATGTCTTTATTGTTTACGCCGTCTACATGATTATATTGATTATTATAATATTTAACTAAATTTTTTATTTTCTATCAGACTGGATAAATTTTTGTTTTTTTTTCAGTGGGCTCATTTCCCGCAAGTAACTGTTGATAAGCAACATCTCTCCTTCGTTGAATAGTTTTCAGGCTGTCGACGAATCTCCAAATGGTTGGATGGTTCATCAATAGCGCTGTTTGTACCCAATCTCTATTCATTTATTCTTTGTTACTTATTATTTTAATGTAATAAATCTCCGCAAAAGATTTGCTAGTATTCACCGGAAAGTTAAAATTTTTAACTTGCTTTAATAATATTCTAATTTTTGACAATTAATATTTCTATACTAAATTTTTGCCTCCCGCCACCTCCTTGGACGTGCTTTAGGTAATTTTCGTTATTTAAAATAAATTTTCAGACATATGAATAGTAAAGCTGACTAATACTAATATACGTAAATTAATTTCCTCGCGCCCAAATGTCTCGCGCCCAAGTGGCTCTGCGCCCAAGTGTCTTCGTGCCCAAACGGCCGCGCCCGAACGGCCGCGCCCAAACGGCCGCGCCCAAATGTCCGGCTCCGCCAAATTGCTGCACCGACATTTTGGTTTGCATACTACCATAAAACATTTTAGCGCTCATTTCAAATATCTCTAAATATACGGGGTGTCCCATTTATAAAACCATAGTCCTGTGTCACTCGCACAAATAGGCGACTGTGATTTAAACTGGTTTCTAAAAATTTGTAGACTGTATAGTGTGTAGCTCATTTGTCAGAATGCATGCGGATTATATTAGGTGTCCAAATTTGAGATTGGATTTTAAATCGTTAATAAAGCGCGTAAATAATTTGAAAATATAAGATATTTTAATGAGAACTTAAATAATATAAGTAACGATTAAACATGGAAGATATTATCAGATAAATGCCCTCCTCGGCTCGTCTAACATGAAACCATTCTTTTTTTCAAATCTTTAACGACATTCAAATATAAACGAGGGTCTATCTCACCAATTACGCGTGTAACTTCGGCCTTTAGGTCTGTAATTGTCTGTAGACTATTGGCATAGACTTTGTTTTTTACATAACCCCAGAGGAAAAACTCCAAAGGAGTCAAATCGCAAGATCTTGACAGCCAATTGATGTCAACATATCGACAGATAAGTCTACTTCTGAACTTTGATTGCAGTAAAGGTACTGTTTCGCGAGCAGTGTGACACGTATCACCATCTTGTTGAAACCACATGTCACGCAAGTCCATAGCGCAAACTTTTCTTGCAGTTTCTGCAAAACTTTTCCTATATCTGTAGGTAATAGGTTTTTACAATAAATATGCGTTGATAAACCGTAAACTTACATAACTTAAATGGCAATATGTCAAAAGGACAACTGTAAAATATTAGCGCTCAAATTTGGACACCCGTTATGTGTACCTGACTCGAAACCGAATATACTTTCGGTCAAACATACACGAAGTTAATTAAGTACCTAGACAAACTTTAAGGGGTGATTCCTTGATCAATTCTAAGATAAAAAGTTCATACAAGATGTTGAAGTTTAAACAAATTATTTTTTTCAAAAATTTGGACAATGCCTAGTGGTATTCTAATGAAACTTGGTGTAGGTTAGTATTTCATAAAGTGGCATTGTTCGGTCAAAATAAATTTAATTTATTTGCACCAGTGGCGTGCATCGAGGCCACATCAGTTACCTTATTTTAGAAAAATCTTGTACGCCACTGTTTTTTAGCCAAAAGTTTTGTAGCTATTGTAAGATTGTTTGTTATTGAATAATATTTTTTAACTTCTTTAAACTGTATTTTGAAAACGAAGCCGTTTAGGTCTCATCGTCGAATGAACGAAATTGCTGTTACAGATTTTTCCGTTTTTCTCGAAAAAGGTTTATTCTATCAAGAAAATAAAACTACATCTTTAGTTTAGTTTCAATGGATGAAGCTAAAAAACGTATATTGGCTAAAAACAGTGGCGTAACAGATTCTTCTAAAATAAGGTAACTGAGGTGGCCCAGATGCACTCCACTGGTGGAAATAAATTTATTTTGACCGGACAATGCCACTTTATGAAATACTCACCTACAACAAGTTTCATTAGAATACCTCTAGGCGTTTTCCAGATTTTTGAAAAAAATTATGTTAGTTTTAAACTTCAACGTCTTGTATCTTGAAAACGAAGCCGTTTAGGTCCCATGTTTGTCTGAACTATTTATTTAGAATTGATCAAGGAATCACCCCTTAAAGTTTGTCTACGTACTTAATTAACACCGTGTATAGAGGGTGAGCATCTTAAAAAAAATGGTTTTAACTCTAGAACAATTAGTTAAATGAAAATAATATATTGCACATAACTCACCTTTTCACCTTTGTCGAAAATACGCGTATTACAGATACAGGGCGAATACTTAAATATACATTTTTGTCATTTGATATTAAAAAAAAATAGTTCGAAACTTCCACTTGCTAGCGAATTTTCGAGTAAAGCCTTTTCAGATTTTTTGAAAATGTAGTGAAAGCTACAAGTTTCTCAAAATTTTAGAAATTGACAATGATAGTTATATTTGTTTCTATGAAAAACGTCCAGTGTTTGTGTGAAATTTTCTATGACGTGTTAACTAAATAACGTAGAAAACATTTAAAAAAAATACATTTGTCAATTGCAGGGTTCAGTAGCTCAGTGGTTAAGCATGCTGACTGCTGATTTAAGGGTCGCGAGTTCGATTTCCTGGTCCAGGCGAGGTTTTTAAAAATAAAAAAGTGCAAATGAAAACCTCTACAGAATGTCATCATTCGAAAGTGATGTAACGTCATATGTCCCACGTTACTACGATGTGTAGCATGTAAAAAAAGATTCCTTGCTAGGGTTAAAACTCCTAAGGCTCGGCAAAATACTAATTAGGACTTAGATCATATGACAATAGTAGTTGGTGTCTAAGGTACCTGGTACTCGGTATGCCTAGATCTTGTCCATAACAAACAAACAAACATTTGTAAATTTTATTTAAGTCTATTGTTTTCGTAAAGTTATTTAAAATTGAATTGGTGGTCTCTTAATTTCGTCCAGAAGCACACTTATTGAAAATACTAAACATTTATGGTTTTCTAATCTACAAAAAAAAATCGAATTTTTTGTTAATACATTTTTATTTTTACTATCCCACAAGTGACAATTGGATATTAGAAATTTGCTATTCCCGAATATACAAAATAATTTCTACTAAAACGACAGTTTATTGACACGTCCCTGTATTTGCTTCAGCGTAATTATACGTACATTTATACCTACCTGTGGTAGTCGTTAACCCTTAACAAGCAGGCGCGTGCTGGCCCGCTGGCATATTTGTAAATAGGAGACGCGTTATCCCTTCGGTAAATTTCGGCATGCCCGAAGAATGTTAATATTTAGCAGATGCGTCCGCCAGAGTCCGCCTGATACGTCTGCTGTTTACTGGAGTAAGTGTAGCATAGAAATTTTTATTTTTATATTCAGATAAGCCGTCAGTTGCCTGCCTGATACGTCGGATTTTTCACTGTTTTAGCTTTGAATGTAAGATAAAAAAATGCGTGAATTACCAAATAATTACGAATATAAAAGTGCCAAAGAAAATAATGTGATCCTCTGCAAACTCTCCAGTAAAGAAGAGGTAGAGGTAAGTTTAATTTAAAATGTTTGTACAAAAATCTTTTGTAATATTATGAGCACGTTGAGATAGAGAACGCTAATGGCGTCAGGCGCGCATCGTGCATGACACACCAGCCTATTTTTGCGCAATATTTTGTATTGTAGGTACAATAGTATTGACAGTTTCGAGTAGTAGATAGTTAGTTAGGTATTTGATTTAGTTAATAAATATTTTAATTCCGTGCAAACGTAAAAAGACCCCCTGTCAACTTTTGAAAGGATTAAGATATCAATTTCATTATTTTAACTGACTTCTACATATCCGATTGACTTAAAATGAGGTATGCGTTTATGGTTCCGCTGGTAAAACTATGGTGTTCTTAGGTTAAACCTTCCCCCTCTTCAAGGGTAGTGGGGAGAGGTTAGGACGAAGTATGTCTGATTTTGCTTATAATTGGAACGAGAATTACGAATTTAAGGTAAAACTCAAAATTTTAAAATAAATTTAATTAAAAAATCTTTTTTAAAAACAAGCTTTCATTCAGTGCACTAAAAAGTAGAAAACATTTTTTTTGCTTTGTGATACTATAAACAAAGCGATTGCCACGCTTTTCGGTGTATTTAAAAAAAAAGATTATTAATTTAAAAAAATATATAAAGTTAGTA
Organism: Agriotes lineatus; assembly: GCA_940337035.1. Classification (NCBI taxonomy): domain Eukaryota; kingdom Metazoa; phylum Arthropoda; class Insecta; order Coleoptera; family Elateridae; genus Agriotes; species Agriotes lineatus. The sequence goes on from OW679203.1 coordinate 56,647,173, forward strand.
AACCAAAGCTGCAGCTCTTGAGAGTCAAGTGCGTGCAAATTTAGCCCAAACTCAGCCTAAATAATTCGGAGAGTTTGGGGTGGGTATTTGTTTATTTTCTACTTTTTAGTGCATTTCATAAAAGCTCGTTTTTAAAAAAGATTTTTTAATTAAATTTATTTTTAAATTTTGAGTTTTACCTTAAATTTGTAATTCTCGTTCCAAAAGACCACACAATCCACCCCTTTCTTTTACAAGTGTTTTAGGATTTATCACCTCTACCTACTTAGGTACTTAATTCGTAGTTTCTTCCATAGACATGGGTATCTCATCTTAAGGCGGTAACTAAAGAAACCTGGACCATCGAGAAAACATTTAAAGTTTCGACCACTGCACCAAGAAATGTTTTTAAACGTATTTACAGATGCCATTTGAATACGGCTACAAAAGTTAAACCAGCGGGCTCTAAACAAAAAAAGTCCAGAAATATTGATTGCCCGGTGAAACTCTTTATAACTATAAAGAATTTTTTTAAAGTCTAAATCAGTGAAAACATCGATCACTACAGAAGAATGGCCTTGTTTGATAGAATTTAAAAATGATCATAATCACAGATTAAATGTTATTGAAGCACTTCGTGAGAGGCCTTTAGGAGTAGAGGCTAAACAAAAATTACTGGATCTTTTCAATAGAGGGCATTCTGCTGCCACCGCTTACCATACTTATTGTGTGGATAAAATGGAAGAGCTCGGTGATGAATATGAGCGTATTGTACGATAGACGTTACATTCCAACAAGAAGATTTTGGTGACCGTACTGGACGTAATATGCTTGTTAAGGTAGAAGAGACATTGGCTTTTCATAAAGATAAGATTAACCTATGTTATAAAATAATAACCGTAGAAGATAATTATGTTGCAGCTATTTGTACACCTCTCATGCAACGTGCGTTAGAGATACCACAAGCAAATGAAATTATGTGTGTCGACGCATCGGGTAATTGCGATGTTTATGATCATAAAATATATTTTTTTGTCAAACAAAGTGCGGCGGGTGGATTACCCGTTGGATGCATTTTAGCTAACTGCCAAAAAACTCATCTGTTTGATGCTGCAGTTGAAGGTTTGCTAGATATAATGCCTAAAAAAATTCGACCGATAGTTATCTTGACAGATGACGATTTGAGCGAAAGGAAAGTGTTGAAGAAACATTGGCCAGATTCAAAATTACTTCTGTGCATATTTCATGTGAAAAAGGCTGTTTGGAGATGGATTTTAACGGCGAAGAATGGAAAACCAAGGGATTCGGCACAAAACTATTATAAATTATTCAAGAAAATTGTACACTTCAAAACAGAAAATGAACTCAACTAAACCAAACGATCTTGTTTTGAAAATTGCGTTCATGAAAGTTTAAAGAAATATATAAGCAACCTGCTGACTCGTAAAGAGACTTGGTGCATGCTGTACAGAACAGATTTACAGTTAAGAAGAAGCGATACCAATAATTATACCGAGGTCATGTTTAGGTTACTAAAAGACATACCTTTAGAGAGAGCAAAGGCATTCAATCTAATTCAATTGTACATTATTACAAGTTTCGAAAATTACTACAGGCAGCGTTTATTAGATTTATTATTCAATAGGGTCTCAAAATCTGTTGCTAGTAGGTACTTACCAAAATTGACTGATGGTAAAATGACTGTTGAGGTAATCTGCATGAATTCATTAGAATTTTCGGTAAGCAGTCAAACAGATGAAAATTGCAAATATTATGTGGATCTTCAAACTTGTATGTGTACATGTGCAGTGGGTTTTACTGGTAAGCATTGTAAACATCAGGGTGCCGTTTTCAAAAAATACAAATTTTTAAGGGCAATAAATACACTGACTTATGCAACTAAAATTCAACTATATAAAGTGGCAACAGGAAAAGAAGTGAATAAAAATATTTTCCTGTCTCTACAAGAAAAAGACGACGAAAGTGTTGGATTAGAAAACTGTAAGAGAGATATCATCTTAGAAGAGTCAAAATTATTGGAATCTGGAGTAAATGTTGAGGATAACAATGTTTCTTCGGCTGAGATAGTGAAAAAAAAGTGGACGGAGTACTACAATTTTATTATGAAAAACATTGATGAAGACCCTGAAAATTTTTGTCCAGCTGTGGAAGCATATTTAAATAATATAAAAAAACATGCTTGTTGCAAAACTTCTCTACTGTCTGATCTTCACACAGCCTTCAAATATAAGGGAGCTGCCAGAAAAAGTAGCTCCGGTGTTAAATGTCGTCGTAGGGGGGAAAATATACCAGTACAACCAACATCGGTAGAACGCAGAAAAGTTTCATGCGGCAGCAAAAAGGTAAAATCGGGAAGAATGCCCTCTGATGTTAAAAAGAGACAAAAATCACCTCATTCATTTCAAGAATGCATTAAAAAAAATATTGCACTAGGCGCTAATAAATTTAAAAAGTGAATAAAAATTGCGCATGCACTTACGTCTGCAATAACACATACATATTAAGCAATAAAGTAGATTACATTTAGAAAGTATGTACGTGATATTTTATACTCCATGTAGTAGGAAATTTATGGTTGTTTTTTACTCTTGTGCACATACATTCATGTCCGTAATAATAGATGTAGGTTTATATTGCTCAATAAAATAGATTACATTTACATAATGTACAGGCATATTGATTAGATTTTAACCACCCCTCTAACTTTTTTTCTTTTGGACCCGAATTTTTTACTAAATTGTAGATACCAATAAAATATTTTTTTTTTACAAATCGCTTCAGGCAAAAATCCATCTCACTCATCTGCTATATACAGCTCTTTATTCCGCACATTTTTGCTACTCTCACGTGTCTGCCGTTTGCCAAGCGGTTTTTCCTGACTCGTCTGCTATACACAACTCTACTTCGGCTCGCGTCCTTTGGCGGACGCGTCTGCTGCTTACAAATATGCGGCCCGCTGGGCTACCGGGCATTTCCCGGTAGGCCCTGAGTGGCCGGGCCCTGGGACTATTCTTACAATAGTCTGTTTAAAATATCACTTTCGTTTTACCACATTAATAATGTCGTGATGGACCAAATTATAGTCAGTTTAGAGACCAGATCTGTGGATCATGGATTATTTTATGGTGATTTAGAATGCTTCGATCCTCCCAGATTTCCTGAAATTGCTGAAAGTATGCCGATAAACTCATTCAACAGAATTTGTGAAGTTATTCCAGCACTCTAAAAAAAAATCAATGAAAAGTTAATGACGTTTGCCAAACTGTGGCATCAGTTACCAAAAAAAATTTTTGAAAACGTTTATGAGACAGCTTCAACTAAAGACTATGATCAAGATGAACCAGATGAACAAGAAAGTGAAGAAAGTCTTGACACTGACATTAAAGATGAAATTCCCTCGGCAAATCCACTCCCCGCTCATAGCTATCATAGTAGACGCTGTTTTTGCAATCTGAAGTGCATTAGTTGTGTATCGTAAGTACAGTATTTGTAGTCCTATGCAAGTATAATTTATATTCTACTATATTCAATGTGTACGATAGTCTCAGTCTAATCTATACAATTTTGTTCTCACAATCTTACCTAAGCAAATATCTTGTTAAAGTTAATTCTCTATACTAAAATTATTAATAACTCGTTTACGCAGCTGTCAGAACATTTGGTAGCTCTGCGCTGCTTGTCAAGATCCACCAAGCTATACTCTAATGTCAAATTTCTTTCTGTTACAGTATAGATGTCAAATGTATAAACTCTATTGTAGCAGTCGAACATAAAGCTTTGTATACAACTAGTACATAATTTGACTTTATTTTATTTTAGAACCATAATACTGTTTATTGGCCGTCAATAGCGGGCGTAATATGGCTGTTATGGCCCGATGGCCTATAAAGTTGCTAAGCAGTATAACAATCGCCAACAATATAGTATACCAACACCAACAATCTGCATAGAAACCATAGTACATCAAAAATTCACAGCGCCAGCACAACGATGACATAGTAGTCTGTAGCCAAAATACTGAATCCTTCTATTTTTTCCATTTTGGGAACCAAAATAAAATAAAATGTTGTATGTGCCACTTGCATTATTTATAGCCATCGAGAAATTTAAAGATCTCCGCTTCGCGTCGCACCTTGAACGTTTCCTCGGTTATAATTAATCTTTTGACTATACTCTTAATACATTAATACCTATTATTGACGTCGCTTACAAAACTAGCTCTGCCATAAAATAAACTTGTCAAATTATATACTTGCTATATAAATACCTATTATCCAACACCTTCTCAAACTATGCATATAGACAAACTACAGTTATTTCAAATAAAGAAAGTTTATCATTAGTCACTAGTGAGAGAAAAACAGAAAAGTCGCGGAGTCGAAGGATTGTTTGTAATGTTTAAATTCTATTAATAGCATATCAAATGTCATGTTACTGTCAAAAAATTAAAAAAAAAAAATGAGTTGAAAAGATTTAAAAGAGGTGTTGGACAATAGATTGTTTTGCACTATTTCTGCGAGCGTCGTGGTTAAACTGTTTCTTTCGTGACTAACATGCTACGTTCCACACTTAAACAAAAAATAACTATTATTTTTGAATACATTTTACTTACCATGTTTTGAGTTCTGTAACTCTGCCTAATTCTACGAAACCAGTTACTATTTAGAATATATTCCTCGACTTATTTTTTGTTTTAGATCGTATAACCTTGAAAACATTCAAATTTTTGCCACGGGTATTTTTAGGGGCTTTACCAAAATTTTAATGCCCGGGTCCTCTGCAGAGTCCCAGCACGCGCCTGCAACAAGGAAACTCTTCTTCACTTTCGACGGGCAAGGATGGCCACCTACCCGGCCTAAGGGCAAAGAGGGCTCATAGAACCACTTTGTGGTTGTAACAGGCCACTGGCCTATAATAATAAGAAGAAGAATTATACATTTACAACGCATTCTGGATACTAACTTTGGTTACACTACATAACAAGTCAAACTGATGATCATGTGACTATTCGTTGCTGTGTTAGCTTCGGCCACTGGTCGCAGCTTCTCAATTGGTTGTGTTATTTTTTTAACACAGAGACAAAGGTAACTTGCAGCCCAAGATTAATTTTAATTAGAAAATTACTTACGTTGTTGAAGTCAAGTACAACCTTCCTCCTACACTTTAATAAATGTACTATGCAGGTATTTATTGGCAAATCCGATATACAAATCTGAAAAGTCAGATTTAACAATGCAAGTGCTTCAGAATAACCGATTGAAGTAGATGAACATGCAGATAAGAAATATAAAACCGTCATGTCGATGTAAAGATAACTAACCGGCTGTTGATAAAACCTAGAGGAACCTATGTTTACTCCAGAATCCAACAGTCCTTACACTAGTTACAACAGTTTTCAGTTTTTACATTATGGTATTTGCTAGCACCAACGGTAAATTGATAAACAAAGATTTCCTAATTTTTTTGCATATTACTATAAACATATACGTAATTGCTTTTATATGTAATACAGTAGTGTTTGATTGCAGAAAAACCAAGGTTCAGCGTAGACTGGAAGGGTTTAGTGCAGAGAAGACTACCAGTAGTGGTATGGCTGCCTAAGTATACTTTGTCCAAGTTTCTTCAAGATCTTCTGGCAGGATTTACAGTTGCTCTGACCGAAATTCCACAAGCCATCGCTTATGCAGTGGTAGCAGGTTAGTGTATTAGTTAAGGTTAAATAAACGAACCTAAAGCGTAGAGTTTCTCTTCAAAATCGTTTAGTTTTGTCTGTATATTTATATCGGATTAAATTTTTCGTTCTCGTTTTCTATTGAAAGTGATACATGAAGATCTTTTTCAAATTGAGTTCTTAATTCCCTCTTTCTATCACCCCTGGTGTATATGTTAGACTCAGATATCAAATTGGCTCAATTGCAGAAATATATTTGACAAATGCTGCAACTGAGCAAATTAATCCCGCAATTGGGCAAATTTAGGTTATACGCATTTTCCGGATTTAAAATTGAGCAAATTTGGCAAGTCTAACATATATAGTGGAAATTTTATAGACTCACGTTATTTTATGATTTCTATTGCATACCTCAGCTTTAATGTATATACAAGATGATACAATACATAAAATCGCTGCAGATATGAATTGTTTGTCAGTTTGAAGAGATGAAATACTTAAATTAAACGTTTCAGGTGCAAGTTACATAAACAGAGGCGATGAGCTGCACTTTTATGCAAAACATATATTTTTGTTTTAGTTTTCCGTGTGAGAAAGTAGCAAATGTGTTTATTTTAATTTTTACTTTGTTTGAGGACGCGTACATACAAATAATAGCTGCACTACTACTTCGTTTACATATTACAAACAGCTATTTATGTATTTAAGACGAAAAAATGTCTTGTTATGGACGATGCCTGCAATTACTGGCCGAGGCGATAGCTGAGGCAAGCAAGCAGGCAAGGCCTTAAAAAGCAGTTTTCGTCCGAGGTGCATATTAAATTTTTCGTCGATTGGCATAATTTGAGAAAAGAGGAGTCTAATGTATCAATGTCGTTATGGACGAAAAAGGTTTGCGAACTAAAAATTAATGATATCAAAAAAAGAGAAATTTTTCGTATGTAAATGTGTCCGTAAAATCACATTTTATAGAGAGGTCGACGGAAAAGTTAATAGAAATTTTATATAATGTCCACTAGTATTTTAGACGGAAAAACTAGTACAAAGTAATAAATATAAAAAAACCAACAGACTAAGGTAATAAATATTTCAAAACAAAATTTTTCAATCTAACAACTTCTGGAATAGATTAAGCCTGTTATCATTTCCGAATCAGCTATTTAATCATTTTCCTTTTTAATCGACCATTGTTTTCACTCACATTATCGGTGTAACTGATAATTTACTGTAGAATTACTACTCAAAGATATTTTGAAAAACACAATTTCAGGCACCTGGTACGTATCTTTCATTCTAATATGTCCAGTTATTGCAATTATGATTTATAATAAATCTAAGAAGTCTTTTACAGAGTATTTCTGAATTTAAAATGTGGATAGGTCTAAGTAGATGCATTGCTTTGTTTTTTGGTAGGTATATGAAAAAAAAAAACTGACATCGACCAGAACTTTTGAAATTTTCGTTTTTCAGCTGTAGCTCAGAAACTAAAAGAAATATTCGATTTTATTTTCACCAAAGCTTTTGAAAAGTTTCCCATAATGTACAAACTATTTTTTTTCTAGCTGTAATAATCACAAATATTTCCATTTAATCCATCCAAAATGAAGTATCGCAGCTGAATTGTAATATACAGGGTATTTGTAGATCGCTAGACAGCCTGCAACTTCGTTAATAGTAGAGATATCGATAAAAACGTTCTTTATTATTTTCAATGCCAGTAAACTGTCTACAAATTGTCATAAACCAATTTAAACCATGGCCTCCTATTTTTAAGTAATAATACACGACTTTGGTTTTTTAAATGGAATTTTTAGATATTTGAAATCAGCGCAAAAATGCTTTATTACTAAAATTTTAAAATTCATTATATTAAAAAAAATTACCAAAAGTAGGCCATGAAGTACTCATGAAAAATCATTAACAATCGAATAATAAATGCAAAACAAATTCCACTTGGCTCTAAAAGTTTCCCATGGCCAAACTATGGTACCAAACGTACTAAAACAATTGAAAAATACTCTTCTTTTAGTAGGAACCATATGAGTTTCATTAAACAGTTAAAAACTATAATAAAACAGCTTTCCAACGATGTACCATATTCGCGTTTTCGTTTAAAGGTAGCGTTTAAAAAGTGAAGAACATGTAAAACATAATTTAAAAATAATATGATTTCATTTTAAAAAGATGGTTTTCAATTGTTTTAGTACGTTTGGTGCGATGGTTTGGTCATGGGGAACTTTTAGAGCCAAGTGGAATTTGTTTTGCATTTCTTTAGGTAAACATTTTTTAAAACTTTAAAAATAATAAGTTTCAAAATGTTAGTTTAAGCATGCTATCATAGAGCATTTTTAGTGCTCATTTCAAATATCCATTTAAAAAAGGAAATCGTGTATTTCTACGTAAAAGTAGGAGGCCATGGTTTAAATTGGTTTATGACAATTTGTAGGCTGTTCAGTGGCATTGAAAATTGAGAAAAGTTTTTTTCAATGTCTCTATTATTAACGCGATCTATAAATACCCTGCATAACAATTATTTGGTATTTACGTCCCCTGTAATTTTAAACTCGGTTAATACTGGAAATTCGAAAAAAGTGTTATATGACATATTTTTATGTGTAGAATACCTCCCGAACTATTTGCATACTTTTTCCGGACACTGGATATGCAATTGTTTCACGTTTCACCTGCACACGCCTGTATCTTCCTTATTTATTTTCAGATAGCTCTTAAATTTTGGTTAGTCATACTACCCTTTAAAAAAGTAATTCCTACATTTTTAAACATTTTTTTGCAAATCACTATCCTACTTCGCTCAAAACTAAATGGGAAAAATTGAAAAATCATAGTCGCCTAGTTTATTGAATAAAGTTATTAGGAAAAGTTGCCCAGAATCACAATAGTCGAAATCCAAATTTTTATCGAAAAATTATTATTATTATTATTACGATTTCATACAATAAATGTTTCAGTTCTCACCTGCACACCCTTCTTTCTTATTTATTTTTTGATCGATTTCAAATTTTGGTCAGTTATGCAAAGTGATCAAAAACAAAATTGACCACATTTGAATTACAATTAACTGTATTATTAGTTCATGTGACTTTAACAGTAATAAGCTGCACAAATATGCAAACATATATAATTTAAACCAAATTGATACATTAGAATAACATGTGGATAAGTTAAACAAGATGTTGAAAATAAATTTTAAAAAAATTACAGTTTTCTGCCAAAAAAAGCGTACTTCAGATTAGGCAAGTATTATTGTTCGCAATGGCTCCCGCGATCAAGATTATTTATGATCTCCCTGTACTACCTATTTTTGTAATTTAAATCAACTTTATTAAATAACTTTTTGATATGACTGAGCCTACTATGATTTTTCACATTTATTTTTGATAGCAGTAGGCTATTGGTTTACACTTAACCTGTTTAAAAATACATAAAAACGACCCTTTTAAGTGGTAGTATAACTGACCAAAATTTGAAATTGACCAGAAAATAAATAAAAAAGATACAAAGGCCTGAAACATTTATTTTCTAAAATAATGGTAATGATAATAGTTTTCGATAAAAGTTTGATTTTGACAATTTTTGAAATTCTGAGCAACTTCGACTAATAACCTTTTTCGTTAAAACTAGATCCACTATGGTTTTTTTCATTTTTCGCATTTTTTTATCTCAGTAGGATACTGGCTTACGGTAAAAATAACTTTTTCGAAAGGTAGTATAACTAACCAAACATTGAAATAGATCAGAAAATAAGGAAGATGCAGGAGTGTGAAGGTGAAAACTGAAACACTGTATATGTATAAGTAAATTACGTGTATAGTTTATAATAGAAAATAATATTTATTACATTAGCAGTTTTAATCGCAATGTAGTTATAATTGTATTGAAACGTTAACTAGAAGGTTTCAGTAGGTATTTCATCTTACCTGCATTTAAAAGTTCTCCGATTTTAGCACTCGAATTTAGATGTTTTTGATTTTGTTACATGTTGAACAATAACTGCTAAAAAATACTGAATAAATTAGTATAAAAAAATATTAACATTGTTCTTAATTGAGTCATATTAGCTAACGAAAAACAAAATAAATAAGAGATGTTGCTCTCGCCTCTATTTTTATGTATTTGTCATGATTATTTTTATTATTAGATTTCATTGTTTCGATCAGACACTACATGATAAGAATCTCAAACATAATCCCTGATTTCCTTCTGATCTGCAGCTGATATACAAAATTCTATGGTATTCTTGTAGTGGATTCCGCGGAAAGAAAACCCGACATCTGTATTTCTAGGTTCTTATTATTTTATGTAAGTGGTTATTTCTTATTAATTGCATTACATATCAAACAATTTCTGTATTATCTGCTTGCGAAAACACTTACGTATTAGAAATGTATCACTTGATAACGCGTTTAGTTGAGTAAGTTATACGTATCAGGTATAATAGTTATTTAGACCACAAGTGTTAGAAGTGCAACTTTTTTTCACAAGTGTGGAGGATTATTAAACTCGGCTGCGCCACACGCGTGAAAAAGAAGCACGCTAACACGAAATG
>OW679203.1:56658253-56859913 GCA_940337035.1 Agriotes lineatus
GGTATGGACCCGAATATCTTTGCGATCGTATCACTACTCATGTCCATTGCGCTTACCTAAGCGTTCTAAGCGCAATGAACATACTAGATACCACAGCAAAAATATTCGACATAACTTTGACTACTCATGGTATTCTAGGTGACTATTGTACTAGTACCAAGTTACAGCGACGATTTTGAACAAATTAAAATATTTATTAAAGATGTTTACATGAATTGTATTTTAATATGTGCAACTAAGTGTTGAGCCTTTCTAATTTGGAAAATAGGTTTGGTTCACTGAATAGTCGTCCGAATACTATTAGTAGTCAAAGTTACGTAGACTATTTTTGGGGTGATAACACTCATGTCCATTGCGTTTGCAATAGGGGTCGTTGCTCCGCAACTCGTCCTATTTGTACCAACACGCAATGGACCTTCGTGATACCTACTACCCCAAAAATAATCGACATAACTATGAATACTTGTAGTATTATAAGTGAATATTAAATTAATTCTCACTAGATAACAAATTTGAAGGACAACAGCTTAACCTAAAGATTCTCAAAAACAACAATTATTAACTTTAATGAAATAGCAAAAGCAAATCAGTAAGTAATTATTTATTTTATCGGTTTCAGGATATTAAGCCTTTGTTTACATATACAAAAGTAGGCTGGTAACTAGGTCATAACTTATCTGTAGGGTAAAGGAATATTACCCTACATGGCAACCATAACCATATAGCAACCGATAAACTATTGAACAAATCACGGATTTTATGAATCATAACAGCCATCTGCGGCAGTTATGATACTCATAACATTCCTAGATATGTTAATAGCTATAAAATAGTAATTTATGGTGCAATTATTGCAGGTCATATTGTTTCCGGATGTACCAGTGTTAACTAAAGTAATGTCTTCTACGGGAATATTTACTTGGCTATTACAAAAGCTTGAACTTGAACCTATTACTTCATTTTCTACTGAGCTAGTTGTAGGGAGAGGCTTATCAATAGGTGTGCGTTGAACCATTCCAGCAATGCGCTTTTTATCAGCGATGGAGTCTTCAACATACTTTTCTGCCACTGCCGAAATTTTTCACCCCCTATGACATTTTAGTGATAAAATGTCTCCACTATTATCACAATTTTAGTATTGTGGCAGATGTCCTTCGTAGGCTGTGATCACTGTAAAAGTTTTTATTTGATAATTTTAAGTAGCAATTTTTTTTTGGTATTGCGCTTATTGTATTGTGTCCCATATTTTGTTTTACAGGTCTTCTAGACATAAAACCAATGAATACTTTTTTCATATCTGCGGCTGGTCTTTTAGACAAGTATTTTTTGACAACAATAACCCATAATAGTAACGTTGGGTACGTGGCTAAAAAAGCCAAAAAGCTGCACTTTTTGATTGGAATGTACCACTTGTTGTGGTCATAGTTGATGCCAAAAGGTAACTTTCCAGATAGGGAGCCACTTGAAAATCCGTGTAGTACACCAAAATAGCGGCTATTAAAGATGGTGCCGTAGTGGCGCACCCAATTTTTTTGTATCTCAGCTCCTAATGCTTCAGTTTCGATTTTCTTTTTTTTTTGTTTGAAAGCTCTTGTGAAGGGGAAACTTTTTTGTCCCTATGCATTTATCTCTACACCTTAAGGGTTCTGCACAATTTTCATAAACCTGAAAATTTTACTTTTTTCGTGAATTTCATTGATAAGTAACTTTTTAATTGTGCTTTTTTTACCCCACAAAAAAGGGTTTATATATATGGGGTTCCGTATATGTAAACTAACTGCTTCCATACAGCTCTTATGACACTAGATCAGGCAATCATCTTCTTCATCTTCCAATTCATCCCTGGAACAAAGTAATTATTATATATTATTATTATATTAAAGCATTGGATCAATATGATCTTGAAATTTCAAAACGAATTTAAAAATAATTAATTAAACGCATACCTTTTATTGTATTTATTGCTGCATTGTCGACCTCCAGTGCCGTCTGTGCAAAGTAGCGTGCATGAAACCATGGCCTTTGAACAGAAGTATCGTGTACGGCATCCGGAGCAACTACACTTAACCAATTCTCTGCAGGCTGTCACAGTAGAGGGAAGAGAAGACCAGACAGGCACCCACTCCCCAGCAACCATGGTCCATCCCATCCTTCTAGCCCTGGAATGTTGTCCAGCACTGAGCACGCACGACCCCAAACTTGTCCTATCTAGTACGCTGAACGAAGGCAATGCTGCCTTAGTGCCTCTTTTGTTGTCTCGTCACAAATAGACTGTAGAGATAGCTTGGAAGGCTTTAGCAACTTCAGGAAATGATTTCCACACTTTTTATGCAGTCTCTTTCCCTTTCATTGCAAATGATGACGTTACATCTGATCCAGTGAATGCATAAAATCCTCTCAATGCAATAGCTTTATGTTCACGCATACTTTCAAATATGGCATTAATGCTCATGTATCTCTGACTCTTCCCAGCACCAAAGAGAATCCACATCTCCTGAAGTCCGGCAGTTTTCAGAATGTGAAAGAAAGAGATTACCAAAACGACTACATCAGTATATACTTTGCAAATAATTAATTTTTTGGCTTCATATTCAACACTGTCTTTAGAGTGGAGAAAAATCATAAGTACCGTTTGCTTTTTCCTGTTGTCTAAATTGTACTCCATCAATAGAAGTTTAATCCGGCCGAGATCAACGAATGATGCCATTAATCGCAGTACTGATGTGAGCCCAATCAAACTTCAAAAATTCATGTTCTCCAAGTAACTTCAAGAGTTTTGCCTTATTCTGATCGCAGCACAGGAAGTCATTCCAATTCTTTGGTAGCATATTCCCTTGTGCTACTTGGCGACGAAGACCAACACCTCTCTTATCTATCACACGTTTCTTCAGACAAGTTTTTGAGTATGTATCCCAAGAAATGTGAATTCTGTTTGCGTGGTATCTCTCAGCATCATTCAAAAGTCTGTTCTTGAATCCCATATCACGGGATTCTCAAAAAGTCTGGGGTGTTTTGGGTGGAAGAGCATGTGCTAGTGGTGCTCCATCGTAAATGATAGTGTCGCAGAATCCTTTGAATCGAAGTGGATCAACGGCTTCTTCCAGGATTTTAAGTAGCTGAGATTTCTGAAATGATCGCAGAACACCATTTGAGGAAAGCGAAGGTGCACTGATATTTTCATATTTAAAAAGCTCGTCCAAATCCAAGTTTCTGCTTTGACTTATAATGAAAGCCGTAGAGAAAAGCTCAACATCATTTCTCAAGTCAGAAATTGTTGGGGAGCAAACCTTTTTTCGAGCAAAGCCAAAGAACTTAGTCCGAGTTTGTTTCAGAGGATTAATTACACTCACTTTTGCCTCGTTACTCAAACGGTTTTCCACATAGTTTTTGTACAGTTGTAAGGTTTTTCCATCAGCACCAACCAAAGCTTTTACCCACTCTTGATTCATTATAACCTTTGTGTCCCAAACCACAAGATCACATGAGTTTTCCTCAAAGGGGTTTCCGAACTGAAGAAATCTTTTTAAATCTTGTTTTTGGTCCTGAACCTTCCTCTGGTAGTTTTGCCTGTTGACTCAAACTCGTCGACAATGCTAACTAATTGTGGCCCAGACAGCAACCAACTTCTTAACATGGCTGAATCTTGTAATACCCCTGCAGCACCACCATGTACTTTTATGAGGGCGTTGTTTTTCTCGTGAGCTTGATGCACAGCGAGTGCAGGAAAAGGATTGTTGATTTTCTGGATAACAAATTGAAATTTGCAAAAGTATTCGTGTACAAACTTTCCAGACATTCCATTTTTTGTATGTGGTATGTTAACAATTATAATATCATCTCTAACTACAAAGTCAGAAACTTTCATATTACAGAACTCATCTGTTCGACAGGTCTCTGCTACACCTACTATCGTACAAGAACAACCTAAAAAGTTATTTGTAAATTTTTAACAATTTTCGTATTAAAGTAGAGTAGCGGTAATTTATGATAGCTGATAAAAAAATATCATCTGGAGCTTTCCTTATAAATGTAGTTAAATAGTTAGCTACGTCTATATTTTCTTTTAATCTTAATGTAGATTTTAACATAGACAATAAAGCCCATAAACTGGATGAGTTTGTATTTTGTGCTTTTCCTTGAAACCTCGTAACCCCTTTCAATTGGCACCAACCTTTAAATTCACCATAAACTTTATATAAAAGGTTGTACTAACCAACGTGTCCACCGGCCAAAGCATCGGTAGGAGTTTGAAGGGTGATATGGTTAACTCCAACCCCGTTGTTTCCGCTGCGAATATTTGCACCCCCATATCCAACTAGCTTCCCAATGGGTGGTATTGGGTCATCTCCATGGATTTCGAGCTGAATATTCACTCTAAAAATGGTCATTTCTGTAAAGGGGACTCTGATTGAAATATATTTATTTCCCGAAATTTTCATTGTGACCCATTATTATCAAAGGATGCAGTTCTGTTGAAACGTAAAATTGTATTTTACAGATAGCATTCATTTTTTTCTTCAATATAATATTTGTTAAGTAATTAAATTATAAACACTTTATTTTATGACATTGCAAAACCAGAAGGTGGAATCATATAGTTCTGTGAATGTTGTACTTACCTTGACTGCTGTCACAATAATGCAAAAAGAGTATTTCATTATGCTTGCTTAACTTGCAGGTACCAACTGGTTTAAATTTTTATTTCGCTTGCTTTTATAAGTGAAAATACAAACAACCCCCTTGATTAAACGAATTCACGGCAGATTAAAACACTTATTTGGTGCAATTTATATACTATATCATTTAGAAATGACAATAAATGTGTTACTGTTTGTCATGTTATTACTGAACTTGCTCAACTTACCTTCGCACAAAAGCCACAGATAATGCTATAATTTCCTGAATAAGACCATTAACCCGCGAAGGAAGGTTGTTACATTTGTTTATTAGGGGGAATTTTATGCTTTATGTAATATAGCTGGTTAATCATCATTTTTGTAGTACACTAGAACAAATATGGTTCTGAAATGCAACTAGTCTATGATCCGACACGTCTAGTATTTCTGCTGTTTAATGAATCTGCTTAAATTAAACTAGTGGCCTATGGAGGCCCAACACTGACGATACGCGTTGACATTGCTATAAATCTAAGTTTCAAGACAGGAACAGCAAACTTATTTCATTGCGACAAAAATAATTCTAAATTTAATAACACTAGCTAAAATGTTTGCTGTCAACATGAGAAGAATTTATTTTTAAGTGAAGCAACTTACTAAAACATCTGCAAAAACTAGTGTGAATAGGGGCACCACTTTAATTTTTTTAGAATAACAAACTAAGAATTAGATTTAAGATTGATTAAAACATTTTTCGAGAAAATGGTAGATCAAGCACTGAACCCAAGGCTCTCTTTTGATGGTTTCTAAAAAATCTCTTTCACAGATAATACACGCAACATCGTTCTTATCAGAGAACAGTTGGCCGATCATTTTTACCGAGTGTTTAACTTAAGGGGCGAACATAGAGAAATTGTATATATGCAGATTCCTGCTTGCCGCTTGGGTTGATAGAATCGATAGTGGTATCAATCAAAAGACAAAAAATGCGTTTAATTTGATACTACTGTTACGTTCTTAACGTTGGGCTATTTAAAAATTATAACGACGCTTCTTGTATTAAACATTTATTTACAACCATTAGATTAATCATTATTATCATAAGGTTACTGACGTCAAATTTCTTGGCCTTTGTATAAATAATAATTTTGACTGGTGTAGTCATATAAATGATATGTGCTTAAGACTCAATCGTAATTTTTTTGCTATTTTAAACCTAAAAATGATTTTTCAATTACAGCACTTATGTCTACTTACTACGGACTTGTATATCCTATTTTATCATTCCATATTTTGTCATGGGGACAGGCTCAACATTTTAATAGAGTATTTGTTTGTCAAAAAAGAATAATTAGGTTGATTTTTGGCATACAACCTAAAGATTCATGTAGAAGAACATTCAGTGAAAATAAAATTTTAACCGTCATTAGTATATATTTATATAAGTTATTATGCTATGTATATGTAAATAAAGGTACTTTTGCCTTAAATGGTGACAACCACCAATATAACACTTGTAACAAAGATGATATTAGAGCCCCTGATTTCAATCATTTTTACTACAAAAAATCTATGTATTACGCCGGTTAAAAATACTTCAATCTTCTATCGGCTGAACTACGACAAACAAAAACTCTAACTATATTTAAGAGACAACTAAGAGACTTCTTACTTCAGATTGCTTGTTATTCTATTAATGAGTTTATTGAGCACTGTGTTAAACGTGAACCAACCTGACCCTTTAGTGCATATTTTTATTTTGTGTATTGCTATATGCCTACAATACTTAGCGTTTTTTATATTAAATTTTGGACTTGTCTGAATTGTTTTTATATACTTCTTTGTATGTAGAAGCTACAATATGAACTAATAAATTCTTATCTTATCTTATCTTATCTTATTTACAAGCACACGAGAATTATCAAGCAGATTTCAAATTACTAAAACTAACGCACTATTTCTACGATACATTTATTTATTATTTACACTGGTTAAACTTCAACTATTTATTTGTTTCACTCTTAACACTAACGATTATATATGGTTATTTATTTCTATTATTTATATGTACACCGTGCTTTTATTTATGTATATTAAGCGAGGATTTATGTGGCGGCTTACGCCGTGTGAGCTTGATCAGAACTGCCCGTTATTCCCGCTCGCGAGTATTTATATCCCACAAATGAGTCATTCTAGACTTCGCCCGCACATTCTAGCATTCACAGGTGTTGACTTCGAGCAAGCGTGAGTCACCTGTTGCATCAGCCACTAAGGGCGCTTCCGGAGCGTTCGACCGCGTGACTTATATCTTCGCAGCTGCTTCGAGACCGCTGACGTCACCCGTCTGCGGCTGCTTCCTGAATATTGATCGCGACGGTTTTGGAACAATGTCCGGGGCAACGACCCCAGCCGTGGCTCGTAACACTACTTTACTTGAATTTGTTACTTGTCTAAGGGCCGGTTCTACAGACCAAAGATAAAGTTATCCAAGGAATAAATACACAAATTCCTCAGTATCTCTTAGACCCGATAATATATCGACTTGGTGTTTGCTTGCATAGGTATCCAAAACAAATGTCTAAAAACACGTTTCAGGATTTTCCCAAATCAACCCCTAAAAGTGCAAACCTGGATTCGGGGTGAATTAAAGAACCCTTCGTATCTCCTGTGTTTATTGAGTTAGAACATTGTTTTTTTGGCATACAGATGTATTCTTAAAATATTTAGAAAGGGGTTTACGGGATTTTAATGTTAACCCTAAAGCGGAAAAAGGGAAAACTGAAAAGGGGTAGGGTGTTATTTTTTTTTTCGCTGTGGGTTTATTTCAGTATAATATGGGACGAAAGAACTTTTCAAAATTCCTCCCCTAAGGGGTGAAAAGGAGTAAATTGTGTTTTCACGAATTACTCAATATCTCAGAATAAATAGGTAGGATTTCTGAAATTCCACCCCCAAGTGGTGGAAATGGAAATATATATTTTAATTTTAGTGTTAGTAATATATACAAGGAGAACGACAATTACGTACATATTTCCGGGGGGTACGTGAAGCATAAAAGGGTCGTGGAAGAATTTTTTCGGAAGAATTTTGTTTCCTTTGTTCTTACAATATTGTTTTGCGGCGTTTGTTAGTTTAACGTATTGAGTGAGGGGAGGGGTGCGCCCTAGAATTCATTTGAGATATAGAAGAAAAAACATATGTTGCCCGTACCAAGAACGGGTATCTTGCTGGTAATAATAGAAATGGAGAAAGAGAAAGCGCACAACGTCGAGACTTAAATCGTGACTTCATAAATATTAAATGCGATGTATAATTAATACACAAATATCTTCAATAAATCGGCCATACACTATTCTTGCTTTCGTAAGCCACTATAGACTAGCCCTAAATTAAGGAAAAGGTTACTACGAAGTCTAACACGTACGATCAAGTGGGAGACGCTTGCATTAGAGAACGAGGAGCAAAAAACATCGCAGCAGGTGTGCGGAGACAATTGAATAATACTTGGCCTAATTACGTATGACAAGAGATCGATAATCCATCTCACGCCACTGAAGGCCGTTTAAAACGCGTTTGGCGACCCGAATGACTGTACAAAGTTGAGCTTTTTGGACAGGAGCAACCAAAATGCACAAAATGGAAGGCACAATGAATGGACCATCAATTTATTATTGCTTTGTGGTACTTAACAAATAATTCTAAATTTCTGAAAAGCAGTATTTTCGAAATGAAAAAGCTTGTTGAGCACCAGTAATGGATAGGCATCCTATGCAAAGGGATCTTGTAAACAGTAATACATAGAGACTCGGGTAAATTAAGAGAACTTTGCAGAATCACATAGGTTGGTATGCTACACATTCTCATTTAAATTCCGTTTATGTTTTTGTTATATATTTTCTACACATACGTGTTTACTACCCACCAGTAACACTACCAGAAATAGGGCAAAAACGCAGTTAGGGTATTTCATGATGTTTAGATGTAGATATCAACTGATTCAGATGTTTGTTTCGCCTCGCTTTATATGTGGCAAACCGGAACATTTTTTTTAGTAACTACAATCATTTGCTCAAATGGGAGGTTAGAGTGTTTTTATTACTGTATCCTGTACATAATAGTAACTGAGTTGCCTTCTGTTGACTAAACACATAATTCACTGCTCTTATAACTGCTTCGTATACATTTCATAAAGCATCAATAGCATTTGAGCAATTTTATCAGATCACATTTTGGAATGTTCGCCCGGATGCAACAGATACAAATAAAATAAGTTAATGTCATTGTAAAAAAGGTTCACTTAATTAGAAATTTTGTTAAATATACGTATAGTATTTCTTATGTTCAACTTGGTTATTATAACTTGTAAGTAATAGAAAAGTATATCGACCTGTGTTCTAGGACGGGTAACTAAAACATAGAAAATAGAACAATTTTACATATAATTTTTATTTAATCAAACCAAAAGTTAGGGGGACACGACATACCTCAAGGAATCTGCCAAATTTTAGGGATATCTTTTTTGATTAATTTTAAGCAAAAATCCATCAAACATTTGAAAGGAGTAATCACTCATCAGTGACCACGCACGACGAAGTGTATGAAGTTTACACAAATGCCAACCCCACCTCTACGGCTGGCTAATAGATTGCTCATTACATACTATTAGAAAACGAACGAGCTTTGGCGACCCAGCATCGGACCTTAAGACAACTGGTAAGAGAACAGGGCTCCCATCATTTTGCTGATCATCTATATAGTGTTGGGCAGTAACCAAAGCCACGAAAAGGGACTAGAATAGAAATATAAAACAGAGGATTAAGTCAAAAGAAAATAAAACTCTTAAAAGAAATTATATGATCGTAAATAATTATTAAGGAAACAAAATTAGTAGCATTGGAAAGAGGATATAAACTAGTATACTTTGGAGTGCCAATAGGAAAAACAGTAAAGAAAAAGGTAGGTATTATAATTAGCCATGACTTGACTAATCAAATTGTAAGATGGGAATCTGTACACTCAAGAATAATAAATTACAGTAGCCATGATGTTAAAAGAGATGATTACGTTTACACAAGTGAATACAGCAAAAGATGATGCAAAAGTTTTAAAGAAAGAGAGGTTTTACACAACCTTGCAAGAATTAATGGAACAAGCTAGCGATAGAAGTAAGTGATTATAATGGGTAACTGGAGCACTGGAGTGGGAGATATTACAGGGCGAAATATGGATTATTAGGAAAATTCTGTAGCATTGACTACAAACGACATCGGAAACAGAGTGATAGACTTTTGTGTAGACAATGGAATGCTAATTCAAAACATTATTCTACACCAGCTGGTAATAACTGATACAGTATGTTACACACAAAAAACCAGTATAGTAGAATGAACAAAAGGAAATGTGTTAGAAATGGGGTAACAAAGGAATAGTTAGAAATAGAACCAATAGTAGAGGCAGTATAAAAGAAGCAATTAAAGTACTACAGAGATGTGGTTCGAAAAGAATAAAATATATTGTCAAAGTAAATAACAGAAGCACAAGGAGAGGGGAAGAGAGGAAGAAGAAGACCCACATTAACTAGAATGAATACAATAAAAGCTACGACAGAAAAAAATTATAGCAGAAGCAAAACGACTAGCGCTAAGCAGAAACGAACTTCGGAAGCAAATATAGTACTCGAGCCTTGGGGTACAAAAAAAAGAAAAGAAGAAGTAGAAAGCCACCGATGACAACACAATTAGCACGGTGATAAATGGAGTTTTGTCGCATTCTCTAGTACCTTCTTGATTATTACGTCGAATTTCAGCTGGAGCATTAAAAATTCTCTAGACTAAGTCGTCTCGATTATTGGACACATCCTGCGTAGACACGCGTGATTATGGGCCCGGACAACAATGGTCGTTGGCGGGCAGCTCGTTGCCACACTTCCGATACAAGGTACCAGCATAAACCTAATATGCAAACTTAAAAACTACAAATATTACGAGTGGGACGAAACATCCCGCCCACCTCAAAAAACTGTGATCTTTCAATACAATATACACCTACACTAATAATGTGCAATGACGTTGTTTAACAATCAGTTTTCATAGGCGATTCAATTAATTTCTTTATTGATATTTGACACTCCCATGATTTGTCTTTACACTAACTACTTTCACTAATCCGTCCTCACTTGAGAGGTGGTATCTGATTCCTTCAGGATTACCATGGTTCCCGGTTCTAACCGGTTCGACTGCGATATTCTCCTCTTAGTTCGGTGCCGAATCTGTGTTAGGTATTCCTGAGACCACCGTGACCAGAAATGCTGCACCATTTGGGTGAGGTATTAATACTGCGTCCATTACGCTTGGTTGAGATAACACTGTTAACGTTTCGCCAATGAGGAAATGCCCGGGGGCAGGGACCGTAAAGTCTGTGGGATCTGTTGATAGAGGAACAAGAGGACGGGAGTTCAAATATGCCTCATTTTGCGTGAATATGGTGTACAATTGTTCGAAGATTAATGGTACCTTACCGATTACTTTATACAAATGCATTCTGACAGATTTAATCCATGATTCCCACATACTCCATAATTAGGCGATTGAAGTGGTATAAAATTGTACTTAATGGATTCGTTAGTAAAATGCTGGAGTGACTTCCTTTTGTGTTCTTTACTGGACAATGGTAGAACCAGAAAGCTTAGTTTATTTTTTGAACCAACAACGTTTGTGGCGTTGTCTGAAGAAACTGTTAAAAATTTACTCCTACGCGACATGAATCATTTGAAAGCATAAAAATGCTGTGTGGTAAATCCTTAACTAATTTCAGGTGCATAGCCTTAGTTGCTAAACAAATAAAAAGGCAAGTATAATTTTGTTATTTTGTTCAGCGATAATCTGATAGTAAATAAGCCGGCATAATCAACCCTCGTATTTTGAAACGGTCCCGCTCGCGTTATCCTAACATTGGGAAACTTTCCCATCAATTGCTCTAATGCGGTGATCTAGAATGAAAGCAAACTACGCATTTTCGCAATAGTGTGTACCTGCGTGTAAATATTTGTAATGATCTTCGCCAATAATTAATTCCGTTAGTCGGTAAAACTAATGGAAATTTTTGATCATATGTTGAATTGGAGTATTTTAATCTTCCTTCTACTCAAATGAGTCTTTGTGCCTCCCAAAAAAGATTTAACGCGAGTAACCTACTATTTGTATTTATTGAAAATTTGTTCGTAAGTAACGCTATTTCTTGGTAAAATCGTCCATATATACGTTTTCAATTCAAGCAATTATGTTTAAATAAGAATCAATATCCAACTTCTCGTTTGGGTTTACGCAAATATGAACATTTTACAAGAAAAAGCTTTTTTTAATATGAAATGTGAATGTTTGTTTTTTACTTTCTGTCAATTCCAAATGTTCTTTATAATTAGTTTATTGTTCTAGCCACCTTTCTGCATCTTGTGCCAACCATATCGAACCATTCGACCACAATTTATACTGCGAAAGATTTTTTTAATCTAAATCCTCAGGGTTACCCTGAGATTTCACAAGACTAATCTAATTTTCATAGATCGACAAAGGTTTTCATCCGATGAAGAGGTCAAGGCCTTTGACGCCTATTTTGAAGACTTTGGGGAAAGCACCAGTGATAGAATCAAAGCCTTAGGCCGTCGCCAGTCAAAATGGTGTAACGCTCAGCAGCAGAGTATAATTAAAAATTATTTTGAAAACATAAAATCTGCCTTTCATTGCTAGGGTAATCAATTATCATTTTGCCTTTGTAACAGTAAGATTAACTAAATAAATATTTTTACACCCTTTCAACGCGTTTATAACCCTAAAGCTCAAGGTTTTAACAAAAAACATCATATATTTCACGCCTTATAAAGGCTCTAAGGTATGGTACTCTCCAAGGTGACTAGGGAATAAACTCTGGTCCTCCGCAGTTTAATGGATCCCAAATTAGCGAATTCAAAATCATAATAAAGGTAGAGTTACCTCTAGGTTGCTTGTTCTGCTGGTAATTCATTTCGATGCTATCACAGGTTGTCCAGGGTAATTAAAAGAGTCTAAAAATATCAACGTACAATTTTAAAGTTAAAAGATTGAACCCATAAGTTTATAGCATCGTATTCTCAATCATATTATAAAACCGAGTATTTATTGTCATCTAGCCTCGGCGGTAAAATGGCAATATTCATTTGGCCAATAGAAATTTATATTTCTGTTATAACTAAAATGTACTGTATCTATCTATGAAATTATCCCCTATCTAAGAAAATGTCTTGCGTGTTGGCACTAATCACCCTACTAGGTTGTTTCTAAGCAGGTTTTATTTGCAGTTGATATAAATACAATTGTAAGAATTTGCCATTTTTATTTGCTGCTAATTGATTTTTTCCAGCTTTAGAAGACGGATAAAGCAAATTATAGCACTTCAAAACGGTTTGCATTGATTGGCATCTTCGATGCTACCTCTCGGCTGGACCGGTTAAAAAATCGTACAATTAACGTACATCAAACCGCATCCACTTCAGGACCTATATTTTCCCCCTTATTTAAATTTATCGTCATCGATTGTGACTTAGCTTTTGGTTTGCATCTCGTTCTTTGTTGTTCATCAATTCAACTTTGTTGTAATCAGGAATCTAGTTTCCGTTATTTGTGGGCAGTATTTTCTAGTTGGAGCTGTGTGAAGTTGTGGTTGGTGACAGTCCTGTACTCATATAATTAGGTAACTTTATATATATTGCTGTGGATACAACGCCATTTTAATCATTTCATTTGACAATATTGGCAATTTTAGAATTACCACAAGGATTTGTTTAAACTAGAACATATTATGGGCTAAAAGAAAAAATACTCTTAACTATTACGAATCTTAAAGCACATAGGGTTGAAATAATCAAAGCCTTTTGCCAAATTGAATAAGTCAAACTTAGATTATTAACACTATCCGTTCTTAAAAATTTGATTCAGCTTCAGAACATTTTCTTTTGTCAACATTAATTGAGGCGGGTTCGTTTTGTAATTAGTCAATAATCGACTATATTAGTTCTTAAAATACAAGGATCAAATGTATCTGTCCGAGGAGCTTTTCCGAATAGAAGTGAGGTTAGTGCGGTGCCGAGTTTGCGAAATAATGTTCAAACTGAAAGAACAAATTGCACTAATTATTTATAGTTACACCTAAAATATTGCAAAACGAAAATATTTTACAAGAACGCCTTATATAGGAAATGATTGAAATTAAAAAAAAAATCAAATTCTATTAATTACAAAACAGACATAGAAAATATCCATTATATTTACTATAATATTCTCTAAAAATTCTTCTATAATTAAATTTAAAAAATATATCGTTTAAATTACTATTAATATCAAGATATCCTTACAATAAAAAATGTTGTATCAAGATATACATTTAAAATAAGAAAGTTTTAGAATTCAAATTTTTGACGTCTGACGTTTTATCTCTACAAGTTGGTTTTAAATATTATATTCAACTTATATAGTAAGAAGTAGTTTTAACGTTGAACATTTTACATCTTAAAATCTAAACATTTCTGTCAACTTTACATAAGGTAAGGATAATTATACATTGTTGAAGTTATCTAACCTATAACTCATTTTCCTTTTTAGTCTATTATATTAATGTGTAATTTCTGAAGAAGTCAGCTAAAGCTGACGAAACGTAAAATATATTATATAATAGTATATTATATATAGAGGGACTAAAGTGCACCATTTAAACTTTAATCCCGAGGTATATACGCTATTTTTTGCCCTTTTGGGAACATTATCATCAAACATTTCCAAAATTTGGAATCTGTCAATTTGGAAACTGATAATTACAATTTTTTTAAAACCGAATTCCAGCAGGCCCTGGGTAGCCTGAATCAGTTGGCAGTACTGAAATGTATTGTCAGTATATGTCAAATTCGAGATTTTCAGGTTAAGTTTTGCGTCAGTGTGTGTTAAATGACAAACAAAACCTAACCTACTAACCTCGTGTGTACATAAATTTACCATAGTTACGGTATCATTTTTACTTTAGTCCCTAGGGATTAAATGAGCTACTTTAGTCCCTATTTACGGGGACTAAAGTATCAACTTTAGTCCCTGAAGTGCAAAAAATATTATTGGCTGAATCATTTTCCAAAACTATATTAACTATACCTGAAGACAGCTATTATAAACAACTATAATTTCGATTTATATTTTTTATGTTTGTTTATAGTACAAAGTTGTGCATTTAAAACCTACTGTGTTTAAAAAAGTCAAACTATTGAGTCTCATGCATAAAAGAGCGTGGATAAGCAATCGTGGAACCATAGTTTGAATTAGAACTTTGTGTTCCATCCTCTCCAGAACTAATTTGTAAATTTAAAACTTTACATTGGCAAATAGCTGCACCATTTTGTGGACCGTGAATAGCGCAATTCATCGAATTGCCAATTAAACATTTTGCTTTATATTACATACTTGTTCAACTTCAAATAACTCAATCACATTTAAAGTGATTTTCACACTGGTAAATAAATCTATTTTAGGTTATTATATTGAATATTTTATGCGCACACGTTTGGTTTATGTCTCATTTTGTTTAATGGCTTAAACGTTATCAACTTTGTTATAGAGATTTGTACTGAGTGCTCTAAAAAATCTAAAAGAGAGCATATTAGTAACACAACGTTTGAATCCTGTAAAATTAAACAATTTTTTAATTAGGCATTTGATTTGACGTATTTATTTAACCTTTCTAAATTCTGATGTTATAACATTGAACTTCGGCGAATTTTGAACCATTCTATATCCTGTCGATAATTGGTATCAACTTTGATTATTTTCACATTTATGGAATTTGCCGTGTCTGATATTTGGAACTTATTTGTAATTATCATTGGAAAACTACCAATTTGTTATTGATTACGATGTTGATTCTTCTGTATAAATTGTTATAACACCTTGTATGCTATTATTTTTGACTGAAATAAATTTATGCCAAGATTAACTTATGTAAAAATATTATGCCTTCAATTAAATTTTTTAAATATTGAGTTTATTTCTTTCTCTAGCTTCGGTTAAACATTTACTTTTAACTCGGGTTAAGTTCATGCTTTTTAAATTGTGATTAATTAATTGCATTGATAATTCTTTGCAATCGTCTTGATTATTTAAATTATTATACTTTGGGGATAATTTGTGGTATGAAAATTATCCCATCATGACAATTCTATAACTGTCAATGCCAAATCATTGACATGAAAGGTTAATTGCACTCATATCTTTACAATCCGTATTGTCTTAAAATGTTGATAATGGTAAGTACTTATGGTAAATACCTTCTTCATTCACTATTGAAACATTGTTTATTTTACATATACCTGATTACTTTCACTTAATTACGTTGATCCGATGCTCCTGTCCAGTCATGCGCATGTAACCAGCTTATTCAGGTGCTTCCATTTGTAACCTCAACGAAGATCCCTGCTCTGCAACTAGCTGCCCTCAGGAACCACTTCACCTACTTGCACAATCCTCTACTTGCACAATCGGCAACCCAAACTGTCACGATGGATGAAACACTGATGCAGATTCACATAGCGACCCCAGAAAAAGCAGCTGTCCTCGAGACTGACTCCACTGCAGCTCATCCAAATCAAACCGGTACAGATGTATTCACCCCAACAGCAACTCCACCGAAGCTCATCCAAATCAAGCCCAATTACAGAAGTATCTACCTCGAGAGCGACTTCAATGAAGCTCAACCAATCAACTCAGGTGCAGATGTATTTACCTCACCAATCCCCAAAGACCACTTTTCTGATAGTAGTTATTCACCCTCTTCTTATAATACCATTGTTCTTAATTCTTCCACCAGTAGTGAAATTGTAACTTTCTTCATATTATAGTTTGTTTAAAATTCCTTACTTTCACTTTCTTTATTTATTTACTTATATCACTTATACCCATTTACAATATTTAAATTAGAAAACCCATTTTAATAGGGTTTTATTTTTAATTTTTGCTTGTTATAAAATTTATATGTAAATTATGAACCGTTCTCTGATACTGCCAAATAACCATCTTTATTACTCCAAAAATCATATTTTTAATTCATATGTTAGAACCTTTTTCTAAGAATATTAATTGCTTTACCAGATTTGCATTAAATCTGTAATTTATTAAATATATTTCAAATAGCTATCCTGATCTTTTAATTTTTAAATTCGCCTTTTATAAAAAATACTGTTTTAACAATTAGGTACTTTTATTATTACATAATTAATGATTAACTTTTATAAACTAATTATTAGTCTTGAGGTACGATATCATAACAATATATTAAAGCATTCATACTTAAAAGTGACGACCACATTTTCTTTGTTTGCGAACTATTTTACTTCTACTTAATATCGTAGTTGTAAAAGCCTTCGACCGGTACGTTGTTGTTTTGAGGTTGTATGTAGCGTATACAACCTCTGGAACAAATTAGTGTGGAGCTGTTGTGCGATCAACCGTGTTTCAGGGGGCCTTATAATTTCAACCCTGTGTAACTGAAAAAAGGCATTAACTGAATCATATCCACCCTCTTGAGTCAGTCGAGTACCTTCTTGTAACCTTAACACACTTAAAACCAGCAATATAGTTTCTAACTGTTTTGTAGCTAAGGCTAACTATTATCTGCGGTGGCAATGTAAGCAATGTGTTTTGTTATTTTTGTAGTGTCTAGAATATTCTATCTACAATAGAAACCTCCACATGTTCAAACGAAGTCGTTTGAATAGTTCTTCAACCTTTATTTGCTGGTAAAAGGACAACCAGGTAACCAGTGCAATTTAAATTAAAATGTAATTATCAATGCTTTCTCGACTATACATGATGCAGTTACAAGAGCACTGAATTTTTAGTTCGGGTAGAGCAAGGCCTCTCAGTAGAGTACCTATAGGCGTTCTGGGACACTTCCGGTGGTTTGAAACTTGGCTAAGTGTCACGTGGCGGCCTCTGGTTTGAAACTTGGCTAAGTCTAGTCGAAGGTCACGGGCCTAGCCGAGGTCAAGGTCACAGGCCTAGCTGGTGGGCGTGGCCTAGTCGGGGTCATTGACCTCGATCACTTCCGGGAATTTTTTGGGTTAAAAGTGTAGTTTTTGAAATTTTCCCACGCTCGAGCGTCTGGGATGCAGACATGTCTATTCTTGCAGGATGTTGTTATCAGTAAATAGAACAATGAAAAATTTTCTCAGGCTCGACCGGATGTGAGTCATCGTCTGACAGACATGTCTATTCTTGCAGGATGTTGTTGAACAATGGCATCCCTTGTTTTAAAATCAGCACGAAATTCGAGAACAATGAAGCCATTGTTGTCTAGAGATTAAAATGTGCAAAGCTGGTAAATTGAACAATGACATCCATTGTTTTAAAATCAGCACGAAATTGGACAATGAAGCCATTGTTGTCTGGAGATTAAAATGTGCAAAGCTGTTAAAAATTCAACAATGAAAGCCATTGTTTGAGAAAAATCAGCACAACTGCTAAAGTGAATGCTGTCTTTGTTTGAAAATTTTTTGCTGACGCTGTTAAAAGTCTAATTTTGAAATTTTTACAAGATTCTCACGATACATTTTGGAGGTAAAAGTATAATTTTTACAAGATTCCCACGATGGATTTTGAGGTTAAGAGCCTAATGTTTACAAGATTCCTATACCGGATGTGAGTCATTGTCTGGAAATGTCAGAGTTGTCAAAACCTGCCTGCCTGTCTGCTGCGCAATTAAACAATGAAGCCATTGTTTGAGAAATGTGCAAGGTTGCAAAAAATAAACCGAATTCATTGTGGTCTAATAGTATATATCGAATTATTTCCAGCTAAAAAGATGCAATATGAAAATCCAAACCATTTTAAATACCTTGTTAGGTTTTTGTTTTATTACACGTTCAACGAGATGTATGTCTGGATATTTAACTTGAATAGGCCGATTGGAAGCATCTTTTAGTAGATAGGTAATGTGTTCGATCCAGCTGGAGGACTGTTTAAGCGGTAGACAGTATTTAACAAAGTGTTGGGGTGTTAGAGACATTGTTTGTAAGCAAAGTAAATATTACGTGTTTTTTCCCGTACTTTATTAAATACACAGTCTCGAGCCGATAGTTATTTATTTCGCTTGGATTTATGTACAGCATCCCCTCACTTTAGCAATAAGCAAGCTCCTAAAGAAATATTATGCTGTAGAGATTTACAGGTTACAGTGTAAACTGAGTTAAAAATTTTGAATATTAGCAACAGTACCATTTAATTGCATATTGTTTTCTTTTACCAAATTTTAGATTCGATAGGTTCGAAAGCACTGCTGACAGACAGACAAAAAACTTGTACTCTTCCAGTTTAAAAGTTTGATGTAGTTTTAGCCAATCTTATACACATTCCAGCAGTAAACTCTGGTAGGAAGCGGAGTCTTAGACAGCAGAAGGAGCGATAAAATAATCGTCAGCATTTTTCAGTTTATCCGATTCGGCAACTTCCGCATATCGCAAAAACAAACACCTTCTTTGTTCTTGTGTTAGCACCTTGGCTTTAAGAATGTTACGAAATCCGACGCCAGCACTATATGTTTTAACTACATTTTTCAATAACTACAAAAATAAAAAGCAGCTTAAAATATTGTTCCTAAAAGGAGTGGTGCTGTAGTTTTTATCATTGGAATTTCGATTTCTTACAACGGTATTTGTAAATAGTCCAGTTTTTTTTTTGTTGCAACGAGCATAGTTGTAGCAGAGATTTCTGACGAATAGAAGATATAAACAGACAGTAATATTAATCTAAAATTGAATTAACTAATATTATTAACAAAGTTGTTAAACGCATGATACAGGCAGTTATTAATTACTTAATATATACAATTGTCCTATATCCGGTATTCATGGTTTATCTGATTTTAATAGTCGATTAGAGTCGAATAACTAAGGTTATTACAATGCTAAAGACTGTGCGCAAAAGGTAAGATATCAAAATTTAAAATAAAACCCAGAGAATAAGAATTAAATAAAATAAAGCCATTAGATCACTGCAATATATTAGTAAAAAATACTCTAATTAATAAGGATGCTATACTCAATGGTGAGGGGCAGTATAATTTTTGCCAGATAAAAACTTATCTAGATGGGTTAAAAATCAGATGTATAAAAGAAAATCTCAAACTTGTTTAAAAACATTTTGTCAGACTATAGAAAATTCCTGTTCAGACCTGCAGATGTGAGTCATCGTCTGGGAATGTGCAAGATTGCTAAAAATAAACCGGATGTCTGGGGTTTCTGCGCAGGTCAGCGCGGGGGTCTGTGCGGGGGGTCTGCGCGAGGGTCTGCGCGAGGGTTTTTGCTCATGCTTGGCGGTAAATTCAAATTCTGTGTAGGTTTTGGCGGGAAATTCAAATTCTAGGTAGGTTTTGGCGGGAAATTCAAATTATAATCAGTGTTTTTGAAGGGAAAATTTGGGAGTGTACAAGGTTGCTAAAATGTATGGGGTCTTTGTCTGAGAAATTTACACCAGATGTAGTTAATGACCTCCATTATCAGTGTCTATAAATTTGGTAGACAGACAGACAGACAGACAGACAGACAGATAGAAAGACAGACAGACAGACAGACAGACAGACAGACAGACAGACAGACAGACAGACAGACAGACAGCTAGACAGGTAGACAGCTGTTCCTGTAACGGTTTTATGGGCACGACGGTGTAATAAAACGACAATTGTAAATATAATTGTATTTTATTTGTCTAATGTACAGTCGCGGAAACATAAACCGGGACAAGTCATGTAAGACAATTTTTCACAATTTTAATATTGCAAATTTGCCTTCCTAATTGTTCATGAAATCCTATCTACCACATACCAATGAACCAAAAAGAACTTGTTGATGCAATATAAGCAACTTGGGATAGCACCAACAATGAATTCATTCAGAAAATTTAACTTAGGCAAATTTTACTGTCCCGCTTTATATTTCCGCAGCTGTACATGTATAAAATTATTACAAATAT
Source organism: Agriotes lineatus (assembly GCA_940337035.1). Classification (NCBI taxonomy): domain Eukaryota; kingdom Metazoa; phylum Arthropoda; class Insecta; order Coleoptera; family Elateridae; genus Agriotes; species Agriotes lineatus. Next base: position 56,678,901 of record OW679203.1, read on the forward strand.
ATATTATACACTAGCCAATTATTGTGGTAGAGGTGTTGTTGTCATCTCTGTCTGGAGGATCTCCTCGTGCTGTTTCCGAACTGGATTTATTCAATTATTCCTGCCTCTTTTAACTCTTCTATTATACTAACAATTTCATTTCTATGATTTGTATGGCCAGATGCTTGAGAAGCATACAGTAACTTTAATCGATCGACTAACTCGTTCGGATCATCCCAGTAAACATAATCCAACGGTTTATTGCTAACTTGTTTATACATTTGCTGCATACCTTTACCAGTAAGCTTTGTAGTCCTTAACGATATCGATGATGGCGAGGGTGATGATGACAGGTTAGATTTTATAAATTTCTTGTATTTCGCTTGGTTGAAACCTACCTTCTGATCATTTTTATCAAAATTTCTATGCGCTGCATTTGTTCTGTTTATGATATCATTATAATTTGCTCTATCTGTCAGCGTTGGAGTTATTTGAGGATCGTTTTTAAATAGTAATTCGTACAAACCAGGCGTACCTTCATAGTGCACATTTTTAACAATTATATCTGATCCCTTTATATCTAGCTCATCTCCACCAAAATAAAATTGGTTTTTATCAAAATCATATCTAATTCCATACCTCCCTAGATTAGGTCTTTCTATAAGATAATTGCTTACATATTTCCTAGGAAGTTCGTCAAACTGTTCTAAGAAAGAACTTATAGCTTGCGGTTGAAATTTGTTTGCTATAGTTGTATTAGGTTCATCTTCGGTGGATTCACATAATACTTCATCAGCCGGTTTTGGTGTAAATAATTCTAGTTTTGGAGGATTTGATATATTGATATATTCATCATCGTCATCATCCGCGTCATAATCGTATTTAGTTTTTCTTTTAAGATTATATTTATCATCATCATAATTGTATTTAACTTTCTCTTTCTTTTTCAATTTGAAAGGCTTAAATTGTGATGGAGGATTCTCTTTTGTATTGATTTGTTTTGCAACACTTTGTATTTGTTCGGTAACAGGTTTAAAAAATTTACCGAGGAGCTGTTGTTGCACCAACTTACCCTCCTTAAGAGCTCGAACTTTCTGTCTTATAATATTTTTAGTTTTAATAAGTTGCTTTGCTACTTTCGTTTTCATTATTGTCACAAGTATGTAAGCGGTAGACAGCCAAACAGGTAGACTGGTAGACAGGTAGACAGGTAGACAGCTAGACAGGTAGACAGCTACAGGTAAACAGCTAGACAGGTAAACAGCCAGTTAGAGAGACTGACAGATTCAAACTAATTCACACGTCAACAGTTTCTTATCAAATGATAGATATCAGAACTGTTAGATGTATATATAAGAATCAAATTCATGACGATAATGTCCACCAAGCTGAGTTCAGTTATTCGCTAGAATTGTCTGAAATATGATTGAGGATAATGTTTACCACCACTGTTTTCTTTCATATGTTCGTGCAATGTGCAAGCAATACATTTTCGTCCTTCTTGATCGGTTTCCCCTTTACATTTTGGACACTTATACTTAACTGGTACAGGCATCTCTCTCACTCCTATTTCTATTACTGCTCACAATCTGTACAATAAATGGTGTTAAGAATGTCTGCCTGTCTACCTGTCTATCTGTCCGTCTGCCTGTCTGTCTGCCTGCTTATCTGCCTGCCTGCTTACTTGCCTGCCTGCTTGCCTGCCTGCCCACCTGCCTGCCTGCCTGCCTGCCTGCCTGCCTGCCTGCTTGCCTGTCCGCCTACCTATCTGCCTGCCTGTCTGCCTGACTGCCTGCCTGCCTGCCTGTCTGCCTGCCCGCCTGCCTGCCTGTCTGCCTGTCTGCCTGCCTGTCTGTCTGTCTGTCTGTCTGTCTGTCTGTCTGTCTGTCTGTCTGCTTGCCTGCCTGTCTGTCTGTCTGCCTGTCTGTTTGTCTGTCTGTCTGTCTGTCTGTCTGTCTGTCTGTCTGTCTGTCTGTCTGTCTGTCTGTCTGTCTGTCTGTCTGTCTGTCTGTCTGTCTGTCTTTCTATCTGTCTGTCTGTCTGTCTGTCTGTCTGTCTGTCTGTTGGTCTGCCTGTCTGTCTGTCTACCAAATTTATAGACACTGATAATGGAGGTCATTAACTACATCTGGTGTAAATTTCTCAGACAAAGACCCCATACATTTTAGCAACCTTGTACACTCCCAGATTTTCCCTTCAAAAACACTGATTATAATTTGAATTTCCCGCCAAAACCTACATAGAATTTGATTTTCCCGCCAAAACCTACACAGAATTTGAATTTACCGCCAAGCATGAGCAAAAACCCTCGCGCAGACCCTCGCGCAGACCCCCCGCGCAGACCCTCGCGCTGACCTGCGCAGAAACTCCAGACATCCGGTTTATTTTTAGCAATCTTGCACATTCCCAGACGATGACTCACATCTGCAGGTCTGAACAGGAATTTTCTATAGTCTGACAAAATGTTTTTAAACAAGTTTGAGATTTTCTTTTATACATCTGATTTTTAACCCATCTAGATAAGTTTTTATCTGGCAAAAATTATACTGCCCCTCACCATTGAGTATAGCATCCTTATTAATTAGAGTATTTTTTACTAATATATTGCAGTGATCTAATGGCTTTATTTTATTTAATTCTTATTCTCTGGGTTTTATTTTAAATTTTGATATCTTACATTTTGCGCACAGTCTTTAGCATTGTAATAACCTTAGTTATTCGACTCTAATCGACTATTAAAATCAGATAAACCATGAATATCGGATATAGGACAATTGTATATATTAAGTAATTAATAACTGCCTGTATCATGCGTTTAACAACTTTGTTAATAATATTAGTTAATTCAATTTTAGATTAATATTACTGTCTGTTTATATCTTCTATTCGTCAGAAATCTCTGCTACAACTATGCTCGTTGCAACAAAAAAAAACTGGACTATTTACAAATACCGTTGTAAGAAATCGAAATTCCAATGATAAAAACTACAGCACCACTCCTTTTAGGAACAATATTTTAAGCTGCTTTTTATTTTTGTAGTTATTGAAAAATGTAGTTAAAACATATAGTGCTGGCGTCGGATTTCGTAACATTCTTAAAGCCAAGGTGCTAACACAAGAACAAAGAAGGTGTTTGTTTTTGCGATATGCGGAAGTTGCCGAATCGGATAAACTGAAAAATGCTGACGATTATTTTATCGCTCCTTCTGCTGTCTAAGACTCCGCTTCCTACCAGAGTTTACTGCTGGAATGTGTATAAGATTGGCTAAAACTACATCAAACTTTTAACCTGGAAGAGTACAAGTTTTCTGTCTGTCTGTGAGCAGTGCTTTCGAACCTATCGAATCTAAAATTTGGTAAAAGAAAACAATATGCAATTAAATGGTACTGTTGCTAATATCCAAAATTTTTAACTCAGTTTACACTGTAACCTGTAAATCTCTACAGCATAATATTTCTTTAGGAGCTTGCTTATTGCTAAAGTGAGGGGATGCTGTACATAAATCCAAGCGAAATAAATAACTATCGGCTCGAGACTGTGTATTTAATAAAGTACGGGAAAAAACACGTAATATTTACTTTGCTTACAAACAATGTCTCTAACACCCCAACACTTTGTTAAATACTGTCTACCGCTTAAACAGTCCTCCAGCTGGATCGAACACATTACCTATCTACTAAAAGATGCTTCCAATCGGCCTATTCAAGTTAAATATCCAGACATACATCTCGTTGAACGTGTAATAAAACAAAAACCTAACAAGGTATTTAAAATGGTTTGGATTTTCATATTGCATCTTTTTAGCTGGAAATAATTCGATATATACTATTAGACCACAATTAATTCGGTTTATTTTTTGCAACCTTGCACATTTCTCAAACAATGGCTTCATTGTTTAATTGCGCAGCAGACAGGCAAGCAGGTTTTGACAACTCTGACATTTCCAGACAATGACTCACATCCGGTATAGGAATCTTGTAAACATTAGGCTCTTAACCTCAAAATCCATCGTGGGAATCTTGTAAAAATTATACTTTTACCTCCAAAATGTATCGTGAGAATCTTGTAAAAATTTCAAAATTAGACTTTTAACAGCGTCAGCAAAAAATTTTCAAACAAAGACAGCATTCACTTTAGCAGTTGTGCTGATTTTTCTCAAACAATGGCTTTCATTGTTGAATTTTTAACAGCTTTGCACATTTTAATCTCCAGACAACAATGGCTTCATTGTCCAATTTCGTGCTGATTTTAAAACAATGGATGTCATTGTTCAATTTACCAGCTTTGCACATTTTAATCTCTAGACAACAATGGCTTCATTGTTCTCGAATTTCGTGCTGATTTTAAAACAAGGGATGCCATTGTTCAACAACATCCTGCAAGAATAGACATGTCTGTCAGACGATGACTCACATCCGGTCGAGCCTGAGAAAATTTTTCATTGTTCTATTTACTGATAACAACATCCTGCAAGAATAGACATGTCTGCATCCCAGACGCTCGAGCGTGGGAAAATTTCAAAAACTACACTTTTAACCCAAAAAATTCCCGGAAGTGATCGAGGTCAATGACCCCGACTAGGCCACGCCCACCGGCTAGGCCTGCGACCTTGACCTCGGCTAGGCCCGTGACCTTCGACTAGACTTAGCCAAGTTTCAAACCAGAGGCCGCCACGTGACACTTAGCCAAGTTTCAAACCACCGGAAGTGTCCCAGAACGCCTATAGGTACTCTACTCCTCTCAATTACTATTGTGTAAAATAGACAATAACAACAACATATTACCCTTCGATTTTCTCTATTAGTCGCAAATTGTTGCAGTTACAAAAAAAATCTGCTTTGGTCTGCCACATATAAAGGCACTCGCAAGGAACATCTGAATCAGTTAATACCTGCTCCTAGGCATCATGAAGTACTCTAATTGCGTTATTACCCTGTTCCTGGCAGTATTATTGGTAAGTAAATAATATGGGTATTAATTAACAATTAGAATATTGGATTTAAAAAAAGTCACAAATCATGCCCCACATAGCAATCTTATATTTGCACCACTTCTTAGAAATGTCAACATTATATGAGTAATTATGCCTAAATAATTGTGACCCGTTTCCAAGAATATTATAGAAAAAGTGGTTCCTTTCTCTAAGAGTAGTTTATTACTATGATTGTTTCATTTGACCTCTAGATCGATGGTGAAGTTGAAGCTCTACATGGTGGCGATCCAATTCCACCAACCATAAAGTTAGTTGGAAATCGCGTTGCCAATATTCGCAGTGGAAGTAGCCAAGTTGGAGTCGACAGCTACGGCGTAACTCTTCATAAGCATTGTGCTACATTAGGAAAAGGGGGAGGAAAGCGTTGTGCTACATTAGGAGGAAAACATGTTGGTCAGTATTCAGTATCCTTATTTTTTGCATTTTATCAATGCTAACAATAAAATTGTGTAATATACGTGCCCAAACAATATTTACTTTTAACTAAAATAATTTGTGAAGAAAGTGATATCATTTTATCGTACATTTCGGTATTCAAAATCATATTGGTTAAATATTTCTTAGTTTAGCTCTTCGTTTTACGCAAATTCTGATATTTTTTACATTTCTACCATCTTCTATATTTGTTTTTTAATGGAGCATTTAAACTACAGAATCAGTATTGGAGATAGCATACAACTACCTATACTACATTTAAAAATACTACAAATCGAATTAGTTTTAAATGATAACATAAACATTCCATTATGTTGAGTTATGTTACAATCAGAAAAATAGTGCTTATTCCAGCCTTGTAGCAACAAGAAATACTTGAACATTAATACTTTTTTGTTTCAGATCCCGATAGTTCTGTGGGCTGAGGCTACGCGACGAGAAGGTCAACTAATTAAACAAATTTCTTACAATATTTCGAAAAAAATAAATAAATACTATAAATTTTATGTGTACTTTCAATCTAAACATCATCATTGTGCACCAGCTGATAGAGCTTAGATGTTTATTGAATATTTATAGTTAACCTAATCTCCATGATTTGCGAACTATGTAAGGTAGATAAAATAACTGAACACTTCTTTAAATCAATCATGTTATATTACGAGTATGAACAAACGAATATAAATTTATGTAGTATAACATATTTACACACTTTGCACATTTGGTTTATCTAAAATCCCCATCAGTTTTGGTATTGACAATGATAATGTAAAACGTTGAGCTTTATCTGTTTCACATATAATGCAATTAGTAGAGCACATGGTTATGGTTTATTTAAAGGCAGATTCTTTTAAAAATTCTAACTCTTTCGAAGATTATGTCTTTAATCTTCAAACTGTGCAAACAATTATACGAAAAAAATTATGTGTAAATTAAGGTAAAGTATGTTAAAGTATCTAGAAATTGGTGACAAAAAGTTTATAATTTCAAAATTGTTGCTAGTGTAAGCATTAAACCCAACACACTAGAACCATAAACAAAAAATGCATAGTTAAAAAAACCATGATCATGAATCCTTTAAGTCAATTTGTTGTCACCAGTTAAAACGAATTGCCAGAATCGGCAACGCCGTAATACTAGGAATTAAACAAGGTTTCAGCGGAAATGCTATAAATAGAAGGGTAGAGATAATTGTTCAACTGCTTCGAAAACGAGCTACAAATAAATAAAATCTTTTTCAAACATAGCATACAACATACGCGGAGGAACAGCAAAGAACAATAATTAGAACTGGACTACATACTAACTGATCGAAAAATACAGCCTCCACAAGTAAATGATATAAGATATTAGGAGTGATAACAATCTGATAATGGAAAAACTAAGAATAAGAATAAGCAAAAAAAGACAAAAGCGTTTAGCGCTTAGCTAATCAAATAAAGATACACTTCGGCGTTTTGCCTCCACAATGTTATTAAAGGTTAATTTTGAATTACGGATTCAATTTGACCCCAAATCCTCAAAAAAAGAACATGCAGGTGTTATTAATAATTAGAAAAAAGGTCCTACAGACTCCAAGATCTTGGTTCAATGCAGGGCGTTATACAGGGTGTCCCAGAATAACTGTTTCTCAGAATTGAGAGAGGATATGTTATTCAACACTTTTTAATAATAAACTAGTGTTCGGAAATACTTATGTATTGCATTAAAACGGCATGAAGGATATGAGAATTAGAAATTCCTCCAATGTGGATACTTAATCCATTCACAAAACTCGTGAACTGTCAATGCCAATTTTTTTAAATATTTGCTGAGTGTACCTGGAAATTAGTAATATTTAAAGTTACCTACCTTTCAAAACTTTTTTTAGCTCTAACTTCGTTATCTGTAACTTTTTTTGAAATGTTAGGTTATTATCTGAAATAGAATAAAAAATCACAAAAATAATGTACACTTGGTTCTTAAGCCTAAAAGCAACCGTTTGCGTTAAAATGCCCATCAAAGGTTTTTGGTTGTCATTAAAACGTGCAATTATCAAGTAGCCATGATCACAAAAACAATATATAGTGATTGTAATCTAGTAAACAACATCAAGAAATCAATTAATGACTTTGGTGATATCAGTTTTTTGTCTTTTGTGCTTACGAAAATGCTGCAACATAACGAACCTCGCAGTATTGGAGAATTCGTTATGTAGCGGCATTTTCTTAAACATAGAAGAATGAATTCTTATGTCACTAATGTCATTAATTGATTTATAATTGTTAAAATTCCGTTTCAGTAACGCAATGGTAAATTTTTTTATTCGTGAAAAAGCAAATATGATTTTTATGTACAGTCGTGTATCGAGTCATAACGAGGACACTTTGAATATCTACACTACTTGAAGATCGCCTTTTATCCAATTCACAAGATGTCTACTTCAACTAGAGCCAGCCAATGAAACTCCTATCCAATTCACACGATGTTTACTCTAAGATGAAACTCGACGCAATTCGCAACCAATAAATGCAACGTCATTCAAACCATATGATGTAATCAACTAACAATAAATCCAGTATATCACCCCATCCAAAAAACACTTTCTTTGTAGATTGTAGTAGTTTAACTATTAATTGTAATCATATCATGTACTTGCTTCTCCATAAATTCATTATACAGTTTATATTAAAATTCCACTTTTTCTTGACCTCGCTGATTTAGCATTAATTATACCCTTTTATACAACAATAATAATAAAATTGTATTATAAAAGGGTTATATTCAAATTTGTAGTCTTTATCAAAATAGGTTTTTACATGTTTACGATTCTAAATTTTTGTACATAATAATGAATTTCTCCATAGTGATATATTTCATCTAAATTTTTAAGTTTAATACAATTAGATATTATTCTACTACATTTGTTCAATACCTGACACACAAACTGATTTCTTCAAATATATTTTGTATTAACTTTTCACTTTAATTCAATCAGTATTTATCATATTTTCGAATTGTTCTACTGAATTTTAATTCTTATACATTATTTTACAAAATACACATGTAAATTATTATGATATTCCCCTTAATACTTAAATTCTTCTTTGTACTTTTACTAATGAAATATATTTTTTAAACAAAATTAGGAGTCTTACATGTAACCATTACAATACATAAACATTCCAGAAAAAATATTAGAGAGTGTTGTATTTTATTATATTAAAGAAAACTACTTGTTATGCACTACACCTTAAAATCTGCATGAAGCAAAAGCGTCGGGAGTTAGGACGTACAGATAAATGAGACGGAATTGTCATCGTGTTTATTGAATCTATCATGAAGAAAAATTACCTAGTTACGCGAGTGCAAGCACATTACGATAAAACAAGACCTATAATTTAGCTGTCTCAAGTAGCTAGTTGTTGTTACTAAAATTAAGCAAAGAGAAAAGTATATATCTTATTTAAAAGTCCTTTGGGGAGACAGCGGACAATGATCTGTCCATACCCCGGTAAAGTACAAATACGTGTAATTGACATCAAGGAGCCCCAGTTTGTATTAAGAGCTTAGTTTTTTGGCATGAAATTGATATGTCAACTTTTACTGTATTCCAGTTAAGTGTGTACCACCCTTAAAGGAGGGGTGAACACATCCCTACCTAGCCCAAATGCTTGGCAGAATACGGTGTGAATAAGGATCAGGCAGCGGTACTTAAGGTTATAAAAAACTTAATAAATTTAATACAAAAGGGCGCCAGTCTGTATTGACAACAATAACACAAATCTAGCTAATAAATCATTTCACCTTGGATGTCTCGTACTTCACAATCTAAACCACAAAAACCGAGCAGGTTCATGAAGGGTCACAGAAAATATACCAGTAACAGTAAACAGATTTAATTTCGCCAAACAGTGTCACAATTAATAAACGTAATTAAACTTCATGGGGCTCATAAGGCCCCGATATAGCAATTAACAAAAAAAAATGCATGTAAAAATCTGGCGCTCTACAGCGGCAGTAGTAAAATGACTGTTATCAAACTCACATCATAAAGTCAAACAGTTAATATAATTCGAATTAGAATTTGGAACATTATGCAGAACAACCTATTAAAATGTCAGCAAATATCCTATCACTGATTTAACAAAAAACGGCCCGATCGTAGGCTACGCAAACTGCTAACATTGTAGCTTGTACATGCTTCGTGTGTAAATTTAGTAGATTCCTAATTGAAATCGCTAATGCAACCGATAATAAAGCTAAATAAGTTACTTGATCCTGTATCGTCAAAACAAATCCACTGAATTTGAGCAAAATGAGCGTGTACTTACTGCGGTTTATCTAAAACACTCCGACGTGGATTTTCCATAGGTAGAAAGCAGCCAAGAAGTGTATCTGCGGCCCAGGACTGCGGCTGAGAACTTAACGCAGGTGTATTCCTGCAACATCGCCTATGAGCGTGCATGATGCAGATGCAGTGAAGATTCAGCAATTTTGCAAAGTTGCCGCATAAAGAAAATTTTACATAAAGAGGGCTAATTACAAAATTAATTAGAACGGAAACCTAATCATTCAAACGTGCTTACCCAAAGATCAACAAACCGGCCGTAGTGAAATGTGCAGCTCGCATTTTAAACGCTCCCAAGCGTTTGTTTACAGAAAACAAATAACTATCGCCAAAATGCAAGGCCTGGAACCACGTGAAGCATATCTCCTCAGGATCACGATCTATTCCCATATCGGCAGCTCTCTAGCAGAGCTGGTGGAATAAGACAGGACGTTGGAATTCCAAATTCAGCGACCTTTAGTATCTCCAAGTTGGAGCATTTTAAAATTGAAATTCCTTCAGGGCAACGTGCGGGAAGATAAAAATGGGAACGTTGCTGTTAATTTTAGTGATGCGAAAGCAAACATCTAAAGGCGCAATCTATTAAAGAAACGCCAAAATACAAAGGGACGTTACAAGTGCATCTACGTTATGGTGTATATTGCCGCCCATTCTAAATACAATAGTTGAGCTGCATACATTTTAATATCCGACCGCTTCATGAACCTAAATCTTGAGAGCATTCCCGTCTCAAGTGTGTAAATCGCTATTTGGAATCAGTGGCTAACTTGTTCGCCAGCCATGAATACCGCCTTCCTTAATCTGTATTGTGCTGTGACATCACGCGTTAGTTAGAATTTTTAAGGGTAATTAGATATGAGTTCCAACTTTCACAGATGTGGCCAAGGTGAGTCATGTTATCTTGAAATTAGATTTCGAATTGTGTATTGTCAATAATGGAGTTCCGGCACAAGGGTCTATGTTGTGGCCTTTACTGTTTATAGTCTACACAACTTGCGTTAGTAATTGCATCAAAACCTGTTGGATTGAAATATATGCTGATGAAACTCAGTTGTATCATTCGTTTGCCTTAGAGGATCATCAGCATGCACTGGAAACTATACTACTATACTTCTAAATTACCACGAGCCTACAGGGACACATTCGAGAGGCCGGCTAGCTAAATAGTGGAGACGGCATGTAGTTGTTTACGAAACTACTAAACTACCAATAAATACTGAGGACGCCAACTAGTGTTTTTATAACACAAGTGCTCAGAAACGAGAACTCCTAAACACCGAAGCCGAAGCCAATCGTAATATACTTGAAAAGAGTTGCAATAACAAATAAGGCAAGTGCTAAATCGTAAATCTGTATAATATTCAATTGTAATATTGCATAAAAATAACCAATCGATAACAGTATACAACAGCTAGTACAGGGGTACCTACGTATAATTCCTAAAGTACTCCGGCTGCACCCAATAAACAACAAGCTAAAATAATGGTACTACCTTAGGTCTTATAGGTGGGATTACAGGTTTGTACATACAATTATCGAATAAAGGTAAAATATAAACAGACTTACCTCTAATCGACAAATAATAATACATAAAACGGTTAACGTTCAAAAATTAAGCACCCAAAGCAACGGTAACGTTGAATAAATTCTGAAGAAATTATATTGAATCTGTTAGCAATTCGCATAGCTCAAAAATGACTCAAAGCAGAAGTTCACGTTAACATGGCGGGGGCCTAAAGACCACTCGAGCAAAAGTCAGCATTGCACACAAAAAACGACATCTTCGCGCAGCTTCCTCGAAGGATTCTAGCTCTCCGCTGAACGAAACAGCTCTAGGCGCAATCACCTGCATAAGATGAATACTGGACCAAGGTCACGTTAACACATGTCGTCGACACATAAAGAGCTCCCAATCGGTCACTGAAGGTATTCAAGCGGGAACTGACCATGTGCTTTTGACCCGATACTAAAGACTGCAAACCAATGGCGCAACTTAGAGGGAATCCACCTAAATAATGGCTTAAACAGAAGATATGACGGCCATAAGAAACTGAAAAATAAAAAATTGGTTGGAGAAGATCCTGCACTGGACCCTGAAATCGAGGTTAGAATAATTTAATAATTTATTTACTAAGAAATTACGTTGCCTCATGTTTTATTGACACACATCTAAAGTTCAGTGCAACTCTTGCAGTTATTATAAGTATGGCACAGTACGAAATGTCCAACTATGCGATATCCTAGGCTTACGATGGCTTTCTGTTAAATATTAATATATAGTGTTTAGATAGTTTTTCGCAGTTGCTAGCTACTAGGCTTAGGTTAGTTACGCGAAAGCTTCTCACTTTAAAACTTGGGGTCCCGGGTGGTGCAGTTTGAACAAGCGTCCACGTACGATCAGTAGAGTTCAGCAACGCTCTTTCTGGTCAGAACTTGGATGGGAGTTTCGCGGCTTCTTCTCTAGGGGCCTCGTAGTACGGCTGCCACGGAAATACTTGGTCCCGGATGTCATAATAACATAATGACAGTCGTTAGTGGGGTTGGAAGTCCCTATAAAATGTACAGCTACGAATATAATTGGCCTAACAGCTGTTGGATGAGTACGAATAAAAGAAATATTGCTTCTAGTATTGGATACTCAATAATTGTCATGACGAAATTTTTTTATTTGATAGCTCACATTTGCTGCATCACAGGTTGCATAACAACAGAACATTTTCGGGCAACTACTTCGAAATACAATGCAAACTTCCCCGTGCTCAATTAAAATCATTTTAATAATATTTAATATATTTATTTGCTGGTAAAAAGGCAAACAAATAAATAGTGCTATTTAAAAGCAAATGTAATTATCAATACTTTGTCGATTTGCATGAAGGAATTACAAGAGCACTAAATTTTGTGTTCAGGTAATGGAAGGCCACTCAATTACTATTATGTGCAGTACACATCAATAAAAACATTTTATCCTCGGAATTTGTTTGTTACTTAGTCGCGAATTGTTGTAGTTATTTAAAAAAGTTGTTTTGGTTGGCTACCTATAAAGACATCTGAATCAGTTAATAACTGCAGCATCTTTCTATACATTATGAAGTATGTGACGTTCCCCACATTTACAAACCCAAATTCGTCTTCAATTTGTATTTTTTCTAAGTGTATATTAGTTGTATTAATTTCAATACGATACTTAGACTATCCAAAGAAATATCACCTTTTTTGGAAGTCTTATTGACTTACCTTGTATTCCAATAATAGTTATTTATGTATTAAGGGCGTAATCAATAGATTATAGCACGAGGGAATGTTTAAAGCTCGAAGCGAAGCGGAGAGCTTTAAATTTCCCGAGAGCTATAATCGTGATTAGGCACGTGGTACAGACAACGTTTTATTTCATTTAGTCCTCAAAATGGACAAAATTCAAGGATTCAGTATTTTGGCTACAGACTACTGCACCGTCGTTGTGCTGGAGCTGTACATTTCTGGTGTGCTATGGTTTCTATGCAGATTGTTGGTGTTGCTATACTACATTGTTGGTGCTTGTTATACTGCTTAGCAACTTTATAGGCCCTAGGGCTATAAAAGCCATTTTACGCCCTCTATCCAGGGCCAAAAAACAAGATTATGGTTCCAAAATGAAATAAAACTTATAACAATTCTGACAGGTTTTAATTAAATAATTCTGACATATTACATTCTGTCATGATAAATACCCCTGTTGTAACCTCGACTAGCTAGCTCGAAACAATGAAATGCCTTTTTCTACAGCTAAATTGTATTATTCAATATGAAATCGATATTTACTTCAACCTTTAAATATTACTTATCTTTCATCAACAGTATAAATACATTACTTTATATTTGAATTTCAACTCAAATATTGTTTAAATCAATAGCTTTTAGAAGTATCTCAAACTTGACATTTAAATTAAGTTATGTTTGAAATGACATTGCAGTAAAACCATAGTTCACTTGCCAATAAATTTTAATAGATTGTTCTAAATGGCAAAAATTGAAATCCTAAATTAATATACATTTTAATGGTTGACATATCAGTTTCGTTTCTATGCCAGCATTTAATCATACAGGTCACTTGAATAGTTACAAATGAGATCAATAGATTTGAGCCTTTATCTTACCGTTTACCCCAAATTCGTTGTAGAACTTCTACAATTCTATCCTTTACAATAGAAACTTTCTCCAATTACACACGAAATTTACTTTAGCACTACAATGGCTCAATTTTACTGCTTGTAATCTATTAACTTTGTAATAGATAGATACAATTAAACTCAGATGAAATAACATTAACACAAACTTCAAAATTATGATAATCTTAATACTAAATCGTATTAAATAGTTGGAAAAGCTATTTTACCACCATTTATTTAACTTATTATCAGATCACAATTGATAGAATTCAACCATCAACGTAAAATTTATATGAATATTTTATTTTTAATATCTGTTATTTCCAATAGAAACCCATTTGGTTTCCCTAATAACTGCCACCAGTCATTCATACAACTTTTCTATTCATGTACTGTATTAACCAAATGGATATTAAAAATTAAAATAAATACTGCATGCACTTGCATGTTGCATTACAAGTACTCTAACAGCGTTATTTCCCTGGTCCTGGCAGTAATATTGGTAAGTGGTAGATACACACGTGTTGACAGTATTTTCGAGTTGGAGCTGTGCGAAGTTGTGGTTGGTGACAGGAAAGATTGATCGAGCTGCTCATATTGTGTGTTAGTCCTGTATATAGTCAGGTATCTTTATATATATTGCTGTGAATACGTCATTTTAAGCATTTAATTTAACGATATTGGTAATGTTAGAATAACCACAAGGTTTTGCTTAAACTAGTACATACTCGTAGCACTCCAACTATCACCTACAAACTCAATTTGTATTAGAACATTGTTCGAAGCCTAGCACAACATGCAATGAGGTGTAAGAGGGCATGCAGAAACCAGATCTGCAATTGTTAATACATATAAATCAGTTTTAAGTGTAAAATTTGTCAAACTTTTGTCGAAATGTTAAATGGCCTTTAAATGTATTACCTCAAGTATGTAAATCTACTTGAATTTGGATATTATTTTTGTTATAGTTAGAGAATAAGTTATGTATTGTAATGGTTTTTAGTGTAAGGGTTGGTTATCAGATTAAAAAGCTTTAAAGAATACAGTATTAAATTACAAATACGAATTTAAGTATTTGTAAGATATCAAAATTATTAATATGTATGTATTTGGTAAAGAAATTAATTAGAATTTAAATTCAATTGAATGATGCAATATAAGAAACAGAAAGGTTCTAATATAATTTAATTATTATCTGAAATAAAGTGAAATACCTATTGGAGAAATATCATTCAAAATAGTGGGTGTTAAATAAATATGATACCGATTATATAGAGTGTTGGACTTTAAAAAATATGCAAAACATTATCACTAAGGAGGTTTTTAATTATTATTAGAATGTAAAATAATTTTGGGCTAAAAAATGTAATACTTTTGTAAGCGGAAAAATTTTCTAAAATAAACCCTTTATAAAAAATTTTTAATCTGTTTGGAATGTAAAGGGTTGTGAATTAAAATAAAATTTGCGAGAAGGGAACTAAAATAACATTTTAAAGGATTTGAAGATGTGGAGATGGTAAACAGAAGAAACGATGTGGTGAGAGTGTCAAATGTAATACAGTTATAATCTACAAAAGCAATTTCTGGAATTGGATGCACAACAAAGTTTATTGTCAATCAATTAAATCATATGAATTGGATAGCAAGGAATGTTTTTACTGAAAGTGGTTTACATCGAGATTGCTAGCAGAGTGAGCGCTTTGTGGTGTTGATAGAAGGTTTTTCATCTGCTGGAGTTGTATTTCGCCAAGCTTGTTACTGAAGTGACATCTTGTAACTTGCATCTAGTCGAGGTACGTGATACTAAGTTGTCTGTGGCTTGTGAATTTTGGAAGGAAGACGTGGTAGGCGCTTGCTTCTGATCAGTTTTTGGCAGTTCCGTTGGAGAAAAGTGGTAGGTGCCTTGTCGTGTTTGGCTGGGAAGTCTTTTCTGGTCCTGGTGGTTGTTAGCGTTCGTGCTAGGATTTGTCTGGACGTTGGGAGATTTCTGTGAGGTTGCCGGATGCATTCGGCTTGGTAAAGGAGCATATCGAGGTCCGTAGACAGGTGACAAGCTACAGGTATTTATGTAATAAACTGAAAGAAAAATATACAAAGAGTGAAGTCAGGTAATTTTAAAAAGGGAAGTACTTACTATTTAATAATTGTTGAATGACAAGTAATGTAACAAAAAGGTATTTGTAAACTGATTTTGCACTTCCATAATTTGAAGTGACATTGACAGACGTTCAATTTGTCACGGAATTAAAAAATGAATTTTCAGGAATAACAGCAGCCTTGATTATGTGTGAATCCGACCTGTGTTTTCTGTTAAAAGTAAATGTTTTCTACCGGAGCTAGAGATATTTAATAGGTAATATTGATAATTCGTCATTTATAAAAGAGCAAATGAGTTACTTAAAGTCATTTTAAAAAAGAGTTGATTTTTAAATAAACTAAAGTATAATAAATGTCAGACGTAATAGCTAAATCATAATAAATAGTGTCACAACATAAAACCATTTACATACATAAAGAACAATATAACATAGTTAATTATAACAGTATTAATTAAGTTGTAGGATTGTTTAGAAATTATATAGGAAATGTATTAAAATTAGTGTTATTTGACAGAATTAGGTAAAGTTTGGTGTCTTTAGAATTTTACAAAGTCAATATAGAATTGTGGTTTATAATTAAATATAAGTTAGTTGTGGAAAGTTATATTAGATTTAAGAATATTATTTCTTTTTGCTCCAAGAATCAAATTATTTAAATGTGTTTTTGTGCCGTTTAAATAAAACGTTAATAGTTATCTGCCGTATTTATTCCCAAGTAGTTACAACGCAATCTTTAGATATTGGCTGTATAAAATCATCTGGATTAATTCCACTTTGGCCTCAAAAGAAAAAAATAAGGTCAAAAACTGTAAAAAACGACTAAAAAGTGAATATAAGTTGTGGGGGGCTTACCAATTTCTACCTGAAAGCCGAGTATTAGACAAGATCCAAATTGAGGGTTGCCTTCGTGGATCAAGAGCCGGCAGAAAGATTTGGAATTCCCTCAGCAAGGCAGAAAACACCATTTTTTCAACTTGCAGCAAGCGGCCAGTATCGGTTTTATGATGCAGATGCATTCTAGGGTGCAGTGCAGTTCCACCACTATTGAAAGTAAGGTGCGTCAGAAATTTTTAAAATTGTTATTTATAAGCTAGTTTTTAACATTCAAATCTTCAAAGTTAGTCAATTACACAAGAAGACTTCCACGATACAGCTAAATTAAGTTGTTAAATACTGTGATAGAGAAACATTTTTATTTTTATTTTTGTTTATTTATTGTATATACAAGGTTGTGTACAAAAAACCGTTTGTGTTTTAAAAAGTCAAACTATTAAGTCTTATGCATAAAAGAACGTGGATAAGCGATATACCAACTGATAAAGAATGTAAATTTTACCAAATTAATTCATTACAATGCTTTATTCACAGCAATAGTTTGTTAATTCTACGTTCCATTATAACTCCATTGTGAACCCATAGTTTGAATTAGAACTTTGTGTTCGATCCTCTCCGGAACTATTTTGTAAATTTTAAACTTTACATTGGAGAAAAGCTACACCATTTTGTGAACCGTGAATAGCACAGTTCTTTGGAATTGTCATTTACATATTTTGTTTTAAAATATCGCAATTAATTATTCATATAAATTGGCTTGTTACATGCATACGTGTTAAACTTAATCACATTTGAAGTGATTTTCACACTGGTAAACAAATCTGTTGTACCTTATTACATTGCATATTTTATGCGCACAAGTTTGACTCATGTCTCATTTTTTTAATAGTGTAAATTTTACCAACTTTGTTATAGAGACCTGTACTTAGTGCCCTGAAAATCTAAAACAGAGCATATTAGTAACACAACATTTGATTTCTGTAAAGTTAAACACTTAAAATTAGTCATTTGATTTGGCGTATTTATTTAACCTTTCTAAATTATAATGGAATAGCATTGAACTTCGGTGAATTTTGAACCATTCTATATCTTGTCGATAATTCGTATGAACTTTAATTATTTTCACATTTGTAGAATTTGTTGTGTCTAATATTTGGGACTTATTTGCAATTATCATTAGGAAACTTTCAATTTATTATTAATTGGGATGTTGATACTTCTGTATTGTAATGGTATAAGGCCCACGACTCGACTCTGCTAGCAGTGAAATTGAATGAACAATTCAATAAGCACAGAGTTGGGGTGTTTTATGTAACTGCAATAATAAACGTAAAATTCAAACAATAAATGCATTGGTAAAGAGATGCCAGTAATAGTAAATTAATTGAGTCAGAAACGCAAAAGGCAAGCTTCTTTTTCACAGGGGTCGAAGTTGACTTTGAAATAAATTAAATAATAGGTTTTTGCATAATAAATAGCCGAACCGCAAGAAATTAATAGTCACAAAAAGGTTTGCTATGTGCATGTAAAAGAAGCGTAGATTTCAATAAAGCTAGTCAGTGAAATCTAAAAAAGTAAAGAAAGCTAGAATAAAATAACAGTACATTGCAAAAGAGCAATCTGAGAAAACAGGCAGCAGGACATGGAAAAGCAATTGAGAAGTAATGAACTCTATAAATAATCAGTGCATTTAATGTGAGTGAAAAATCAGAGCAAATAATAAAACGTGTTTGTGTGTGTGGTTGAAAGGAACGATTTAGATATAAGAAAAAGACTATATTTTAGTTTATAAGAAATTTGAAAATTTAAAATTATGTAATCAAACTTATTTCTATTATGTACTAAAATTCATCAAAACGTATCTCCGTTAGCATTGTAACTATAGCAACAGATTCGAATTTGTTTTAATAACCGGGGAGAACAAATGAATAATTAAGAAGCTTGACATTGTGAAATTTGTGCTCCATTTTAATTACTTTTTTTATACAATAAATGAGCATAAAAAATATATCATTGTGTTGTGTAAGTGTCAAAGTTCGTATGGGAATGTTTGTGGGGCTTTCCGCCACATAAAGATGAAATTTTCTCCGAGACCATCTCCGACGACTTCGGCAGCCGTTCAGTTCGGGTTTCCGATATTCAATTCCGTCAAAGATAAGAGCCCAGAGCCAAGAGTCTGCACGGAAACACTTCAGGCAGGATTGCAGGAGAGCCACCGCCAGCATCAACAGCGAAGAAAGCCGTTCCAGAGGCAGAAAAAAACGGGGTCGTTTCCGAGCAGTGCCGCAGCCACCACCGACTAGTAAAAGTAGGAAATTTGCCTAAAACATAAGTGTGAGAATCCGGAATTTGAGGGGCATATGAGATTCGGCCTTACTAAAGAGGACACAAGCTTGTTCAGGCCTCCACCGAAGGCTCAGTTCGAAAAATAAGCAAGGCGTCCCGAATTTTGAGCTTATGCAAAGGTTTCGAGAATAGGAAGCTTCCGATTAAAACAATTGCCAAATTTTAAGACGTCGTCCATCTGACGTCACGAAATAAATACATGCCTGTAACAAAAGATGTTATTTGTCGCAAAGCGCGAAGATTTAAATAATTACCATACGAGTTTTTTCATAATTTCACGAGCATTTTACTTCAAGCTTCGCTGTTGCACCACAGTCCTTCTTTTTGTGGGATTTTGGCAGTTTTGTGAACTTTGAGCTACAGCGTATTTAAACTAATCGCTGTGTACAGTACCGTTTAAGATCAATTTTAAAATTTACAATCGGCTCCGGAACTCACCCTGAGATTAATAGAGTTTGTGTTCTACCCTTAGAGCTAGCGTTTTGTTATAATATATTGCAGGTAAATAAGATATTAAAAAGGCATACAACTATTTATTTTGTGCAGTAAATAATTACAGGTCACATTTTAACCAGCCTAGTAATTTTATGTCAAGTAAAATATTATGCGAAGGCCTACAATACAATTTTAATTAATTATAAAAACAATTTAGGCTATATTCTTTGCAGTATATATATTAAAACTTTCGTACTTATCTAAAAGTGACTGACTACATTTTCTTTGTTTGCGAACTATTTTACTTTTACTTAATATCGTAGTTGTAAAAGCCTTCAATCGATTTGACTCTGGAACAAATTAGTGTGGAGCTGTTGTGCTATTAACCGTGTTTCTGACGGCCTTATAATGTCAACCCTGTTTAACTGAAAAAAGGCATTAGCCGGATCGTATCCACCCTTTTGAGTCAGTAGACCACCTTCTTGTAACCTCCACACATTTGAAGCAGCAATAAAACGTGTAGCTGTTTCGTAGCTCAGGCGAACTGTTTTAGGCGACGGCAATTTACGCTAATGTGTTTTGTTATTTTTGAAGTGTCTATAATTTTCTATCAACAATAGAAACTTCCGCATGTTCAAACGAAACCGTTTGAATAGTTCGACAACCTTTATTTGCTGATATAAGGACAAACGGGTAAACAGTGCAATTTAAATTTAAATGTAATTATCCATGCTTTGTCGGTTATACATGAAGGAGCTAGAAGAGCAATTTTAATTCAGATAGAGGAAGGCCACTTAATTACTATTGTGTACAATATGCAAAAAACAACATATTACCCATCGATTTTCTCTAGTAGTCATAAATTGTTGCAGAAGGCTACTCAGTTACTATTGTGTACATGATACAGTAATAAAAACATTCTAAATCCCCATTTGAGGAAATGATTCAAACTAAAAAATCTGTTTTCGTCTGCCACCTATAAAGGCACTCGCAAGGAACATCTGAATCAGTTGATACCTGTACATAGGCATCATGAAGTACTCTATCTGCTTTATTACCCTGCTCCTGGCAGTATTATTGGTAAGTATAATACATAACGCCTAACTCTAATTCTGGGTATTAATTAACAATTAGAAGACTGGGTTTAAAAAAGTCACGAATCACATACCGAATAGCTATCCTATATTTGCACCACTAGAAATTTCAACATTATATGAGTAATGATAACTAAATAATTATGAAGCGTTTCCAAGAATATTATAGAAAAAGTTGTTCCTTTCTTTAAGATAAGTGTATTACTATGATTGTTTCATTTGATCTCTAGATCGATGGTGAAGTTGAAGCTCTACATGGTGACGATCCAATTCCACCAACCATAAAGTTAGTTGGAAATCGCGTTGCCAATATTCGCAGTGGAAGTAGCCAAGTTGGAGTCGACAGTTACGGCGTACCTCTTCATAAGCATTGTGCTACATTAGGAAAAGGAGGAGGAAAGCGTTGTGCTACATTAGGAGGAAAACATGTTGGTCAGTATTCAGTATCCTTATTTTTTAGTAGTTTATCAATGCTAACAATAAAATTGTGTGATATACGTGCCTAAACAATATTTACTTTTAACTAAAATAATTTGTGGCGAAAGTGAATCACTTTATCGTATATTTCGGTATTCAAAATAATTTTGGTTACATATTTCTTAGTTTTATGATTCTGATATTTTTTACATTTTTACCATCTTATATATTTGTCTTTTAATGGAGCATTTAAACTACAGAATCAGTATTGAAGAAAGCATACCTATACTACATTTAAAAATGCTACAGATCGAATTAGTTTTAAATGATAATATAAACATTCCATTATGTTGAGTTATGTTACAATCAGAAAAATAGTGCTTATTCCAGCCTTGTAGCAACAAGAAATACTTGAACATTAATACTTTTTTGTTTCAGATCCCGATAGTCCTGTGGGCTGAGGCTACGCGACGAGAAGAATTTTATGTGTACTTTTAATCTAGACTTCATCATTGTGTACCAGCTGATAGAGCTTAGATGTTTATTGAATATTTATAGTTAACCTAAACTCTCTGATTTACTAACTATGCAAGATAGATAAAATAACTGAAGATTTCTTTAAATCAATCATGTTATGTACGAGTATGAACAAACGAATATAAATTTACGTAGTATAACATATTTAAACACCTTGCACATTCAGTTTATCTAAAATCAGTATGGGTATTGGTATTGGCAATGGTAATGAAAAAAAGTTGAGCTTTACCTGTTTAACATATACTGCAATTATGCTTATGATTTATTTAAAGGCAGCTTCTTTAAAAATTCTAACTCTTTCGAAGATGATGTCTTTAATCTTCAAACTATGCAAACAACAATTATACGAACAAAATTATGGGTAAATTAAGGTAAAGTAAAAAATTGGTGACAAAAAGTTCATAATTTCAAAATTGTAGCTAGTGTAAACATTAAACCCAACACACAAGAATCACAAACAAAAAACACATATTTTAAAAAATCATGATCATGAATCTTTCAAGTCAATTTGTTGTCACCAGTAATACTACTTGAAGTTCTATTCACACCCCTTATCGAAATCCATAAGTGCTTCACTGAATCCCGCCACCATGGCTCAATCTCGACTCCACGCTTGTATCGGTGCCATAATCTCTATATATCTTTTTGAGGCGTGAGATAATTTATGTTCTTTTTATGGGTATTTCGGCACCCTGCAAAATGCTCACGCACAAGCTATGCTTTTGTGCAGGGCCGGCGTCACACTTTTAGTCCGAGTGGGTAGTAAGGTAGGCTGGGGGGGGGGGGGGTTTAAGTGATTTTTCACAATACACTCATCTGAAGGGATGAGGGATACAGGATTACGATCAAAAATTGATAAAAATATACTTTGAGATGTCACAAAGTTCAATTTATTTGCTTTTGTTTAAAGATACAAATAAATCATTTTCGTAGGGCGAAACAAGACGTTCGCTTTCTATTATGAACAATAAATTCATCCATTAAAGTTAAATAATTTTTTATTCGACGCAAAACTGAAAAACTTTTTTCATTAGAACAAGAAGATCCCGGTAATGTTATTATTAATCTTAGAAAACGCACGAATTCGGAAACCATTTTCATATAATGTTCATTTTCCCTGAGAAAGGACCCACCCCCAATTTCAAATTTTAGGTTTTGTTCGAAAGTTTCGAGTGGGTAATTACCCACACGAATATTTTCGAGTGGGTAGTACTACCCATACTACCCACGTCAACCGCCGGCCCTGCTTTTGTGAGTGGCTTACGTGTACGAAATCAAATATTCTATAGTTTATTGAAATAACTAATAAGTAATAAGATAGATAACAAAAATTATAAATATTAGAATAACAACCTAATTAATTATGTATGACTTATGTACAGTTATTCATTAAACCTTATTACTATTATTATTATTATTATTATTATTATTATTATTAAATATCGAACGTTTCGAGGGAAAAATTTTCATTATCAACGAGTTAACAATTAAAACTACAAATTAATAAGTAAAACTTAGCTTTTCACTAGGACTGAGACGTAACCAACCCCCAGTGAATTGCTTGACACTGACAATTGACTGCAAACCTACTTGATCTGATCTTTAAGAATCGACAGCCAACTTTTGTCTAAAAATATTGAAAAAGACGAAACGCATTTTCTTCTTTAAATATACTCCGTTTCTTGAATTTTACGTTTAGTTGACATCGATTTTTTAGATAATATCTTTGTGTTGTGCTACTGTGTTTTGTGGTTGTTATTCCAAGCATGTTCTGCAATTTTATACTTATCGAACTAATATCTTTTAATTATATTTCTATATTCTATCCCGCATTCACAGGAAATACTATATTCACAATTTTTTTAATGCCGTTTCTCGTTGAACTGTTTAGTTTTTGTAAGAACTGATCACAAGGTATTCATCATACCATCCTAATATTGAATCTATTTCTAATCCGCCTAATACGAGGTCAGACATGCCTGGAATATAAGGTATAGTTAGAGTGTTATATTTTTGAGTGTAATTTTCCTGTATGGTTGTGACATTGTTTCGTGTATGAAAAATATTCCGAACAAGAGTCTCTGAATAGCCATTATCTTTTAAAACATTTCTAATAAATTCTTTCTTGGGCTCTGTCGTAGAGACTTTTTACAATACCTGTGTTTATGTTTTTGTGATGATTGGAGATAAAATGTAAGTACCTATTACTGTATTAGTGTTGGTTTTCTTACGGTATACTGATGTTTCAAAAGTATGTATTGTGCATGTGATTAGTGTATCAAGAAAAGGTAACTGATTGTCCCGGCGATCGCCCAAAATCTTGGCCAACTCCGCTGCTCGAGCCTGCAATTCGGTTGCCCCGCCTCCCGTCTTGTACAGTAAATTTTTACTCTATTCAGGCTAAATGCATCTCGTTATTGTGCAATAATATTGCGCTTGTGTATTTTCGCCCATCCTTAAATATATTGCCGACAGTTCTAAATGCAATAGTTGAGCTGCATACATTTTAATATCCGACTGCTTAACGAACCTAAGTCTCGAACGCATCGGTGACTGACTTGTCGTCAGGCCATCAATGCAATATTTCTTAATGGTAGGTAGAATCTGTAAGGGTAACTGGATACGGGTTCCAACTTTCACAAAGGTGGCCGACTTGAGTCATAATTCTTGATATTATATTTCATATTGCTTGATTTCTGGTAAATAAAATAAAATACCCGTTTTCAGGAAAATGATGAAGCTCCTTTTCAAATAAAATAGAGGCTAGGTAGTTCAATGGGCAACATGGTGGCACCTTAAAACCCTTTTCCGCGTACCTACTATTAATGTAACTCTCGCAAGCAAGCACCTGCTGCTTCAGGCCTCGCCCACCGCGCTAGCTAATGGAAAAACTAATAGTGAACAGAATCAACGGACAAGAGAATATCACCGAAGTTAAAGAAAATTAATACGGAACACAAAATAAGTTGTTATAGAAGTTCTCTGCGCAAGAAGGGTGATTATATATAGACAATCCAATTATTGCAATAATCATGGCTTTGTAACGAAATAAAAACTTTGCCCAAAAAAAGCGAGCAGCATGTGTGGCTAAGAGAACTCCGGCAACCTACGATAAATAGAATTACAAATTGATTAGAAATCAGAGAAACTCGGAAATAAGACGCATGATACTAAATTTTCAACTCGTCTACTATACTTCTAAATTACCACGACACTACATGGACATATTTGAGAGGCCGGCTAGCTAAACAGTGGAGACGACGTGCAGTTTTTACGAAGTTACTAAAATACAAATAAATACTAAGGGCCCCAACGAGTCTCTTTACAACAAATTTGCTTAGGTGGTAACGGAAACTCATAAACTCCAAAGGGGCAGGCAATCGCAATATATCAGAAATAAGAAGGTGGCAGTAAAAAAAATAAGACAAGTGTTAAATCGTAACAGTGTATAATACTCAATCGTAATATTTTATTTTAAAAAAGCCAGTCAATAGCATAGCACAATATAGTCGGTACAGCGGGACTTATGTATAATTCCGAATATACTCCGGGTGCACCCAATAAACAAGAAGTTAGAATAATTTTACTAGCCTAGATATCACAATTCCGCCTTATAGGCAGGATCACAGATTCGTACATACAATTAACGATCAACTGTAAAATTACAAACACACTTACATTCTAATCAACAAACAACATTGCATAAAAAATGAAACACACAAAAGCAACGGTAACGTTCAATGAATTCTGAAGGAATTCTATCGAATCCGTTATCTATTCATATAGCTCAAAAACGACTCAACGTAAAAGCTCAAAGTAACATGCCGCAGAAATCGGCATTGCACACAAAAGTCGCAGGCACAATTAAATAATGGTTAACTTGCAAAAATGAAACCTCTCCCCGCAGGCCTTTTGAAAGATTCTAGCTCCTCACAGGAAAAATATCTTTATACACAATCAGCAGCACGAGATGAATACTGAGCCAAAGTCCCGTTGACATAATAGAGGCGTCAGCTCATACGGAACTTTCAAGCGGTCACACGGAAGGTATTGAATCGAGAACTGTCCCAATACAAACGGCTGCAAACCAATAGCCCAAATTAGAGAAATTTCGCCTAAGCCGTGGTGTGAACATCATACGCTTGGGAGCCAGATTTGTTATCCACGGAACGACTTTACGACATAATCGGGAATTTAACCGAATACTCAGCCCCAACCTCGTTACGAGATGTGCTGTAAAAAAGTGCTCCAGCTATCAGATGCTCAGTGAAGAAGGTCGTGGTTTCGTTTCTACCTAAAAGTTAGGGCTTTGCTTCCGCACAAAGGAGTAAATAATGTTAAATAAAGGACGCCACCACATTCAGAATACCTCGGGAAAACAACATCAAAATCCTTTAACAATAGGTAGGACTACTGTGAATGTGGAAGTCAGCAGGCCTTTATACTATGAGCTTGGCAGAGTTTGGTCGGCAGCTCACGTACAGTATCGACTTACCTTACAGACATAAGTCATTGAAGCAGCTGCTAAACTTCTTCTTACAACTGAAAAATTCACACATAACACAGGCAAATACCATAAACACAAATGAAAAACATCAGTGATTGACAATTAACTATATTGAAATAAATAAAATATGTGCAGGTGACAATGAACATGAAATTGACTAGTTAGATTTAAAAATAATCAAAAAGGTTAGTTAAATTAGCTTACGCAACACATTGACTAATTACAAACATTAAACTTGATTCAAATACATTAACGTGGCTCAAGAAACAAAACTGCCACCAGTTACGTTAAACAAACAAAGAAATACGACGGCAATTCATTAAATTTAGCAAACAGCAAATGACATGGCTAACAACAAATGCACTGAATTGTTCAACACTCGACGGGACGTTCACTTTACGTAATACACCATAAAACTAATTTACAATAACTTGCTACCTGAAGAAGCTCAGTTGACTGCATTTGACTTACGGTACTGTATGTAATCGCCTTGGCCCAAACAAACTGAATTACGGTGCCTGAGGAAACGAACGACAGCGGAATCACAAGGGTTAAGGGGATGCGGAACACAGCCTCGAAGATCTAGCGGTAATCAGGGATGGCAAGATGAATTAGAATCCCCCAAAGGGTAAAACGATGTCGCAACGACACTTCCAGTACAGAACCACAGGACAACGTGCGAGGTTTAACAACACGACATCATACTTAAATTAGCGTTGGTTCTATGAAGAGCTAGTTACGACCCGCGTAAGCGATAATTTTTGGAGTCTCGCAACCCCTACGGTAATAACTCTTGACTACACTAACTTAATTTGCTTCATTTGCACCCCACAATGGTGAATGTCCACGATACGAAAAACGTCAAAAAATTTCCACGCAAACGACACCGTTCCATTGCTTCAAAAGGCACAAACGATTATCGAAATACACTTTATTTGAAGCGGAATTACAAGGCGTTGCAATCAGGGGGGGTGAAAAATCACATACGTCTGATGTAGTTGAGAGACCGGCGAGAATTGCACTATCAAATCGCGGGCAGTTAAATGGTAGCTAAAGCGTCCCAAAATGCATCTCACTCGGGCAACGACAAACTGCATTTTCCGGCGCATGATTGCACCACTATACGTAATATGGCTAATCAATTCGGGGAAGCACCCAAGTTTTCTAAGGCGCCTATTTGCCGCCACGGAAGCGATAACGAAAACGATAACGACTACATCACTGCAACGATGCATAAGGCACAAAGCATATAGGAAAATTCCAGAATAATCAAAAGCTGATTAAGCACTTCTGCTTAAAGCTACGGAAAAGGGAACCTTGAGTGTGCCAGAACAATAATAAATACGGAGAAATCGGTAAGTTGAAACCACATTGCTCGCAAAAGAGAACAAAGGGTGAATTTATAAAAGAAATTCGGTCAATGTAAAAGAACTGCAGAATGTTAATATTTAAACTGGACCACGCGGAAATAAGGTTCTTATAGAAATAAAATTTGATAACATTACCAAACTAAAAATTTGGCTTAAATAAGTCGGAAATAACTTTCACATGGAAATAGATATTGAGTACCTCACTGGGTTACGGATTTCACTTACGTGATTCGGGAAGAATGCTAAGATTTAAGGTTAAAATCGCGGGAATAACTCGGCTTGACAAATTGTTCTAACAAACAAAAGATGCAAAAAGTACCTCGTCAAAATGTCTTCAGTATTCGTGTTTGTGAGCAGTGGAACTCTCTCCTCGCCAGTTAATAAATGCGACTTCAATTAACACTTTTAAAAACACATATGATGCCATTTCTGTGTAGCTTAGATACTGAAATTGTTATGCGTAGTGTGTAGTAAATTCTGCTTCAATTAACATGTATAAAACACGTATGCTATTTCTATTCAGCTTAGGCAAAAAATAGTATATTATCATACTAGTATATACGTACCCATTTAAAGCACGTGCGACGAGTTTAAGAGCACGACGCGAAGCGGAGTGCTTCTAACGTCGCTAGCACTTATACACGTGTATCATACGCTACTTTTTCTACGATCGTAACAGAAATATAAAAACTTAGTTCTTACACTTTTTCTGTCACATTGTGTTAGATATACACACTATAGGTACGGCTCAAGCTCAGGTCGTGCCCATTGCTAACAATGTATAAAAAATTGAGCGGAGCGAGATCGAACCGAGAGCAGCCCGATACTGTGGATCGAGCCTAAGTGTTTACATTTTGAAGATATCAGTCATATCACAGTTGTGTGTAATAATCAACGTTATATTATTTAGCAAAACTATTCAGGATTATTTATATGCATTTCTTTCTGTTACCGATTTTCAACCTACTTTGGAGAATAACTCCAAGCAGTTCTACAAATCATCAATAGGTATTACAGAAACTGCCCTGACGATTCCCACATCTACGACGATTTGATATTAAGTGTGCACTACTTCCTTAATCTTCAAATTTGTCAAGGAAAGGAATAAGGCGAATACCTCCATTACCCAAGAACGTCTGAAGAAAATGGCTGCGAAGTAGGTTGTTATTTATTCATTATGATTGTAAATAATACGTATATTTTATTTATTTCGATTTTGTTTTATAAGCATTTATTTTTTGTTCTAGAATTTTATATTTGTTGTATTGTATATTACTTCTGCCGAATGTATTTATTTCATTAATAATGTTGTTTTACTACTGCTTTCCTTAAATAATTGTTTTATTTGCTTTAAAAGTTGTACTGTGTAATTTGTATTTAAGAAATAATTTGTAAATTTTAATTGCTAATGGCTAATTCATCATTAGCAATTAAAGTTTATGAATTATTTTTTAAATCAGGGTCCAGCTCTGTGGCGTGTTGCCAACTTTCAACATGGGGGATTAGCTTCTATTAGGCATTGTTCTGTGATCAAAACCATATACCTATTAACTCCTATACCTTTAGTGGAAATCGTAGCTAATAAACAGAGAGGTTTGACTACATCGTGCAGGAAATGCGCAGGCGCAAAAATAGTATATTGTATACCTAGGCTATTTTCCAGGTTTGTCAACGCGAGTGACATCATTGCAAGACTAACTGTGTCTATATAAATCTGCATATTTTATTGCCTAGCCAACAAAATTTTACTTTCTTGGCTAGCTGGGAAGAACTGCCCTTTCTCGTTTCCATAGAGCCGAGAAAATTTAGCTTTCTGATCGTATAGGATAAAATAGTATATTTTGTATCTAGGACGAAAATCGTAACATTCCCGGCCAACATTCCCAACAACACAGGAGTCTGGGAATGTTGCTTTTTGTCCAAGATACACAGGGCCTCCATAAGGGCTACTGGCGCCTGTGTGCAAAAAAGGATTTTGGCGCCCCTTAAGGCATTTTGGATCATGTTTTTTTATTTATTTTTTTGAAGGTAAGTAGGTAGGTAGGTGCTTGAAATAAAGCAAAAAACTGAACTTTAGAAGCCATATTTATTTGTAGACTAAAATATCAAAATTAAACGAACAGAATAAAATCATAACAAAATAAATTAAATAAGTTCTTGTTCACACCCATTTTAAAGCATTTACTTAACTAATGGGGTACAGACACGTTGTTTATAAATACTAGAAAATAACCCAAAACTAAAAATCACATTTTTTTAGGAACAAATAACAGAAATATTGCCTAATGTCTACATATATATAAGTACTACTTTCTACTGATAACAAATACCTAGGTAACTTCGTTATAAAATCAAAAATGATAGCTAGGTACAATAGAAAAATAAAAAATAGCTATTGCAGTAGCGATATTTTCCGAGACTTTGCTGTTGCAAATTCATTAATTACATCGCTAAAATTTATACCATCAAAAATTTCTTGTTCAATTGCTAATATTGCTAGCCCGGACAATCTTTCTTGAAGCATTGTCGATCTTAAATAATTTTTTTTCTATAGCACATGTTAAAGTGTGCTTTTATCAACTCAAAACAAAAGGTCAAGTTTTACTTTAACAGCAAGGGTAGATAAAGTAGCACTTTAACATCAAGGATAGATAAAGTAATTTAATTTTTTAACTTTTGTTTAAATTAAATATGACAGCTTCGTATTATCGTAGCAACCCAATCTAGCTACTGACATTTTGAAATGTCATTATTTTCTTTTGAAATTGTGAAATTTCTTGCTATAGAAAAAAATATTGTATTATACACGACGATAAAGTTATTTCTATCCACTCTTGAATCATTAACGTCTCGACTTCGTCTCGACGTTAAACGATTCACTCGTGGATAAAATTTAACTTTATCGTCTTGTATAATAAATTACTATTAATGATTTTTAACTTTGAAAAAGATCGCTCGCCAGAAGCTACAGATACAGGCAATGTCAGAAAAATTCTTAGTGAAATGCTTACGTTTGGAAGGGTGGAGATTAAATTGTTTTCAAATATATATTGTAAAATACTTAAGGGGTCAGTATCATCAAGTAATGGAAACAACTTTAACGCTTTAATTTCATTAAACAAATCATTGGAGTCTATATGCTTATTATCCTGATCTGTCAGTCGTTCTTCAAGAACGGAACAACGTTTTAAAAGATCGCTGTCACTTAATTTGAATATGTCGCTAAAAAATCCGAAAATATTGTCAGTAATAATAAGACGAGAGGTCAAAATATTGCCGACAATAATTTTTGCGATTCAGATACGAGTTTCTGCGGCGACGAAAATAACGACGAGTGCTTGCTCCTCGAAATATTGTCACTACAATAATTGTTACAGAAAAAATTGTCGCTGAAATAAAGCTCCTCGAATTATTGTCACTAAAATAATCGTTCAATTGGTAGTTTATTTTTAAATTGAAGAATGCCATTGGTTGACAATGACATCAGTTAAATTGTCATACTCATTTAATAAGTCAAATCGGTTTTTTAGAGAGCTTAAAGTTTGATCTATAATTTTTAAGAAAAAACTAATTTTAAAGGCGGTTTTTGGATCATGAGGGGTCTCATCTCGGTGTTCATAGTCAAACAGTTTTGGTTTAAATTTCCTCCTGGCCGTTGGTAACGGTGGAAAGTCTTCTTCAATTTCGAGAGAGAGTGCTACTTCTTTCGCTTGTACAAGAATTTCTTGAAATGATTGGTCAGATCTATATTGCTGGAAGTGATCAACTAAATTTTTTAAGTAGGTTTGGCATACTCGTACTTTAATAGTTGTAGCACTTTGGATTTGTTTGCTGACAATATTTATATGAAATAAAACGTCATGCCAAATAATAATTCCACAAATAAATTGAAAATTTTGTACAGACGTTAAGAGGGAACTTGCTTTATGTCGTGCATCAATGTGAAAGGAATTATCTTCAGCTACTTCTAGAAGACTTTCGCAAACCTTAATTTAATAAAGTTGAAGGGGCTTTATTGCATCAATTCTGCTGGACCATCTTGTCTCACTTAGAGGCTTTAAACTTAACCCGGGGACATTTTTTCTCATAACATCCCACCTTTTTGTGGATGACGAAAAAAAAAATATAACTCTTGCACAAGATTAAAAAAGTTTATTGTAGCATCTGACACCTTAGAAGCGTCATTTACTGTTAAGTTAAAAGTATGAGCCGCACAAGGTACAAAAAGGACTCTCGGATTCGCATCAAGAATGCGTTTTTGAAGCCCAACATGCTTTCCCTTCATGTTTGCCCCATTATCATAACCTTGTCCCCTAATATTTTTTATATCTAAATTTAATTTTTTCAAAATTTCTGTTACAAATGTATATATCCCTACCCCTGTAGAGTCCAGTATTGGATTAAAAGCAATAAAAATTTCCTTAACTTCAACCTTTTTTGAAGTGGTGTTAAGGACAACATACCTCAGAACAAGACTAATTTGCTCAGTATGACTAGTGTCTGGTGTACAATCTAATATTATTGAAAAATATTTTGAACTGCGAACCATTTCTAAAATATTATTTCTTACTTTAGACGACAATAATTCAATTATTTCATTCTGTATTTGCACGCCTAAATAATGAGTCATTTTAACAGATTTTTTTGGGAGTTACACACTCGGCTAACGTGCTGTCTCATCACTGAATCAAAAGAGGCAATCATCTCAGCAGCTTTAAAAAATTTCCATTATCATGTTCGAAAAGTAATTTAGAAGAACCTTGAAATGCCAAGCATTGTGTAGATAAGTACTTAACAATCGCAATAATTTTTTCCAACACGTCGCGCCAATATTTTTTTCCATTTCTAAAATCTGCAGGTGATGAGCATTAACAGTCGTAGATGTCTCCAACATTTTTTTTTAAATTTACCCAAGTGTTCATATAACTCTTGTGTAAAATTGACGTTTCGTGTCTCTTCATTAGCAAAGACAAGAGTGTTGCCAATCAGATACTCCATTTGTATCACAAAAAGTGTTAGGAGTTTTACAAAACAACTTACAACAAAAACAAATTACAGAATCTTTAGAAATAGAGTAAATAAGCCAAGTCCTTTCGACTTGTTCTCCATTTGCTAGACTTCTTACAAAGTATTTGCACGAAAACTTTCTCTTATCTTTATTACTAGGAAAGCTAAAACTGATGTCTATCAAGGGCGGACCACGTTTAACCAATATTCTAGCTATCTCATTGGTGATTCTTTCGGGCCACAAACCGGGGTCGGACGAAATTATATCGACACTAGCCTCATTAAAGCCTTAATCGAAAGTGTCACTTGCAGCAGGTATTTCGGTAGCTGACATTACCGAACTTCTTACACAAGCTGAATTACCTGAAGTGGATTGTTCAAGTGCTGTAGACGAGGATGGTGTCATCGCTTCATCGGGCTCTGCATCAGTAGAAGCTGATTTGCTGCTACAACCGCCGCCACTTGTTGCAGGACTTGATGTTACCGTGGTCGCCTCTGTTGAAATTTCAGATGGTCCACTCACGGTTACTGATATTACGGATTTAGAATCTTGAGATTCAGTCGCATCGATAGTCTCCGTGGAATCTTGATTGTTTTGCAAGAAGTGCTTTAAAGATCCAGCCATTTTTTCCTTTTCTTGTAGTCTCAGTTTCTTTTGCTCGCGAAACTTCGCACCTGAAGGTCTCTTTCTTTTATCATGAAAAAACAAATAAATAATTAGTACTCATGGGAATTAGGAATTAACTTCTAAAGTAAGCACACTAATAAGCACCAAGTTTGCATATTTGAGTAAAAAGCAATTTGTTCGAGCCCTTTCAGCTTAAACCCTTTCAAAAATAAAGGCAGAAAAAATATTAAACTAATTTGATCTTATAGCCCTTAAAAACCCTACAAAATGGTTTTTAAAAAAGATCGATAGCATAAAAACTAAGCGAGTTATGGATAAAAAACCAATTACTTTTTTAAACTCGTACATGACATTTCAATTAATAAAAAGATATTTGGGTAAAAAAAAATTAATTATAACAAGTATCCTATAAAGGGTTGATGTTGATAGTATAAAGTAGGGAACACTTACCATTTTATAAAAAATCAAACCGTTGAAATTGCAGTCAGCAGGTATTCAGCACTTAATTTTTTAGAAAAAAAAGTAGTAAACAAAATATTATACAACACAACACTTGACAAAATAAAAATAACTTTAAATGTAAAAATTAATAGGATTACTTGTTTTTATGCACTTGTTGCACGGTCGCACGGTCCAGTGAACTAACCGGTTTAAAAACGCCTCTGGCGATGCATCGCTTTTATAGCGCTCCAGGCATTATTCATGTCTGAACAGGAAAAATCAAGAAACTACCGCCTGACATGTTCTCGCAACATAGGAATCGGCAGTAACTGGATGATATACTAATAAAATTTCGTGTGTATTTATACCTAATCCTATTTAATTTCTTAACTTTTATAATAAAATTAATTTTTGTTTTTTGTTTTTTTTGCAATTTTTTTGCAATTTTTTTTGGACCCTGGGTTTTGGCGCCCCTAAAGGATGGCGCCCGTGTGGTATGGTAGCGGGGGCCCTGAAGATACACATACTATTTTTCCGCCAATAGTAGGTACCAGAATAAATAAAAAAATTAGGAAAACGGGAATATTTTGAAAAATCCCGGCCTAGGACGGGAATATTATTCCTGTACAGTTTTATTGTAAATTACCTAGCAACGGCTAATGTAATGGAATGTTTGAATTATTCCTGTACAGTTTTATTGTAAATTACCTAGCAAAGGCTGACGTAATGGAATGTTTGACTTTGCTCAACCAAATTTTATCAATAATGTGTCAATTCTGGTACGATTGGCGGAAAATGCATTTACACAAAACTTAACGCGCCGAATTCGTTCAATTTAAATTTTGCGCGCATTTATTCAAATTTAATATACCTATTTTCGGAAAGTGTGTTTTCTTCACCAGAATTATACATGATCCTATAATTATACAAAGCGTCAATAATTGTTAATGTGGACCATAACTTAATAATTACTTTGTTACGGAATATTTCCTGGAAGGCTAGCCTTCAGCGGGTGAAACTATTTTTACCTATTAATATTGACCTTATGAGGTTATATGCTCAATTGTGACATAATATTTCATGTACAATAAAGTACCAAAGTTAAAAATATTAGATTTAGTTCGCATCTTTAGATCTCGTCAGCTATAATAAATTCTACTACAGTGTAAATATTGAGGTACAAAATTGTATTAAACTGTCAAAATTTTAGTAAAACTGATGTAGCGTTTTTATTTCCATGGCACTCTTTAAAATCTTATTATTTTTATTATTACTAATATTTGATGATTACTAAAATATAAAAGTGTGATACATTTTTGTAACCAGAAAAAAATCTGCATTCAAAGAAAAGAAAATCCAATATGCGTCCATAAGAAAAAAAAGTTGACTATCGTTTTTTCATTATCTTAAGCTCTAGAGCAACTGTAATATTATTTTAGAACTCCTTGAAAAGTGTTTGAATAATGTTTGAGTTAAAAATGGCTATGTTGATTGGTTTTCGAATAAAAAAAGAACAACCAAAATTGGAATTTTTAGTTTCTTTGCGATATTTGGAAAACTAAAATTAATAGGTTAAATTTCTTCTCAAATTATTAATCAACACAAAAATACGCAACTTTGCCCCAATTTAACTGACTTCCTATTTCTTAAAATCACCGAGATCCCCATACGTAAGTTGTGATATTGTTTTTTTTTGTCTAAAGCATGGTCGATTTAATTTTCGCAAAGCCGGTCCTGCACCTGAAATCCGCAACCGAATTCATTTGGGTCAAACTCTAACATGCACGCAATCAACGGAAATTTTCTTTGAAAGCACTTCCGCGACGCGCGCTTATTGCGTTATTTACCCCGACGCGCGGGCGCCTTTAGCCAGAAATTCATGAAACTTATATGCATCCAACAAATTTTGAATAATCCTCTTTGTTTCACGCAACAAAGAAATTAGGTTTCGAAGGCTATTCCTGCTTGGCGATAACTCAACCCGGCCCTCGGGGAATTTTCACATATAATCTCATAAGAGCATCAATTCTTTCCGGAATTTTTTTTGAGTGGGGTCCAACAACGTCGTATTAATTTGCCCGAGCGGGACGCAAGGGCAAATTAGGACGTTGTTGGAATGCACGAAAATAATTTCTGGATATGCATTAATGCTCGAATGCAGATTCGGTAAGAAAATCGTAACGATAGAAGCCCTCAAAGTTAGGCTGATCTACCTACAAAAAATTTCCAAGAAATTTTTTTATTGTCTTGGTTACGGCTCGTGAACTAATTTTTCTATTGGTCATTAATGAGTGTCGTACGATTTTCTGTAGTAATTCGATACCCTGGGACTCGCTGCAACAACAAAAAATTTCTTTCTCGAATGTTTCAAGGCCCTCTCGCTTATTCAACGCTTACTCAGTAATATTTTCTTGAGAGGAAGGGTGTCCTTTAACAGTGGCAAGAGAAGGATGATTGCATGATAGCGGGGAACGGGGGTTGTGTTCGTCTCGTGTTAATTAAATTCTTAAGTCAGTTCTGCTGCAGCCTTCGAAACAGATAGCTCGTTAAGTAATAGGTTCCCGCGGGGCGTGTGTGGGTTAGGCCGACGCCGGTTTGGGCGGGCGTTTTGGTTTTCGTTTACTTCAACCCCAGAGCCGGGGGAAAGTTAATTTGCATCCTGTTGCACATCCACTACAAGACGCCCTATGAAGCCTACGTAATTTTCTCATAGTGAGTGGGAAATATCTGCTTTTGCAAATTCTACCACGTCGAGCCGAACCCGAAGTATTTTCTTCGTTCCCGGGGACTACCGGATTCACCTCGAAGTAATTCAACACTCTTTTGGGCCGCGGGCCACTACCTCCGCTCAACCCCTTTGGGCAACCCTGTTCTACGCTGCGGGAATTAACCACCAACCCCAGTGTCCAGTCAAAGCAGCACCGGGGCCTGGATTTCAACACACCACCATGCTTGGGCCAAGGTAACCTCTGCACATTTAACTGTTGCGACTATCCAGTGCCGGGTAAAGTGTTGGCGTTTTCTTTTTTCTTATTGTCTGTTGTACGGTATTTATAAACATTGCGTACGCCCGTTTGATTTGAATTATTGGAATTTATTGTTGTGGGCAGGAGCCTCTCTCCTGTTTTTATTTTATTTTGGACTACTCTGTAAATAGAATAAGATAGCTCTTGCTTGGGAGCCCCTTTCATTTTCAGTTAGGGTGTAACCTTTTTAATGGCCGACTTGTGGCTTTGTTTATGTGAATTTAAATCATTAAATATCAATATTGTCAAAATCAGTTTATTGGTTTGATTTAATTCTGAAATCTGTTGGGTCTTCAACTGAGTACGGCAAACGCCGAGTGTATCTTCATGTAAGGCCAAAGCATGCAGTAGAAAGCGTAAGCCCTTAAGATTTGGGACGATTTGTAGTTTTTTTATTAACCTTTCAGAGGGGTGGCCTCCGAAGGTAAGTGACTTCGATTTGTGCGGCCACCCTACGCTTGCATCCGCCGTCCGTGGAGCTTGGCGAGTGACGCTGGGGTGGGGTGAAGCAACCTGGGGGACCTCCTCATAGCTTCGTGAGTTTCTTGCTTTGATCACGAAGCTATCTCTTGTAGAAAAGCAAGTGGCGTCCTGGGAAGTATTTTAAGCAAAGTATAGGGTAAGTGCTGTCGGTTTTACTGAGCTTTCAAATCACGCCTTCTCGACTAAGCTAGACCGTGGGTAACTGGAGCTCCGTCATCTGCTCCGACACAATTAAAGATCTGTGTTTTTGGAAAGGCCGGCAAACCCTTTACTTTTTCCCCGATTTTGACAGTGCTTGTGATCGATGTCGATTCGAGCAATTAATCCTGTAACAAAGTTCGAAAAGCGGACACCCTGCATATTGATTAAACAAATATACATGAATGATATCTTCAACATCTGTTCTTCGATGTGAATTTTGATAACATGGTCCCTTACTGATACGCCTAACATTGACCTTTCCATTTTATATTGTGTGATTCCTAGTTTTCACGTAGAAGTAACAGTTAAAGATAAAGTTTCTGCGCTGTAAGTAAAATTAGAGAAACCTGCAATATTCCAAGTGCTACTGTTATCTAAATTCAAAAATCTTTATTTCATTGTCACTGGGAATAAAAGACCTGAAATTAGAAATTGACATTCTGCACATAATTCTGTTACAATAAACAGAAATACTTAAAATAATACAAAACGGTTGAGATTATTACACTTTTTTATTTGACTTCAAACTTGAATTTCAATGTATTATGAGTTTTTAAAATTAATTGACATATACGTTAACTTCGCTTTTCTAAATTTGGATCAAGACAGCCATGTTATTAAGGTATAGTTGCTTTCATTTCTATAGGACTTGCAGTAGGCCATTCTTTAACTAATGTTTCTTCTTCTTCATTCTCTTAATATAGGCTGAGAGCCAGTTATTTCCACACATTCAGTGCGGTTGTATAAACCATCTTAAGCCGCAGCCGGAGTAGGTGGCCAGCCTAACCTCTTGAATTAAGGAAAAATTTCCTCACAGTATGAAGCATCTAGTTAGAAAAATGTCATAATGGGTTTTATTATATATCTGCGATGATTACCTCCCAAGCAGTTCCTATAAAGTGGTCACTGGATCTGTATGTGATTTTATGGTGGAACAAAGGTCGGACAATCAAAATTGAATGCCACTTTTAGATTTTCCATTTCATTATGAACTGAATTCAACAGATATTGTTTAAATTTTAGAGGCATATAAAGACTGGATAGCGCAAGCATCATCATTGCTTAAATTATTAATTGTTTTAGTATAATAAGGGCTAAAAACGAAGATAAGATAGAATATAGCCATAAAAAACAAAGCAAAAACGGAATTACAAAAAACCAAAAAGTTGGGAAGAGTTCGGTGAAGAAATCCAGCAATTAAAAGAGAACAACAATAAAAGTTTCTGGAAAGTGGTGAAGTCGTTAAGAACACGAAGAGATAAGTAAGTAAGAAGCATTAAAGATAAGAAAAAAATACTAAACACCGAAACCGAGAACATAGTAAAAGTCTGAAGAGATTACTACAAAGACAACTTTTCCACGCTACCAAGCCCGGAAAACGAGGAAGAGGAAATTAGACCAGATGAAGAAATACAAAGCGACGAATTAGAAATCCAGGCAGGAGAAATTGAGATTGCAGTAAACGAACTGAAAATAGGAAAAGTGGCAGGAATAGACGGAATTGCACCAGAACTAATCCAATATTGAGGTCAAAAAGTAATAGAATGGCTGACAGGTAT
The DNA here is from genome assembly GCA_940337035.1 of Agriotes lineatus. NCBI lineage: Eukaryota > Metazoa > Arthropoda > Insecta > Coleoptera > Elateridae > Agriotes > Agriotes lineatus. Next base: position 56,717,771 of record OW679203.1, read on the forward strand.
ATGCAGTTGCGCTTCGAGAACATCAACAACACCAAAAAATTGGGAAATCATCTCATTAAATCCAATTCATAAGCAAGGAAAATATGTAGAATGCAACAACTATAGAGCACCAATAGCCGTAAAGATCTATATCAAAATTTTAGAAAAGAGACTAAAAGTACAAATAGAAAATAAACTTGAAGATGAACAGGTGGGTTTCAGAAGCAAGAAACAAACCACAGACCACATAAGTACCCTACGCAATCTAATAGAAGCGAAGAAAGAGAAAAACTCGGAGCTGTATATTACTTTCATCTACCTAAAAGAAGCATTTGATAACATAGACAGAAAAAGACATCCTTAAACATTTACAAGCAACACCAAAGTTAATAAAAGCCATACAGAGCCTATACAGAGTAGTCAAAGGGATAGTACAAATAAATGGAATACAATCGGAAGAATTTGTAATAAGTAAAAAATTAAAACAAGCGGACTCACTGAGTCTTTTTTATTTATCATCTATATAGACAAGTTATTCAAAAACTGCAAACATAGAACACCTTAAACAATAATAGGATACAAAACTAAGACCGATACAGATAGAGGCGCTAATATATACAGATGATATAACATGACAAACCATCAAATTGTTGACACATGGGAAGAACAAATAAACGACATGGAGATGACCATAAATACAGATAAAGCAAACGTTATAGAAATAAGAGAAAGTAAAAAAGACAACATCAAAGAATTTACATGCACAGGAAGAAGATTAAAAAAAGTCTCAACTTATAATTACTTAGGATCAATCATCAGCAATGATGGTAGAATAGACACAGAAATAACAAATAAAGTAAGGAAAACTAACAATATAAACTATTCCATAAATAAGACACTACTAAATAAAAGAGAAATTAACACAAAAACAAAGCAAGAGATATACAACAAAATAGCAATCCCAACGCTACTCTACTACGCAGAAGATTGGCCAAGCCTCCTGGTACACAAAAATTAACTTACTCGATAGAAAGAAAAACCAGGAAATATATGACAACTTAAAGCAAGAACCTATAACATATAAATTAGAGAAAAAGCAATTAAATTGGTTTCCCCATGTCAGAAGAATGAAAGATGAAAGGACGACACAACAATATCAACTAACGAACATGGGAAGTAAAAGGAAAGTAAGGAGAACAAGAAAAACAATGAAGAACGTCATAGAAGAGATAGGAGAAAAAACATGGGAAAACAACACAGGAATTAGAAAAAAATTGTGGAAAGCAGACAGAAATGAAGGAGATGGATCAAAGAACGTTACCCAATGCTGTTACGACAACAGGGCAAGTATAAGAAGAAGAAGTATAATAAGGTAACATAATTGAGAAATAACTCAAACCTAAAATATGACCTATTTCATGAGGTAATACTGCGTAGAAACTTCTTCAGATTCATTTAAAAAGTACCACCTTCCTGAGCTGTCGAGATGTATTTCTCTGCATTTATTTGGATCTGTAGGAAAAAAGCATGCCCGAAAACTTTTCCGTTTTTATTGAAATCGATAATTAATTCTGTGAATAGTACGACCACTAGAAAACACAATTCATATGTCCGGATTCACCATACTTAGTCCAGTCATTAGATACATAATAATAGTGTTTTGGTGCAAAAGGTCGCGGAGTTTTGAAACTTGGCAGAAAAAAATGTCCGATAGAAAGTTGAAGAGAATCAAATTTTTTAGAAAATCACTTTGATAAATTTTTTTGACAGACTAATATTTTCCGAGTTACATGGCCGAACAGTAGGGAAAACTTTTTAAAATATCGTAAAAGCGGCATTTGCATGATACTTTTTACCAATTATCTTCAAACTAGTCTACCTAAAGTAGTATTATATAACTGTTTATACAGTGATATATGCACTTTGTCTTTTGTCTGTATATGATTGGTGGTACTACTAAAGGTAATTAGAGGTAGGTAGAGGTAGAGTAATACCAGGATAATTTCTTTATATAAGAAACAACACATGGAAGAGTGGAAGCTTTGTTGATCTAAAAAGTAGGCGAAATCAGCCGAATAAAACTGGCTGTCCCGGCAATGTCTTCCAGTGAAATGAAGTTATTTGTGTGTTGATAAACTTAAAAAAGCTTAAGTATGTTCGCAACTGTGGATGTGCGAAGTCGACATGTGACCGAGCATTTAGTTAATAACAATGTTTCTATATATTTTGATCCGTGGGTCAATACGAAAAGCGCCGAAAGATATAGACGCCCCAAAGCGCATGTGTCCGGTGATGTAATTTTCGATGAAGCGATGATTCCACCTGTTTCGCAGGAAAAATTCTTGTCGAGCGATACTAATAAAAGGAATCTAATTTCCATGTTAATTACGAAGTTTGAAGAACAAAATTACACAGTAAAGCAGGCAGTAGAAGATGCGGATGTGCTCATCATTCAGACAGCCATCGACATGTCATCATCTTTTACTCGTGTTTTCATTTTGGGAGAAGATATAGATTTGTTGGTTCTTCTAACTACAAAGGCGAGAGATCAAGAAAACATTTTTTTTGCTAAAACCATCGAGAGGAAAAGTTGTGGAAACGCTGTATTCGACGAGGAGCCTGAAATACAAGGAAGCTGTTGCGACGAACATTTTGTTTTTACATGCTATCGTGGTTGTGACACAACCTCTGCCCTTTTAAACCAAGGGAAATTGAGGTTTCTCAGTCTCCTGGATACAAACGACTCGTTGCTTGAGACTGTAGCAATCTTCCAAGAACTCGAAGCAAATGTTGATGCTCTCGCTGCAGCTGGTGAAGCGTTTTTATTGGCACTGTATGGCGGATCGTTTGAAAAGGACACATTGGATTCGCTTCGCTACCAGCATTTTACGAAGTCTGTGTCCAAGAACAATATTAATCTCGCGTCCCTGCCACCTACAAGAAATGCTGCGAGGCAGCATTGTCTGCGAGTCACCAATTTGCGATGTGATGTGGCAGAGAAAAAGATCCAGAGCCATATGGCTGGCAGAAAACGATGAACGGGCTTGATGCTGTTCGGGCTACGTTAGAAGCCCAACGCCATTTTAAAATCAATATCCTGCAAATGTAAGAAAGGCTGTGCAAAAGCGTGTGGATGTCAGAAAACAGGTTTAAAATGCTCAGTGCTGTGTCTATATTGCAGCGGTACAACATGTGAGAACATTCCTGATTTGGTAGTGGATTCCGATCCCAAAGACCCAAACCAGTCTGATGAAGACTTTGATTCGTTGGAGTGGGTGTTGGAGGAGAGGGCCGACAAGGAAGGTTTTACAGATAGCGTATGTAATAAACCAGGCACATCCCATAATACAAAACGACAGAAACCGTGCTAGTAAGTTTGGGGTGTGGATTAGGCCTTCTGGGGATACCACGTTAAAACAAAACGCGCCGCTCAACTCTACCTCCTGGGTGGTGTGGAAACGAGTTGATAGTCTATGTTTTTATTACTTTACTGCACTAAACTGCTTTAGGTAGACTAATTTATACATATTTGGTAAAAAGTACCAGATATGAGATTTTTAAAAATTTTGCCCTACTGTTCGGCCCTGTAACTCGGACAGTATTAGTCTGGCCAAAAAAATTATAGAAACGATTTTGTAGAAAATGGTATTCTTTTAAAATGTTCATGGCAATTGTTTTTCTTAAAATCTACAAGAGCCGAGTTATATGCCAAAAACTGATTTTGGACGCCATTTTTTCGCCTAAGGTCGCAAACTTAGGTGCATGTTAAGGACCTCCAAGTCTACACCTCTGCCAAGTTTTAGAACTCCGCGACCTTTTGCAACCACAAAAGTGTCTAATGACTGGACTAACTGTATTCAAAAATTAAATAAGATTTTTCTTGTCATACATTAAAAGCTCTTATTGCAATATTTCTTTGTGTTTGATCTGATAGTGGAAAATACTACTGAAATTTATTTTTTATCCATTTAGTGTTTGAAATCGAAAACTGTAAGGTGTAGGTATAGTATTTCAAGTTTGTCAAAGCTTAGGTACGCGAATTTGTACTTAAACCAATATAATAAACAGTGACTAATCTGTATATCCATTATAGGATTTTCCTTTAAAGTAAGAGATAAGTATCACTAGTCTTACATTGCTTTATACCAGGCCAGGGCTGAGAATAAGAACTCGATGTGCACACAGCACAATGAGAAAAATTCTCCATGTATGTGCATAGTTATTAGAGCTTATGTGGGTTATATTTGTTAAAATAAGTAAAAACCCAGAAATACATAAAATTGAAGTTTATTAATTACTTGCAAGTTAACATTGATTTATATAAACTAAATAGACGTTTAAATTGAATAAATCGCTCATACCAAGTGAAATACTAAAGTAATAATATTTAATAATAGTTAAACTCATACGTGACATTTTTCCGTAGACTGACAACAACTGAACCCACATAACTGAAAACACATATAGGGAATCCCAAAATGTACTGACGGTTTTCAAAATTAAATAACTTTTGAACAGATTAACCAATTCCAACTTTTCAAATCTTATCAAGAAAGCATGGGAGTTTAGTTGACAGTTGTGTAACGAAGCATGGCGAAGGGCGGCCCTTACCTGTTGGCGAAAGTTGTACTGGGTATTTTTCCAGCTGGTAAATATCGGCCTAGGTTGGCTAACTCATCGTGAAGGTCCGGGTTCCAGCAAAGCTGCAAAAACAAATAAGGGAGAGGGCGCCAGGTCCTCGACGCAGACACATCCTTGGATCGGACCACTCCAAGGTAGAGATACACCAAGCCAATCAAAATAATAACAGAACAAACTAGTAACGAGACTTATTCATAATTCGATTTCTGGTTCTATAGTACTTACCACATCGCAACATAAAAACTCACATAAATATACACCAAAATAAATATATTGCAGTGGAAGCACCACGTTGGGCGACCATAAGTATAGAATGGAAGCACCACGTTGGGAGACCATAAATATGTAATGGTGGCTTGGCTTATTGTATTTTTACAAGCCCCACAGTTAGTTGCTTCCTAATTATGTAAAAGCTTATAACGTTGAGACGCCTTTTATTTAATTAAGTGATATTACTTCTATTATTTTCTTTAAAATTGATTGATTTAATTTGAAATATTATTCTGTTTAATAAATATAATGCATTTGAGACTCTTAAAAAAGGGTGGTTCGTTATCTAGTTCTTTGATATTCTAATTTTATAATAACTTTTGATTATTGACTGCTACTTTAATCAAACCAAAAATGACAAATATAATTTCTACTCACAAATCAATGACTCAATTCACTAAAGTAAGTACTGTGTTATATTTATTTCACTCATTTAATGTTTTTTTTAATATTCTTCTATAGAACGAATAAAACCAGCCTCGATGTTCCTCCAACCGTCCAAACAAACTCCAACCTGTTAATACCCTGGCTGCTTGCAGATATGGTCCCGTTCCTTACACTCTTGTATGCTACTGTCAACCTAACAGCTTCCTGGTAAGTTCCCACTAACAGATGGTACCCAAACTAATCTTCTATTTTCTCCAGCTCCTACTTTGTAAGAACCAACCAAATCAATTAGTCACATCAGCAAATCCCGTCAAATGATCGACTCGTCCTCTGTATAATCACCAAATCCAGTAATTAATATTAATTCTTCCTTGTATGTATTACATAATCCAATTCCATTTAAATATTATTACATTCTTCTTACTTGTATCTAATTAAACCATATTCCATAATCTCTTCAATGACTGTATTCTTGTATTATTTGATAATCATATTTTCACTTATTTTCACCTCGTAAATTTTTTTTAATATTTTTTTATTTGTATTATACCAAATTATTCTCACAAATAAAGGCAGAATTTCTAGTTTTTATTAATTCAAAAGAAGTTTTTTCAAAATATGTCTACATACTTTAGTTTGTTACTTTTATTACTATCCAAACAAAATTACTTTATGCTAGTTACAATTATTAATACACTCTTTTAAAATTAAATGATATGATTTACACATACTACATTCTATATTCTAATAGTAAGCATATTTGTCACCTGTAACATTAGCTTATCTTTCATATTAACTTCCACCACCATAATGGAATACTCAATTGCTATTATTTATCAAAATAAATTATAAATTGTCTCAAATTTAACTTCCATTACTCAATTTCAACTTAACAAACAATATTATTCAACACTTTTCTAAATTTGATTGTATTAATCTACCAAATTTATTTCTTTTAATTTTTATTTAATAACTGACCTATGTGTATCATAATAATATAAACACTTCAACAAATATCTCAAATATATCACAGTTCTGCATATTAAAAGAAAACAGTATATAGTGCTGCATATCAAATATTAGCTGTAGAGCAGTACAGATTACAGAATCTAGATTGAGACGCGGTGAAAATCGAAACTGATGTTAGAATCTAGTAATTTCTAAGTTTCGTAGTGGTAACATTTTAACATCTATCATATTGACATTAAATTGTTAACCTTATTTAAGCTAAATGGCACAATAAATCAGAGGCGTACGCAACATTGCTGTATGGTGGATTATCAATTCTTGAATGTAAAAGGATTGCGAAAATAATGGTGTTAAGTTGAACAACCAGGCTCTTTTTCACAATTTAAAACACAAAGAATCTGTCATATGACGTTAAACACTGCGCAAACGAAATCCCTCTACTCACCGTTAGCATATTTGAGTTCGCTCGATGCCACAGCGCGGACCGAGAATGCCGGGCTCTGATTGGTCGCCAACTTCGTGTCCTTCTTGAATGACGTTTGAATTTGAACCGATGATTCTTATTAGTTTTAATTTTATTGCAATCTTTTTTTTTGACTTACGTAAGTGCACTTGTTGCATATTAGCACCAATAAATATCTATCTATCTATAGACGAACAGACAAGATTTACCCTGTTTTGGTGTTAAGAAATCATCCTATTCAGAAACTACTTAAGCTGAATTGTATGAAACAATAAATAAGTAGTTATACTTATTTTTTGTTATTTTGAATTTCGTCGTCTTTTAATACTTGTTGGAGTCGCTCCTTATTTTATTTTCTTGCAATGCTGCTGCAGTTTGTGTTGATATTCTTCAAAAGATCTATGAAAATTTATTTTTGTTATAACCTATATTTTGTTTTCAATTGTCTTATGTTCATATTATTTTTTGAATGTTACTCAATTTTAAGTTGCAATTAGGTGTTGACAGTAGGTACGTATCAGAGCTAGTCCGGGTGTAAACAAAAGCAGGTATTAGATCTATTGAACAATCATTTTACTTATTGCCTACAGAATTACCTACATAAAGGAAAACGAGGCATTGACCAAGCATTGCGCGGCGCACCACGGACCAATCAGAGTCTGGCATTCACGGACTGCGCTGTAGCATCGAGCGAACTCAAATATGCTCACCGTTACTGATTACTTGTCATTTAAAATGTAACCAAACTTTGTATGTTTGACAACTTTCCACATATTGACAATTCATCAAATATGATCACAGCGCCTTTCATGACCTACCTTGAGAATCAATCTAGTTTCTGTGACCTGTAGGTACTAAGTTAACACCTAATTTTGGTTTACCCACTTAATTTGTACTAACCACTTATAATTTTGAATATATTGTTATGGTACACTATGTGTTGGTTTTGGCTAAACTTTGAAGTATAAAAAGAAATGGGAATGTTAATCCAATTTATTTTGACCCATTCAAAACGTTGAGAATGTTTATAAAAAAGTTTATTAATTAAATCTGATTTTGAGCAAAATATTAATGAAATGATAGCTTTTAAACGGTTACAGGTGTTTTGAAATATAAAAAGGGTAGTTAGTAAATGGTAGTATCAGGAATGACAAATGCAGATTCTGCTAAGAATTTAATTTTATTAAAGTAGTCGTTCACGAAATATCTCTGGCATTGGTCAGTCAAATCAAAGATTGGTAACCTATTGTTACGTCACTTACCATTATCCAAGTTCTATTATCGAAAAGATTGAAATGGTCCGAAGGGACTTCCATCCATTTGTCGGGGAACAGTTGGTCGTCTTCAGAAGTATCATCTCCATCGCCTTTTTTATTTGAATTAGTTGGTGTGGCCTTAAACTACGTAAAGATGGTTAATAGTTCATTCTAAGGCTACATGATTTACTTACATGGTTTAACTGATAAATAGTAGTAGCAGAACAAAATTCATGTTGCCAATTCGACCAATTTTGTCAAATATAAATGCAATCTAATAAACCTCATGGAGGAAATAGTAAATTGAGTTATATGTGATAAAAACGTGTGCAGATTTTTATAATCAGCAGGGTCACTAAGTTCATAGTTCAAGTCGGTTTTGAACTAAAGTGGAGTACCTAGATATTGCAAAATATGTTGTACTGTGGAACATTTGTCTTTGCCTTGAACTGCTACACGGCGTTAGATTATTAATAAATTTAAAAACAGTACTCTCTTACTCAAACGACGCAAAAGCGCCAGTACTAGTTATTTTTCTTCTAATCGGGACTATCCATTTCAATTTATTTCCATAAACAAATTATACTTACACCCTGTACAGCAAAAGTAATTTACCCAGATATCAAATACGATATAGATTGCGATTGGATGTAAACAAACAACAAGATCAACAAAATGAACAGCCAATGTTGTTTTCTTGGCTCGAACTCTGGCTGAAAACTCTTCGATTTTTTTGCAGAATGCTGTAAATTATCAAGAAGTACCAAAAGACAAGCGAACTCTGTCCGTTTTTTGCATAGTGTGCAGAGGACTAAATTAAAGCTGAGTTAATAAAAGAAAGAAATGAAAGCCCATGGGATTTCCCCGGTGTTATCGGATTCATTGGGGAAGAGTACCCCTACCAACTAAAGCTCTTCCTTCTGCTCATTAAATCATGCTGGAACTATCTCACGATAATACTGCATGGTCGATTCAGTGCCTTTTATGGTTATTTGTCTTCCCCGTTCTCTCATTTTCCTGCCTTTTATCATGGTTGTTTTTATACAGTCTATTACAATTTTCCAGATTTGTTCACTCGTAAGTTCGTCCCGTAGTGCTTCGTTTATTTATTCCCTTGCTGCATGCCAGTGTGGTTATTGGAAAAGTGTGTGTACTGCAGTACTGCAGTATCATCGCTAATGTTGCAGTACGTATATGTTCCACTGTGAGTCTTGCCAATACGGTGTAGATGCCCGCGGTCAAAGAGCACCTGTGTCAAGTGGAAGTCATGCTCGCTGTGTTCACCAGTAATCCATAGTCTTATTTCGGGTAGCACTGTATATGCCCACTGGCTAGTCGTAGTCTGCTGCCAGCGCCTGTGACACTTTTCTAAGATTTCTTCTCCCACTCGTAGTTTCTCTGCTTCGCTCTTGTCTAGAGTACTACATTTTTGGTTCGCCCTGGGCTCCCACAGAATTGTCCTACCAGTTTCTGTGGCGATAGTTCTATACGCTCTGCATATGTTTATCGCTATTCTTGATTGTACTAACAGCGCCTTATCTCTATTTTTTCGATATTTGGGGTTTTATCCCATACCGAGACCCCGTAGAGGAAAATAGAGTCTACCACGGTGGTTAGCATTCTCTTCATCCTATCGCCAACTCTACCGATTCGGGGCATAATCTTTGTCAGATTTGCTACTGTTTTAGTTGTGTTCTCCGCCACGCAGTATATGTGTTTTCCAAAGCTTACGTTTTTGTCGAAGACTATGTCTAAGTACTATGATTCCTTCAATCCTACTGTTGTATCTAGCAGTTTGAAGTTTGCTGTTCGCTTTACGTTATTAAATAGTTCTTCAAAGCCGTTCGTTTTCGAATATGGTTTTCCCGCGCACCCCGCTCTTGGTTTTGGGTGAATTATATTATAACGCTTGACCTTCAAGAAAACATCTGCGAAGAATTTTTCGGCGCGGTATTTTTTTCGATAGTAAGCCGTGTTGAAGAAAGGCTAGGCTCGAAACCGTTTAACCTCTAGTTTCTGTAACAATTGCAGTAGGTACAGTGGTGTCTCTTCAAGTACGTTAAGGCCGATTTCCAGCTGTGGTGAGATTTTCTTTTTTAGTTTTTCTTGTGAGTTCTAATTTCGTGGTAATTGGGCCTACTTTCATTCACTTACTACAAGCCGGCGGCTCCCTGGCATCAAGATTATACGATTGCTGTTTCTTTGCGATCTTCTCTCGTTGCGGGATTTAGCAAACGGCTTATGCGGCGTGTGTCCCAGATGCGAGCAGTTTTGGCTACAGTAGGACCCCTCTTAAGATCGCAAGATAGTGCTTCCGGCTATATTTCGTAAGTGCTTGTACTGATTTTCAGCTTGCTTGTTTAATTTATCGGTAAAAGGCTATTGCATAAGAATAAACAATTCTACAAAGGCCTTCGATTAATCAAACTGTACGCGATAAATCCGTCTGGTTAAAATTTTGTATGTACCTAATACTTACTTTCACGAGCGTCTTTGAGACGCCTAGCACTAGCGGATGTCTGCAAGGCATCCAGAAATTTTTTATGCCACGTTATTGCTGGCGAGAGCTTTTTTAATTTGTTGTATTCTATAGTGTGCATCGAATTTTAATAATTCATAATATTTGTGTGTTATGATTGACCTCAAATTCAATTATTTGGTAATTACTCATTCTGGGCCTAGTTGAGCTTTCAGCTTTATTTATGCTGAATTTTTGTTACACTGTTGTTAAATAATAAATTTTATTAACTGTTGCAGGTTTATATTTTCTTTCTACTGTACTACAATCCCTCATGAACCTGCGAATGTTCTTTTTAAGATTTAGGTTGAAGTAAGAGGCTTACAAGGTAGGTGGTGATTTGTTGTGGTAGCTAGATATATTTTGTTGTTGTGTTTAAGGACATGCGCCCAAAATTTTGTTGCGCCATAAAGATTGTATTTAACCCTAAGAATTTCTGCCTAGTCCTTACTCACACCACATTTTCTGCCGAGAATTAGAACTAGCTAGGACTGTGCGTATCCCTAATTTTGAAAAAAATGTTAAGCCATTGTTTATTAAATTAGGTGCCCACAAAGTACTTTTCATAAGCTTAACAATACAGCAAAAATTTTAATTTTACGTTTACTGGTTCTAACGTAATCACTTTTTACGAAAAACAGCCTTATACTCACTTTCTAACTAACGTAGACTTATAGAAGGAAATGAATACTCTAATTGACGGCGTAAAGTATTTACTTGTGGAGGCTTTAAATGTGGAATTAAATCGTGTTCAATACTCTTAAGATCTCACCGAAAGAAAATAAGATAATAAATGCGGCTACTTTTCGTTTTGTTGGATCACACTGTAATTACTTTATTGTTTAATATTAGCCTTCTCAAGCAGCTTTAAATGCTATGCCAGTATATGGTTCTATGGTATGTTGTATTCTTCATAAATTGTAATAGTTTGGTCCATTCCATATTGTTTTTATTGCCCTGTCTGTGTAGCCCATACCGTCTCGTTTCTTTATGTTTACCTGTATATACCACAGGAACAAAGTGTCCTTTAATTTCTCGCGTGATTGTTGACGTAATCCCGGGCAGCAGGATTCACACTGTGGATAAAAAATTCACTTTTATCCTACATTACTCTATTTTTCTAAATTATATTGATGTTGCTAATGTCCGTATGTACTGCAAACTCGACTAGTCCGGTCGGCAGGTACTTTCTAGCTGGACACAATTCCCAAGTTAATGAAATTTTGGGATATTGTTTGGGGATGATATGGGGTGGGGAGTCTGAGTTTTCCACTTCGAAGACCCTGTGCTAACTCGGAGAAGGCCGAAAAACTTAGAAATTTTCGGACTTTTTTCGGTTTTTTGCTTATATCTTCTGAACCTTGCGTTTTTCGAGAAAAAAGTTCTTATACAAAGTTGTAGAAAATTATATTTCCTTCGACTTTAATTCGTCAAAATTATTTGTTGACCCAATACTTACCGAGATACAGCAGTTGAAAATGGAACAAATTTCTCAAATTTCTAGTAGGCTTAAAGGATCCTATGTGCTGCAGACAAAGTAGTCGCTATTGATGAGTCAGCCAGTCCAAAAAAATCAAGGCGGACGGAGGCCTAATGTATGTACATTTGTCATTTATATAACTCTGTGTAAGATTCTTGTATGATATCATGTTTACTTAAATACATAAGTATAAGGAATAATATCGTTCTATAACCCTTTTGGGCGGGGGGTTAGAAGGGCACGGAGGGAGGGTTGGGTTCAGGGGACATACGTAGTGTGTATAGTATACATAGATATGTTGAAAAATGAAAGTTATGAGGCAAAAACCTGCATTTATTCGTTTTCTTTACATTTTGAGAAATTTGTTCCATTTTTCAACTGCTGTACCTCGGTAAGTATTGGGTCAACAAATAATTTTGAAGAAAATTTAATGCTCTGCAACTTTGTATTAGAACGTTTTTCTTGAAAAACGCATGGTTCAGAAGATATAAGCAAAACGCCGAAAAAAGTCCGAAAATTTTGAGGTTTTTTGCCCCCCCCCCCCCCCGAGTAAGCACAAAGTCCTCGAGGTCGAAAACTCAGATTCCACACCCCATACCATTCCCAAACAATATCCCAAAATTTTATTAACTTGGGAATTGTGTCCAGGTAAGCCCTCTCATTATATACCTGTCGACCGGACTATACTACTAGCCATGCATCTAGAAAAAACCAAAATAAATAAAATAATATGTTTTTTGTTTGATTCTTGTTAGACGGAACTTTACAGTTTTATAATTTTTTAGAGAACTAAAAATACTATTTTAAAAAAATCAACAAACTAATAATGCAGAATTTGAATTTATTATTAACGTTAAAGATAATCAAAATGTTAATAGTTTAACGATTAGTTGATAGCTCTTATTTTTGAAAGCCAAGAAACTGATACATTTACTCTATTTTAGTTGAAAAGTGACCTTAATTTCAACTTGGTGACCTTACTGATTATAAAAATTACACACAGTTTTATCAATAGTGTGATGTATTTTTTTTGTATTTGCATTGGACATGGATTATGTGCTGGTTGTTCTATTTATTACGCTTACCTATGTAAGTAATTCATATAATTTTAAAATTAACCTATTAATAATCTTTATGTGCCAATAAGGTAAGTGCAACTAATTCGAAGCAAAACTTCAAGCCGTTTCCCGACCAATGGATGGTAGTTCCTTTAGACCACTTCAATCTTTTCGATAATAGAACATGGAAAATGGCAAGTGATGTAACAATAAAATTTCGATCTCTCATTTTGGCAATTTTAGAGATATTTCTTGAACGACGAGTTTTTTATCAAAGAAAAGCCTTTGTTCATTCAAGTTGGAGGAGAGGGGACAATTGACGGTCACAGTCTGAGAGCCGGGCAAGTTTATAAACTCGTAAAGCAACATCATGGTATGCTCATTTAAACAGAGCATAGGTACTATGGAAAGAGTTCACCCTTCTCGTTTCCCATATCATCGTAAGAATTTTCAATATTTCTACTGCCAACTTATTTCTGTACTATTTCTCTAATATACAATTTTCAGTTTATTTACAGACTTGGGTCTGCAACATTTTAAATATCTTCAAATAGAACAAGCTCTGGAAGATTTGGCATTTTTCATACAGAACATTAAAACCTCAATCCCAGGTCTGGAAAATAGCAAAGTGATTCTTCATGGTTGCTCTTATCCTGGAATGTTGGTAACTTGGATGCGATTACGGTTTCCGCATATTGTTGACATTTCTTATGCATCTAGTGCCCCTCTCGGCGTTGGACTAGAGTATCCAGGTAGACAAAAAGAAAGCAAACGTTAAAATTAAATTCAGTTTTCATTTTCCAGGGTATTACGAAATTGTTAGGGATACATATGCAAATGTCAGTGTAAGCTGTATTGATGATATCAAAGCAGGATTCAATAAAACATCTGAATTATTGAAGACCAAAGAAGGACGTCAAGTTGTTAAAGATGCTTTAAGGTGAGAAGTTGTACGCTTCCAACTGAAGTTATATTCCCAGGACCTTGTACATACATAATTTTAGGGGATGGGATTGTGCTGATATTGACGAAATGAATTCTTACCGTATTCTTCGAGAAATGTTAAATATTGTAAATGTTCAAAACGACCCGCTTCACTTCGAAGAAGTGAGTTGCCTTAGTCTTTCCATGGACTCTGATGACACGAGCGTCTTTCATCGCTTAATCAACTTAGTTTGAATGAAGTCTAAAGATCGAGGTGCTTGTGACAGTGACGATGAAGACAACAAGAGTAATGAAAATAACGATGGTGATGTTGATTATAATGCTGAGCTGCCAGAAGCAGTACGTACAAGTAAACTTACTTTTACTTTTTATTTTAAATAATGGACTCAAAACTTGTTACCTTTTAGTCCTAGCTTGGATGTACCAAACATGTACCGAATTGGGTTCTTTTACTATCTTAAATCGAGAAAACTCTAAACATCCCTTCGCCATAGATTCTACGCTCGACGAAGCGTTGGAGAGATGCGAGAGTATGTTCGAGGGAATGTAGGTTTCCATAGCTCAACTGATTTATTTTCTTCTCATATCGATTATACCCAATTTGCTCAATAGAGTAACGGAGGACGTATTGAGAACTGGGATAGAAAGAGTAACCCGGCGGTATGGGGGTAGGAAACCCATGGTAACCAAAGTTGTGACAGTTCAAGGTACAAAAGATCCTTGGAGAGACCTCGCAGTTTTAGAAGATTACACTTCAGAAGCTCCTGTTATTGTAATTGAAGGTTTGCCTAAATCGCTATTCCAAATGATCGATTTAATGACAAACGAAACTATATTACAGGAACACATTGTATTGATATAACTGAGGACGATAAAGACCCTGAAGATTTATTACAAAGCAGGAAAAAAATTAGGGATATTATTTCAAGTTGGTTAGAAGAAATACAAACATAAAACTCGTAACAAAATGTTTCAGGTCCAAAAATAATATATCTTTGGCATAAACTTATTTATATTAACAGCTACAATCAAACGCATTTAAAATAATATTATTAGAAGCATCATGTTTTTGTTATTCTGTTTTGAAGTTGTCGATTTTATGTAGACTGTTACGTCTCAAACATAATTATTGTTTAAACAGTCCTATCAGCCAATAGTAATGAGAAAACATTTCAAGTCGACCAATAGCATCAAAATTACACTGACTATTTGCTAATAGTTTATTACACTGACTATTTGCTAGTAACATCAAAATTACACTGGCTATTTGCTAGTAGCTGAATACAGCGACTATTTTTTCACAAACCATTCAAATCGTTCTGGAAGCTCCATCAAACCCTATCTACAACTTCGACTGTTTAAAAAATAATCACGCTGAATTACATTCCTGGTAATAATTTTTTTAATAATTTTAAGTAGATTAGCACTCATCTTTGTTGCTATTAAAAAATCTCACTAGTGAACGATTCGTGAATCTAGTTAAAACTATAAAAAAATTATCACCACTTATGTAATTACTGTTGAGAATTTATATGGTGTAAAATTTACGACCTTGTAAAAGCTCCTTTATTGGAACACGGTTGTTGTGTAAACGCAGTTGTTAAGGTATCGAATTGACTTAACGACACTTACGACTGTGTGAGTACCAAATAACTAGACAAGTCTGAGAAATGTACACGCTCACACTGGAAATCGTAAGAAACAAGCTAAAAGCACGGCTCAGATACGTCCAGGGAGGGGGCGGGGTTCTAAAACGAAACACCGCAGGGCAAGAGCGTTGAGGTATATATTGAGATGGTATTGGGCCCACAACTTGGCTCTGTTTGCAGTGCAGGATAATTGACCAATTCAATAAGTACAGAGTTGGAATGTTTTATGCAATTGCAATGTTAAACTAAAGTAAAATATTAAATGCATTGACAATGAGCTGCGAGAGACAGTAAAGTAGTCGAAAAAGGAACGCAAAGGCAAAGCTTATTTTCACAAGGTTCGAAATTGACTTTTAAATAAATTAAAATAATTAAAGAATAGGTTTGTGCATAATGTAAAGCCAGACCGAAAGGTTTGTTATGTGCATTTTAAAAGGAGCGTAATTTTCAATAAATCCAAGCATCGGAAAAATTGTGAGAAATCTGAAAGGTGAATTAAGCAAGATGAAAGATAACCGAACATTGCAAAAAGCAATTCGAGAAGCAGGCAACAGGAAAGGAAGCAAACGAAAGAAAATGGTGGAACTCTAATATGCCAGTGTGTTAATAATTAATAAAAATCTGGTGTGATACACTCACACAACTTTCTTTTACAGTGATCTTATAATTAGTCAAAAATTTCATTTTTAATTTTTAAGCATTTGTCAAAAATTTTCAAAAATTACAAATTCTGCAACAACGGTACAAAATAGAGCGTTAGTTCAAGAGACAAATTTTGTCTAAAATAGTAAAAGTTGAATTCAAAAATGTAATAATATACCAAGTGTTCTATTTAAAATAGGAGTTAATAAAAAAATAGAAAAAAAAACAAAAGAAGCCCACTTTAGAAGTATTCAACTGGAAAATCACCTAGCTCACATCAATACACATTAAAAATTTAATAAAAATGTAAAGTTTGAAAAAAATCGTTTTTGCAAAAATCGAAAATAACTAAAAAATCACAAGAGTAAACACCTACTTCCGGTTATGCGATTTTCTTCAAAACCTTACTGTCTCATCTACATAGTACATAAAATGAAGTTTCCACCACA
Source organism: Agriotes lineatus (assembly GCA_940337035.1). NCBI lineage: Eukaryota > Metazoa > Arthropoda > Insecta > Coleoptera > Elateridae > Agriotes > Agriotes lineatus. The sequence goes on from OW679203.1 coordinate 56,734,477, forward strand.
TACCTCTTTTCGTTTTTGAGATATTCTGTTCACAGACTCACACACACACACACACACACACACACACAAACAGACCAGTGAAAAAAAATATGCTTTTTGAATTCAGGAGACTCTGAAACGTGAAGATCTATTGAAAACTCAATTTCGAATTTTTGGGGTGAATCCAATACTTCCTTTATTGTAAAAGGAAGTAAAAAATTAATACAATAATTAAAAAAGATTCTACACTAACCGAATCAAGTATACTAAATGTTAAAGAAATGGACGATAAAAAATCTAGACAACTAGCCCTGAAATTTTTATCGACAAGAGGCGATTCAGAATCCAAAAAAATGTCATTAAAGGATTTTGCCAAACGAAACAAGATTGCTAAAAATACCCTTAGAAATCAAATAAAATTTCTAACTTGTGAAACGTTAATCAAACATAATAAAAAATCAAACAATATAGATAAATACAACAAGAAACGCAAACGAACTAAATCTAAACAGAAATCAAACGCAATTCAAACAGATTCCAAAGCTGGTAGAAGCAATTTTGAAGAAGATTTTGATAAAACTCTGAATTCTTTATCTAATAAATGTTGTTAATAGAATTGTTAGATAAAAATCAAATAAAACATATTCGGGATAAAATAAGAAAAAGCTGTAACGAGTTTAATAATTTATCTAGCGGTAATAAAATAAAAGCGTCTAATCAATTGTATTTGGAAAATAGAATTTTAAAAGAGTTGGGAATCGTGGCTGTTGATAAAATTGAAAAAATACACGAAGAGATTGAATTGAAAGATAATAAAATTAATATTTTAAAAAACGAATTGAAACAAATGAATAATGACGACAAAGAAAAAATAAATTATTTCTTAATCAAAAATCCGATAATTAGAAATAATAATCGAGAATGAGTAAGAGACGATTGGCAAACATTCTTTCTCTAGTTAATAAATGAATACAGAAAATTTATTGATAAAAGCAAGCTGAAAAAATTATAATTTGTTTGGTTTAATCATAACCATTATCATCATATCTTTAATCTACTGTGTCATATAGACTTAAATAAATGTCTATACGACAAGGCATAGTGAAAGAAATTCATAAACCAGCCAGAAAAAATTATCCTAGATCTAAAATTAAATTATTTGGAATAGACGATTTACATCAAGCTGAAGTAATGTTTATAGATGGTTTAATTGTATTCCTGCTTATAGACGGACTTTCTAAATTTTTATGGACTATGAATATTAAAGAGCAAATCATCTAAAAATACAACAAATGTACTAGCCAATATAATAAAAATTTCAAAGAGAAAACCAAAAAATTTACAAACAGACGAAGGTACGGAATTTTCTGGAGAATTTAAAAAATATTGCAAAGAAAATAAAATCAATCTCGATTATTCGTATGACGGAAAAATAAAATGTGCGATGGTTGAGAGAGTAAATAAAACTATAAAAGCGAAATATGGAAAGGCACGACACATTTACAATAAATTTGCAAAAGCAAAGGTACTCAAATTGGTAGTCGACGAATACAATAATTTCTATCATACAACTATAAAAATGAAACCCGAAGAGATTAACAAAGAAAATTAAAAAATTATTTACCAAATTTATAATAATCCAAAATCAATTAAAAAACCAAAATTTAAAATTGGTGATATGGTAAGAGTAAGTAAAGTAAAAAGAATATTTGAAAAATCCAGTACTATAGATTGAAGTACAGAGTTGTTAGAAATCGACCAAGTTGTCAAAGACGATCCAAATGATTACATTTTAAAAGATTTGAGCGGAGAAGAAATCAATGGAAGATTTTACAAACAGGAGTTGATGAAAACTAAATATCCAAATCATTATCTAGTCGAGAAAATTTTGCGAAAGAAAGGAAATAAAGTTTACGTTAAATGGCTTGGTTTTGATAGTTCTCATAATCAATGGATCGATAAAAATAATGTCGTTTTATAAATTAATATAATTAGATAAATGCAAAAATAATTTGGTGGGGGGTCCTGGACCACCCACTGAAGAAATTAATCTATTTCTTAGTATTTGAATATTTTTAGTAATCTAGATAAATAATGTAACATATCGATTAAAATTAAAGGGGACCGTTTTGGTCCCTTTAGGTAAAATATTCAAATAAATGCCAAAATAATTCATCGGGTCCCCCGATGAAATAAAAGCAACATATTCAAATAAATCGATTAAAAGTAAGGATGCGTTCACCATTAAAAATAAAGCAGAATATTCAATAAAATGCATAAACTAGGTGGGGGACAGCTTGTCCCCCACTGAAAAATAAGGCAGTGTTCAAATAAATGCAAAAATAATTCATCGGGTGGTTCAGGACCCCCGATGAAGAACCTATTTATTAATATTTGAATAGTTTTTAATCAAATAAAATGATAATAAATCAGTCTGGGATTTATTTCAACACTTTTTACGGATTTTACCCCTGCTTTAAAGGTATATTCAAAAAGCAATTATTTCAAAGATTTTGTCCTGCTTTTAAGGTAATTTTTTAAAAGTAACATTTTTTAATAGTTATATACTGTTATGATATGCAAAAGGTAGTTTTAAAATATGGATGATAGAAATGATAAATTTGGAAGGTTAATTATAATCAAATTCTAAAGGGTTTAATAAAGATTGGGTGTAAAGTTCAATAAGAATGATAATAGTTATTTACTATACAAGTGGGATAACAGCATCATTAATATACGTGTGTGTAAATTACAAACGAGTGCGTAGCACGAGTTATGTAAGCACACAAGTATATTAATGATGCATTATCACACATGTATTGTACAAAATTTTATCTACGACTGCCTAAAATTGAGAAAAGTGCATTAGGAGAAATGTTAGATCTGTCATTTTGAAAAATATTTTAGTGGGCAAAGGTCATTATGTCATTCATTTGACACTATTTCAGTTACGTAATGAAGTTATTACACAACTCAATTGCGTAATAAAACCATTACGTAACTGAGTGGTGTAATGAGCTTCATTACGTAACTGAAATAGTGTCAAATGAGTGACGTAATGAGTTACTTATCCCACTGGAATAGATAAAATTAATTAAGACAATGAGTAAGGTAATTTGAGGTATAAATAGCAATTGAGTATTCAAATTTTGATGGTTGCAGTTAATTTTAATAAGTTTCAAGCCAAGGTTACAAATGACAACTGTATTTATTTTAATAATAAGAATTGATAGCATGTAATAATAGGATATTTAAAATTTATAAGAGGGCAAGAAGAATTGTATCTAATAGAAATGAAAATGTTGTTTAAGGAGTTGTATAAACAAACTCGTAAAAAATGTACAAATAATCTTGAAATGTTTAATTTTGATCAATAAAAGTTAGAAATTATGGCTTATTTGTATAGTTATTTGGTAGTATACAAATATAAAGGTTATTAACAAATGTACGAGGTGCAAAAATGAAAATGAAATAATAATTTATTAAAAACTAAACAATCAGTGAAGAGATTGTCTAATACAGTAAATTAAATAGAAAGAACCAGAGAACTACCAAATTGGAGGAAATTGGATTTATTGGTGAAGGTGATACACAATTAAATATTCATTGGTTACATTGGTGGTTGTATGGAAGTGAGGTCATTCATCTAGAAGAAGGTTAGTAGGAGTACCTACTGGAATTGGACAGCTTCTGTGGGGGTTGCTGAGTGCAGAGGACCATCTAAGAAATAAACAAGATGAGATCATATTCATCTATAAAGCTGAAACTTACCAGGAGTCTATTGGCGTGAAGGTGACGTTTGGTGAGGGTAGCGATACCGGATTCTGCGGAAGTTTGGAGTTGGTTGACAGGAGTAGGCTGTAGGTGTTGCATAAGGTGAACATCGGGATCTCTTGAGGATAGTGGTATTTAAATATTGGCAGTGTGAGCTGAAGAAGTGATAAGGTTTATGTTAGTAATTAATATCAAAGCATTTTGAATAACGAACAATAAAAGAAAGAGTAAAATACAAAACAGTACTTACTTTAGTGAGTTAATTGATAGGTATGTCAATGTAAAAATAGATTTGCCAATAGCGGGTGTGAGTAAATGTAGAAGTCAAGTTGACATTTGATGTCATTAAATAGTCAAGAATAAAAATAAAAATTTAAACTTCAACTAATAGAGATCTAGATTTGGCGAACCACCCTGAATAAGAGTACTTAATTGAAATAATTGATTTGAAAGTAATTATAGGTTTACTAACATGGTGCATTGCATTAATTAAGAGCAAACTCAAAGTAAAATAGTCACTACGTAAATTATATGACTAATTCAAATGTGGAGCTATTACTAAACATAACAAAATGGTCGCCAGCAACGTGGGGAAATTGACATTTCAAACATAAGGGCGGTCCAAACGTGAGGCTGGTAAAAGTTAAAAATAAATCACGTTGATCGACAACAGAACAATACATTACAAGTGCGATAGGTCGCATTTTACAGCGCGAGATTTTTGAAGCACGACGCGAAGCGGAGTGCTTCAATAAAACCGAGCGCTGTAAAATGCCTAACGCACCAAGTTTTGTATTACATTTTTTGGCCGACATATTTTTTTGAACATTTTCTATAAATTCATGACTTCGCTTTCGAATATCAAGCCATCAAGCAAGCTGACATCAGTAAATGTTGTAGTTGACACTTTGAAACGTCAAAATTCAAAGTTGTAAATATCATTTTTTTTATTTCTCCTAAACGCAACTGAACGCTAAAACACGTAACTAGCGTTTCTGCTAACACCCGTTATTACTACAAAGCAACTTTTTGTTTAATTAGGGTCTCTGAAAGCTAAAAATTGTCTAGTCATTTTACCGCACCGCGGTGCGACAAAGCACTGACCAACTATAAAATCGTAGTTACGGTGGACGTCAACTGTACATGAATGTGTTGTTTACATGGTAGAAGAGCTGGTGACATTTTTTAGTAATCATTTAGTTAAGGCCTATTTTTTGAGAGAATGTTGCTGGAGGTATGTATAAGTGTCATCTTTAAGGATTATTCTTGATAGCGGTATCGGAGGGAGGCAGAACACACTAAATGTGCACTGTCAGTATATGTCAAATTCGGGGTTAGCAGGTTAGGTTTTGTGTCAAAACTGATGGAAAACCTAACTTGATAACCTCGAATTTGACATAGACTTACAGTGCCACCAACATATTACCTTACCTTAATATGTTATTGGCACTGTAAGTCTATGTCAAATTCGAGGCTATCAGGTTAGGTTTTGTGTCAGTTTGTGTCAAAACTGATGGAAAACCTAACCTGCTAACCTCGAATTTGACATATACTGACAGTGCAAATTGAGGGTGTTCTGCCTCCTAATCCTTACAGATGACATTCTCTCAAAAAATAGGCCTTAACTAAATCAACACTAAAAAATGTCACCAGCTCTTAGACTAACATGTCACGAGGCCAAAAAGACTTTCTCCTGTTTTTAAAGCATAAAGATAAATGTCTTCGGCCATAGATATACAAATACTACGTGTAACTGGATAGGCGTCTTGGGGCTAATTGAGCGTGTCAACTTGTAAAGTTAGGCAACCAGTCTATATGTAGTATTTCTCTCTCTGTCTAGGTCATTAATACTTATGGATGAATTACAGCAACTTAACTTTAATACAGGTAAAATTTAATTATTACAGCAATCTGAATAAAATTATTGCGCTGTCATTTTATAAACAATCTTGTTTTAAATTTTAAAACATTTTTCCACTACCGGGAGTAGTAGTCGGTTTCTATAGCATCAAAATTGTGACGGCAGTAAAATATTTACTCGCTAGAGACTAAATAAGACAAAAATTTCCCTAGGGAGTTTTCATTATGACTGACACAACAATTATGCCAAATTCGAGGTTGTCAGGTTAGGTTTTTCGTTTTAAATCTTCCTGCATCGTGAAAAAAATAGTATATGCAACTCGGAGAGAATGCTATTTTGCTTCAGAGCAATTTCTCTCCCTCATTGCATAATCTACTATTTGCTTGCAATATTCAATCTTATTGTGACAAAAAAATTTAAATTTTAATTAATTTATAATTGTAATAGCTTTATGGTATGGGATTTAACTAAAAATAAGCAAAAAACAGTAACATTTATTATTATTTATTAATATTTAATACAAAAATATCTATGAAACTTCTTTGTGGCGTGAATTCATAATTCATATTCAAGAAACTGTATATATAGTATTCCCTGTGAATGCGGGAAATATTATATCGGTGAAACATCCAGACCTTTAGCAGTTAGAGTTAAAGAACATAAAAATATTATGAAAACGTATCAATTCAATAAGTCTAAGCTGGCAGAACATGCTTGGGATGAAAACCATAAAATACAATGGCAAAACACAAAGATCTTGTCTAAAGAATCGATGTCAACTAAACATAAAATTAAAGAGACGGCATATATTTTACTTAACGAAGAAAAATGCGTGTCGTCATTCTCAATATTTTTAGACAATAGTTGGCTATCGATTCTTAAAGATGAGATCAAGTAGGTATAGATATCAACAAACGTCAATGTCAAAAAATTCATTGGAGGTTGGTCGTTTTTCCTTCCAGTGAAAAAAAGATAAGTTTCTTCGTCGTTTTAATTGTTAATCGTTGATAACGAGGGCAGATTGTCCCTCGAAACGTTCGTTGTTAATATTTTCGTTATTTAATATTTTAATTTGCAGAGTGGCGAAATACCCATATAAGAATATGAATTATGAATTCACGCCACAAAGAAGTTTCAGAGATTATCTTAATCAAAGGTATGGGCCTAACATAACTAGTAACTTCCGAAGTTGGGAAACACTTTACAAGAAGCTGGCACACTCTGAAAATAGTATAACTTTCCTATGTCGTTGTAGAAATAGCTGTATTATTCCAAAAGGGTTTAGACTCAAAGCACCTTATGTAAGTGCTCGTTCTAGTAATATCATGAAAAGAGCGAGTGAAGCTCTAGTTAGAGATAGAATACAATTTCACAGACATAACAAAGTGATATTATTTTCTGACATAAACAAACTGGAACAGGTGATGCAAAGGGATGTACGGGAAAACGATTTCAATCGTATGTACAACTCTATTAGTAATACCTACATCAAAACACACACAGAGCAAAAACGTACACATTTAAAAAAGTATCAACACCTCATACAAGAAAAACACACAATTGAACTAAATACACTAAAGAACAGTGACACTTTTTTAAATAAAACTGTAGTTAATCTGTCTTCTAAAGAACTAAACGCCACTGACAAATTAGTTCTTGGCAAAGGACTCAACTACGCAGTGGCGCCAAAACGAATTAATAAACTTGATTTAGTTACAGCTATAGAAGAGACTTGTCAAAAACTTCCAGAAGACATTAGGCAGGAATACAGAATTAGAAACAAAATCATACTAGAACGACCTTACACAATCAGACAAAATATATCCAAACAAGAAAAACATTCACTACACACACTAAAAACCGATAACACAATTAAAATTCTACCTGCAGACAAAGGCAACGCCACAGTAGTACTTGACACAACCACATACAACGAAAAACTTTTAACACTAATTAGTGAGGGACAATACACTAAACTAAATAAAGATCCAACACATACAATAGAAACAAAAATATACAGAACACTTTACAAACACAGAGAACAATTTACAGATTTTGTAAGACGTACACTAACACCGCATTACAGTAAACCACCACATTTTTATGGATTACCAAAGATACACAAACCAAATGTACCACTTAGGCCAATAGTTAGTTCTATAGGTTCTCCTTGTCACAGTTTAGCTAAATATTTACTTAAGATACTGACTCCTATATCAGGAAATACAGACACGTATATAAAGAACACGCCCCATTTCCTTGAAAAACTTAAAGAAGCAAACATAAACACACAACACTTAATGGTTAGTTTCGATGTAGTTAGTCTCTTCACTAATGTTCCAGTAGACAAAACACTCAACATCATTAAACATAGGCTACAAAACGATAACACATTACATACACGAACAACATTAAACGTTGGTACCATTATGGAACTTTTAACACTATGCATTAAAACGACATACTTTCAACTAAACAATGAATTTTACCAACAAGATTTCGGGATGGCAATGGGTTCACCTTTATCTCCCATTGTTAGTAACATTTTTATGGAAGACTTTGAACAACAACATGTCTACACGTACACCAACAAACCAGTAGTTTGGTGGAGATATGTCGATGATGTTTTTGCAATTTGGCCTCATGATATGGATGAGGTGGACAAATTTCTTGAACATATTAACAGTAAAGAAACCTCCATCAAATTCACATTAGAAACAGAGCAAAACAATCAGTTACCCTTTCTTGATACACTAATCACACGCACAATAAATACTTTTGAAACATCAGTATACCGTAAGAAAACCAATACTAATAGGTACTTACATTTTAATTCTAACCATCACAAAAACATAAAGACAGGCGTTGTAAAAAGTCTCTACGACAGAGCCAAAGTTGTTTGCTCTAATGATAAAATTTTCAAAAAAGAGAAAGAATTTATTATTAATGTTTTACAAGATAATGGCTATCCAGAGACTCTTGTTCGAAACATTTTCAATACACGAAGCAATGCCACACACATACAAAGGAATGACACTCAAAAATATAATACTCTAACTATACCATATATTCCAGGCATATCTGACAAAATTAGACGAATTGGAAATAGATTCAATGTTAGGACGGTATTCAAAACGATGAATACTTTGCGGTCAGTTCTTACAAAAACTAAACCGTTCAACGAAGAACAACATTCAAGAAACTGTATATATAGTATTCCCTGGGAATGCGGGAAATATTATATCGGTGAAACATCCAGACCTTTAGCAGTTAGAGTTAAAGAACATAAAAATATTATGAAAACGTATCAATTCAATAAGTCTAAGCTGGCAGAACATGCTTGGGATGAAAACCATAAAATACAATGGCAAAACACAAAGATCTTGTCTAAAGAATCGATGTCAACTAAACATAAAATTAAAGAGACGGCATATATTTTACTTAACGAAGAAAAATGCGTGTCGTCATTCTCAATATTTTTAGACAATAGTTGGCTATCGATTCTTAAAGATGAGATCAAGTAGGTATAGATATCAACAAACGTCAATGTCAAAAAATTCATTGGAGGTTGGTCGTTTTTCCTTCCAGTGAAAAAAAGATAAGTTTCTTCGTCGTTTTAATTGTTAATCGTTGATAACGAGGGCAGATTGTCCCTCGAAACGTTCGTTTTTAATATTTTCGTTATTTAATATTTTAATTTGCAGAGTGGCGAAATACCCATATAAGAATATGAATTATGAATTCACGCCACAAAGAAGTTTCAGAGATTATCTTAATCAAAGGTATGGGCCTAACATAACTAGTAACTTCCGAAGTTGGGAAACACTTTACAAGAAGCTGGCACACTCTGAAAATAGTATAACTTTCCTATGTCGTTGTAGAAATAGCTGTATTATTCCAAAAGGGTTTAGACTCAAAGCACCTTATGTAAGTGCTCGTTCTAGTAATATCATGAAAAGAGCGAGTGAAGCTCTAGTTAGAGATAGAATACAATTTCACAGACATAACAAAGTGATATTATTTTCTGACATAAACAAACTGGAACAGGTGATGCAAAGGGATGTACGGGAAAACGATTTCAATCGTATGTACAACTCTATTAGTAATACCTACATCAAAACACACACAGAGCAAAAACGTACACATTTAAAAAAGTATCAACACCTCATACAAGAAAAACACACAATTGAACTAAATACACTAAAGAACAGTGACACTTTTTTAAATAAAACTGTAGTTAATCTGTCTTCTAAAGAACTAAACGCCACTGACAAATTAGTTCTTGGCAAAGGACTCAACTACGCAGTGGCGCCAAAACGAATTAATAAACTTGATTTAGTTACAGCTATAGAAGAGACTTGTCAAAAACTTCCAGAAGACATTAGGCAGGAATACAGAATTAGAAACAAAATCATACTAGAACGACCTTAGACAATCAGACAAAATATATCCAAACAAGAAAAACATTCACTACACACACTAAAAACCGATAACACAATTAAAATTCTACCTGCAGACAAAGGCAACGCCACAGTAGTACTTGACACAACCACATACAACGAAAAACTTTTAACACTAATTAGTGAGGGACAATACACTAAACTAAATAAAGATCCAACACATACAATAGAAACAAAAATATACAGAACACTTTACAAACACAGAGAACAATTTACAGATTTTGTAAGACGTACACTAACACCGCATTACAGTAAACCACCACATTTTTATGGATTACCAAAGATACACAAACCAAATGTACCACTTAGGCCAATAGTTAGTTCTATAGGTTCTCCTTGTCACAGTTTAGCTAAATATTTACTTAAGATACTGACTCCTATATCAGGAAATACAGACACGTATATAAAGAACACGCCCCATTTCCTTGAAAAACTTAAAGAAGCAAACATAAACACACAACACTTAATGGTTAGTTTCGATGTAGTTAGTCTCTTCACTAATGTTCCAGTAGACAAAACACTCAACATCATTAAACATAGGCTACAAAACGATAACACATTACATACACGAACAACATTAAACGTTGGTACCATTATGGAACTTTTAACACTATGCATTAAAACGACATACTTTCAACTAAACAATGAATTTTACCAACAAGATTTCGGGATGGCAATGGGTTCACCTTTATCTCCCATTGTTAGTAACATTTTTATGGAAGACTTTGAACAACAACATGTCTACACGTACACCAACAAACCAGTAGTTTGGTGGAGATATGTCGATGATGTTTTTGCAATTTGGCCTCATGATATGGATGAGGTGGACAAATTTCTTGAACATATTAACAGTAAAGAAACCTCCATCAAATTCACATTAGAAACAGAGCAAAACAATCAGTTACCCTTTCTTGATACACTAATCACACGCACAATAAATACTTTTGAAACATCAGTATACCGTAAGAAAACCAATACTAATAGGTACTTACATTTTAATTCTAACCATCACAAAAACATAAAGACAGGCGTTGTAAAAAGTCTCTACGACAGAGCCAAAGTTGTTTGCTCTAATGATAAAATTTTCAAAAAAGAGAAAGAATTTATTATTAATGTTTTACAAGATAATGGCTATCCAGAGACTCTTGTTCGAAACATTTTCAATACACGAAGCAATGCCACACACATACAAAGGAATGACACTCAAAAATATAATACTCTAACTATACCATATATTCCAGGCATATCTGACAAAATTAGACGAATTGGAAATAGATTCAATGTTAGGACGGTATTCAAAACGATGAATACTTTGCGGTCAGTTCTTACAAAAACTAAACCGTTCAACGAAGAACAACATTCAAGAAACTGTATATATAGTATTCCCTGGGAATGCGGGAAATATTATATCGGTGAAACATCCAGACCTTTAGCAGTTAGAGTTAAAGAACATAAAAATATTATGAAAACGTATCAATTCAATAAGTCTAAGCTGGCAGAACATGCTTGGGATGAAAACCATAAAATACAATGGCAAAACACAAAGATCTTGTCTAAAGAATCGATGTCAACTAAACATAAAATTAAAGAGACGGCATATATTTTACTTAACGAAGAAAAATGCGTGTCGTCTTTCTCAATATTTTTAGACAATAGTTGGCTATCGATTCTTAAAGATGAGATCAAGTAGGTATAGATATCAACAAACGTCAATGTCAAAAAATTCATTGGAGGTTGGTCGTTTTTCCTTCCAGTGAAAAAAAGATAAGTTTCTTCTTCGTTTTAATTGTTAATCGTTGATAACGAGGGCAGATTGTCCCTCGAAACGTTCGTTGTTAATATTTTCGTTATTTAATATTTTAATTTGCAGAGTGGCGAAATACCCATATAAGAATATGAATTACAAAAATATCTATATACTATACAAAAAAATAAGCAATTTTTCTACAGCCGTGATTTTAAACGGTTTCCAAGGGTCATATACAGCATGCTTTATGTTGTCTATAAAACACGCCATTCCATTTAAAGCACGGATGTAGTTTAAAAGTTTATAAAACAGCAAGTAACATGTTTATTTATTATTTGTGAAGATTAAATGTACAGTTATTATATTGGATCGATTTGTATGCACCGTCGAATTTTTCGCTAGCAGCAGTGCTGGGCTGAAATGATGTTCTATTATCCAGCAGAGCAGTTGAATTCTGGTTTAGTTGATTCGCTTGATAGCCAAATACAGTTTTGGCAATTTTCATTCTTCAATGTAGGACTCCGCTACTTTCGTTGACTCCCACCCTCCATGCTTCTTTAACCCGGTAATATCGCCACCTGTACATTGTTAAATAATTGTATATTAACACACCATAACAATTAGATATAGTGATGTAAATTACCCGGGTATTTATTTTTAGGGGTAAATACCCGGGGTATTTACCCGGGTAAATACCCAAAATGGGTATTTAAGCGGGTATTTATAGCCTGATTTACAAATATTATAAAACTAATCTAAGGTGCTCTATTCGAATTTTATAAAAATGTTTAAGAAAATAGCTGAACATTTACTGCCCAAAATACCAATGAGGCCATAACTATACAGGTTGCCTAACATTGTACAGAACATGTTAATTTCATGAGTTGGAAAAGGTTCAAATACTATTTGCCATAAGAGTAACCGAAATGGAAAATGCAATAAATGCTTTGGTAGCTAGGCAACAAGTAGCTATTGTACCTACTTGTTGCCTAGCTACCAAGGCTATTATTGCATTTTTTTATTTCGGTTACTCTTATGGCCTTATGAATCTTTTCCAACTCATGGAATTGCCATGTTCTATACAATTTTAGGCAACCTGTGTATAACAGCAATGAGATATCATAAAAAACCAAATTCAATAATTGAATAAGAAAGAGATGAACATAGAAACCAATATTTGAGTAGACTTGACGCTCATTTTAATTAAGACATGTCAACAAAATATGCCTACTGAAATAACTTTTTTGTACGGTTATCTCTTTCTTACTCAAGTATTATGTGCGTATGTTTATGCTATCTCATTGCTGTTGCATACTTATGGCTCCATTGGTATACAGCGCTGTTTATATTATTTTGTGATATTTGCCTTATTAAGGGGGATAAGGAGAGGGGTTAGGCAACACACTGCGTTAGTCAAATTTTAGGATAAAACTTAAATTGTTTCGTATAATATCACAGCCGCAAAAATGTATTTGGAGAAACGCTCGCTAATTGATTTAGATACTATGAAATAGCGTTATGTTGTCTCGCATTTATTTTTTTCAAAAAGCTATCAAAAGCGATTAAACATGGCAAAAGAAATACTTTTATTCATTGGATCATACGGCTAATCGAATAAATAATTTAAAAAATAGACTCCACTACAGCACACGTAATAGATATTAACGATACAAGTTTGATTATGAGCATCTTAACGAAACGAGTTTGATTGCCAAAACGAGGCGGTGAGCCGAGTTTTGCGGCAATCAAACGAGTTTCGTTGTGTGCCATAAGCAAACGTGTATTGTTCAATATTTTATCTTCATCAATAAACTCTGGTTCAATGTATAAAAAGAGTGCGGTAATATTCATTACCGCACTGAGTGCGGTAATATCTATCCATTACCGCACTGAGTGCGGTAATAAAGCTCTTAACGATACTAAAATTAATTTGGTTAAGAGGCTATAACAACACGGATGAAGATAAAGGCTTTTATAGTACAATTGTGCATTTGAAACCGTTTCAATAAAATTCCTGATCTGGTAATTACACACGAACTAATATTTTACAACACTTTTCGCGCGTATTTTTAATCTAAAGTTAGAAGTATTATAGGCAACTTAACTAACAGCTATTTTTGTTTACGAATAACAGGTATTGGAATGTACTAATCCCCTGATAGGTACACACTCTAATCCCTTTTTGGTTTGTCAGGTAAGAATCTTTAAACACTAAATACTTTTAAAGGGTCTCTTTCAGTATTTAGGACGATTTTGTAAATGTTTTGATCTTCTAAAATATTAATTAACTATTAGGTAACCTTTTTTCGTCAAATTAAAAAAATGCAGGGAAATATATTTAAACATTTATTTACTACTGAAAATGAGTACAACGGGAAACACAAATAATAATTAATTATAAGCAGTTATAAATAATTACAAACTTGAATTAATATCTAAATAGAGCTACATTTTATAAGGATCCACTATTGTCTGGCATAAATCAGAAAATACGACTGCGAGTTCAAAGAAAAATAATCCAAGAGTGACTTTCTCGGGGTCGAATTTTTGGACGATTGTGAGACTTTCTCTATACGGTTTTATTATTGATAAGTGGATGGAAAAATTAATAAAATACTTATTTTTAACACATGAACTTTTAATTTAATGAACTTTGATTTTAATAATTTAAAAATTTTTGCTTATGTGAAATTGTTCACAGTTCACCTTTAAAAAATAAAGTATGTGCGTCGTGCTAAAAATACTAAATACTAAAAATATTATCACCAAAAGGAAAATAGAACGGTGGTAGATGTTATTATTTTTTTAAATTAGAAAGTAATTTGTCCGTATTTTCTATAGAATATCAAAATGATTTAGTAATAATCAAAATGTAAGTGAAGTATTAAATAATTTTTGAACGAATTTAAGTTTCACTAACAGAACCGTATTAAAGTGTAAGTAAATTTGTAAAATGATTTTAATAATCAATAATTAAATATTTTCGATGGAAGGGATGACGCTTCAATACAATGTTTGTAACAATGCGTTATAGCGCTACGGAATAGTAATTTAAAGTACATGTCTAAAAACATATTTTATTAACGAGCGAATAAAATGTCTTTTTTCTATAGCTCATGTTAAAGTGTGCCTTTATCAACTCAAAACAAAAGGTCAAGTCTTACTTTAACAGCAAGGGTAGATAAAGTAACACTTTAACATCAAGGATAGATAAAGTAATTTAATTTTTTAACTTTTGTTTAAATTAAATGACAGCTTCGTATTATCGTAGCAACCCAATCTAGCTGCTGACAGTTTGAAATGTGATTGACTGGCCTTATTTTCTTTTGAAATTGTTCAAGTTCTGACTATAGAAAAAAATATTGTATTATACACGACGATAAAGTTATTTCTATCCACTCTTACATCATTAACGTCTCGACTTCGTCTCGACGTTAAACAATTCACTCGTGGATAAAATTTAACTTTATCGTCTTGTATAATAAATTACTATTATTCATGAGTGCTGTATGGAATTTTATCCAATATTCAGTACTTTAAAATTGAAATTTGTCAAAAAAATGTGTATCTAGCATTTTATGAAAATAAATAATTTTTAAAACAAAATTTACTTGCCAATGTGACATGTAAAATTTGTTAACCAGATGAGCTGATATTTTGTTAAAGCAATATTAGTAGATCCTCATTAAATTTCATTCTACAAAAATTAAGTCAAATACACATCTCTTATATCTTGCTCCCGGCACCTTCTAGAGTCCATTAATTCGGGAAGCAAGCATTTTAGAAAAAAATTGTTTAACTTGGTGACCATCTTTACCCTCCAAAATTCGTCATCCCTAAAAAAGAATAAGTAGGAGATAAATTTCGTGAAGAGTTTAGTGATATAGGTATTATTTTTTGATTTCTTCTACAGAGATGCTCCCTTTTGTATATATGATGAAATAGCAAGTTTCAGGTTTTGTAATTCGCAATAATCCTTGGATTTGATAAAAATAATTGTGATTACGTTTAAGAGTAACATGTCCATTTTCACACAAGCAGTAATCTACTTTTGAATTACTGCATCCACTGGAGACAGATTGCCACTTTTTTCGGAGCTTTTTATTTCCACTATAGCGTTGTTGTCTAGCAGTCCGTCAGGGGAACATGCTAAATATGGAAACTTCGTCTATAACTAAACCACTTCTACGCACGAATTTTTCAAACTGGTTTTCGAATAATAAGATAGGCTTATCTTCGTTATCCCGTCCAAATTTAGTAGCACTAGTACCAGAGAAAGTGGAATATAATAAAGAAACAACCGTTTTCACGGTAGATGTAGTTTTCTTTAATTTGCAAATTTTTTCAAAATTAAATGCAGTAACTCGTTTTCTTCGTTCAACTTTCCAGATTTCGCTGTTGGACTGTAACATAGTTTCTTGAAATATACGTTCCTTGTCAATTTCTGCCAAGTCGCGTAAAAATTGGGCAGATTTTACAGCATATTCTTCCTCGTTCATATCTGGGACAAAGTTTGAAACCGCAGGACCATAATATGCGTCTGTTGTTGCAAATGTCCTGCGTTTCAATGATTTACCTAAAAGAATTTAATGCGTTATTTTAATAAATAGTGTTTTATATTGCTAGCAAGGTAAGACTGCTTTTACGGCCGAAGGGATGAAATGATATCCCTTGAAGTAGTAAAAACAGGTTACCTTGTGTATAATAAATAATATTTTATTTGTTATTCATTTGTAAACAAATTTATTAGAAGATTAATTTTCAAAGTTTATATGTACAATTTCGATGAATGGCGTTTATAAATGAGTAACAAATGAAATAGTAAAAATTAAATTTAAAAATTACTTTTCCTACGAGCTTCTCTTGCTCTTTTTCGCCTTGCATATAATTTTTCTATGTACAGTGCTTCAGCTGCATGTGAATTATTACATATGTTGTTCAAAACTGTGTAGGTAAAATTTCCACTTGTATTGAATGAAATTGCAGCTGCATTGCATCTCATTTGGTAAGAGCCTTTTAACGAAAAATTCAACCGTTTTCCGCCTACAAATTTAGCTACAATTGAATTGTAGGATTCTGCCATGTTGGTATCAACATCATATAACAAACTTGAAGCATTATTTGCAAGCCTTATGTTAACACTTCTTATTGAATCGAATATTCCACTTACTTCCATATCAGGCACTACATTTTCCTGCAGAAAAATTGTACGTAAGATGTTGTACGATAAACTAATACAAATAACAAAAAAAAACCTCTTCTTTAACCTTTTTACAAAAGTAGCCCTCGCACTTAGAGTGATCGCCAAAAATATGGTGTAGCCTATTGACGATGTCGTTTTTCAAATTTTTTGTTTTTTCACAAAAAGATTCATCACCTTGTTTTCGAAATTCAACAGCTTTTGTTACGTTTCTAAATCTTCCTAATGTATCCCTGTTATTAATTTTTTTCCTAAGTGTTTAACGAAATTTGGAATTTTTAGCAATGTCTGCTAATTTATTAATATAATTTCTGAGAAGGTGATTGCGACATTCAATTTTCTCTATAACAAACGTTGGTCCATACGGTGCTACTTCAGTTAATTTTCGGTAAACACGACTGTCACCGTCACCTATCAAACTGCCATAAATTAAATTATGTGTATCAATAGATTTTTTGAAACCGTCCACTATAATATCAGCTTCCATTGCTGTTGAAGTGGTGCTCCAGTTTTTAAAACATTCGTGATTCGCTGCATTACTACCGGCCCTCATACAAGCATAGCAATATTTATTCCTAACACCTATATATAATAGTTTCTTTGTTCTTGCGCCAATGATGCAAGCCTACAAAATATAAAAAAATAGCAGTAATAATAATAATTTTCTCCAGTTAACGGGTATTGCCGAAAATTCAACAGCTGGTTGACATTTCTTCTCATTCGATAACAAACAAGGATGTATTGGGCGAACTTACTTATACATAGAAGCTTTGCTGCAGGTAATAGATTTTCAGATAAGGTAGGTGCTTAGCGAAATAATCCGCTTCCGACATTTGCATAACAAGACAAAGTGATGTATCTACAGTTGTCTAAGTTTTACTTTCAAGGCGCAAATCAAAAATTCACTTCGCTCACTGTAGAAATATATGAGCTCTCCTTAGCCGCCTTAAGGTTGTTTCGTAATATGTCTATAAGTATATTAATATTAATGTTCATAAATATAAGGATTATTTCTTCAAGTTAACGTTTTGTTCATTTTTCAAAAATGGAAACAAGTCAGAAAATAATGTACAAACAATTTAAATTATCCCAATCTCCGGAGTCAGAGCCATCACAATGTTTTTTGTAAACTCTAACAAGCCCAATTGATTGCCTCTAACTGTTTAATTTCATAAACTTCGGCAGCCAATGCTTTTTCCCAATAAACGATTAATTTACCAGGGTGAATGCTTATTCAATGTTACATTTAAATTCTTATTTTACATAAAATATTCCAATTCATTTATATGTAGTTTATTTATTAAGATAACATTATGATGTGAGTAAAAGTTAGCTTAGCCTTCTAAATATTATAAATTTCATAAATACCCAGTTTTTAGGTATTTACCCGAGGCAGGGGTAAATACCCTACCCACTGGGTATTTACCCGACCCACATCACTAATTAGATATAAAAATTACCTGAATTAACGAAAAGCGTCGCTGAACTACGACGAAATGTATGCCCTGTATAGCCATTGGGATTTTCCAATTTTAGAAAAACCGCAATCCTCTTTGCTATTGTGTCGAAAGTATTGATGCCCACGACTTGCAGACTACACTTTCCCTTACAATACTGAAGAAAAAATCTATGCCTTCAGCTCGTAAAGCTATGCTGAATTTCAAGGCATTTCGATCTGTTTTTAAGTTTTGTACTATATGGGCCTGTTCAGCACATAACACTTTTTAAGTTTTTTAAATCGACAGATTTTTCAGATGGAGTAAAACACTTTGTGTAAAAACTGTATTTAATAATGAATCATGTTATTGCAAAAAAATAAGACTTTATCAATGAAAATTAAATTAACAAGTGTTATTGCTGTTCTAACGACTCATCCGATGGACTATCTGAGTTGAATGAGTTATCCTCAATTATTTCAGTTTTTTCATTTCCGGAATCATCAAAATCTATATCAGAACTGCAAGATAAAATGTTAGAAATAACTGAGTTTAAACTACTGTTTGGTCTTTCTTACTTTGCAGGTGAATTATGGTACTCGGGTCTTTCAATATGTGGCAATTTCGACTTGAAGACTTCAGCCTGTTCTTCATTATGAAACTTTAAAATACATTTTTCATGGGTATAATCCTCTCGTAACTGTAAAGTAACGATTGCCTTCACCACGCTGCAACTTACTATTTGGCCGCATGGAACTACCAGTATGTTGCCATTATAAATTAGTTGAACTAGATAGTTACTTTCCATCTTCCCAATGCTTATAGTCCCAGTATATGTTTTGGAGCTATGGAGATCAATCAAAGTTACCTCAGCATCTCCAATAGTAACTTGGGTACCCATTTTAGTGTTCAGTCTTCTTCTTTGGAGTAAACGATATTCTTTTAATGCACGTGTTAGTGCAGGTACTGGCTCGACACCACTAAAAAGATATGATAAAAACTGCAACCTTTTAATACAAACAAAAAAATTATAACTTGCGATAATTGACCTAACCTCACTATATTAAATTTAAAATGATATAGTGTCCATCATTAATTAAAATTTCAATATTATTTACCTATGATAATAATCCATGTTGCTCAACAGTTATAGAAAGTTATTGTTGACAAAAAAATTAAGAACGTTGGGAGTTGGGACCTTCGAACCACAAAACAATAAACAATAACTAATCTTCGAACCACGGCCAACGTATTTTATTTATTCGGCCATGTTCGAACATATTCCAAGGTTGGGGTTGGGACGTAGTAATACATATACAGTGTGTTCCAGGATTGATGTTACAAAAGGTGAGATGGACTAAACATTTTTGAATTTTATTTTTCTACGATCGTGTCAAAATGACAATTTTTTGCACTATTTCTAGTGTCAAAAGCGAAGTTTGTAGCACTCTTAATATTAGCGCCCAAAATACGTCTTATTCGCACGTTGCCGTTGGAGGCGTGTTTTAATAATTTATTAAAACACGCTTTGCCGTATATTTTAATCAAGAACACTATACTAAGGACACGCAACTCCCGTTTCGAAGCGGACCGCTAAAAGCTGACAAGTAAGGCGGCCGTGGTGTAAATTATTCATTCACAAAACTCGTGAACTGTCAATGTCAAACATTTGCTGAGTGTAACTGGAAATTCGGACCATGTTTTAACAATTAATAACACATTTGAAATACACTCCATTGGATTAACAACCGTAAACTGACTTTTAACCGCGATTACAGGTTAATTTAGCTCGCTTCCAACTCTCGAACGGCAGTACACGCTGTCGACAGCGCCGCGACGGCTATCCCCGACATAAGGGCCGCTTTTATATAGAGCCGTCATAGGAAGTTGCATCTCCTTAGTATAGTCTTCTTGATTTTAATGTCAACATAACCTAGAATATCTAACACAATATGACGGAAAAAGTGTCACCCAACTAAGTTTTTATATTTTTATGATCGTAGAAAAAATAACGTATGATACACGTGTATAAGAGCCATTAAAGCACTAGCAACGTTAAAACTCTTAAACTCGTCGCACGTGCTTTAAAGGCGTACTTACACACTTGTATCATAATATACTATTAAGGTTCTGGGATTCGGTCCTGCTTGGTCTGAAAAGAATTTTAAGAATATTTTCAGTTTTTGAAAAACAAGTAGGCCTTGACAGGGAAGCGAAAACTAATTTATTTTCTGGTAAACTACCATTTCTGTTCATGACACGGCAAAATTTTATTAAGAAAAGTTGTTCAGAATGATAAATTATGGCCTTATACAAAATTTCAGAAAGATCTGTTGACTTAGAAAAACCCGTTATTTTTTAGATTAAACAATATAAATTGTGCATATTAATTTGGAGATGAGTAATGTCAAAAATAATTCTTAAAAATCCTGTGTGTTACTTCATTGCGTGATTTTAATTATTTTTTTAATGAAAAATAAAAAATCATTTGTCAAAAACATGTATATTATCGAAAGTTAAATTTTAAATTACAAATCAATACGTTTCGCAATTTTTGATTGCATCTTCAGTTGTTAAAATTAGTTGACGGTATTTATTACAATTCTGAAAGGAGCAAAAAAAAAACAAGTAGAATTAGCGAAAACATTCCATTCTAAAAACCTGCATACTTACATAATAGTTTTAATTTTTTTTATTGCAAGTTGTTGATGATATTATGTTTAAATTTGAACTTAAATAGAAACACTTTAAAACTTAGTTAAAATTTTTAGCGACTAAGACATTTACATTTATAAAATTTTAATTAGAACGACGTAGGCACAAACATGTTAAAAAAACTGTCGCTTGTAGGGGTGAAATTGTTTTAATTAAATTTACAATAATCATTTCGTATGGAATGCGAATGTTTGAATGCATACAATAAGTGAACTTGAATAAAAGCATGCAAGGTTATTTCCTAAAAGTACATTATCGCGCTGCGCAGTCGGTTTGAAAATATGTACAAATGTTAATAATAAGACAGGGTTGTATTAAAGTTAAAAATTTTATGAGTTTTGAGAATAATTAAATGTAAGAAATATGAGTTAGATTCCAAAAAGGTTGTTTATAAGTTTGAGAAGTACAAAAACAGCCGATATAATTTATTTGAATAAGTTATGGTAAATAGAACTTAAGTTATCTATATGTCTGTTTTGTAATTAATGGTGGTTGGGCTTTTTTGTATTTCTATCATCTCCAAGCAAAGGCGTTTTTTTAAATTGCTCTCTCTATGTAAGATAGTGGGTGTATTAAAGTTAAGTGTTTAGTTGCGTGATCAGTTAGGGCTGTTTTATTGGAAGAAGGTGAAATGTGGTTAATTTTGACAGAGTATTTGTGTTGATTAATTCTGTTTTTTAATAACTGTTTTGTTTGACCAATGTATGTAGAGGTACAGTTGTTACATTTAAGTTGGTAAACTACTTGAGATTCCATATTACTGTTGGTTTTATCCTTTAAGTTATTAAAAAACATATTACCTAGGTTATTGTTGTTATTAAATGCTGTTTTTATATTATGCTTTTTAAGTTCGGTTTCAATTTTTTCAGCAAGATTGGGAATGTATTCAATAGAAACATATTTATTTTTTGATGAGTTATTTGAAATATTGAAATCATTGCCTAAGCAGTTAGGTTGTAGGGAAATGGATTGGTTAAGTTTATTTTGGTTTTTGATTTTTTTAATTCGGAAATTGATATGTGTAGGGTACGCTGATGGCGTATGTTAACACCAACACGCACCGTTCTTTCGTTTCGAGTTTAAATAAAACACTTTTCGAGCTTAAAAATGGTTTATTACCAACGTGCCCCAAATGTGGGTGCACTCACGAGAGCGGGAACGAGAATAATGAATACAAAGATTCGAGACTGCCTTTTAGCGGGGGTGTAGCCGGCGGCGTTCCACCACCTTAAGGCGACTGGTCACAAAAAACCGCGCGAGAAATTTAAATTTAAATACGGAAGCGACGTAACATAGGCCGCCCCCTTGAAATGAGTGATTTCAAGAAAAATAGCATTAACTAAAACATACGTAGAAATGCAAATAATACACACACCTACACTAAAATTCAAATAATACCAAATCATACATAAAAATAATATCGAAATATACATTAAAGTACTAGTAATAGCTATATATACATTGAAATACGAGTGATGAGAAATATACATTAACTACAAAATAATACAGTGTTAATCGTGAATGTCTTTAATGGCACTGTTGTATTAGTTCTAGCATTCACTTGGCAGCACGCACAATCGCACAGTAGGTCTTTTTACAACCCCACTCGCGGTTTTAAACGGTTGCTGAACGGACGGCTCCGTCGACTCCTGGATGCGTTTCCAAGATGCGCCCCAGCTTCCAAGCTCGGGAAGGAACATTGTCTTCCGCGATTAGGACAACGTTTCCGGGTTGCAGTGTAGGGCCCTCAGGAACGCGCCATTTCTGTCTTCGCTGTAGCTCCTGCAGATAATCCCGGCTCCATTTCAGCCAGAATTCTTGTTGCAGGCGCTGGGGTGTACTGCCATCTCGATAACCTGTTGACACTTTCTGACCTTAAGTCAACTTCGGGCAGAGAATTTAAATAATCCCCGATTAAAAAATGTCCGGGGGTTAAGTAGGTGAGATCATTAGGATCTTGGGACATGGGAATTAGAGAGAGAGGACTTGAATTGAGGATACACTCGACTTCGGTAAGAAGCGTATACATTCGCCAAACGTTAATTTTGCATTTCCACTGTCTTATAAATGTGACGTTTGAATAATTTTACTGCTGCCTCCCACAGACCTGCCATGTGGGGAGCCTTGGGAGTGTTTGAAACTCCATTTTATGCCACGAGCGGCCATCTCTGGAGATTGGATTTTGATTAAATTTTAGTAATTGGATAATTTCTCTCATTTCGTTAGCTGCACCCGCGAAATTCGTCGCGTTATCACAAAAGATTTCGATTGGTAAACCTCTTCGTGAAACAAACCGTTTTAGTGCCGCTATAAAGGCCTCCGAGGAGAGATTTTCCACCAATTCGCAATGAACGGCCTTTGAAGGCATGCAAACGAATACGCATCCGTAAGCCTTCACAATTTTGCGTGATTTGCGCGAACCTTCTTTTAAATAAAATGGGCCAAATAAGTCAATACCGACTCTAGAGAACGGACGGGCAATATTTACACGTGAAGGAGGTAATTCGCCCATTTTCGGTTTGCTCCTTATGGGGTTGTGTTTGAAACACAATACGCATCTTCTTATTACTTTACGGACGGCACTTCTACCTGATATAGGCCAATAATTAAGTCGCACGGTGGCTAAAGTACCTTGCATTCCGCTGTGCAAACTTTTTTCGTGCGCATCCCTAATTAGCAAATCGCAAAATGGACCTTTAGGTGCTAATATGGGATGTTTAGTTCCGAATTTAAGATCCGCGTTGCGTAAACGACCGCCTACGCGTAAAATTTGATCATCGTCCAGGAATGGACTTAAAGCGAAGAATTTTGGAACATTTTCCTATCTCGCGTGAGTTAGTCAAAAGCTTTATTTCCGATTTAAAGTGTATACTCTGGACGAGTTTGACGAGAGACATTTCCGCATTTTTTAATTCATCTGCGGTTATAACGCGTGAGTATCTCCGGGATTTATTCTTGCAATATGTAGTAAATCGCTTGCATAACGCAATAATTCTAATTAATTTAGAAAGTGAGGAGTATCGTGTAAAAATTAAATTTGCGAATTCCTCGCAGGGCTCCGCTGTGCGGGCGGATTGGTGGGCCTCCTGAACGATTAGTATTTTGGCTTCAGGAACCGACGTCCTCAGGGCCGGCTCTGAACGGTTTAGGAGAAAATTCTGCGTCCCTCAAAAATTCAGGGCCGTTCCACCACAAGCTGTTGCCCGCTAATTGACCGGGAAAGAACCTCGCGAAATGATGTCTGCCGGGTTTTCGCCGGTGGATACATGAAACCACGACTCGGCGCTTGAATTCGTGTGAATTTTGGCTACTCTAGTAGCTATGAAAGTTTTCCACCTGCTCGGGCAGGAATGAATCCATGCTAACGTTACTGTTGTTGAATCTGAATAATAATTCACGCTAAGGGGATTAAATCCGGGAGCGCTTTCGATAGCACTAGTTACCTTGCGCATTAGCTCCGTAAGAAGTAACGCAGCACATAGTTCTAACCGAGGTATACTGAGTGTTTTCAGAGGTGCAATACGTGATTTCGAGCAGATAATTCCGCAGTGTATATTCCCGTCTGATGATATTTCGCGAAGATAGATACAACGCCAAAACAAAATTTTACTAGCGTCTGAGAAGCCATGCAGCTCGAGTATCGAGTTTTTCGAGTTTATCAATTTCGAGGTATTGATAATTGCGACACCTTGGGTAATTCATTAGCGAATTTTTCCCAACGAGTAAAAATTTCTAGAAGGAATCGATTCGTCCCACGCAAGTTTCAGTTTCCACAATTCTTGCATGATTATTTTAGCTATTACGATGACTGGCCCGAGAAGCCCTAAAGGGTCAAATATTTGCGCGATGTAGCTTAAAACCAGGCCGTTTCGTTATCGCGACGTTTTTGAATTTAGCTTGCTCTTATATTCTATTGTATCGGGACCGGGCGACCAATACACGCCCAGCGTTTTTAAACTATCCGATTCATTACGATATAGTGCCAAATTTATTTGTTGATCATGCAAGCCTAAAATATTTTCATTGTTTGATGCCCATTTTCGCAATGGGAAACCAGCGCCTTCTAGCACGGCGCTAATTTCGTTACGTATTGCGATAAGATCGTTTTCCATTATCGCCACCTGTGATTAAATCATCCATAAAAAAATCTCGCGTGATAACTTTGGACAATTCAGGCTTAGTTTTGTCGATTTGCAGAGCTAACTCCTTTAAGCAACGAGTAGCAATAAATGATGCTGGTTTAGTACCATATGTTAGCGTTTTTAATTCATACACCCTTATCGGCTCATTAGGTGTAAAACGATATAAAATCCTTTGATAACACGTGTCATCAGGGTTAATTAGAATTTGTCGGTACATTTTGCTGATGTCTGCGATTAAAATGTATTTGTAAAAACCGGAAGGCGAATTAAAATACTAAACAAATCATCCTGAAGTACCGGCCCTAACATAAGGGTGTCATTTAGTGAATAGCCTGATGAGGATTTACACGAAGCATTAAACACAACACGGGTTTTAGTGCTGGTGCTTTCCGATTTATAAACCGCATGATGGGGAAGAAAATATCCTGTTTCGCGTGCGCCTCCGATGGTACCTATGTCTTTCATGTGACCGAGTTTTAAATATTCCTCCATGAAAGCATCATATTCCTTTTTAGTTTCGGGATTTTCTTAACAATTTGCGTTCTAAATTTAGAAAAACGCCCCTTTGCTGTTTCGAGTGAATTTCCTAATGACTTTGGGTCCGTCTTCCATGGCAAGGAAGCAATAAATCTGCCTGACCCATCGCGTTTGATTGTTCGAGCAAAAATGATTTTCGCATTCTATTTCTTCGTTGGAGCTTTGTTTAGCTTCCAGGACGGTTTCGACCTCCCAAAAGTTAGATATATTATCGCTTAAATTTTGTAAGACATTCAAGTGGCAAGAAACTGGTGTACGTGTTATGAGAGATTTATTTGAAACAGTTCCTGACACTAACCAGCCAAATACCGACTTTTGCAGAATCAAGCCCGGGTGGTTCGTGCGAATTTGGCCAATGCACAACAATTGGAAGAATACCTGTGCTCCGATTAGCAGGTCAATGCTGCCTGATTCATAAAATCGCGAGTCCGCCAATTGTATATTACGTGGGAAATTGATCGAACTTGCGTTGATTGATTTCGTGGGAACGTTACTCGTAATGTTGTCTATTACGTAAAAATCTAAATTTGACATCAAACGTTAGAAATTTGGATTTTATATTCGTGCTTAATAAGAAATTTGCATTTGTGCAGTTATGCTTATACCCATTATGGGCAAATTAGCTACCTTTGTCGGTAATTCGAGCAATTGTGCGAGTTTTGCCGTGATTATGTTTATTTGCGAACCTGAATCAAGGATCGCGCGAGCTTCGTGATAATTACCGTGCGAGTCGAGAATTTCTACAATACAGGTAGATAGCACTATATTAGACGGTTCTTCGCAGGTTTAATCGCGTGCAAGGAAGCTGCAGGTATAAGATTCGTATTATCAGCTTGACTTTGCGTAGGTTCCGGCTGCTGCACATTTTTCAATATGCAAAACCGTGTTATGTAGGCCGCTGCATTTTCTACATCGCGAAGATCTGCATATTTTAGTCGGATGTCCCTTCCTTAAGCAATTCAAGCATAAGTTTTTTGATCGTGCCGCATCGATTCGCGCTTTAACCGTTAAATTTAGAAAATTAGGGCACTGATTCGTAAAGTGATTATTTTGATCGCAAAACTTACACATTGTGGTTGTCTTACCGGTAGCGATATTACACGAGGCGAATTTGGAATGTGTTTTGGACACCCTGTTAGTCGATTTTGACAAATCTTTAATGTTTAATGCACTTAATGTATGGCATTTATGTGTGAGAAAATCGATAATATTTTTATAGGTAGGCAAATCTGAATTTGGTAGCTTGTCTTCCATTCTTTACGCGTGTGAAAGGGAAGCTTCGAATGATCAGATACACCAACAAATCGTCATTTTCAACATTTCTACCCATTACGTTTAATGATATGTGTATGTTGTGTGACCGCGTTTAGAATATTTCGGAATCCTTGATACGACTCCTTCGTGATTGCAGCTAACTCGAAAAGAGCTCGAATGTGGTTTGTAACGATCACGCGCTTATTTTCAAATCTTTCCCTTAATAACTCTTTAGCTTTTTCATAATTAGTGCTCGTTATATCTAAATGCTTAACGGCTTCCGCGGCTTCTCCCTTAAGGGTAGTAATTAGGTAATGCATTTTATCGATATCAGCTAAAGATTTATTGGAGTCGATAAGAGATTTAAACCTTTCTCGAAAAGTTAGCCACTCATCAAATTTCCCTGTAAAACTAGGTAGATCCGCGAGAGGCAGCTTGATTGCTGAATGAGAAACAGGTTGGTGTGTGGTTGACGTGATCATACCAACCGCGGGGGTAATTAAGGCATCTACCTTTACCTTTAATTCAGAAAATAATGAATCGGTTATGGCCTTTTCATCGAAGGCTACATTAAAATCGTTATCATACTCTACGTTGTAAATTTGTTCGATCATTTCGTCACATGTATGTACTGACTTTTCGCAAATTACAAATTGACCAATAATTTTTGTTTGTATAATCTGATTTATCGCTAGGGCTATCCAAATATTGTTGTAAAATCGTTAAACTTCGTTTAAGAACGATCGTTTATTTTTTAATATTTGGGAGCTCCGTATTCAAAGCTTGGAGTCAGGATTTTCGGACATTGTTATATTTTGTTAGGATAGACAAAGAAAGGATAGATCTCACCCACAGATGTGACGTTTCTTTGTCCAGAAGAGGTAGCGAGGTGCGTGTGGTCTCCCCTTGCGTGGAGCGAGAGAGCTGGATCACTGCTGATCGGGGGCGAGCGAGATGCGAGATGCTGCAGGATGTGGGATACCAACTGCACATGTGGCCGTGTATGGGACCGCTGCAGACCTCTTGGAAGATGTTGGCGGGAAAATGCAATCCAATGGCTTGGCTTCGGGTGGTTTAGCTTGGCTTCGTTTTGCTAATTATGACTCTTTCTTAATCAAAATTAGCATATTACACGTGATACGCGACTCACTATGTAATATTTTCGTGTTTGAGATGCACCTGAAGACTGCTGACGCTGAGTTCGGGTTATGGCAGGCGCACTTCTCCGATTAATTCGAATTGTCGATTTATTAATTAATCACTGATTTAAGTATCGCGGCTGGAAGGACCAAATGTAGGGTACGCTGATGGCGTATGTTAACACCAACACGCACCGTTCTTTCGTTTCGAGTTTAAATAAAACACTTTTCGAGCTTAAAAATGGTTTATTACCAACGTGCCCCAAATGTGGGTGCACACACGAGAGCGGGAACGAGAATAATGAATACAAAGATTCGAGACTGCCTTTAGCGGGGTGTAGCCGGCGGCGTTCCACCACCTTAAGGCGACTGGTCACAAAAACGCGCGAGAAATTTAAATTTAAATACGGAAGCGACGTAACAATATGTTTATTGATGAATTCAATTGGATAATTATTTGTAACAAGAATTTGTGTAATTAGTTCTAAGTTTTTTTTATGAAATTGTTTTGATGATAACTGAATTGCTCTGTCAACTAAACTATTTATAACGCTGATTTTATATTTGATTGTTGACCCCCCCCCCCCCCCCCCCCGGAGTAATCAGTCTGAATTCAACACTGCCGGAACACCTTCCCATGTTAGAACCACTCAAAAAACAAAATATTCCTCGAAAATACATCAAAATTATAGAAGAAATATACAATCAAGGAAAGGCAAATATACGATTAGAAAGAGAGGGAGAATACTTCCATATAGAAAGAGGTTTACGCCAGGGCGATCCTCTGTCGCCAAATCTCTTCACCTGCACACTAGAGCAAATATTTAAAAACTTAAGTTGAAAAGAGCAAGGTGTAACATTTAATGGGAAAAAACTGCCAAACCTGGGATTTGCCGACGACATGCCCGGTTGCACCAACCTTGGTTAGTAGTGAGTTAAGTAACTCATATTAACTAAACTCTAGTTAGCGCGTTTTCAGTTGCACCAACCATTATTAGCCCTAATCAGTAGTTAGCAAACTTGTATTATCTAACTAGGTACTGAAATTTCTGCGGTTTAAAGTTTAATTCCAGCTTATGCCCGGTTGCACCAACATCGCAGGTTAAATTACTTAACTCAAGCCAGCTAACTCTCATTAAAATTTTAATATGGATTAAATTGAGAAGTGTTGCACCAACATGTTTTAAACTCAAGTTAACTAACTGTGATTTGATGTGACAACATTGCGTTATCTAAACGTTAGCCCCTGCTGATTGGTCAATTGGTGACTTTGACATTGACAGTTCTCATTGTCCTCATATTTGAATTCCGGGTGTATTTACAATTTATTATAAATATGGAAACACGTGAAGAGATCGTTTAATTTCACTGAAGGCGACAAAGAAGTGCTATTGGAAATTGTAAGGAAGTATTTTCATGTGCTGGAAAATAAAAAAAACCGATGGTACAACAGTGAAAAAGAAGGCAGATGCATGGAAAAATGTGGACGAGTTGTTTAACGCTTCTTCTAATAATGTTGTTCTTGCTAAAGCATTTATATCATTATTTAATTCAACATTAATTATGGCTTCATCTGGAATATCTTCATTTAAGTTAGGTGGTATTTCTTTTAAATTAATTGATACATTGTGTAGAACAGCTGTAGCCACAATAACATCTACTACTTTCTCTGGTTTTAGTCGTAATCCCATTGACAAGCATGGGAATCTTCTTTTCCACACACCAAATGCTCTTTCAATTATATTTCTTGTATGTAAATGAGCTGAATGATATCGCTGTTCTGCTGTAGAAGTTGGATTTAGAAGTGGCGTTAATAAATAATGTATGCGATAACATTTTTATATGGGTACAATCAATTGCACCAATTACTCTAGGAAATCTGTGAATTTTAAAAAAATTTGCCATTGCAGATCTGCTAGCTTCTACAGAATCTGGCATACATATAAATTCGTGTGCCTTAGATGCAATTAATTCGGTTATTCGTGGAACTATTCTGCATACAGTAGATTTGTTCACATTTATATGATCAGCCAAAACTTGCTGAAAGCTGCCAGTGGCATAAAATCGTAATGTTATTAAAAGCTGATTTAAAGGTGTCACAGGTATGTTTCGATTAGTGTTGCCTTCTAAATTATTAATTTCAAACATATTCAAAATGTCTTGCACAACAGTTTTACTAAACCGATATCTCATTTTAAAATCCACATCTTCATACATATCCATGGGATTATTCCTCTTCCGATATATTTTGGGCCTTGGTAGCTATCAACCTAACTAATTCCAGGAGTTCTTCTGCAGTACCACCAGAATCACTGCTATCTATTGATTCATGATCAGAAAACATTTCGATTAATCAGATAGGAGATTCTATAATTATATATATAGAAATTAATTTATCTAATTAACAATAAATACTATAGAATATGATAATTACATATTTACACGTATTTCCTAATAAAATTAATAATAAATGGCCTGAATTTATATTTGCTGATAACTGTACAGCTAAAACAGAAATATAAACTGTCAAAGTATTACTCATTAACCTGGAATTAAATTTTAACCGCAGAAATTTCAGTAGTTAGATAATACAAGTTTGCTAACTACTGATTAGGGCTAATAATGGTTGGTGCAACTGAAAACGCGCAAACTACAGTTTAGATAATATGAATTACTTAACTCACCAATAACCAAGGTTGGTGCAACCGGGCATTAATGAGTGATACTTTGACAGTTCATATTTGTGTTTTAGCTGTACAGGGTTATTCATTATAAATTACCCACCCCTTATCATCGTTATTATTGCCTATAGAAAAAAAAGTTTTAAATAAAAGTTATGTGGTTATAACTGAATTTTGTTAAAATGCTATCAAAAGTACAGTGGCATGCATAATTAAGGGGATACAAAAAAGTAATATATTTTTTTAAATGGAACACCCTGTATATTATTAAATTTTTGGAATGATCTTTCTTTCCTGATTTCAAAAATATACCATATGTTACCCTTACCTTATACCGTTTTTGAGTTATTAAACGTCAAATATCTTAGTTAAACTAGTTAACATTATTAAATATAACAAAGTTTTATTCAGGAAATTTAAATATAAATAAATGATAACTAATTTTTATTATTTCATTAAAGAAATGTCACTTATCAAACAAAATAGTTGCATTTTCATAGCTTACTTTAATAATTCCTATTTACAGTAACTAGTTTAACTGAGATATTCAACGTTTAATAACTCAAAAACGGTATAAGGTAAGGGTAACATATGGTATATTTTTGAAATCAGGAAAGAAAGGTCGTTCCAAAAATTTAAGAATATACAGAGTGTTCCATTTAAAAAAATATATTACTTTTTTGTATCCCCTTAATTATGCACCCCACTGTACTTTTGATAGCATTTTAACAAAATTCAGTTATAACCACATAACTTTTATTTAAAACTTTTTTTTCTATAGGCAATAATAACGATGATAAGGGGTGGGTAATTTATAATGAATAACCCTGTACAGTTATCAGCAAATATAAATTCAGGCCATTTATTATTAATTTTATCAGGAAATACGTGTAAGTATGTATTTATCATATTCTATAGTAGTTATTGTTAATTAGACGAATTGATATATATATAATTCTAGAATCCCCTATCCGGTTAATTGAAATGTTTTCTGATCGTGAATCAGCAGATAGCAGTGATTCTGGTGGTACTGCAGAAGAACTCCTGGAATTAGTTAATTTTATACCAAGGCCCAAAATATATCGAAAGAGGAATAATCCCATGGATATGTATGACGATGTGGATTTTAAAATGAGATATCGGTTTAGTAAAACTGTTGTGCAAGACATTTTGAATATGTTTGAAATTAATAATTTAGAAGGCAACACTAATCGAAACATACCTGTGACACCGTTAAATCAGCTTTTAATAACGTTACGATTTTATGCCACTGGCAGCTTTCAGCAAGTTTTGGCTGACCATATAAATGTGAACAAATCTACTGTATGCAGAATAATTCCTCGAGTAACCGAATTAATTGCATCTAAGGCACAAGAATTTATATGTATGCCAGATTCTGTAGAATGTAGGAGATCTGCAATGGCAAAATTTTTTGATATTCACAGATTTCCTAGAGTAATTGGTGCAATTGATTGTACCCAGAGCTGGGCAGTACTCGAGTACAAGTACTCAAACACTGTACTCTAAGTACAATTCGGGTACTCTGTACCCGGTACCCAGTACAATTTTCAATAAAGTACTCTGTATTCGTACCCGTCATCACATTGGGTAGAAGTATCCGATACCCGCGTCTTTTATGAGTACATTTGTCCGAGTACTCTAATACCCAAAGCGAAAGCGCAAGTGCGCCATGCAAGTCTGGACTTGATTGTGTTTGACGGTGTCGCCGGTGTCTGTGCGAGAAGGCGAAGCGACTGACAACCAGTGATGTTTCCATCAATTTTGTCGAAGGTATACTTTACTACCGGTAATCCATTGTGTTTATGACTTTTTCTATGGTTGCTTAGCGGCGGCGGGGGGGGGGGCAATTTCAACAAATGAGCTTAAAATGTTTATTTTTTTCCATATAAAATTGAAAAAAAATCGGTTAACCTAATTACATATATTGACAAAAAAAATTTTCGTAATGTATCTTTTTCCCTCTCTGTTTTTTTGGCCTTCTTTAACTTGACCACGAGGAGCTGAAAGTGTCGATCGATGGTTTCGCAGACAAACCTTCACGTATGGTCGCGGAATACATCCTTCACTGCTACTCGAAAGGTAGAGTGGCGGGATAAATCCTACAAACACTGGCAGCCTTGGTGCAGACAATTGTTCAAATAGTGTTCGACTTGACGTTAGGCCTAATTTGTAAGCACATTCAATGAGTTTTCACAAAATTGGTTGAGAGTAGCGATGTTGTACCCGGTCTAAAACAAAACCCGGGTAACCGAAAGCAATACCCGGGTAAAC
The DNA here is from genome assembly GCA_940337035.1 of Agriotes lineatus. Classification (NCBI taxonomy): domain Eukaryota; kingdom Metazoa; phylum Arthropoda; class Insecta; order Coleoptera; family Elateridae; genus Agriotes; species Agriotes lineatus. The sequence goes on from OW679203.1 coordinate 56,767,694, forward strand.
CCAGGTACCCGAAATATATAACAAAAAAGTTAGTGTACATCTGAACATCTCAAGTAACTACAATTTCTTTCTTTTACGCCGCGAGTTTTAAACTGAACTAAATTAAAATAGTACTTACTCACTAATTCAAACGGCAAGTCGTCTGTTATTCGTAAATATTTTCACACTTCCAAGTGCTATGAAATTCAAGTACGTGACTTTTTGTCCGAAATTGGTAGCAGCATCAACATCACACAGAGGATGTTTATTTTACTTCACCCATACTGACTCGATTTAATGGTACTATTGACGGGATTCTTGTTATTACTGAATGGTTATGTTTTTCCACAGCTTATTCCTATTGATTTTAAGTTTTTATAATTTTCTCCGAAAAAGGCTGACTTTCTGGAAATTATATAATTACTAGTCGGGTACCTGGGTCGACTATTACCCGGGTCGACCCAGGTACCCGCCGACATCGCTAGTTGAGAGTATACGCAGTGTGCCCAGAAAATCTTGAGAGTATACGGTGTATATGGAATATATCCTATGGGAACACCACTGCTGACAACACTCTAACCCTCCAATGATTCAAATACAACACGCTATCATAACTAACCCTACAAGCTGCCGCTACTGTGGTTTTCTTGAAGACTTGAGCGCTCGAGGTAAGGGGCATATTAATATTGTATTATTAATCATCATATATTTTTGTTGGTTGTACAAAGGAATGTAATAAACTGATAAAATGTTTTGTTTATTTTGCTTATTATAAACCGAAAACAATGTTAAATAAAAGTGGTGGGGGAAGAAACATGTACTTGCAAATAGTACTCTTGAAATTCGAGTACTTGTACTCGGAGTACTGTACTCGACAGGGTGTGCAATGAGTATAGTACTCGGTACTCTGTACTCGTTCTTTAGTTAAGGCATGTACTTGGTACTCGGTACCCGAGTACAATTTATCAGTACCCGGCCCAGCTCTGATTGTACCCATATAAAAATTTTATCGCCAGGTGGAGAAAATGCTGAACTATATCGAAATAGAAAAGGATGGTTTTCGATAAATACTCAGGTAACATGCGACGCAAATTTAAAAATTATGGACATTGTAGCTCGCTGGCCTGGTTCAGTACATGACAGTACAATTTTTAATTCGTGTCCCCTTCGAGCAAAATTTGAACTAGAGAGTATACCAATTGTTGGCTTTTGGGTGACAGCGGTTATGGCTGCAGAAACTATTTATTAACGCCACTTCTGAATCCAACTTCTGCAGCAGAACAGCGATATAATTCAGCTCATATACAGACAATAAATGTAATTGAAAGAGCATTTGGTGTGTGGAAAAGAATATTCCCATGCTTGTCAATGGGATTACGACTAAAACCAAAGAAAGTAGTAGATGTTATTGTCGCTACAGCTGTTCTACACAATGTATCAATTAATTTAAACGAAATACCACCTAACTTAAATGAAGATATTCCAGATGAAGCCATAATTAATGTTGAAATAAATAATGATATAAATGCTTCAGCAAGAACATCATTAATTAATACATTTTTTAATGGGTAAGTAAATATTTAATACGTAATTACATTTGTTCTAACTGTTTCATTTTTATGGAAAGCTCAGTTTGTTTTATTTGTAAATTTATTTCTTCCTGCTTTGTTCGAAGTTTTTCTTGACACAGTTTTTCTTCTAAGATTTCGATTTCTTTGTCTCTTAAAACATTTCTTTCTTTTTTAAAAGTAAAATATCCATCTCCAAATCTGCCTTTCTTGTCAAAAAATTATCTTTTTCATTTTTTCTTTAGTGTAATTGCTGATGTTATCGTATACATTGCTAATGGTTCGTTTTCGTTTACAGGAATTTGGAGTAGTGGTTGAAGGACCAGGATTCAAAATTTGTGGCTCATTACTGCATAGCCCAATCACTTCTACATTTGGTATGGCTGCATCGAGGACAGCTACCTCCTGAGTGCTGTCCACATCAACACTAGGATCATCTGCATTTTCCATAATAAACTCATTTGAAAAATCTATAAATAATCATATTTTACTTTGCTTCTAAATAAATAAATTATGTATATGGTTAATTACATAGCTTGTTTTCTTAAATTATAGTAACCCACCATCAATTATGTAGTTTGCAGCTGAATCAAAGCGTGACTTCAGTGGCTCCAGCTGTGGCTTCAGCACACTAATTAAATGTGCCTCAGATTACCCAACCTTTGGCACAATTTGTGGTCCTCCGCCTGTTTTATACATTTGTAACTGCAATGCATATTTAGTTAATAATAATTATCATCAAAGAATAACATTAACATAAATTTACCTTGTCATTTGCACTGTCTGTTTTCAGCTTCTTCTTAATATTGTTGTAAGCAGTCTTTAATTGACATGGTAGTCTTTCAACATTATTAGAAGAAGCGTTAAACAATTCGGCCACATTTTTCCATGCCTCTGCCTTCTTTTTCACTGTTGTACCATCGGTTTTTTTATTTTCCAGCACATGAAAATACTTCCGCACAATTTCCAATAGCAGTTCTTTCTCGCCTTCAGTGAAATTAGACGATCTCTCACGTTTTTCCATATTTATAATAAATTGTAAATACGCCCGGAATTCAAATGTGAGGACAATGAGAACTGTCAATGTCAAAGTCACCAATTAACCAATCAGAAGCGGCTAACGTTTAGATAATGCAATGTTGTCACATCAAATCACAAGTTAGTTAACTTAAGTTTAAAACATGTTGGTGCAACACTTCTCAATTTAATCCATATTAAAATTTTAACTAGAGTTAGCTAGCTTGAGTTAAGTAATTTAACCTGCGATGTTGGTGCAACCGGGCATTTTTTTTAGCTGAGAGCAGAACATCACTAAAGCAAATGCTAAAGGTCGAAAGTGCTAAAGTTGGTCTAAAAATCAACTTTGACAAAACTAGCGTTATAACGAACAGGAAATCAGAAGACATCATCTTGGACGGACAAAAAGTTAAATACGTAAAAGTCATCATCTACATTGGACAATTAATTTCATTTGACAACAAAACTGAAAGGGAAGTGCAATGAAGGATCGATCTTGCTTGGAAAAACTACTGGTCTTTAAAAAACAAAATTTCAGTTTCATTAAAACGAAAAGTGTTTAACATGTGCATTATCCCAACTCTGACATATGGTTCTCAAACTTGGAGTTTGACTAAAAAACTACACAATAAACTAAAAACAACACAGTCCAAATGGAACGATCAATGTTAAATCTTAAACTAAGTGAAAAAGTGAGCTTAAGAGACATTCGGAACAAAACACGGACCGAAAACGTATTAGTGAAGTGTAAAAAGTTAAAATGGAACTGGACAGGACACTTAGGCAGGATGTCAGATGAGAGATGGGCCAAGTGGTTAACACAATGGGCACCAAAGGGAGGAAACAGGAAGAGAGGTCGTCCAAAAGTTAGATGGGATGAAGAAATAGAACAAATGGGAGGAAACTTTTAGTGGAAGAAGACAAGAGACAAAAGAAAATGGAAAGAAGAGGGGGAGGCCATTGCCCAACAGTGGGATCTAATAGGCTCATAATAATAAAAATTTGGTGTGATACACGCACACAACTTCCTTCCAACTTCCTAGGAAAATGTTAATTCTAATTTATGTACAAATTTATTTTCTTTTATTTCCATTAATTATCAAACCTGATTTTCTTTGACATAAGCATAACACCGTATCCTAGCAACAGATGCTGTTTTGTTTTAAAAACAGAGAAAACAATTGCATTAAAATTATTACATGTTTGTCAGTTTTGTGCTCCACTTTAAAATACATTTTTGACTATTAAACCAACATTTTACAAGCTAAAAAGTATTGCCTTTTATTGTGCCCATGTTAGTGCTTCTGTAGTAGCGTTTGTGAAAGATTCCGCAACAGTAAAAATTAAAATTCTACGTTCCCATCTCCGAGGACATCGGCAGGCGAGCAGCTCAAAATTCCGAAGAAGATCTACGAACAAATAAGGCATTGAAAACCAGAGGACAGCAGCCCAGGGGGTAGTATGAGTCTGCAAGAAAGTCCCAATATACCGTCTGCAGCCAGACGAGCATCTCAAGCAGGAAACCCAAGCACCATTGCCGCAAGCAGCTCCGAAGCCAGCAAACGAGGTAGGGCTATACCTGCGATTTAAGAGTTTAAGTTTGGGGAAAAGCAGCAAAATAGGAAATCAAACCTTCCCGAAGAAAATTAGCTCGTTTCCAAGGCTCCAGTTACGCCGTAATTTGCGTAATAAGCAAGGCGTCATCAAATTTTGCAAGTTTAGCGAAAATTCCAAGCCACCAGAAACAAGTGCACGTTTTGGCGTCTCTCCTACGTCAGGAAATAAGCGAGGCCAAGTTTTTTCTACGTCATCACTGAAACAAAACAGTGTTAATTGTTGCCAGGCGCAAAAATTTAAATATTTACCTGATGTTTTCTCATATTTTTACGAGTTAAACGTTCAAAGAATCGCTGTTGCAGTGGGCCGACATTTTGTGGTTTGACAGTTTGGGAATATTTGACCTAACGTTGCTTATTTAAACTACTGATTTAGAATTGCTGGCTATAGTAAAATTCAGATCAAAAATATAGTCAACTTTGGAACCTAACTTGAGAAGGAGCTTATGTTTTTCCATTGAGCTAGCTTAATAAATAATTGCAACTGAATAAAATAGAAAGAGGGGCGTGCAATCATTTATTGGAGTAATTGAGTGTCACATTTCATATTTAACCAGCCTAAATTTACCCACAGATAACAATTTGACCAGAGCACATTAAATATTAACTTATTAAATATTACATTAATGGCATCCGAAACACAACAACCTACCTGCAATGCTCATCCGCCACGTCCGGGCTTCACCTTACATCGATCGTAACACAGTGACATAGTCACCCTGTAAACAAACATGCACAAGACACAAGAGAAAAATCATAAGCCGGTACAATTAATACATCTATTGGGCCACTTCATATGACCAAACAATCCACTTATTAATCCACAGTAGTACCGATATAGTCGGCACGTATAGCAACTTGTACTAACGTCTTAACGGGAAACACCCAGCTGGGAAGCGCTCTACCTAAAAGTTGCGACGCACAGCTGAGCCGAACAACAAATCCAAATCGGTTTTAGTTAAACATCGGCTTAGGCCTCAACAAGTATAACCCGCAAGCATGGAACCAGTCACCAGAACGCACTGACTTGCAGCAAAACAATTTAGAACATCAATCGTTAAATTTGTACCAGATTGTCCTATGCATTAATTAAGCGTCAAGCGCAAACTTAAAAGGTTAACTGACAAGAACAAGGCTGCCTTGCAGCACTGATTTTTAGAACACAAATGTTAAATTTGCACTAGAGTGAACGATTGCATTAGTTAAGCGTTAAGCGCAGACTTAAAGGGTTAATTTACAAGAACAAGGCTGCCTTCCAGCACTGATTTTTACAACACAAACATTAAATCGGTACTCGAGTGTACTATAGCATTAATTAGGCGTCAATCGCAGACTTAAAGGGTTAATTTAAACGAACATATGGGCGAAATAGTCTATTACACAGATTTACCTTGTTAGCTAACTCGGCCTTCAGATGGGCGATGGCATTCACAGCTGCGCTCCTGGCAGAGACGAAAAACTGCGACGTCCTACATAATCCTCTTGGAATGAGCGTGGCTGAAATGTGTCGAAAACCCCCTTGGCAATTACACGGATAAAGAAGCCGTAGCAGCACGGAATCAAGAAGGGCCGTCGGGACCCCAAACGCTCGCAGCGTCTTTCTAGGAACACCGGCTCGAGACTGCCTGACTCAACACAGAACTTCACGCTCGAAGTCCTGCCTAACAGATGCGACCAATAGAAAGGCCCGATGACGAACAACCCGTCTCAGTGCGATAAAGAACAACAGATGCTTTTTCACTTGCTCTCATTGAATAAATTTTAAATAACTTATAAAACAGACGCTCTACAATGAAAGGAACACGCAGCTGCATAAAGCGATGAAGTAAAAGTTGGCGCGGCGCGCTAAGCCGTTAAATTAAGTCGAAAGCCACGTTCGTGTATGAATCTTTACGTGATGCGGAAAGCTGTCGTATAAAAGATACTATTATGCCGAAACGGGTCCGAAATACAGGCGGACTCGCCAATTATGTACCAAAACTGCTCTAAATGGTTATGCCTGACACAGTGTTAGCGATTGGGTTGTAATCTATTTTACCGGGAGACTGATCAGCTGCTTCTGTAAATTGTGCTCCAATTTCAGCTCTTATCTTCAGATTTCGTGAATTATTATTTGTGGAAGCTTCGCTGGTATGCTGGTTCGAGCACTCCGCACTTTTTGGGACATGTTGTCCACGTCCTAGGACAGGTTATGATTACAGGATTTCTTGTTGTTCTGGCTGATCGCCTGTAATATACAGGGTGAGTGCAATTTTATCCATTTCAAATTGTGATAACAGAGATCTACAACAAGATGCCCACGAGTGAAATAATTAGTGATGCTAAACGGGAAAACGTAGAGAAGTGGGAAAGTGGGTGGAACAATACAGAAAAAGGAAAAGTGACAAAAGAGTTATATTGAACAGTATCGGCAAGATTAAAATACCCGTCTAAAGTGAACCCTAATTTTACTGTGCTAGTGATCGGCCATGGAAAAATACGAAGCTATTTGTACCGTTTTAAAATTTTAGACAGTGCTCGATGTTCTTGCGATACTGCTGATCAGACTGTGAATCATCTAATTTATAACTGTAAAATTTTAAAAGTGCAGCGACTGACCCGTAAATAAAATATTACTTGTAAATACTTACCTAAGAGAATTAAACTTATTTGACAAAGCGCGACGTGAAGCGGAGAGCTTTACATCTCCCGAGGGCTATAATTGTGATTAGGACGTGGTACATACAACGTTTTATTTCATTTTGGTTCTCAAAATGGACAAAAATTCAAAGATTCAGTATTTTGGTTACAGACTGCTGTGTGTCTTGTTATGCTGGCGCTGCCGCTTTTAATTTTTGGTTTGCTATGGTTTTTATGCAAATTGTTGGTGTTGTTATACTACATTGTTAGAGCTTGTTATACTACTTAGCAACTTAACTTTATCTGATCTAGGGTCACAAAAGCCATTTTACGCCCGTTATCGAGAGCCAATATAACAAGATTATGGTTCCAAAATGAAATAACATAATTAAATTAACAGCAGCGATCATAGCAACACCTACATCTCTAAACTACTTCTTTTTAACTATACCTATAACTTTATTGTTTCCAAATTGTTTTACAAAGAACTATAAATTGGGCACTATTTAATTTACATGTTATAACAAATACAAGCACCATCACCGAAGCCGCATGATCTAACACTTTAACTGACTCGATAATTTTTATAAATCTTCGTTTGGATCAACCCTTTTTTTTGCTTAAGCTCATCATTGATTACGGTCACAGTTTTCGCAATATTACTGGAATCCCACCTTCCGGTTGTAGTAGAGTAAAAGAATCATAAATGAGAGGATGAATGGTTTTTGGAGACACTTCTAGTTTAAAGTTTCTGAGAACATATATTAAGGCAATTTTGCATGTCATCATTCCAAAACTTTTACCTGAAACATAATACATTAGTGATAGTATATCGACATTATAATAACAGAAACCTAGAAATGTAATTTTGAAAACATCCCCTAGAACGTATAAACTTTAAAAATTTTGAAAAATTGGCTGTTTGTTGATAACTGAGCAAGAATCCATCCAAGGGAATTATGTGTATTTTATATCAGAACTAGAAAACAGGTTTGTACCGTAAAGATGGACTAAAGTAAAAGGTTTTGGAGGCCCAAGTGTGAGTGGAAGTATAAATTAACTATATTTATGTATTTACCTATACAATTTCTAGGCCCCTCTCCAAAGGGAAGATACGTGCATGGAGTTATCATACGCTTATTTTCATCGTTGAACCTATCAGGATCGTACTTTGCTGGATTTGGGAAGTGTTTGGGATCCCAATGTAATCCATTTTGAGAAATAATAATGCCAGTTCCACGCTCTATCACAAGGCCAGTTTCGGGTATTGTGTAGTCTACTATGGACTCTCGCTGTACGAAAGCTGTTATAGGATATTTTCTAATAGTTTCTGGAAACAATTTCATTTGAATGGCTAAATTGGAAACACAATAAGATAAACTCTTTAATACAAAAAACTGAAACAATATATAAATACAAATATAACATTCCAGGCACGTACCATAAATAACCATTTGGAGATACTTCATATCCTGTACTGCTTCATAGGTAAGAGCACCGTGCGCTTCAATCACATCTTCTATTTCTTTTCTAAGCCTAGTTTGAATATCCACATTAACTGCCAGTTCGTGTAATGCATAAGTAATTGTTGCGGTGCCGGGGCCAAAGCCAGAAATAACAAATGAAGTGGCCTGAGCAAGCAATCTGTCAATGTTAGAAAATGTATATTGGTCGTCACTAACGTCTTTGCTTTTCAAATCGATGAGAGTATCAAGGAAATCATTTCGTCTTACTTTTGTTATCTCTCGATCGTTGTAAGCCATAGTAAAAATTTCTCGCGCAACTTGTGCTGCTCTGGCGTCGAAAAATTGAAATTTGAATAGCTTTACTGCTAAATGCGCAAAAAAGTAACATAAAACATATAAACGGGTAGTTAACACCGTAAACATTCTCTCCAAGCGTTTCCTGGTAGTTTTGACATGCTCAACAGTTGAATGGAAATGTACTCCAAAAGCACATAATGCTATTACATGGGTTGTGTATTTTAGAGTCATACTTCTAAGTTCTACAGTTGTATCTGTAAGGGTTTCTAGCTGCTTTACGTAGCGTTCCCCACATTCTTGCATTAACTGCATCATCCTTCTCATCTTTCCAGTCGTGAAAGTTGGAGAAAGTTTCACCCTAACAGTTTTCCAATCTGGAGCTTTGATAGCAGCTAAAGAGTTGCTCACTATAGGGTCGATTTTTTCATCGCAAAAAAAGAATCGATTAGGAAATGCTTGAAAATCTTTAACTAAAATTCTTTTTATAATTTCTGGGTCTTTTACTACCAAGTATGGTTTAGTGAAAGCGAATATACCAAAATACGGTTCTTGGAACTCTCCGTATAGCTTCGCAATAAATCCGCCTAGCTGTGCGTTTCCTGCCACCAGACGGAAAACGTTGCCAAAAGGGAAAGACGGCTGTTTGAAACGGACGCCTCTCAATTCCCAATACTTGAAACTGTTCCTGAAGTAGAAGTACAGCACGAAGATCCCCACAATCGAAAGGGATAACACGTATGTTAATATAACCATCTGTAATATAAAAACATATTAAAACTAGATATTTTGTTGTAATTGAATGATGTTCCACCACAGGAACTTAAAGAAATAAATCGAGTAAATCAAGTGAATGATTAACCATTTTTCGAAAATAACGAGGTTAAAGTCAAAGTCAAAACCTCAACAGTAGACATTGATCATCAACTCACAAACGATTTCGGACATTAGTAATAGAATTCTTTCAGCTTCCAAAGTAAACTCCAACTTGTATGGCTAGCCTTTTATATTTTCTCGGCTTTGTTGTTCAGGTTGTTAGTGTTTCGTACAAATATTTTAACCATATTGAGATGAAATGCTCTATGTAAGCTCCACGTTGCGATGCCAAATAATTATGCAGTGAATATGTCCTAACTCTGAATTGTTATGTTAAAATGTGATAATATTTACTTTATCTAGCCTGTTAATAAATTATGGCTGCTTAAAATGAATTACAGCTGTTTAATATTTTATTTACCTGCAAAATCTAATGCAGTAACTCATCGATAAAACATGACACTCGCTCAGGTGGGATCAGAATCGAACTATTTCAAATTTGATCTAAATTTTACTGTCCCAATTCGGTAGTTCAAATGTGCAGTTCTTAGTAGGAAGATCAAATAATCTGACAGATGACATAAATTTGTTGATGGTGCAAGACTGCGTATCTAACGTTTTAAATGTCGTGGAAATATTGTGAAAATTGCGTTGGGTAAGTCATTTAAATTTTTCCCGCTTGGCAACTTATTCGTGATTGTTTTTAGGATGACGTAAAAAGAACCGGGCCTTCATTGTTTCGAGATCACGCCACGTTTGGCATCTGTTTTCTGGACGCTTCGCTCTCGCCAAATCTACGTAATTTACGTAAGCCACTCTATTTTTGAGAAAACCGAAGCAAATGGGCCCTGGAAAACACGCTGGCCGTCTTCGGGAAGGTTTGATGTTGGATTCTAATGCGTTTCCGGAACGATGCTGGTCGTAAGCCGGTCGTGAAGCCGCTGTTGATATTTCAGCCTCTGGGATTCCTTTCCTTGCTGCAAATGTTGACGGTGACCCTCTTGCAGTCTCTGCCGACGTCTTGGAATACAGCCCTCTGGCTCAGGATGCTTATTTTCAAGGGGACCAAAGCTGGAAAATCGCAGTTGGAATGACTGCCGATTGCTCCGGAATAAGATCGTAGAAATTTCACATTTATTTGAGGTGTAAAGCTTCACAAACACTCTCATACGAGCACTGACACACAGGCAATAAAATTCAATAATTTTTAATGGTGAATATATTATTTTCAATTATAAATTCTTGATTAAAAGTGGAGAAAATTACTAACAACATCAAGTTTAATTAATTTCAATTGTTCTCCGTTTTCTAAATAAATTAGCATCATGTTGCTATAGATATTTGAATTATTTTTTGTTTAAGAAAATTAGTTTTGATTATTAACAGTTACAATTGAAAGAAAATTTGATACTTAAAACTAAAATTAACATTTCTTAAATCTAAGTTATTGTTTTTTAATCATATAAATTAAAAAATTTTCTTTGCGTTGCACTCACAAACGTTTTATTTTAAGTCACCGCTCTGCTATGCTTCACTTTGATTTTAAATGCACTAATTATTGAGTTTCGCACTTTCATGTCTCTCGCCACAATCTGTTGCCAATATTTATCAATTGCTCTCTTGCAAATTCTTCCTATCGACTTACCTTTCTGCTATGCTCACAATTTTTACCATCTTATGCTTTGACTTAATGAACTTACGCTCATTTCAAATTGCAGCCAACAAACCATTTGTGTTAAATAAATGTTATACGGTTTGGCTTTGCATGTTCACAAACTTTTCATTTTAAATTATTAATTCAGAAGCCAATTTAAAACCCCTTGAACATGCCTTGTCTTAGCGTGCCTTTCTCTACTAATTATCGGTTCTCGCATCTCATTATCAATGCATTTGCGATTTTACTCTTGTTTAACATTGCAGTTATAAAATACCTCAACTCTGTGCTTATTTGAATCAGTCGATTATCCTGCATTGCACTCAGAGCTAAGTCGTGAGCTTAATACCATTACAATATAAACTATTCTCATCAATCTAAACTGCCCACGTGTGTTAAATTATTGCTTTCACTGTTAGCATTTCTATATCCCATCTAATCTTTCGGATTGAATTAACAATTAAAATGAAGCGGTTATAGAAGTTTATAACCTAAAGTTATATAATTAATTGTTTAACGTTTTATATGTTTATGGCATAACTATTTTCGAATTTACGTGCTACCTATGCAGGGACTAGCAACGATACGAGGGTGAAAGATTATTACGATGTATAATCGGCTTTAGCTAATATTCATATTTCGCGGGTGAAGTTATCGTTTATTCTTGGTATTTGCGCGTCTCGGTGCTTTTCTCTTTCCGATTAATGCTGTGATCCAGTCAAGATCGCTGCGGTTCGTCGCTTGCCAGAGCCTTTGTTGTTTTGGCTTTATGGTCCCGTGTTGGAGTTGTTGATGGTATGTTGGCTCACGCTGGCAGGCGGATTTCGGCTTTGTAGCGAAATTTGCTGTAGTTCAGCATTCTTTGGCCTACCTTAAGGTAAGTTTTGGCATTTTCTATTCGTGTCGGTTCCGCTCTAATTTGCTCTATAGTTTTCAAGTGCTAGTATCTGATTAAAAATCGTTAGGATATGGTCAGATTTCTCGTCATGAAAGCCGCTTTGTGATTGCCTGAGCGTTCCTTATGTTCCGACCAGTCCGTTATGTCAACCCGACCTTAGCCCAGTGTAACTGATTGTGCCTAGACCTATGTTAACGCCCTGGGAGGATTAAGATTTCTTCGTGGGAGCAGCACGGGAAGGTATCAATTTTGCAATTTGACCATTACCTAATTGTGCTTGTGACTTTTGAAGTGCAATGCTGACCTCAGATCGAGTGGTTCCCATCAGGTCTCCAGTGCATGTTACATTAAATTTATAGGTTGAGACATTTTTGGGTTATGCGAATTGCTAGCCAATTCGATAGAACGGTAACTTCTTGCTTTCGCATTTCGCGTGTTGTGTTTTACACACGCCTGGGACGGGTTTGAACTTCACGCCTCGCCAAAGTTTAAGTTATATACTTTATATGATATTAAACTTTTAGAATCTTAATTCAACCTTTAATCTTTTATATGCAGTATATTTGTTGATTAAACGAAAGAGTGTTTATAGTTTTACATTTGATCGTTTATTATCTGTATGAACCTGTGATATCTGCGATATTTAGGCTGGTTCCATTATTTTAGCTTTGTTGTTTATTGGGGGCACCTGGAGTACTGCAGAAATTATACATAACTAACCCTGTAATGGATATTATTTTTTACAATGTTGTTGACTGGATATTTTATACAACATTGGTGGTGAATATTATACACTATTATTATCTAGCACTTTTCTTATTTTGTCACTGCAACCCTCTTATTTCAGATATATTGTGATTGATTGCCGCTTTTGAGTATATGAATTCTCATTTCCATCTGAGCACATTTGTTGTACACTGTGGGCGCAATTGCGGGGATTGTATTTTAGGCAGCACATTGTACGAATTGGTATTAAAAATTACTGTTAAGAAATATACCTAGAATTGATTGTACCAGTGGCTTGGTTAAATAATTCCAAACATTTATAAGTAATAATTTCTAGCAAATGAGAAATAACAATAACGAGCCATTAAAATAACGGCATCATGCTCTTTCGTAAAAACCATCTTATTACAAATGCTGTAAGAAAAATAAAATAAAATAATTCAATATTCTAACCTATAAAACATATCTGTCAAAACATGTCACCAGAAAGTTAGGGTGATACACATGCGAGAAACATTAGAGCAAAAAATTACTAGGATTCAAATCAAAATTTCCCAGCCTTTCCCCACTTTCTAGTAATCACGCTGTATAAAGACTCGTTGGCGCTCTCAGCAAGTATCTTTAATATAGTATTTTGTAAAGGACTGCAGGCCGTGATAATTTAGAAATATACTCTAATTTGGTAACAAGATATTGTAACACTGAGAAATTTTTGTTTATAGGCGGCGACAGACACCCAGGAAGTAACACTAATATAATAGTAGATTACTAGCAACCAGTGAGACAAATGTCTCATATAATAAAACGAAAAAGACCGTTTTTCAAATAGAACGCGTATTAAATAAAAACAATATTTTTTAAAATCACGTGATTGAAATTCTGTTCCTTACCTGACATGACCATTCCAAACATATAACTTTAATAACTTTTTTCTCTATCTCTTACGGTTTGGCTGCTGAAACAGCGTCCCGGACGGACCAGCGTCCCGGACGGACGGAAATCACGCAATTTCTCAAAAACCGGAAGTGTCACGTGACTGAAATTCGGTTCCTGACCTGACATGACCATTCCAAACATATAACTGTCATAACTTTTTTCTCTATCTCTTACGGTTTGGCTGCTGAAACAGCGTCCCGGACGGACCAGCGTCCCGGACGGACGGAAATCACGTGATTTCTCGAAAACCGGAAGTGTCACGTGACTGAAATTCGGTTCCTGACCTGACATGATCATTCCAAACATATAACTTTAATAACTTTTTTCTCTATCTCTTACGGTTTGGCTGCTGAAACAGCGTCCCGGACGGACCAGCGTCCCAGACAGACAAGTCTATTAGATAAAGGATATTATAAGTGAGAGAAATGCATCATTATTTGCGAGTGAGAATTTTGAATCGCGAGTGCCCCAGCACGAGCGATACAATTTCTCACGAGCTTATAATGGCATTTCGCTCATGTGTGATATACGACGTTTTATCTTACAGTAGCAATTCTTGTGCCTAAATAGTTTGCACAGTCAGAATATGTCGCAAAACAGATAATAGATAGTTTAAGTAGCACCTATTGCCATGACATTATACAACTGTTTTCAGTGACTAAAATGAAGTTTTATTCACTAGTGAGTATAAAATACATTATACACTAGTGAATAAAACTTCATTTTAGTCACTGAAAACAGTTGTATAATGTATGGTAATAGCTGTTACTGTAAGATAAAATTACTTATACCTTATCATTGAAGTTTTATCCACACTTAGGAACCGTCTAAAGTACCACTTTATCCACTAGTGGAATAATGAAATTACTTTATTCCACTAGTGGGATAAAACCATGTCACTTACTACTGCATTGTTGTCAAGCTATGCCAAATTCGAAATTTGTAGGTTAAGTTTTGCGTCAATCTGTGTCAAATAACAAACAAAACTTAACCTATTAACCTCTCGAATTTGACATAGACTGACAATACACTTCAGTACTGCCAAACGTATAACATTTGATCTTTCGGTACTTTCCAAATTGTCACTATGACTTTTAATTGCTGTCAATACAAAATGTATGTTTTTTTAGATATTTATTGAGTTGTTAGATAAAATGTTGTATTGCATTCGTGTTTTAGTTCTTGCGTGGATAAAACACCATCTAAAACACTTATACAATAAATAACTGTAAATATATAATCCTGTTAGTTTGGTGGCCTAACTTGCTTAATAAAGTGAAAACACATTACATTAGATGAACATAAACTATATTTTGGCGGCCGAAGCATAATTTAGTGGATCAATTAAAAAAAATTTTTTTTCCAGGGTTTTGAATGTTTGGGAGTCCTGTAAGTATTGCACAACCATGTTCGAGTCGTCGGACATACAAATTTCAATTTTTGCATTCTGCAGTGAAATATGTTTTTTGCTGTTTTTTTCAGCAGCAATTCTGCTACTTTGTAGAAGAAATGCAAAAGAATGAACACTTCTGGCACAATAATATGCAATTTAAATTAGTACAATTTTATAAAAGTTATGTGCTGACAGCAATTGTCAGAAACAATTTAAAAAAGGCCTAAAATGTGTGGAGAGTTATGTATGCTATTTTCCAGCAACCATAAACAATACAAATTTTTGCAATTAAATGAATGACAGCTTTATTGTGACAACTGACAATGTCATTAGATTGTCCGTAATTTTTAGCTCAAAATGACATATTTTCAGTAGTTTTTAGGTTAAAATTATATATTTTCAGCAGGTTTTTAGGTTAAAATCACATATTTAGATCACTGTATGACTGTGAATTGTTCACGTTTTATAACAAACACGTTCGTTATGATAACGACCGGGGGAATTATTGTAATTTTTCGTAGCTACTTGACTGTATGGAAACTGCCACTTTCGTATTTGGCCGTGGAAACATACATTTATCTTAAAGGATTGTACAGATGTTTTCACATACCGAGGATATGGAGGGGATGCCATTGAAAATTTCGTCAATCTGGTTGTTAAAAAATACAAACTCAGAAGTGGGGCAATTTTTGTTATAATATGTATAATACAATAATATCAATAGGCTTCAAACTGTCAAAGTCAAATGACTGAACAAATGTAGCTTTAAGAATGGTAAATCTTGGAAAACATAATCATCCAAAATCAATCTCGAAAAGTACCTGAACAAATTTTAAGGTGTTGAAAAGAAATTGTGAAATTCACGTGTATAATTATTATTATAACTACTGACTTAACCCTTTGCTTGACAGATGGCAGCACACAATTAAATTTCCGTGATGTACGCCACTGGAACTGTCATAGTAAAAAGATATGTCAATTTTTCCTATTCACTTGTCAGAAATTCTCCGTGTGTGAACACAATTGTAATGCTTTCTAGTTTTGTTAATATTTGAATTTTTTGACATCCGTGATTAGATAAATAAATAAGATAATGCTATAGAATGTAAGTACTCTTTACATTTAGTTCATAATATTTAGTAACTTACGCATTTTGTAATGTTTAGGTTGGGGAAACTTATGTTGGCCATACTTGCTTCTGTATTGTGGCGCATGAGCGAAAAACCTCTCAAACCTCTGTCCAGTGTCTATTTGCAACCAACCCTGAACTAACTCAGACGTGTACAAACATTGGTCGACAATAAACTAAGCTAAACACATCATTTTATTATTTTGTTCTTGGTGCTACCGCCAAACGTTTTGTGGCAAATTCGATATTAACAGGTATAATAAATTTGTAGCTTTGTGATTGTGGCTACAACAATATTAGGTGCATTGGGCGTTTCTTGCACAATGCATATCATTGGAAACTAGAAACTAAATTGAAAACAGGGGTGCCAGATCGTGTCAAGAAGAATTCGTTAGCTTCGTCGAAAAAAATCGTGAGATTTCGGAAATGGATGAGATTTGAAACTATGGATGAAATTTTAAAAAAAGCTATTTGAAAATTACTAAAATATGGAATATATGTTTCAGATTTATTAAACATTGATTAGATAAGTTTTAAATAATTGCCATAAAAAAATAGATTAATATAAAGTAAATGTTAAATGAACTAAATATTGTATTATAGAAATAACACATGAATTCTAAAAATAGAAATATGGCTACATAGAATATACATAGACCTAAGTATACGGAAAAAAATTGTTCGACTACTCAGAATCTGAAGAGTCCGGGATGACTGGTTTGGAGGGATAAAGTACTTGAGTGTTCATTTTTTAATTAAATCTGTGCTTATTATGTAAATACTTATTTCCTGAAAAAAGATTTAAATCCGCTTTCAACCGCAACTTGCAACTTCTTTATGTTAAACGTAGATGGCAGCAGTAATTTATGATAATATGGGAAATGATAAAATCACTGGCAGCATACATTAAATCATATTAAGACTAACATTTTTTTTTCTATTTAATCATTTATTATAATTTTTTATAAAATTATTTTAAATAGAATTGATAAAAAAATCGTGAGATAAATAGTCCTTATCGTGAGATCGTGAGATTTGCAATGAAATCGTGAGAACTCAAGATAAATTGTGAGATCTGGCAGCCCTGATTGAAAAAAATGTGTAAAATAACCCAAATGACAACTGAACTGTCATCATTATAATATGAAATATTAAAAAAATTAGTTTATATGAAAGTTGTAGGTACTAAGGTGGCAAGTAAAATATTTTATCTACTCCTACTGTACAATGGCCATTAATTATGATTCATAATTCACAGTTTGCAGCCAATCACAACATTCTATTTTCATTATTCAATAGTTTGCAAGTTGCTATCAATTAGAAAATTCAATTTTTATTATTCAATAGGTTGTAGCCAATCACAAAATTCATTCTTATTATTAAATGGCTTTTGAAGTTAACAGCTGTCAAAAATGTCATAATTTGGAAATATGAACACAAGACTCATATTGCATAGGAGTAGATAAAATATCGTATTATATTCGCGATTATAGCCATTATTCACGAAGATGACATTTGCGCCACAAGCCGACAAGGCTGTCATAATCGCTCATATAATAATATACTAATTTTATATATAGTGATCACGAAAGTAGTCTTTTTTAAATGAAAAATCGTGAGGAAAGTATCAATTTTTTTAACGCAAAATCGTTAAAAAAGTACACTTTTTTTACTATTTTATTGAAATGTCAATTTGACAGTTGTAAATTACGAAGTCCTTTTCGACTAAATTTCGAGTTACAAGAAATCACTATGCAAAAAACTACGTGTACAACGCTTTTTTAAGGTCCCTTTTTTTCATTTATTTGCTTGCCCTCGTTAATCAAAATGCAAATTTTAACACTTGTACTTTATAGAAACACAGAAAACAACCTTTTGAAATAAAAGAACCAGTTTTACAGTATAAAACTCCAAAAATCGTTAATACAAAAAATAATAAACACGAAAAAGCTATAAATGCAGTATTAATTACATTTTTATCTATTTAACTATTGATCTCGTAAGTAAGTCATATCTCACACTCTTCAAAATAAATATCATTGTTACTGTAGCTGAAAAATCACCACGTGCACCGTCTATAGATCGCTCCGCGAGAGGCACACAGAAGCATCGTTAGATCCCATTAAAAGTGAAAACCGTGGCAAAACAGCTGTGCAACCCAACCAGCGCGTATCTAAATTAGGACGCTACGTTGAGCGCAGCTAGGTGTCTAACGTTATAAACTAAATAATTAGCGTCGCAAGTGACAAATTAAATCCGCGGCATCAGTATAAAGCACGCACTTCAAAGCTCGGATCAGCTAACTACAGAAGATCTGGGTTCAAAGCAGCATTTCAAAATATCGGACTGTTTAAGGTTGTTGTGATACGCACTCTGTATGTATATTTAAAATACTGGCTACATATAGGCCTATGTATATGTGTGTTGGATAATTTTTTTTTTTTTAATAAAAGTTGTTGTTTTCCAGAACTTGTATTACTTGGTAATATTCGTGGACATTCGGCAGCCTCATAATCATCAAGTGAAATGAAAAATAAGTATTTTCTGTAGGAAGGTGATCCGTCATGCATTTAGCGGAGTTGACTTGATATGAAGCAATAAAACTCAATAGTCTTCTCCACGAACAAATCTCAGATCATACTCATCAACGTGGAGAAGACTATTGAGTTTTATTTCTTTATAAGTAATTTTTGTATTTATCTAAGAGTAGGTGCTATGCTTTCATTAAGCAAGTTCTCGGTTCGAATCCCGAGGAAACCAAAATTTTTCTGCAGCCTTGGCGATTGGAATCGGGCTCGGTGAGACCATTCACAGTTGGGCACCAAAATTAACTGTGCTCTACTCAGAACCACAGACCTAAGAGATAGAGTAACAAGGTCAACACGTCATCATGACACACACCTCACACAATGGTTGCTGCGTAAGCACAAAAGGCGCGCTCCAACTTTGTATCCCGAATCCGGGGCAAGTTAAGTATTGTACCGCCAGATACAAGCGTATAAAGCACCAGCCTCTACACAGCCAGGTAAAATGAGGTTATCGATAATACATACATCTATTTAGAAAGTGAATTAAACTAACTTCATACAAAACTCCAATTTAGAGTCACTTACCTACTGCCGGTTTTATAAAAACCAGTAATTTGAAATTAACTTTAATTCTTTGATAAAGTAAACAAGAAAATACATTTTGATGTGCTTTTGTTTATTTTAACAAAGAATCTTTTTGAGTCCGTGAAATAACAGCAGAATTTGATTTTGAATGCCAATTCAATGTTGCGGTTACGAGTAAATAGAACAACTTTTTAAGAGTTAAAAGTAATTTTACAAAGTTAGACTGTTTTAAGGTTCAGTAATCTTCAGCACCAAAAAAATATTTGTATAGTTTCATAAATAACGTGTTTTCAGAAATGTCTTGTGTTAAAAGGTTTATTTGGTTTTTGCTACTGTTTCCTGTGGTATGTTAAATGGTTTTTGTACCCCTAGATTATTTTTCCCAGTCGTTTTGTTTGATGTTTCTTTTTCAAATTTTTGACTATGGTGAGTTTTGTTTCTCTTGTTGCGTTTAGAATTTTTGGATTTTTCCCGATTTAGTGAAAATAAAATATCTATGGAAAAATTTGTAAAGAAAAATAACTGTTTTGCAATTGTTTGAGAATACTATTGTTTTCGTTTGGTTTCGAATTTGAAACAACACAGAAATAAATGTATTGCAAGGCAGCAAAACCTTTCATAGAATGTTTTTGTTTGTTTCCATTTTGTGGTTAGTGAAAGACACCTACCTGCAGCTATTCCCTGTCTTACATCACACTAGAATCAGTCATTCTTTTATTATCGTAAGTTTCATTTACTTTTCGGCGTCAAGAACCATTCATACCCTGGGGGAAGTGCAACGGAGGTAATGAGCCGCACGCAACACTTACATTACGGTCCCCCGCATCTAAACAGATCACACACTCAACAACCCTAAACCTAACGTAACTAATGAGTTTAAATCCATTCCCACACCGAGAAAATTCTCTCAACTACCCAGGTGGCCTATCAGACAAGATATCAATAAATTTAAAAAAAACTGATCGTCAGTGAGCTGTGGGACGAAAAATCACGTGTGGTGGGCATTCTTTATTTTAAAACGTTTTCTTCTATTACTTTTTTATTTAAAGTTTAATTTTAATAATGCAAAAATATTTGTCGGCGCCGAAGATAAGTATTTGGACTAATGTCTCCGCCTATGAGTTATGTTTTGTAGTTATGTTATGTTTCATTTGAACTGTTTTGTTTAATGAGTTCGTAGAAGGAACGCGATAGGCAATTTCCTATCGAATGGAACGGCGCCTGCAAGACCCAAACAATCTGAGAATGAGTAGCGTTGCCGAGATGAAGGCATTCTGGTATAGAAAAGCAAAGGTGTTTGACGGAGTTGCGGGCGCCGGACCATTACCGTTTTAACCCTTATTATTAGATATATTCGCTTCACCATTGCTGGCTATTTATTAGTTATTTTATTTTTCAACCAATAAACTGTGATATCTGACTTCGTGTGTAAACTATAAGTGGTCACGCCCTGAACTACCCCCTTGTTCTGACAATTTTATGTGGTGGACTCAAAAGCTATCTGTAGATCTTTCAAAAAACAAGAAGATTGCGAACGATAAAGTCATATCTCCTATCCTACCAGGGTACCGAAATACTTGACCCCAATCCTAGTATGCACACTGTAGTGTAAGCAGATATACCGAGCGTGCTTGTGCAACTTACGCACTCAACGTATTAAATACTCTAGCGTTCAGACATTAGAGGTTAAATAATCTTAATTTCTTCTTCTTTGCATGCTTATTTATTAATGGATGTTTGTGACCACATTTTCCATATTTGCCGGTGTCTCCTGTATCAGGTTTTCCACGTTACGTAGTCTGGTCCATTATTTTACACTGCGTAGCCAAGACAGCTATTGCTCTTTTACCTTCGCTCCTTTCTTCAATGATAAACTGCAATAGTTGGTATTTTGAGTTACGCATAATATGTCCCAGATATGCAGTCGTTCTTCGCTTAATTGTAACTATGAGTTCGCGTCTTTGCTCATTCTTCTGAGAACCTCCTCATATGTAACTCTCGCAGTACATGATATTTTAAGCATTCTGAGATAAATCCACATTTTGAAAGCCTTTATGCTATTCATCGGAGTTACTTCCATTGTCCAATCCTCCATTCTCTATTCGACATTTAATCCTATGTCCAGTCCTCTCAAACCCGGGTTCCGAGGTATTTAAGGAGGTTGGGGCAATCCTGTGCGGGACGCGACGTAAGGGGGTTGGCCTGTGGTAAATGCATTATACTACGGCAGGCATTGCTAACTTCAGAAAGACAAATAAAGTATAATGTTTTTCTCATTTTTGAGTACATAGTAAAGATGAATGTATGGTTTTAAATATTTTTTACGATTTTGTACCTGTAATAGCAATGAGAAACTATTTTTTACAGACAAAATGTAGTTTCGAATTGAATAAATTAAACGCTGAAGTTTGTCAACGTTGCCAGTCGTTTGAATGACACTTTTGCTTGGCACTACTGCTCTTATGGCACTCTAACCTATAATACGCTGTCACCAATGAGTTGTTGCATCGGAAGAAGCTGCGTCAATCGTGCATGCTTCTAAACTCGCATAAAGCCGCGACGAAATTGTGCAAGATAGCGTGTCGCACGGAGTAGAAGGCCGGAGAATCGTTGACATTCCGGTGTTAGCCAAAAACTTGAAATGCCTTGTCTGCGACCAAATTTTGTCGTTATCGTGCATAGAAAATGAAAGCCGCCGTGGTCTGGCAAGTGTCTTCAAAATTCGATGCCATGTCTGTTTGACAGTTCGTACTGTGCCAACGATTGGTTACTCTTATTCTGACGGCTATGTTCAACGTAAAATATACCACGTTAATTCTAAAGCTGTTCTTGGGGAGTAGCAAGTATTCAATTAATCCGACATACGTATTTCGCTTGCGCATGAAGCGCTGAGAAAGCTGACACCCGTATTCATAGTCGTTCGCCAGCGGATCGCCGGCGACTCGCCGGAGTTTCGTTATGAATAGTATGTTGGCAGCACTGTACGTCTATGTCAAATTCGAGGTGATCAGGTTAGGTTTTCAGTCAGTTTTGACAGAAACTGACACAAAATCTAACCTGCTAACCTCGAATTTGACAAAGACGTACAGTGCCGCCAACATACTATTCATAACGAAACTCTGGCGAGTTGCCGGCGATCCGCTGGCGAACGACTATGAATACGGGCGGACTTCGCAGCGTTGCCGCATAAAAGTGACAGGCAGGCCGACCGGAGCCATTTTTAGTGCACAACGATATATTTTTCACTAATGCAACAAATTCAGCGAGTGAATCGAGTTCAAATTTTACCAGTGTCTTCGGAGAATATTGCATTTGGTTGTGCAAAGTGTTTCATCAACATTTCTTCGTTTACTTTTTTTTTTACCGTCCCGAAAGTTTCCGCCCATAAGAGCCCATGTATTTTTACACAATTTTACGATTTATTTTCTCCTATTCTGACGAGACAATTTTTTTCAAATTTATAGGAGAGTTTTTAAATGCACTTTTCTACAGTATATATTTTTTTACGATTTTCTATTCGTCAAGTACGTAACGCCCCAACCTCCTTAATAGTTATTTACTATACAAGTGGTATAAGTGCATTATTAATGTACGTGTATGGCACACAAGTATATTAATGATGCCTTATCACACATGTATTATACAAAATTGTATCTACAACTGCCCAAAATTGAGAAAAGTCCATTCAGACAATTGTCAGATCTGTCATTTTCAAACAAATTTTAATAGGCAAATGGAATTACATCATTCAGTTGACACTTCCACACAACTTCCATTGCACCACAAGTGGTGTAACTGCTTGATTACCTAACGGAAATAGTGTCAAATAAATGACGTAATAAGTTACCTATCCCACTGTAGTATATAAACTTGTTTACTCGCTCTATAGACAGGTCATTGAATGTTATCCTGGCATGAGTTTATGTTAAGTCTCATCCTTTCACTATGCTAAGAAGGTGTTGAAGATCGTCTATCTATCAGCAACTAGTACTACATCGTCAGCACTGCGGATGCTGTTGATCCATACCCCTATGACTTTTATGCCCTTTTCAATATTACCAAGTGTTTCTTGGAAAATGTCCTCAGAATACAAGTTAAATAAGTGAGGTGCATCATCGATCTTTATTTGGGCAGTTTGATTCCAATATAAAATTTCTAGGCAACGAATGTCATTTTAATCGATATCCAAAATGTTCATTAGTTTATAGTAGCTTTTTTGTAATTTATGGTTTTCTTTTGATCGTAACAGTTTTGGACTAATACCTGCGTTGCGACTAAAGATTCTCTCCTTGCCTGAACCCAAACTGTGAGTCACTGATGGTTCGCTCATATTCGAAATATTTTTTGGTCAATGATTTTGAGGAACAGTTCTAAGGCGTGACTCATGACACTGATGAGTCTAAGCTCCTCGAATTTTCTTGCGTTATTCTTCTTCGGTAAGAGTATACAAGTTGACGAGAGCCATTGGGTAAAGACCAGTTTCATAAAGGACACTAGCCCACCGAAGCATTTTTTCCCGAATTGACATTAAACGTTTGATTATCTAAATAGTTATTTTAATATAGCAATGGCATATTATAGCAACATGGTGGTGATGTTATTCAAAATTGTCACAAAATTAAGGTTAATTCTAAACAACCGGCCAGAAAATTATGTGTTGAATACGGTATAATGCAGATTTACCAACTTCGCTGGATTATGAGACACCACGCGGCAATAAATCTTTTTTTTTATCTAGTTATACAAAGAACATTTTGTACATACCTTTTTATGCTTTTACAAAAGATTCTTCCTTGTGACTTAAAATAAGCAGGGTGTCTGAAATAACACTAGCTAGCTGACGTGTATTTGGAATAATAATGCTAATCTTTTAGTGTAGTAAATTAAATGTTAAATGGTGCTAATGTTAACACTTGCAAAGATATTGAAATACGTCGCAAAAAATTACTTGTTTGTTAACGGCCAAGGTTTAAGCCGGATAAGAATTTAAATTTTAATTGCACTTCTAGAAAGGAGTACTTTACTATCAACATAAATAATAAGCTAACAATCATACTAGCCCATTACCTTAATAATGCAGCACCGGATTTAAGGCTGTAGAAAAACGCAGCCGTCGCCCTTAAAGACATAAGCACATTACTCGATGACATGATTTTGCGTTGTACACACGTAAGCTCCAGTACAGTTTATTTATCGTAACCGTGGTGCCTATGATAATTTCACTCAATAGTCCATTGAATTAGTTATTTTCATGGTTTTGAATAAAGAAGTAATAATTACTTCTTTATTCAAAATCATGAAAAATAATTACTTCTTTAGTCAAAATCATGAAAATAATTATTATAAATAAGACCAAATTTAATAATGATTATAGGAGAACGAGGAAGAAAATAATGTAAGTATCTTTGTAAGTAGTTATTAATTTGAACCTGAACAAATTTAAACCAGTAAAATGAAAATATTCATACTAATTAATTGGACCTTTCTAGTTTTATGGTTGGCGAAATCCTCAATGACGTCATTGAATTCTATTTCTTAAAATATCACGTTCCAAACTCATAAGTGCAACGTAGTTGAGTCGCACCTCAGTCATTGTGGTGCGCAGTCTGTTTTTTATATGGTGCAGTGTGTTATCATCAGTACAAAGTACAAGATACTGCTATAGCTATACTTTGCGGCACCTAACTTTATGCTATGTATTGTATACCTACAACATATTTATATTTATTTAATGTTTTGCCCTACATTCATTTTTTTTTGTTTGATGTTATATTTGACTTTATAACGCAGGAGTCATTTAAGTCGGATCTGCGCACCACCCGAACCCCTAAAATCTGGGACAGTCAGCGATCGTGCGCGAACAGACTTGCACGCATTTTAAGCTTACGCATTTCATTAATTACCAAATTTATTATATTGTTTCGTTTCATCTGTTATTATATGATTGTTCAGTAAGTGTGGTGTTTTATTTGTTGTTTAATAAGTGATTACTTTTCTAATTCTATTTAGTTTCAGGCAGATTCTCTATTAAGATAAATTTATGTACTTCATATATATATATATATATATAAGGATTTTTACAGCTGACGCTGTTTTCCTTGACTCAACCACATTTTCCATTCCTCTCTATTTTCCCAGTCTCCGTCTTCCAGTTGTTTATTGTCCATCGCGTTGTCGACTTCATTCCTCCAAGATCTTCTGGGTCTTCCTCGCTTTCTTCTTCCCTTTGGGCTCCATTCTGTGATCTTTGTTATCCATCGGTTGGGTTCTGACCTTCTTACATGTCCGTACCAAATCAATCTTTTCTGTTCGATGTATTCTAGCGTATCTTTTTCTACTTTCATTCGTCTTTTAATTTCCTCGTTGGTAACTCTGTCAGTTCTTTTAATTCCGCAGCTTCTTCTCCAGAAATCCATTTCTGTTGAATGAATTTTATTTTTTTCCTTTTTATTTAATACCCAGATTTCTGCTCCGTATGTTAGTATACTGCGTACTAGAGTGTTGTAAATTCTAGTCTTTGTCGTTTTTGTGAGGTGTCTATCCCAAAGCACTGGGTTAAGTTGTTTTATTGTATTTCTGGTTTGTCCCAATCTACTTTTAATTTCTGCTTCAGTTGTACCTTTTTTTGAGATAATAAATCCTAAGTATCTGAATTTGTCTGTTCCTCTTATTTGGCTTCCTTCTTCTATTTCTAAGTTGGTAACCGGTTCTTGTACTGTTGTTAGATACTCTGTTTTGTCCAAGCTTATCTCTAAACCATTTTCGGTGTATACGTCATCTAATTTTCTTAGCATAAAACTGAGATCTTCATCGTCTTGGGCGATTACTGCCTGATCGTCAGCGAAACTAAGAGTGTATAGATGGTCGTCTCTGATTGGGACACCCATTCCTTCACATCTCAAAAAAAAAAAAAAAAAAAAAAAAGATGTACTTTATATGCCTTTTAATAAATTATTAATATTAAATATTATTAAATATTTCTAGCTCCAGCAAAACATGATTACTCTCAAAAACAGGTCGGGTTCACGTATTATTTATATAGCTATTATTTTTAAAAATTTGTTTTGTTTCATGGAAGCTTATTTCAAAAACTCGTATGACATTTTCTACAATTGTCAATGTCATATATGCTATGAAAGTGGAAAATGCATCAAATACCTATGTTGGTGAGCCTCCCAGTTTTCCGTTATGTTTGGAAAATTCCTGGTTGCAAGCTCGATTGCACTGTAGTGGACTGTATGGATTTATTCTTCACTAAATTATACACTCGTTGAAAGCAAAGTAGGTAATTTATTCGCAATAAATTAGTACACAAACATTTGAATATTTAAACAAAGAATTAGCGTTTCTCGGAGTGGACCGGTACGCGTGCTGCCTCGCTGACAGACGGAACGTAAGTGGCGCGGGGAAGGTAAGTTCCAAGAGTTCTGAAATGCGCATAGTACAACGCACAACTACAAGCGAAGCGGCAAAATTTATGAAACACTTAACAACCTATTTGTTACAATACCTATGATTCAATAAACACGAAAATAGTAAGTAGTCCCTTTTAAATTACCTTACCTCACTTTTTAAATGCTTTACTTTTTAGTTCTTTCAATAAATAACTGCTGCTGTCACTCGTCTAAGGAACTTGATCCGTCTCTTCACTGATCCAAACGCATACCAACTGCTCACAGACGTTTTCCAAGCTTCAGACTAGCCCCAGTATAGATGCAAGCAACTGCCAGTAACTGCAAACACCATATATCCAATCTCGACAGGATAATAATTGTTACTTTCACCAACAAGATAGAGAAGACCTACGATCAGTAACTGGAATGTATCCTTTACAAATCTCACAAGCTGCAGACAACCTAGCAACACAAACTTCGACAAAGTCCAACTCATAAGAAGTTTACTCCAACAAGAAGCTCAACAAGATCCACCAGCAGCAGCTGCAATGTGTCATTTCCAAATCTTACAAGTTGTTGACAACCCAGTAGCACGAATCACCTTAAGGTCCAACTCACGAGACGTCTACTCCACTTATAAGCTTGACAAGTACAATACTAGCAAATGTAACATTCGCCATCCAATTCACATGATGTAACCAATTACCAATCAACTAAGTTCATTACCCAATTACATTAACTACTTTTATAGTTTGCAGTATTTTAACTTATGGTCCTCCTACCATACACATTTTCTCCATATAATCTTCTTTTTCTCTCTTCTCGCAAATGTTATCATGTACACACCCTTTTATGATTCAAATATATTAACCATTAAACTATAAAAGGGTTTATTTTCAAAATTTTAGACTTTTACAAAATTATTACATGTTCTTCTAATCGATTTTTTTTAATAACAGCCTTCTTCATAGTGATGTGCTTTATGCATATTTTTAAAATGTTAACACTATATAACTATGTAGAAGCTGTGTGGCGCAGATAGGTAAGCGTCAGGATTTTTCCGTATTCTTGGCGATTAGAAGCTCAGTGAGACCATTCACTGTTGCGCACCAAATTAACTGCGCTCTACTCAGAACCACAGACCTAAGAGATAGAGTAACAAGGTCAACACATCACCAAGACCCACAACTCACACAATGGTTGCTGCGGAAGCACCAAAGGCGCGCTCCAACTCTGTATCCCGAATCCGGGGCAAGTTGAGCATTGTACCGTCAGACGCCAGCGCATAAAGCACCAGCCTTTACACCGCAAGGTAAATGAGCTTACAGATTATACATACATAATATGTTATTTTTAACACTCGACATATTAAATTACTTCTTTCAAATACGTATTTATTAATCCTCCACTTTAATTCAGGTAATATTTAGATCATATATTCGACCCTTTCGTAGCCAGCGTGGCCGAGCGGTTAGAACGTCTGGCTGCGGTGCCACGGTACGGGGTTCAATCCCGACATCTGGAAACTGGCGCGGCCCACCTAGTCGCTTTAAAAATTGGATACCAAAACCACAGTTGTGGAAGTAGGGAAAGTAAGGCAGTCGTCGAAAGCGTGATGCTAACCACATCACCCAGTACGCCGTTAACGGTGTGCCAGATGACTGGGTTTCGGAAATTCATCAACTGTATCAACTCAATTCCAATGCATTCATCTAGGTCGTCTTTATAAGTGTTGGCAAGCTTCATTGCCTGATCACTTATTTCTTAAGAGTTGTGGTGCTCGAGCTTACCTAAAGAACCAAATAAACTAATTCATATGCGGAATAACTTTTACAAAAAGAGACGACAAATTAATCGATAACGAGTAGGACACCTTTGGCATAAAATTTCTGGGAAGGTGTAAATTCTACCTCTGGCGCTAGACCATAATCTAGGGGGTTTAAGCGCACATTGCGTTGTCGTTTACGATGTACCACATATTGCGTGGTTTTAGATTTATTTACACCCTGTCGCTTGTCTTCTGAAAAACTTTCACGTTTTGCTTCAATAAACTGATTCAGTGACTTCATAGCTGCCACTACTGTATTAAGATCTAGTTTGGGGTCTTGAAGGTGTTGATGAGTAGCGTTGACTCTATCTAGGATCTCATACCAGAATATTGCATATACAGTAGTTTCTAGCATACACATACGATTGTACAGTCACAACGAATTTTGGTAAGTTGCTCAGTCTCATCCGATAGTTTAGCTAGTGCATCTTTAAATTAATCGTAACTTCGTACCAAAGCCTTACTAGCATCAACTTGACAGAACCAGCGTGTAGTATCTACCCTTTTTGGCACAACCACACGGTTGCGGTTCTGGCTATTCGATGATTCGAACGATTTTAAACATTCTATCAGAAAACTGTAGCGGCACATTGAAACTGTAAAAAAACATAGACTTCTAACAAATTTTAAAAAGTCGACAGCAGCAGTACAACGCTCCGCAGCGGCTTTTGCGACCAAGGTTAGTGAGTGCGCCGCACAAAGAATCCATGACGCTAAATTGTTCTCTGCAACTACCTTGGACTGAATACCATTATATTTTCTACTAATACCCGAAGCGTTGTCGCACGACAGACCCCGGCAGTTTTTTTACATCTATATCATGTTTTTGTAAAAATTTCATCAAGCCGTTGAACATCTCTTGTGCTTTGTAGCGCTGTTCAGGTATATCCATTTGTAAAAAAACCTTTTAACTGAAATGTCTTGTTTGTTACAGTACGAAATCGGCTTTTCTACATAAAACGACACACACTCGGGACATTCTCGGATCAATTGCTCCCAATTACGTTACGATGAGCTGTAACAAAGTCTGTCGGTTCAC
Source organism: Agriotes lineatus (assembly GCA_940337035.1). NCBI lineage: Eukaryota > Metazoa > Arthropoda > Insecta > Coleoptera > Elateridae > Agriotes > Agriotes lineatus. The sequence goes on from OW679203.1 coordinate 56,797,179, forward strand.
TCAGTGGAGAAAGACGGTTCTTCACGACATTAATTAGGGCTACGATCTGGTAAACGAAATAAAGATATTATAATGCAGACGCCACCAATTTACACTAAATCGAGAAATACACAAGTGGGCTCATCCCGAAAGTGGAAAATATGGCCCGAATTTTCTGATTCAACCTTTGCAGTGCTTGAGCGACGATCGAACACTTACCTTACTCGCATTTGCTTACAGCTGACTGAATCCCTTTACAGAGGAAAATACATAAAAAAAAATGCAAACGTCATAAATCTATTAAAGAAAAGCACTACAGAATGAAAATAAACTATATTAACGTAGAGATATATTGAGATGGATTTCTTTGAAAGCTCCACTTTGAGTTTGCTATTTAATTGATATGGTTTTTAAAATTTAACAAACAAACCGCGCGCTACGCGCTGCGAGTCTTGAATCTGCGCGCACGTGAAATAGGATACGCGAAAGGTGTTACGTGCAGAATGCGCCGCCTGCCATAATTTCGAATTTGAACGCTATTTTCCCGCGCGTTGCGCATTGGCGTTCGGCCGTGTCTTCTGGCGATAGCGTTTATCTGGAAAAACCATTAGCAGGCCGAGACTCGCTACGCGTCTTCTTCGCCAGCTTTCGAAGCGAGCAGTTCTTTAGTGCTATTCACTAGTTCGGGGATGCTTATTTAGGGCTATTTGGTCGAGTTGGAGACGTGAATTTAGGAATGCCCTCACGTTTTCGTGGATTGAAGCCCCCCGAACATAATTAAGGACATTGGTTTCCTTCGCTAAGGCGGATCTATTTGGTGTTAGCATATTCGAGCTGTTCCTTTTCTGCGCCCAAAAACCATTCTGGGGTGAGTAGCTATTTTACGCTGAGAGGCCTGTCCGTGCGTGTTCTATTAGAGCCCTGTTTTCCCTCTTACAGCAAGACGTACTAGGCAACATTTCGCCTTCGAGCCGTGTTTGACGCAATTTGCGTTTTCGCCCTGGAGTCGCTGGACCTGCTGGGCCACGTGCCGCAACGTTCCGCGAGGCGATTTGTCGAGCCTTCACGGGCCCGCTTCTCCTTGTCGCCGGCGCCCAATTAGGGCACAAGAGGGTACCGTTTTTCGGAGGTAATTAGCCCCGAGGTTTGGCCTTTCGACCTGTGGGAGCGGCGCTGTTATTGCCGGCCCCCTAGGCCACCGACGACCGCAAAACGTTCTCGGCCGACGTCGAACCACGATCGCAACGACGCCCAGATCCAGAGCTTCGAGTGTGTCGCAGCGAGCCGCTGACGAGGTGGCCCATTTTTAACTAGTTGTAACATATATGTTTGTCCAAACTGTAAGTACATTTAGTGCATGTGTTACTTAATTAAGGCGGCTCTCATCCTTCATTTCATGCTAGAATTAAGATTGTCAATGTAAAAGTTATATAGCTTACTTATGCATGAAATTAAACTATCTTAAATTATCTGTATATGATTTGTGTTAGCTACGGTTCGGTTGTTTTATCGGAGCCATCTTACAGGGAGTATTATGTGCTAGGTACCGAGTTTACAATTTCTCCACAGTTCACCGGGGTGCAATTGTCGTACCTTCAAAAATTGTTGGCGCACTGGGCATTTGTATACTTAATTAACTCTACCGATATCAATTCCGCGACCCTACTACCGATTGAGCCGGCGGCCGGCAAATTGCACCCAAGTGTACCTTTTGTATTGTTTGATGCTGCTTGGAAAGATTGCCCAGAATCTTACATCATAAAGGCCTAACAAGAAGGATTTGGCGCCGAACGTGAGGCCTGTTTTTGTTAAGTGTGCTTTGGCGTTTCCAAATTTTGCCGTTTAATGTGATAACCGTAGCTAGCGAACCATTTCTTTTGCATTCGAATTGTTAGGATGTTTTGCGCCGATTTAAATATTTAGTGATAATATTGCATGCGTTGCACTAACAGTATTTTAAGCTATATTTATTCCATTAGTTATTAAGATTTGTGCATGAACCTAATCCATTATTTTAAATATTGCAAATTTATGTAATTGTGCTCTGGTTCGGAGGTTATTGCTATTGGACCGCGTTCAATTTTTCTTGCTTCTGGATTATTTGATAAGTGCCTGGAGAACTTCTTGCGATTGTACGCTGGTAGCCCGCGTTTTGTTTTTCTAAATTTAGTAGTAAGACATTCTTTGATCGTGATTAGTTATCAAAGTTTTGCACGTTGCGTCCCTCGTGTGCCTTCGCGTCGCGCGCTTTTATTATTTATTATCTGTCAATTTTCTACTGGGTTTTCTTGTCATAATCATTCAGTATGGATATCGATCGGCTTCTTGTAGAGGAGTTAGATTACGAACTGCGAATTAGGGGTGTCTGTTGTGACGGTAATTCTGGAGATAAGCGTAAGCTCTTGCGTGCACGGATTAGATTGGAGAAATCTGGGAATGCATCTTTTCCCGGAATTGAATTGAATATTGAGGAGGAACTAGATATTTGTTTCCGGAAACTGGGAATTTTAGTGGAGAAAATTTCGGCCCTGGGACATCTTGTTCGTAATAGCAACGATTATAAGCGCCTTCAGACTAGGTTGTTGCATGTGTCGAATCGTCTGGAACGCTTGAACCCTACGGGATCTTTGTGCGATAGGAGGAATGAGTTGTATAATCGCTGCTTAACAGCTATGGATGATCTGGAAGTGAAATTAGCGTCGGTTAGCGAAACTATAGCACCTTCGGTTTCACGCGTGGCTAACTTATTAAATTTGGATGACAATTATTCGCAGGTCGATGAGCAAAGTCTCGATGATGCGCACGATCATCCTCAGAGTCAATCTAGAGCTCCTGTCGAGTTTCCTTCGCAAGTCCGATTTAGTTTGCCTGGCATTAGTAACCCTCGTTCATTCCAATCGCCTTTGGGCCTAAATAGCACCCAAGCGTTTGAACCCGCGTCTCGCTGTAACAATTACTTACCGATTAATAAATGGAACCTTAGTTTTGATGGCCATTCGGGGTTGTCTAGTTTTCTGGAAAGAATAGAGGAATTACGTATCGCACGTGGCGTTTCGAAAGAGCAACTCTTCCGGTCAGCTGTCGAATTCTTTACTGATCACGCATTAATTTGGTACCGTTCGATTAGGGATACAGTATGTGATTGGGATGCTTTAGTTAGGGCATTGCGTGCTGCCTTTCTCCCTTGCGATTATGAGTCCGGGTTATGGGATGAGATTCGGAATCGCACTCAAGGTGCTGACGAGCCGGTCACTGTCTTCATGGCTGTCATGGAAAATTTATTCCGCCGTTTACCTTCGGTGCCCTCGACGTATACGCGGCTTAGCTTGATCCGACGAAACTTATTGCCGCATTTCCAAACACATTTGGCCCTGGAGACTATCCATACTATCGCAAATTTGATCCAAACTTGTAAGGCAATTGAAGATGCACACGTACGTGCTCAAGGGTTTCGTGGGCCCCCAACTAACGTTAGTCGCATGTTAGAGCCTGACCTCGCGTATCAAAGGCCTAGAGCCCATCCTAGGATTCATACGATCGCCGTTTCACCCAATGATAATTGCGCTCCCTCTAGAGATTCTTTCGCAAAATTGAATAATCCTGTCGGTGCTTCTCCACCGCGTTGTTGGAATTGCAATCAACTTAATCATCGTTCTATCGATTGTCCCTTGTTTTCGCTGCGGGAAACCCGACGTTACGATTAGGACGTGCCCTTCGTGTTCGGGAAACGGAATTCAGCGCCGTTAGGAGACCGACTAGCGTGCGTTAGAAAAAATCCTCAGGTCACTAGTTCTGTTATGGAGGCCTCCTGTTCAAAAGCGGTTCTAGATTTTATTTTGAGTCATGCTGGCCCTGATGAGCGACCCTATCTACAGATCTCTATTTTTGGAAATAAGCTTCTTGGATTATTGGATTCTGGCGCTTCACGCACGATTCTAGGTAGAGAAGGTTGGGAATTGGTAAAAGGCCATTGTCGACTTGAGTCAAGTCAAGCCCCCGTGTGTCGTATCGCTAATGGCATGGAATGTCGAAGCTTAGGGACTGTCACGGCCCCGATAACTCTTCGCGACAAAGTTTGCTTTATGGACGTAATAGTTGTGCCTTCTATACCACATGCTTTAATTTTGGGTACTGATTTTTGGCGTCGCATGGGTATCGTGCCGGACCTTCGAAGTAATGAATGGACGTTTCCTAAGGATGACTTAGTTCCTGTCGTGAACGCTATCCAGGCCGTCGAACATTTGACGCAGTCTCAGCGCGAGCAATTTGACGTATTCGTTAAGAACATTTTTGAGCAGATGGGAGATAAACTCGGTTGTACGCATTTAGTTGAGCATGAAATTAAGACGACTTCGCCCCCTATCAAACAGCGATACTATCCTATTTCCCCTGCTCTTCAGAAACAGGTGGATCTGGAGTTGGAAAAGATGTTGGAAGAGGGAATTGTGGAACCGTCCACTTCCGCTTGGTCATCACCTATTGTCATGATCAGGAAAAAGGATGATAGCTATCGTTTTTGCGTTGATTTTCGCCGTCTCAATAAAGTTAGTCAGCCTGATGCTTATCCTATTCCGTATGTATCGAGTACGCTGGATAAACTTCGTGATGCGCACTACCTCACTACTCTCGATATTAAATCGGCGTATTGGCAAATTCCTGTTGCGGCCTCCTCGAGGCCTTTGACTGCGTTTACTGTCCCCAATCGCGGGTTGTATCAGTTTTGTCGCCTACCGTTCGGTTTGCATACGGCCCCGGCCACTTGGCAGCGGTTAATCGACCGTGTAGTTGGAGCCGATTTAGAGCCCTATGTGTTTACATACCTTGACGATATTGTGATCTGTACGCCCACCTTCGATAAGCACCTGTCAGTTCTTCGGGAGGTTGTATCTCGTTTGTTGTCTGCTGGCCTTACCCTAAGTAAGGACAAATGCCACTTTTGTAAGCCCGAGCTTAAGTATCTTGGTTACTTGGTGAATTCGAAGGGTTTGCTGGTCGACCCGGAAAAAGTGGAGGCGATCACTCGTATCCCTACTCCTGGTTCGGTTTCCGAGGTACGCCGTGTTATCGGTATGGCGTCATGGTACCGACGCTTCGTACCAAACTTCTCGTCACTTATAGGCCCGCTGACGACTCTTCTTCGGAAGAACGCTAAGTTCGTATGGGATGAGCGTTGTGAATATGCTTTTCGCACAATCAAGGAACACTTGATTTCGGCCCCGATTTTGGCATGCCCGGATTTCTCCGTGCCCTTTGTAATACAAACTGATGCCTCGGGTTATGGCATCGGCGCGGTCCTTACCCAACAACAGGTCGATGGTGAAAAGGTCATTTGTTACATTAGCCGTTCGCTGACTAAGAATGAACGCAACTTTAGCACGACTGAGCGTGAATGTTTGGCTGTCCTTTTCGCGATAGAGAAACTTAGACCGTATGTTGAGGGAACAAAATTTACCGTGGTGACAGACCATTATAGCCTGAAGTGGCTTAACGATATTAAGGACCCGGTTGGTCGCATTGCGCGTTGGGCTGTCCGTCTGCAGCAGTATGACTTCAACATTGTCCATCGTAAAGGCAAAGAGCATGTTGTGCCGGATACTCTATCTCGTGCTGTTCCGGTTATTGATACAGTTAATGTTCCACCCGAACCTATTCGCGACCCGTGGTATAGGCGTATGTGTCATCAGATTGGAACTAACCCTCGAAAATTTCCTCAGTGGCGACTTAATAACGGTCAGCTGTTTAAGTATGATCGGTCTAACTACCCTGATCTAGCGGATGATGAAGAAGACCATTGGAAGCTCGTGGTCCCTAAACCCCGACGACGCGAAGTTATTAGGCAGAATCACGACGACCCCACCGCTGGTCACACTGGCGTAAATAAAACTTTCCATCGTATCGCGCATAAGTACTATTGGCCGAGATTACGATACCACGTAGCCGCGTATGTCCGCCGTTGCGAAACGTGTCAGCGCATTAAACCCGAACAAAGAGCCCCTGCTGGTTTTATGGGAGGTCATTCCCTTATCTCGAAGCCTTGGGAAGTCATTTGTGGTGACATTGTGGGCCCGTTGCCTCGATCATCGCGAGGATATGCGTATATTCTGGTGGTAGCCGATTGCTTTAGTAAATTCGCACTTACGTTCCCCTTGCGCTCCGCGTCTGCTAATATGGTCTCCCGCCATTTTGAGGAAGATGTTTTCTTGATGTTTGGCGCTCCAAAGCGCATTGTGTGTGATAATGGCGTCCAATTTCGTAGCCGCGAATTTCAGTCCCTAGCGAACCGATATGGGTGTAAGATTTCGTTTACAGCCAATTACCACCCTCAAGCCAACCCGACCGAACGTATAAATCGAGTGTTGAAGACCATGTTGACCGCGTATGTCGCCGATCATCATCAAGATTGGGACAGATATCTCTCTCATGTCGCTTGCGCGATTCGCACTTCGGTTCATGAAGTTACGGGGAAGACCCCGTACTTTATTAATTTTGGTAGAGAGATCTCGCTTAAGCACGAATCTCCCCCGGACAACGAGAACCCTGAGCTCCAATTCGATCGTAGTAAAGACTTGAATGCCCGTGCCTCGCTCATCAATAAACTTTATGTAGAGGTAAAACGTCGGCCAGGTAAAGCGTATGAGAAATCTAAAGCGCGTTACGATCTTCGCCGCCGTCCCCTAGAGCATGTTCTTGGACAAGCCGTGTTGCGTAGGAACTACGTGTTGTCGGATGCCGCACGCCAATTCACGGCCAAGCTCGCCGCGAAGTTTGTGGGCCCGTTCATTATTAATCGGAAATTCTCTCGGTGGGTGTATGAGCTTAAAGATCCGGATGGAAATGTGATGAAGGGTACTTGGCACGCCAAAGATTTGAAGCCATATGACGACTCGGCTATGGACTAGTGTCCCTTTCGTATAGAGTCTAGGGTAGTTGGATGGGCACTGTAGGGAAGGTCACTTTAGGGAGCATTTTTATCTTGCTTTCCCTTTTATAAAGTATAGGGTGGTTGGTTGGGCATTTGCAGGGAAGGTCACTGTAGGAAGCTATTTCATCTAGTTCTTCCTATAATAACACTGGAGTAGCTTGCAGTTAGCAGTTGGGTTCATTGTGTGGTTTGACTTGCATTCGTGTCGAGTGAAGTTCATCTTTCGCTTTAGTGTAGGTTTGAGTTAGCTTGTTGGGTTTTGTTGGATACCTTTTGGGATTTTGGTGGCTTAGCTGTTGTTGTATGGTTGCCTTCAGCTATGCGTATTGTGTTGTTTTTTTTTGTTGTTACGGTATCCATATCGCTCACGCGGATTTCTATCCACAAGTGAGTCTCGAATCTTTGTTGTGGTTTCGCTTTTAGGCGTGCTTGGAGATGGAGAACGGTTTCGTTTACTCATTTAGAGTACGGCTCGTTCCGGATTTGTGGGACCTGCATTTGTTTCCGAGTCATTGTTCTGTAGTTTTCTTTTGAGCCTTTGTTGCCGAATGAAGTCTTTGGTATGTTCTGCTGCTGTGATTGGTTATTCCAGCTGTTGTTGAATTTCGTGTGAGGTAGGGTAGGTCACTATTAGGAAACGCTTTCATCTTGTTTTTCTCCTCTTATACCGCTAGGGTGGTTGGTTGGGCATTTGTAGGGTAGGTCACTATTAGGAAACGCTTTCATCTTGTTTTTATCCTCTTATACCGCTAGGGTAGGTTGGTTGGGCATTTGTAGGGTAGGTCACTATTTTGGGAAGCGTATTCAACTTGCTTTCCCGCCTTCGAGGCATCTTCGGGTAGGTCACCCTTAGGAATTTTGGCATCGTGTTTTCCCTCCGGTGAGGTTTACTATTTGGCCACTTTCGGGTGGGCCTCTTTAGGGTATGGCCCTATCGGTTTTTCTTTCTTGCGAATGTTACTTCGGCTAGTGCCGATTTTGCCTTCGGAAAGGACTACTATTGGAGATCCGTTATCGCTGTCTGATATGTCCTCGTGTTGTATAATGTTGTGTTGGAGCCGGTTAGTCCTTCATCCTTCGCCTTCTTGTCTTATGAGCTGTATCTGGCTTCTCGCCTTTCTCGTCTGGTGTGAATGTGTTCTCTGTTGTAAATGGATCCTCTGGTGCGAGTGCGATGAAATCTGGATATACTTATAATTTACTCCTCTTTGAACTGGTGTGATTGTGGTCTTTGGTGCTGAATGGATCTTGGGTGTGAGTGGGATTAAGACTTGTAGAGATTTCCTCCAGGCCGTTCGGGGCGCTGCAGGGTCTCTCGGTCAGTATGTGTGTCGAATGGCGTGTATGTTGGCTCTGCCTATCACTTCTCTGGTTTCTGTGGCCCTCTTTTCCCGGGGTTACCTTCTCCCCTTTAGCGTCAAAAGAAGAACCCTAACCGTCTTCGTTGCTTAGTGTTGTCCCATTTCGGTCTCACAGTACCTCAACTGTGGAGGTCTTGCTTCCGCCTCGGGGTTTTGTTTTGTAGGAAGTAGTCAGGGGGGGGGTACTTGGGAAGATACGGGGTGATGTTGAGGGGTTCTTGGGGTTGGAGCTTCCTCGCGATGGGTCGTTACGGGACTGCTCACCGGCGCAGCATTTTCACCCAGCAGCGACGAGCCGTCTCGATCCCTGTCGTGGAGTTGATCTGGCCACGGGTGCCTCTTGGGGTCACTACCGCCTTCTCAAGTAGTTGCCTTATCGTGGGGTGGGTTTGGGTTTTCAAGTGTGTGTGTTCGTAAGCGTATTAGCGGGGTGATGCCCTTTCTGGGTTTTTCCTTTTTTTTTGTCTGACCAAGCTGTCTGGCGTAGATTTCTTTGTGTAGAAAAAAATTCTGCGAAATTTTTCTGTTCTGGTAAGGGGGGAGTTGTTACGTGCAGAATGCGCCGCCTGCCATAATTTCGAATTTGAACGCTATTTTCCCGCGCGTTGCGCATTGGCGTTCGGCCGTGTCTTCTGGCGATAGCGTTTATCTGGAAAAACCATTAGCAGGCCGAGACTCGCTACGCGTCTTCTTCGCCAGCTTTCGAAGCGAGCAGTTCTTTAGTGCTATTCACTAGTTCGGGGATGCTTATTTAGGGCTATTTGGTCGAGTTGGAGACGTGAATTTAGGAATGCCCTCACGTTTTCGTGGATTGAAGCCCCCCGAACATAATTAAGGACATTGGTTTCCTTCGCTAAGGCGGATCTATTTGGTGTTAGCATATTCGAGCTGTTCCTTTTCTGCGCCCAAAAACCATTCTGGGGTGAGTAGCTATTTTACGCTAAGAGGCCTGTCCGTGCGTGTTCTATTAGAACCCTGTTTTCCCTCTTACAGCAAGACGTACTAGGCAACATTTCGCCTTCGAGCCGTGTTTGACGCAATTTGCGTTTTCGCCCTGGAGTCGCTGGACCTGCTGGGCCACGTGCCGCAACGTTCCGCGAGGCGATTTGTCGAGCCTTCACGGGCCCGCTTCTCCTTGTCGCCGGCGCCCAATTAGGGCACAAGAGGGTACCGTTTTTCGGAGGTAATTAGCCCCGAGGTTTGGCCTTTCGACCTGTGGGAGCGGCGCTGTTATTGCCGGCCCCCTAGGCCACCGACGACCGCAAAACGTTCTCGGCCGACGTCGAACCACGATCGCAACGACGCCCAGATCCAGAGCTTCGAGTCTGTCGCAGCGAGCCGCTGACGAGGTGGCCCATTTTTAACTAGTTGTAACATATATGTTTGTCCAAACTGTAAGTACATTTAGTGCATGTGTTACTTAATTAAGGCGGCTCTCATCCTTCATTTCATGCTAGAATTAAGATTGTCAATGTAAAAGTTATATAGCTTACTTATGCATGAAATTAAACTATCTTAAATTATCTGTATATGATTTGTGTTAGCTACGGTTCGGCTGTTTTATCGGAGCCATCTTACAGGGAGTATTATGTGCTAGGTACCGAGTTTACAATTTCTCCACAGTTCACCGGGGTGCAATTGTCGTACCTTCAAAAATTGTTGGCGCACTGGGCATTTGTATACTTAATTAACTCTACCGATATCAATTCCGCGACCCTACTACCGATTGTGCCGGCGGCCGGCAAATTGCACCCAAGTGTACCTTTTGTATTGTTTGATGCTGCTTGGAAAGATTGCCCAGAATCTTACATCATAAAGGCCTAACAAAGGTCAAGCTCCGAGCCGAGCACTAAGATAAGACAAACAAAACCTAAACAAATATAAACATCTGTGAAGCCGGAACGTGAGATTTTATTTTGTGCCACAGACACACATTAAGGAAAATTATATTATAGATGTAAGACTTAAACTGCTTAAAATAATCTTGCTGATTTGTATTTTTAATTTACTCGACCTAAATAAATAGTATTATGCCTTTTTATATTTTATTTATCTGCAATTTATTATTGTAACTCTAGCTCGGTAGACAATCAACTCTATTCAAAGGGGTGAATTCCTAATAATTTGTAAATTTTCACCTAAATTAGTGCGCCACTGGCCACCCGAATTAGTTCCAAATACGCAGTCTTAAATGTATGCACTGCTGTCAAAATTACAAAAATGGTTCGTATTGTGCAGCAGGCGTTGTTGACTTTAAAAATCAAATTGTGAACATTCGAAGAGATATTTATTTAAATCGTAGTGCTTTGGCGGTTATTATTCTCATTTGTTTCAGGAATTAATTTGTCTTATGACGTCAGAAGGGACTCCGACTGAATTTCTGCAATTGTTTAATCTCCACCTAACCTCAAAACTGGACTCTGCTTAATAATTTGGAAAGCACTTTCGATTGAGGCTTGAAGATGCTTGAATCTTGTTCAGTACGGTATTGTCTCGCATGTACACACATTTCTGGATGCTCACACTGATATTTAGCTTATTACAGTACCTTAAACTTTGAGGTATCTTCTTTCGGTGATCGGAAAGGAGCCCCGCTAGTATCTTCTTCTGCAACGGTTTTCCCCGGTGTTTGTACTATTGGTCGGTGTCCTGCACTCCTGCCTGATGCGTCGCAGTAGAATGCCCTGGCTCTGGACCCTCTTTTCGGCTGGAATCCTTCGTAATCTTGATGTGGGTGGCGAACGTTTCCTCGGAGATGCTCTTGGTAAAATTATTTATTGTTGCGGAAAGCGCCATAAACGTTCTCATATAAACTTTAACACCTGGTTAACACAGTGAAACACTTTTTGGCTCAAAATATTTATTTTTATTGTATAAAAACTAATTTATTCAATTGTTATCTGATGAAGTCCGGTATAAACAAATGCTAATCTAATACTATATAAACGATAATCAGCCAAGTTCAAATCAATTACATTTTGAAATAAATTTACTTACAAATTATTAAATTTAAATCTTTCTTATATCTAAAATATTGTCTGCATTTTTAATTGTCAAAATGTCTCTTTGCGTCACTACACGTTTCATTATTTGCTTTGCTCTGTTCACTCGCGTAATTGCACTGATCCTTTTAAAGAGTTCACTTCCTTCATAAATGCTTTCGATGTCCATCTGTCTTCTTTTCACTCGCGTTTTCTCCTGTCTTGCTGTCTACTTTTCCCTTGCTTTATCCTGTCTTGTCTGCTTCTCACAATTACTATTTTATGTCTTTATGTCTGCCTTCTTAATTGCTCTTTGCAACATTATTATTTTTCTGGTTTCTTATACCTTTTTAGATTGTTTACAACTTGACCTACTTAGCTAATTGAAATCTACGCTTCATTGACCTGCACATAGCAAACCTTTTTGTGATTATTCATTTCTTTTGGTTTGGCTATTCATTCTGCACAAACCTAATATTTAATTAATTTGAACTTCGACTTCAATCCTGTGAAAAACAAGCTTTGCCCTTTGCGTTTCTTACTCAATTCATTTATTAATACTGGCATCCCTTTTCCAATGCATTTACTGAATGAAATTTAAGCTTAGTATTGCAGTTACATAAAACACCCCAACTCTGACTTGTTTTCTAAACTGTACTGCAAGCAGAGTAAAGCCTCAGGCATAAGACCATTACAATATATGTGAACAATAAACATCGAATGGATTACTAAAAAAGGTTATTGTTGTTAATTGCGCAACGTTTAAACTAAACACAGGCGGTAAACGTGACGACAAACACTCTAACTGCATCAAAAACGGCAACAACTTTACATTTACATAAAGAAACTACGTCAAACAATAAATCTTGACGGCAAACAATCAAATCTGACACTTCAGAAATCACTTTACTGTATATTTGCCATTAAAATTATTACAAGGTGACACAATACCTTTTTAGGGATTCAGCTGCTACGATGATGATGTCCAACAGAGCTACAGGTCGGGTTCCAAGCGACTGCCTTCAAAATGCTTGATGAACTATGAGAAACTGCTTAGGGTGCAATATGTCAAGCGGGCCTAGACGGTGTTCAATCCCCAAGAAGGGTGGAACTAAGAACGTACGATATGCAAGGATGGCGGTACGCCACACGTAGCTTCATTAACAACAAATTAGCACAAACGAGGTTTTATAATCCGCCTAAGGCGTCAACTGGAGATGCCAGTCCGATGGTACTGAGTTCTCAGCTAATAATTACTCCACACATCACTTAGATAAGCAAAACTTGACCGATAACACCTATTTCGACTTCGACGTCGCCCGAAGGCGCAAGGCCTCCCGCCGTGCGGAACCAACGAGCACTTGTTGCCTTCTCGAACCCTGCGGGTTGAAAATTGAAGCCAAAGATAAGCGCGCCTGCGCCTTTTAACGAACTCTGTGTAACTCATGCAGAAAGTGTCCACGTTGCGTCACTATGGTGCAATATTAAATCAGAATTTTACATGAAAAACGGGGGACCACCGGCAAACGAAACGGGCAACTCTCCGGCGCCAAAAAACAATTTCAATACGATAATCCAAATTGCGTCATCCATGTGGCACACAAACACATCTAAATTTAAATATAAAACGTTGCCCAATGTATGAAATCAAATGGGCCGGAAAATCTAGTATATGAAAGCAACGAAAATAAGTTTTAAAACATCACTTAAACGAACCCCCGAAATTTATTGCACCGCCGAACGAGTGGCGACACCTGTTGCCTGTTGCCCTTCGTTTATCTAAGGGCTATTTATTTTCTTTCATTATTAAAGCATGCTTCGTGGCTCCATCCTCCAAAGATCCTTATCACCTAGTAACCTAATGGGCACAGATTCCTTTAATTAATTTCCATAGTTGCCCGCCGATGGACTACAGTTATTTTCAATGCCAACTAAATCTATAGAAACAAAGTCGATTTTGTGTAAATATAAATGTTCAAGGCATGGTTTATGCATTAATTTAATTATAAATGGACTAACTAAAGCAAAAAGCTTATTTTCTAGTAAATTTCTAATGATCATGTATTGGCCTATTATTAGAACAGAGAATCAGAAACAGAATTATACAGGGCGTTTTATAACATATGGAAGAGACTGAAAGGGGAGCTAGAGGGGATCAAAATAATGTTATTTTCTTAATAAACCTCTGATCAAAACCCAATAACATAAAAATAACAGCAGTTTCAAGTTCTTGTAAGTTAATGCCTACTTATTGAATACCGCTGCTATTAATGAGGAAAAATTAGAAAGAATATCATTGCGTTTTCGTTTCCGCAGATACACATTTCTGATAATTTGCTGTTAAGGTAGTTTAATTTTAAATTAGACAGAAAACACACAACAAAAATAATATACCTTTTTAAATAAAGAAAACGTTATTTTACAATAAATTACAGTTTTATTATTAAATAAGCTACAAACAATTCACCATAACAAAAACATTCACATTAGGTGTTCGAAATGTTGACCCTGCATTTCAACCCACATTTGCGCTCGACGAATCCAGTTTGCCGATACTCTTGGAAATTGTTGGTGTAACTGCTATGTTTTAGCGTTGATGCGACGGCGCAATTCTTCGATTGTATCAACTTCAGTGTCATATACGAATTCTTTCATGAAACCCCATATGAAAGGTCCACTGGGTTGAAATCTGGACGGCGTGGGGGCCATGAAATACATTCGCCCCGACCGATCCATCTTTGCGGAAAGTTGGTGTTGAGGTGATCTCGTACAGCATGACTAAAATGGGAAGAACCATCTTTGAGGAGCTCTGGCAGAACTTCTTGTAAAGACTGCAAATAAGAGTGGCCATTAAGGCGTGCTGGAAATTCGTAAGACCATATTAAGGTGTTGTTCAAAATACCAGCCTACAGATTTAAAGTAAAACGCTGCTGAAAACCACTTTGGCGAATCGCATACGGATTTTGATCAGCCCATATGTGAAAATTGTGGAAGTTGAGAACACCATTCCTAGTAAAGCAACATTCATCCGTCACCATTGGAAATTCTGCTTCCCTATTTGTGTGATTTAGCAGCCATTCGCAAAACTGCTGCCGCAGTGGATAATCCGTAGGAGTCAATCCTTGCACTTTTTGCAGGTGATAGGGGTACAAACCATCCAAACAAAGGATAGAGAAACTGAAACTTGGTGGGAAATTTGGGGTGTACTTGTAGTTGGATCAGGATCAATCATTTCTAAAAGTTCTTCCTCCACCTTCACCCCATGTTGATTTGATTTGCCACCGCTATAGCCTTTCTTAGGTTGTAAATTTCCAGTCTCTTCCGCGTTGGACTACTATAAGAAAGGTATTTTCGGAAGGCGTTTGACGATCTGAAAATCTTTCCGAATACATACGTCTTGCACGTCCAGCGTTTTCTTCAGCGGCTACATACATAATAATCATAGCTACACATTTGTCGTTACTGTAGTTAGCCATTTAAGTCGAATTAAACACTTAATAACAGATGTATCTCAATTTTGAAGTTTAATTGAATTAACACTAAAACAAATTTCTAGTGCTACTTGTTTTTTGTTATTATTAAATAGTCAGCAGTTCTTCATCAATAAACAGCAAGCATTTAAAAGAAAAAAATAAATTGCCGTAATTTTTATGTTATTTATCTTTGATTATTTTTTTTAACTCAACGTTGTTTAGTTAACTCTCAAATATCCCCTGCAGTTTGTAAAGAATTCCCGTTAATTTATTCAACTTTAACTTGCTATAACTTCCTTGGTGTTAGGTTTTAGTCAGAAGTTTATTTAAAAAAAACTTTATTTTGGTCCTTAAAAACTTTTATTCAAAAGAATTTACCTACCCTAAAGTTAAGCTGACGTTTTGAATTTAACATAAAGTTAAACAATCAAGCCTTATTGAGCTATTGAAGTAAATACATTTGTTTAATAAGTTGGTTGTTGATTTTAATATATTTTTTCAGCAAGACTAGATTTTGATCGTCTTAGCTTCTTAGAATTTAATTGTTTAAACAGTTATTGGTCGTTAAATACGCACATATTGTAAAAGTGTTAATTTAGAGAGTAGTATTGTTAATTACCACGCACTGTGAAGTGATTTAGAATCCGGAAAAGTAAATTAAAACAGTGGTAGGACGAGTCACCGAACTGATTGCGTACAAAAACAATTTAAAAGTAGTTTACTGAGCAGCCAAGGTCAACAGTGGGATGGCAGGATCGAATTCAGCCCACCGAGCCATCTGCAAGCAGTAAGCAACAGTAAGAAGCAGCGCCGTATCGAATCGTGAGTGAGTTGAAGATAATTTCTGTACAGAAACGACGTAAAAAGATAGAGCTCAGACACATTTAATTTAAAAAAAACTGAATTATTATTGATAAAATCTCTATAATTCTTATAAAATTTTCAATGTAACAATTGTTTTGTTAAGATTTATAAGCGTCAGTAACTAAAAGTAACAGTTTACAGTATTATGTTTTATTAAACGTTAAAACCAAGGTAATTTAATTTGTTGATTAAAAATAAGAATTAACAGAGCGATCAGATTATTAATGAATTTCAATTATGTCGATGCGACTACTCAAATTTTTTATTTCCCTTACTAATAAATTAATGTTTTTGCCCCTACTTGTGGTTGATTTAATTGGGTGTATTCGAATAACTTGTATTGCATTAACATTAAACTATGACAGTAACCCGAGATAAGAATCGGATTAAAGCAGTTAATTCTAACAAATGCTCAAAATAATGTTAAGGTACGTTATAGATCCATTAAAAAATATAAAAGAACACTGAGATTAAATTTTTATTAAGTAACAAGCTATTATAATATAGCAAGATCATTGCAAGTATTAGTAATGTATAATATATAATTTTAATTAAGAAAAAATAATAATTCATTTAAACGGCGAATACTGTAATGAACCTGAATTTGTTTCTGAATTTTCAAATTTAATTTCAATTCTCTGCGAAGGGTGCTTAGTTAAAATTGACCAAAATTCGCTAAACTTAGTTTTAAACTGGTTGCTTCGGATAAATCTCAGATGCTCAAGGTCTGTTCTACTCAAATGTATAAAATACAGGAATGACACAGTGTAAAAATAAATTCTATGTTTTTAAGTATATACAACATAATTATTAGTTAATGAAAATGTTAATGTACATAAATTTCATAAAATAAAATTTCTTCGGCGCATTAGTTCGGCCTTGGGTTATTTTTGGGACATTCAGCAACTCACACTGCACGCTGGCTTGGCGCAGTTGCTGTTCCTGGATCCTCTCAAATAAAGTTCGAAGACGGTAGACGCTGGTGATCTATAGCTCTGATGTACTGGAACCGACAGATCTGAAGCAGACTATATTTGCGTCGCAAAATATGGCAATTTCTAGAAGTGATTGGAGAAAGAACTGCGTATCGTACTGGTTTACGCTACGTCCGCGCAAAGCGGCTAAGATCGCTTTATCGAAAATCCGAACGCTATGGAGATGTGTGTGAAGATTGTAACGGCAATTAGCGTCATTCAAATTTCGAGCTAGTTTTCGCCTTAGGTAAATTTTACGCGGCGGCTAACGTTACAATACCACGATAATTGGCAGGATTATTTCCTTAGAGATTGGTAGGGCTGTACTGACTTTCCATTCTAACGGAATATTCTCAGATTTTAGCATAACATTATACAGTTTTCTGGTATTCGTTTCGAATGTTGTCCATACCAGGTGTATTTTTTAGTGTGAAGGATTTCTTTGTTTCTTCTTTTGTAACCCTTACCTCCCCGCAACTTCTTTCTGGGCACGATACAGATGCCACTTTGTGAAACCCCCCAATAATGAGCCTACCTTTTTTCTTTCTCTTATATGGCTTTCACGATCTTGTGGGTTTCCACTTGTCTTAAATTGTAATAACGCTTTTTTTTCTTTCCATCTGCTTACTTTTTGAGCGAACCGTAGTGTTTTGTTTCTGGTAGTTCATGCTCTTTTAATTAGTATTTTTTCCAGAACTTCTTCGGCCGCTGTGAGTACATTGTGTTTTAGTGTTTTCCATGCCACTGCCACGTTATCTTCTTGAAATGGATTTTTAGTGATTTTTTATCGTAATCTGTAGAAATATATTAATTTCAAACTATCACCTTGCAGTGATTCTTTGATAAGCTTTTTATTTTTATAGGTTGAATGTGACTAATTTATGAAGTCGCATTCCAGTTTTGTACATCCCCAAATAGTTGAGGTGAGAGTACGATCATCCTCAATATCCGTCGGCATAAAACACATGACTATTATTACATAATATATCATAAATCGTTGTCTTTGGGATCCACCAAAAATATAGTTATATGTTATCCATTTGCAGCACAAAATCTACTTTTCCTAGTTATGTTTTGTTCAGATCCAAGACTTACTTTATTTTAATTTTATTAATTGTTCTTTATTTTGTTATATAACCACGGAGTAGTGTTTCTTTTAGATTCCTTAATTTTAAGTCTCCCCATGCTTTTCCGTCGTTAGGGGGGGCTTTATGAACCCAACTGTGTTTTACTCAGGTAGAGGGCAAACCTGTTCTGAAAACCCTCCTCCTTTATTCGGGCCTGGGACCGACAACGATAGCTGTCAAGTTACTCAAGCCACCTACCAGCTACAGCAGGAGGAGCTTTTCGTTTATACTAGTTTTTATTGCTTCCTACAATTTATTGGTGTACAGCAGAAACTGCTGTTCTTGTTTACAAGTTAGTTGAACATTGCGTATTATTTTCAACAAACTCTCTGGATATTTTAAGTCGAAGATTGAAATCTAGTTCTGCCAAAACGTTTTGATCTATAGTGTGAGCACAGTTCTTATGTCAAAAGTAATATGTCGAAGACACTCCAATAACTTATCATCCAGAAGCGTACCCGTGACCGTACCATCCTCGGATGGGGCTGTAGGAAATAGCCACCCCGAAGCTTGGATGGTGGAAAGCCGGTGGTTTTGCTCTGGAAGCGGGTGGTATGAACATGGATGCTCGGCCTTACACTAGCGCGATTTCTGCTGTAGGTGTGTTTATAGACCGTTCTGCACAAACGTGCACTGGAAATGGAAAAATAAGCTTGATCAAAAAGAGGGACGACAAGAAGTGTTGGGGCTGGCTACCCTTTAAATATTCAAGGATTTACAGGTATAAAACGATTAATATAAAAGACAGACACAGTTCCATTGGTCGATGACCAGGCCATCCACAGCTTTTTACTGGCATAGAAAACGTTAACGTAGAAGAAGCTAGTGCATTTAAACCAAGCACCAAATTGCGATGAACATCAACCAAAGTTGAGTCAGCTGCGACAACAAAAAGAGCAAAAGATAAGGAGGCCTTCACATGCAATTAAATAACACTTCAACGGACAAGAACAATAAGTAGGGTGCCAAGAGAAGATAGATCAAGGATATAAGCCAAAAGAAAGAGAATGGGTAACCCAACTAAAGCTGACGAGGGCAGCGATGACAAAAGGCATTGTCTCAAAATAGCAAAACAGCATGACGGAATGAAGGATTTGGTAGCAAAAATAAAGAAGGAAATAGAAGCAGTGAACCACTTGGTGCCTGATAACCCTAACCTGTTAAAGCGCAAAACGACTTTTACGACCTTAAAACACTTTGGGGATAGTCTAAATGGATCGCTACAACACGTTAATCTTTAAAAAGGCACTTTAATCGCTCCTCAACTTGCTGTAATAGGCGGTTGTCGGGCTATTTGCACAGGGAAAAAAGACGGTTCGGATCAACACCACGTAATTTAGAGCGAGGAGCTGTCACAATAGGAGTTGATTGTTAAAATAAGGGGGAAAAATAAGCGCCATGAACTTCATTGATAGAATGGGGAAGAAACTTTTCGGCTGGCCCTCATAGAAATTCAAAGTCAGAGGACCGACGCTTCACTTCGACGGTCTGGTGCGACGTCCGGCTGCTTGGGAATCTACTTTTGCTGATCTGTTAGCTTCGCCGGTCATCTCACAATTAATAAACATAAGAAAGCATAACACATGTACATCAACACCTATAAGTATCATAAATAAAACTCCAAGAAGTTAAAAACGAATGCAAATCTATTAACATTTAAATATGCCACCAAATGTTTTACATGAATAGTTGTAAAAGGGATTAATAACTTTAAAATCTACTTAACAATGACAGGTGTGACACAAAAATACATTGGTTACATTGAAACGACAGTAGTTGACAAGCCGCACAAAAATTCTGTTGTTATGACGCAACAATGATGGCAGGTTACTCTCAAAGTACTCGCGTCGGTTTCCAAATATGGTTGTTGCCACGCATAAGACAACACAAGCGCATCTCACAAACGCTCTAAAGTATACAGACAATAAAAACAGTAAATCACAGTACCTGAATGATATCCGGCGATGTTGCTGATTCCTGCAGCCGAAAGGTCTCACCATCTCATCGGCTCCTCTGCAGATGGTTAAAGAACAGCGTAAATTGCTGGACGTCGAAACGACGTTATAAAACAAACCCCCTAGAGGCTGGGATTTACTTAAAGATCCTTGTAACTACAAGCATTGGGAAGAGGGCAAACGACATCTAATTACCACAGATTTGGCCCGTCGGAAAACCTCTCTCGCAAATATCCGCAAAAGCTTTAATTGCAAAACCAGTACTATAATACAACGGAGAAGATTGGTTCGGCAGTAACACAGTCGCCAAGGGAGGTTCAACCACACACACCATCGTACGGTACTAGTGTCATACGTTGAGTCACTTAGAATGAAACGCACCACAAAAAGCATACGTACAACAACTTTATATTAATTTTGAAGCCCCCGTGAAGTTCACACCGCACAACCACTTCGTAACAGTGCCGCTGGGTGAATGCCTCGAGACGCAGTCGGAAGAAAGATGGGTATGAGGCGCCTTCGCTTGCATTCCCTGTCCCACTCACGCAACTAATTCGATCTAAGACAACATTACAACCGCTTCTCCGAGTGGGGATTAAATCACCAGACTAGATTTTATGGCGTGACGTCAGAAGCCAAGTGAGCCGCGTCACTCACGTGTGACCGATTAAAACTGTACTATACTAAAACGAGTGGAAAGCCTCGTTATTTGAATTTAAAAAGAGAGGGTGGAATTGCCAATATTGGAAATAAAAGATGCGAAGAAGCCCGGATATTTGAAATGCATTGCGAGACTTGAAACTGGTCTTAACAAGCCCTAAGAAAAAGAATAAGAAAGCTACTTCAAGGAAGCGCCCTTTATGGTAGACTTCGCAGAAGAATAGCAAAAACTAACGGCAAAGAGAAAACTATGAAAATCTGGTGGGATACCCGCACACAACTTTTTACAGTGATCTTATAATTAGTCAAAAATTTGTTTTTTATTTTTAAGAAATTGTCAAAAATTTTCAAAAATTATAAATTCTACAGAAACCGTAAAAAATAGAGAGTTAGTTGAAGTAATTAAAAAAAAATTAGAGGTATTCACCTTGTTAGATTATTTTCGACCTCGTTAATTTCTGAAGCCGGTTCTGCCTTAAAACCGGCCCTGCCTTAAAACCGATCGTGTAATTTAAAGTCATTCAAGCTACGGCAGCGAATTGCCCGGGCTTGTTTTGTATTGCATTGTTTCTCACGAGCCTATTTAGTTTTTTTTGGGACCAACCTACATATCCGTCGAAATTTTTGGTATCAAGTCGGGCTTATTTCTGTTCAGGGTGACGTAATCTATACTCGCACGCAGCTTAGCTGCTTTCTTTCGTAGAATTCTTAACGCCGTTAGGGACATTTGATAAGTATGTGAGACTTCCTTTGTGCTTTGTTTTAAGCGGGGCTTTCCCCCCCCCCCCGAATTTTGCTAAGTCAGATATGACCTCATGCTGCGTGTAGTTGCTTTCTTTGATAACCAAGCTTTGTGTAAAGGAAATAAAAATTGATAACTCCTTAGGGAATGATGCATTTAAAATTAGTGGTTTCGGAGTTCGAAGTTTTCTTCCATTGTGTCCCTCACGCGTAGCCCGATTTGAAATTAATAAATTAGTAGCAAGCTTCCGACCAAGAACGTTGTGAAAGAACGCTAGCCCCGGCGCCTCGGCCGGGGCTGCGCTATTTTTGTGAGTGCCCTGTAGCAAGTTTCGTTGCCTTTTATTAAATCTGCGTGTTGATTTTTCTGAACTTAAGTGAGTGAAGCTCGAACCTTCGAAGCAATCATTGTTGGTGTGTTTTGGAAATGCGCGGTGGGCGGTGGAAGTGTATTTAACTCGACGTTGTTAAATTGGGCGATTTTCGTTTCATACAGCTGGTTTCCGGGGAGACTTTTGGCACTCTTTGCCGATTCGATTAGAAACGATATCTGAAGAGCCTCAACTAACTTTTTTCCTGTTAAGTCGGGAAAAAACTATTGCGTAATGCATATCTGTGTCAACGTCGGGTTTAATTGAAGGAAGGGCCGCCGCGCGACATCGTATTGTTTGCTGTCACTTCTTCGATTGATGGTTGCTGCCGACTGTCTTCAATTCCCTCGAGTCCTGCTGCTTCTTCTGGAGAATTTGCTACACCTTTTGCATGTCTCGCCAAGCTTCCCCGATTCGAGTTTATAGCAGAAACTAACGACGTGCTTACAGCTACCAGGTAGGAGCTATGTATTACACCAATTGTGTTCCTGTGCCTAATTAAGGTGCGACTATATTTGTTGTGTGTTTTCCGGGAGTTCGTAAATATTGCGCACGTTCACTTAAGCTTAAGCCTATGATTTGATTTGTTTGTTGTTAACCAGGGGCTTCACCCCTGTTATCTATTTCGTTTTGTCCAGTGTGTAACAACATATTTAGACAATAAGGTAACTTTGCTTGGTATCCCCGTTCATATTCATGTAGGGTGTGCCTTTTCTTTTTACTAAGCTTGAATTCACCTCCGGGTGATTATTTTCAATGTGAATATTTGTGTAAACCTTAATTCTTTAAATAATAAACCCGTTAAAGTCAATTTGATTATTTGTTGTGTTCTGAACCCCTTCTGGGTCATTAATTAATCCAGTGTGGCAAAGACCGAGTGTAATTTGCAATGTAAAGCTAAAAGTATGCCTTTTTGATTAAGCGAGCCCCGAGATCTGGGCCATTCAGTGCTCTTTTGTTATTCTTTAGTAACGGTGGCCTTGAAGGTAAGTGATTTAACGACAAGGTCACCCGATTACTCGGAGGAGGCTTGGTAAACAACAGGCTGAGGTGTTCAGCAACGTACCTGGAGGACTTCTCCATAGGCTCCGTGTATCGTTCTTGGTTCTAGACACGTTAGCCACCCCTAATCAGAACCAAGTGGAGCTCAGGCATTTCTTTGGCAATTCTGTTAAGCAAGCTTTAAAGTAAGTACCCCGCCGGTTTTTCTTTGTACTTTCGAACTACGCCTTTCCGATTGAGCTAAGTGCGGGTAACCGGAGCAACAACATCTGATCCGACACATTAAGATCTGTGTTTTCTGGAAAAGCCGGCGAACCCTGTCGTTTGTACCCGATTTTTGACAGTGCTCTTGATCAATGTCGATCTGAGCATTTAATCCTGTAACAACCTATATCACATCAATACAAAAGAAGAATGTAATAAAAATGTAACATTTGAAAAACATTGTATGCGCCGTTTTTGAAAAAATCGAATAAACTGAAAAATCACAAGAATAAACACAATACTTCCAGTTATGCGATTTTCTGGAAAAGCTTGCTGTCGCATCTAGATAGTACACAAAACTTCAGCGCTGGTCTGTGACGAGTCCGGTTTCCGCCGTCAAAACGTCCTGTCTTAACTTGGTGAACGCTTGGCGCCGGTTCAAATGACGAGTCTTTATCTAACCTACCGATTTGGACACCGGCGCTGGGCCAGGTGACGTGTCCATCTTCTCGGTAGCATATTTCGACAACACTGTATACTATAAGTTACGAGTCTAGGGCGTTAAGCACGACATGAATTATCCGCCTTCCTGGCAGGGCCCTGTATAAATTTAGAATTTTACTGTAGACACGAATTTACGAAGCGGCAGCCGAAGTAAACAAATCCGAAATCGCCAGTTATAAAATTGTAGTAGCATAATCCGCACAGAGGTGAACTCACTTTCAACGTTCACGAACACTAGAACACTCCTATCACCTAATAACGATCAATTAGTTTCAATACAACACAGCAATTATTTACGTAGATAATGTTTGTTTTGTTCACAGGATTAAATGGTTAGCCATTTTTAAATCCTTCGCAGGAGACGACATCGCCTATAGGCCACCAGTCAAGCTCCACGAGCGACATGGGTTGCAGCAGGTCTTAACCGCTTAGCCGTTTACCCAGAAGAATATAAGCACACTTGTGTATAAATAGACATTTTGTTATACTTGATTAAGAACAGTATTTTATTTTGTAATATATGTTTATTTTCGACTACTGTTATTTGGATGTCTCAGTAGGCCATGGCCCACGTATAAACCTATCCGAGACACTGTAATGCCAGAGCAGAGACGTTACAGAGTGGGCACATAAACGTGATCTCAGCGTAATCAACGAAGGTAAAACAATATCACACCTTTGTTACGGACCATATATCTCAATTGGCAAAAGACTGGAAAATCTTAGATATAGAGAACCTAAACTATCGTTGCTAGATACTTTAAAATTAAGTAGAACAGTGAACGAATACAACTGTGACAGCAACTACAGTGACAGAACCAAGTAAACTAGGCTAAGAGGCATTAAAAAACATTACGTAACTTTTCGAGCTATAACAACAGCATGCAACTAATCTATGTAACAGCGTGAGAGGACAAGCAATAAACGCAAACCGAAGTATTGGTGGACAGAGAAGATTAGCCACCTAAAGAGAGTTTGCATCGTGCAACCAAGAATCTTAACCAGAACTAAGGGCAGAAACGCCAGCCCAAATGACATTCAACAAAACAAAAAATGACTGAAGCAAACTAGAAGGCACTCAGAATAGAGATCAAACGATCTAAAAACTAGAAACGGATGTATGGGACTAGGGTACAGGCTAGTCACAGAATGACTTAACATAGCACTCCCATGCATCCCTGATAAACTGGTAATGAAAATAGCCAACACCTTATTTTCTAAGAATCCACAAATCACCTGAATAGGTTGTGCTGAGAAAGTAAACTCAGATAATCTGTTCATCTGTTGTTCAAATAGTCAAGCTAGCCTGCTGATCATAAACAGTCAGCTACAGTTAAAAACCCGGAAACTGTGTGCATTAGTCACACTTGATATGACGAATGCTTTCGGCTCGGCACCATGGCGAAGCATTGTCAAGAAATTGAAGCGATAGAATCTTGCCAGCTTCTGCCTGGAAATGCTCGATTGAGTCCTGAAGCGCATACGGGCGGCTGCTGTAGCCGGAGGACAGTTAAGCTGTCGCCAAAACTGCCCGCATCTGGCACCCACACTGCAGAAGCCGTTTGATACGATGAATTCGGCCAGCGGAACAGATCGCTAGAAGCCCAACCATATGAGTTTGATGCCAGGAAGCCGGTGGCTTGTAGTAAGGGGATGGAAGCATTAAGCATGGAATTAGGCCACATGAAAGCAATCGGGATTAAATCAGGCCACATAGAAGCAAGCCTAAGTACCACAAAATTAAAACTTACAAGAGAAAAATTAAAAAGGAAAATCTTTTACACAGCTGGAAATCGGCCTGAACGTGCTTGAAGAGACGCACACATCAATTCAATTATTTTTGCGGCCCAGCCGCCTTCAACGAGAGCTGTTATCAAAAGACTGCAACTTGAACACTTTCGAGCCAGTTACGCTCTTATCGTAGGTCGAGCGCTCTTCGAAAAACCCCAAAATTCCTACGCTTCGCATCGCCCGAAAGAAGCAAGCGGTAAATAAAATTAGAAATGCGGCTGCATCAAGGAGCGGATTACAAAAGTAACGCATAAAGGAAATGGGGTGTTACATCACAGCACAACACATAGACTACGCGGCGAAGAACACAACCAAAACAGTAGCAGACAAATATTATGTCCCGAATCGGTTCCTAAAATATCGTAAATATAGAGATAAGGCGCTTTCAATACAACCAACAATAGCAATAAGCATATGCGGAACGTATAGAACGATTGCCACAGAAACTGCCAGAACAATTCCGTGGGATCCCAGGGCGAACGGCAAATGTAGCACTCTAAGCAAGAGCAAAGCAGAGAAATTACGAGTGGAAGAAGAAATCCTAGAAAAGTGTCAAATGCGCTGGCAGAAGGCTACGACTAGCCAGTGGGCCCATACAGTACTACCCGAAATAAGACTATCGATTACTGGCCAACAGAGCGAGCATGACTTCTACTTGACACAGGTGCCCTCTGACCCGGGTATCTATACCGTATCGGAAAAACTCACAGTGGATCATGTACCTACTGCAACATTAGCGATGATACTGCGGTAATGTGGCACACACACTCTTCCAATATCCACACTGGCAGGCAGGAAGGGAAGAGATAAACGAAGCACTACGGGACGAACTTGTGAGTGAACAAAACTGGAAAATTGTAATACTCTATAAAAACAACCATGATAAAAAGCAGGAAAATGAGAGAACGGGAGAAGACAAACAACCATAAAATACACTGAGCCGACTACGCAGAATTATCGTGAGATAGTTGCAGCATGACTCGATGAGCAGGACGAGTTTTAGTCGGTAAGTGTCGAGTGGGGTTCTCCTCCCCAACGAATCCGACAGTGCCGATACCGGGGAAAATCCCATGGGACTTTTATTTCTCTCTTTTATTAACTCAGCTTTAATGTAGTTCTCTGCACACTATGCAAATAAACGGACAAAGTTCACCTGTCGCATATTTTATAGGTGTGGTATTTTAAGTTATGTAAATCACAGTACTATATTAAATTGCAGAAGTCGTTGCTATCAGCTAAATTAATGATTAAGCAATTACATTTATTATTACATCGACGAGTTTTCAGATTATGGTGGTTCGAGCCAAGAATACAACCTTGGCTGTTCATTTTGTTGATCTTGTTGTTTGTTTACATCCATTCGCAATTTATATCGTATTTGTTATCTGGGTAAATTATTTTTACTGTATAGGGTATAAGTATAGTTTGATTATGGAAATAAATTGAAACGGATCAAATATACATCTTTTGTTAAGATCGTTCTGATTAGAAGAAAAATAACTAGTTACTGTCGTCTTTGCGTCGTTTGTGTAGGAGTGTACTGTTTTAACCTTATTAATAATCTAACGCAGTGTAACAGTTCAAGGCAAAGACAAATGTTCTTCAGTACAACATATTTTACAATATTTACTCCACTTTAGTTCAAAACCAACCTGAACTATGAACTTTGTGACCCCGCTGATTACAAAAATCTGCACACGTTTTTATCACATATAACTCAATTTACTATCTCCCCATGAGCTTTATTAAATTGCATTTATATTTGACAAGATTGGCCGAATGCGCAACATGAATTTTGTTCTGGTGCTACTATTTACCAGTTTAACCTGCGTAAGTAAATCAGGTAGCCTTAGAAAGAACTATTAACCATCTTTACGTATCTTAAGGTGACACCAACTAATTCAAATAAAAAAGGCGATGGAGATGATACTTCTAATGAAGAAGACGACCAACTATTTCCCGACAAATGGATGGAAGTTCCTTTGGACCATTTCAATCTTTTCGATAATAGAACTTGGAAAATGGTAAGTGACGTAACAATAGAATGCCAATCTTTGATTTGACCAATTCCAGAGATATTTCGTGAACGACGAGTTCTTTCGCAAAGGAAAGCCTTTATTCATCGAAGTTGGAGGGGAATGGACAATTGACGGTGTGAGTTTGAAACAAGGACAAGTTTATAAACTCGCGAAGCAACATGATGGTATGCTCGTTGAAACAGAGCATAGGTACTATGGAAAGAGCTCCCCCTTCTCCTTCTCCATGTCGTCGTAAGAATTTTCAGTACTTTTATACTATTTAACATCTCTAATATACAATTATCAATTTTTTAGAGACACGGCACTACAAAATTTTAAGTATCTTCAAATAGAACAAGCTCTGGAAGATTTGGCATTTTTCATAGAGAACTTTAAAGCCTCAACCCCAGGTCTAGAAAATAGCCAAGTGATTCTCCACGGTTGCTCTTACCCTGGAATGTTGGTAACTTGGATGCGATTACGCTTCCCACATATTGTTGACATTTCTTATGCATCAAGTGCTCCTCTCGGCGTCGGACTGGAGTATCCAGGTAGAAAATTAAGAAGCAAACGTGGAAAGCAAATTAAGTTTTAATTTTTAGAGTATTACGAAATCGTTAGGGATACATATGCAAATGTCAGTGTAAGCTGTATTGGTGATATAAAAGCTGGATTTAATAAAACATCTGAATTGTTGAAAACCAGAGAAGGACGTCAAGTTGTTAAAGATGCTTTAAGGTTAGTTATGCGCTTGAAACTGAAGTTAGTTTATCATATCATTAAGATAATCTCTGAAACTTCTTTGTGGCGTGAATTCATAATTCATATTCTTATATGGGTATTTCGCCACTCTGCAAATTAAAATATTAAATAACGAAAATATTAACAACTAACGTTTCGAGGGACAATCTGCCCTCGTTATCAACGAATAACAATTAAAACTAACAATAAACTTATCTTTTTCACTGGAAGGAAAAACGACCAACCTCCAATGAATTTTTTGATAACGAGGGCAGATTGTCCCTCGAAACGTTCGTTGTTAATATTTTCGTTATTTAATATTTTAATTTGCAGAGTGGCGAAATACCCATATAAGAATATGAATTATCATATCATTGTAAATATGTAATTTTAGAGGATGGGGTTGCGCTGACGTTGACGAAATGAATTCTTACCGTATTCTTGGAGAAATGTTAAGTATTCTAAATGTTCAAAACGACCCACTCCATTACGAAGAAGTAAGTTGCCTTAGTCTTTCCATGGACTCTGATGACACAAGCGCTTTTCATCGTTTAATCAACTTAGTTCGAATGAAGTCTAAAGATCGAGGTGCTTGTGACAGTGAAGTCAATGATGAAGACAGCAGCAGTAACGAAAATAAGGATGATGAGCTGCCAGAAGCATTACGTACAAGTAAACAAATTTTTATATTTTTATTTAAATAATAGATTGAAGAGTCGTTAACTTTAGAAATAGCTTGGATGTATCAAACATGCACTGAAATGGGCACTTTTCCAATCTTAAGTCGAGGGAACACTAAACACCCTTTTGCCATTGATTCTACGATCGACGAAGCGGTGGAGAGATGTGAAGATCTTTTCGAGGGAATGTAAGTTTCTATCGTTCAATTGATCTATTTTCTTCTCATATCGATTACACACATTTTGCATAATAGGGTAACGCTAGATGTTTTGCGAACTGGGATAGAAAGAGTAACCCGACGGTATGGAGGTAAGAAACCTAAGGTAACCAAAGTGGTGACAGTTCAAGGTACAAAGGATCCCTGGAGAGACCTCGCGGTTTTAGAGGATTATACTTCAGAAGCGCCTGTGATTGTATTTGAAGGTATGGCCAAGTCACTATTCCAAATTATCGATTTAATGACAAATGAAACTTGTTTACAGGATCACATTGTATTGACATAGCTGAGAAGGACGACGATCCTGAAGATTTATTGCAAACCAGGAAAAAAATTAGGGATATAATTTCAAGTTGGTTAGCAAAAATACAAACATAAAATTCTTTAAAAAATTTGTTCTACGCCCTTACAATAATATAATATAATATAAACAAACATTATTCCTTAGGCTTGAACATCCTCGTATAAAATTGTGTTTTTTCTAATATCAACTATTAATCGTAGCAATGCCAACGGTTTGACAATTAATATAAAATGATAATCTACATATATATACACATACCTTATTGTTTTATGGATTTCTAATAAATTTATTAGACTATACAATGTACGAGGGCTGTTCTGTTAATTGTTAGTAGCAGACCATGGATGCCAATAAAAATTAAAATATTTGCAGAAATAAAATAAAAGACGTTTTACGATTTCCGATTGCAACTTTAATAATTTTGGATTAAAGTGCATAGAGAGAATTCATTATCCATTAGACGATTAGATATTATAGAAGTGCCTTGAAATGATTTTTTAGGTAATAATTTTCTACGATTATAAAAGAAATTTGACATCTGAGCAAAGTCAACAAAATGTAATGGCAGCTTTTGGCGATCATTTGCAGTAGATAACATTTTACACCAACAGCTGAACAACAGCCGAAACAAAACAACAATCAACTATTCTAGGTTGTCATATGAGAATTACGCAGCAGCTGCAAACTGACAAATATACCAAATTAAGTACAGGCGGCAACATTATTAAATTTATTAAGAAATGAGAGGTACAAAAATTACACAAATTTGTCCCTAAGCAGTGTAGCAGTAAAGGGTGGCTAAAAATAAAACGGATCAAGAATGCTTCGACTAAAATTTGTTACAGTATCAAACTGATTTATCGAGAAAAACAAACAAAGCTCCACGTTAGGGGTCTCCAAAATTAGGCAGACAACGAGTGGCTTAACTAGAAAAACAAACAAACATGGCCCCAGACGTTGGGCAGCCAAAATTAGCCTGTTACAATATTAAACTGATTTAACGACACTCACGGATGAGTGAAAATAAAAAATAAAATAAAAGGCCGCGGCCCAAATACGCTCAGGGAGAGGTCGTGGTCCTAAAACGAGACACCACAAGAAAAGCGTGTTGATACGTATAGGGTGTTACCAAATAAATGAGCGCCACAAGGTCCATTTCAAAGAGACCCACGCTTGACCGAACCTTGAAGGTCAGACGGGGCAAAAAGTACTCAATTACTAATTCTGGGAGCCACAGCGCAACGACAAGCGAGCCAACCCACCTGCAACGCTCATTCACCACTTTCGGGCCACACCTTATTCAGTTCTATTTAAATGTCGGCTTACGACTAAACAAGTATATTACACGAGTGTTAAATTTGTACCTGAGTGTAGCAGGCTTTGATTGAGCGCCGGGTACAAGTATATGAGTGTTAATTACAATAACATACTGGCTTGCGACAAAACAGTTTAGAACACAAATGTTAGATTTGCACAAGAGTGTACCAGGCCTTGATTGAGCGCCGGGCATGAATATATGAGTTTTAATCACAATGACATGCGGCTTGCGGCAAAACAGTTTAGAACACAGTTGTTAGATTTGTACAAGAGTGTACCAGGCTTGATTGAGCCCCGGGCACAAACATGTGAGTTTTAATTACAATAACACGCGACTTGCGGCAAAACAGTTTAGAACACAAATGTTACCTTGATTGATGGATTAGCCTCGAGGCGTGGCGTAGCTCGCTGCGTGAAGGTGGCGCTTGCCGCTACACTGTTGATAACGTGGCGTGAGCGAAATGCAGTGACGTCCGGAATAGTCCCCTGCTCACTCGAAAAATGAATCCCGCCCAACAAATGACGGACAAAACAGGCCTAACGAGCCTCCGTAATTACTGAGTGGCTAAATCAAAACTCGCGAGCGGACATCACCAGCACTACTCACGAAAACACAAATACTCTCAGAGCTCGCCAAGCACCGTCTGCCACAAGAAAAAGCCCAAAATCACGATCATAACCCCAGCTGCTGCCTCGCGCGTGCAGGTGTGACCAATCGGAAACCCAGGGTCTCCGCACCATGACGCCGAGGATGTTTCGGTGCGAGAAAAATCGACTGATGTTTTGTTAAGCTCCCCTTGCTCCCATTAGATGTGCTCCTTGAAAATATTTATACGAACGCTGTTACCAGCGATGGGGCAGCCAGTTGCATATGCGACTGCGGAGAGGTTCGGGCGAACGCTAGACTGACAAATGAACCCAAAAGCTACGCGCGGGTCAGAATTCTTGTTTAATGCGAAAACTGCCGTATTAAAAGATAAAATATTACCGACACGGGCCCGCCATACAGGCGGATTCGCCAATTTTGTATCAAAACTGCTCGAAATGGTAATGTAGCTATTGGAATTAAGGAAAAATTGAAAATGGCGTAACAAATTGTGTTTACGTTCCGTAAGGCGTAGCTTGTAGCACTTGGGGTTGTCATGTTTAACCTCCAATTTCTAATTAAAGCTCGTAAATGTCATAATCCAATTATTGTGAGGTTGTGCTACCGAGTGAAAACAAAACTATTTTTTGACGTTTAATCGTGGTTTGTTGCTCAGATAAATGTAACATGTAAAACAGCGAGGAAAATTGCGAATTTGCTGGAAAATCACTTTAAACCAACTTTCAACATACACTGTAAGCCCGTTTTTAGACATCCGTTACAGGACACAGCGAAGAATGCAAATTTGCTGGAAAATCACTTTAAACCAACTTTCAACATACACTGTAAGCCACGACAAATGCTTATTTAACTTGACAAAACAAAAAGAATCATTTGTAAATCAGCTGAAAGAAGAAGCGAAAATTTGTGAAAATACCTGAAAGAATTGATACAAGACTAACCACGGACACCTCTAAGAAAAACTTGTAACTCTTCTTTATTGCAGAGATTTCAAATAAGCAATGTTGATATGTTCGAGGGATTGGTGATACGTCCATCCTTTATAATTGGTGGTGTATTCACTACAATTCATAATGATTCTCCTTGCATTTAACGCAACAGGAAATTAACGAACAGTATATATTGGTTTACCCGTACAACTGACACCTTAAACATCGAGATAAGTCAGGAAATTTTCGTCTACAGTCCACGACAACCATGCAATCATTCAGTTTGTTAATAGAAAATATTTTATTGGCGTCTACATTTTTCATCAGTTTTACAGCATCTATTGGTGTAGACTATAGAATATAGGGTATGTTTTTACTTTCCTCGTCCAGAAGACGAAGGAAGTATTGTAATCGCGAAAAAATCACCTTCCAAGATTTCTTCATATGTTTACGTTTCAGGGTTCCTAGATGGCGAAAAACAGGTTTTCTCAATTTCGTCTGTCTGCCTGTCTGTCTGCTTGCCTGTCGACGGTATAACTAAAAAAAATATTTGTAGGAAAAAGACGATATTTTGCATTCCGATTATATGCCTTTCTGGCATGAAACCGATTTCGGTAAAATATATACAGGGTGAGCTCCTTAAAAAATAAAATTCTGCATACTTTTGCTTTAACTCAAGAACTATTACTTAAATGAAAGTAATATTTTGCACATAGCTCAGGTATTACCTTTGGCGAAAAGTGGAATATTTTAGAGCCGACATATACAGGGTGATCACTTTTAAAAATACAATTTTATTTATTTTTGCTTTAACTGAGGAATAGAACCTACTGACTTAATCCTAATGCCGTTCTACTTTTTCAGGCGTAAGGCAAGTAGGAGCTGAATTATTGCATCGGTGTTTTTTTCCACACCTCTTTCCATTCTTTTCTGTCTTTCGTTTCTTGTTTCACCTCTTCCTAGCTAACACCTCGTTTTTCCACTGCCGATTTAATTTATTCGGTTCAAGTTCTTCTAAGCCGTCCTTTCTTTCTTCTCTTGAAAGTCCTTACCTCAAATATCCGTCTTACTATTATCTCATTTCCGGTCCTGTTTATGTGTCCGAACCATCTCATCTGTCCTTCTTCGACTGCTTACAGGATTGGTTTTATTTCCAAGTTCTTTCTAAAAGTGGAATTCTTTATTCTGTCTTGTCTGGTTTTTCCCCATTTCTGTGCTTTGTATTCTACTTTTTGGTTTTTGTATTACTGCCCATATTTCGAAACCATATATTAGGATTGGGGTGGCCACTTTCTTGACAGTTTCTGTTTTTATTTCCCATTTTGCCAAGAATTGATTTTTTATGTCATTGAAAAGTTTCCCCGCTACTCCTGTCCTTTCTTTTATTTCATCATCAAGTCGTTTATCCTGCGATATTACCAAGCCTAGATATTTAAAATTCTTAACTTGTTCTAGCTTTGTATCTCCTATTTTTATCTCATGTGTCTTCTCGCTTCTACTTATTATCATTGCTTTCGTCTTCTCCTTACTTATTTTCATGTTCCTTTATTCTAAGCTACGGTTGTAGATTTTTAGATCCTTGTTGAGTGTTTCGTCGTCTTTGACAATTATTACCATGTCATCCGCGTACAGCATTTCAGACATTTTTACATCTACCACTTTCCAGTGTCTTGTTTTGTACGGTTTCACTTTCGTTTTTGCCTTTTTTGGATCCTGAGTCTAGCACCAACGAGAACAGTAGGTTGCTTAATATGCACCCCTGTCGTACTCCCTTTGCTGTTTCTAACATCTCTGATGTCTTCTGCCTCACTATTACATATGTCAGGCCATTTTACATTTCTCAGCGGTTTAATCAGCTACACAAACCATTAAAACAGTTTTGGTACATAAGTGGTGAGTTCGCCTGTATTTCGAGTACATTTTAGGCATAGTTCATCGCATAATACTGCAATATTTAGTATCAAGTATAGCCATTCGTATCTTTGTACACCCCTTTCATCATTGTTTTTAATTTGTAATCTTTGTGCATCCCTGACATCTTGGTTTCGTGCAGCTGCATGCCTCAGCAGACGCTGGAGAGTTGATTTGCAAGTTATTTAAAATTCAGCCCCTTAGCACAACAAGGATAGCCTCTGTTTGTTTCGCTGGAGGACGACCACGCGTCGAGCGTCTCTGAAGCATCCTGCGCTGTCATTGGCCGGGGCGAATCTCTCGAGGCACAGCTGTGTCCACGAGCGGGGTTTTCCTTGACAGTCGGAGACACGCTGCTTGGTGACGTTGGTGTGCACTCGTGTGAGCGTTAGAGAAGTCCGTGGCGAGTCGTTGTGGAAATTCAGTTCATATGTGGGCTTGTTAAGCCAATTTTCCTCCATCGTTTGGGAGGCGGGACCCTGTTCCTGAAATTACCTATACAACGGTTAAGCTGTTAGCTGTGTAATGGCCTAGGTGGCCCGTAACACAATCCGCTCTTTTTAAAGGACTCTAGAGGACGACGTAACTTTTCGGCTCTTGTCACACACCCAGGTGCGAGCGATATACCGACACTGGTTTGAATGCCACAGCTCGCTGCAAGCTGAGCCCGCTAACAAGGTAAAAATTGTGCTATAGACTAGTTCGTTCGCATGCTCTTGTAACTTAACCCTTTAAGTCGGCGCCCGACGCTGAAATAATGTAATAGTATGTTCCAGTTTGCGTTTGATACATAACCATTGCAGAGTACACTCAATAACATTGTGATCTAACATTCTGTGCTGCAAAATAGTTTTGCTTCTGTAAATTAATTATTCAAATTTGGGTTCGAGACAATACTAATGCAGAGTACACTCTAATTAAAATATAGCATTGTGATCTAACATTCTGTGCTGCAAGACAATTTCGTTTCTGTAAATTAATTATTCAAGTTTGCGTTTGACACATTCCGAATACACAGTACACTCTGTGTAAAATCTAAAGCTGTGTTCTAACATTTTGTGCTGCAAGACCGCTTTTTTCTGTAAAATTAAATACTAATGCAGAGTACAGGGTTATTTATTATAAATTACCCACCCCTTATCATCGTTATTATTGCCTATAGAAAAAAAAGTTTTAAATAAAAGTTATGTGGTTATAACTGAATTTTGTTAAAATGCTATCAAAAGTACAGTGGCGTGCATAATTAAGGGGATACAAAAAAGTAATATATTTTTTTAAATGGAACACCCTGTATATTATTAAATTTTTGGAACGACCTTGTTTTCCTGATTTCAAAAATATACCATATGTTACCCTTATCTTATACCGTTTTTGAGTTATTAAACGTTGAATATCTTAGTTAAACTAGTTACTGTAAATAGGAATTATTAAAGTAAGCTATGAAAATGCAACTATTTTGTTTGATAAGTGACATTTCTTTAATGAAATAATAAAAATTAGCTATCATTTATTTACTCGTATATTTAAATTTCCTGAATAAAACTTTGTTATATTTAATAATGTTAACTAGTTTAACTAAGATATTTGACGTTTAATAACTCAAAAACGGTATAAGTTAAGGGTAAGATATGGTATATTTTTGAAATCAGGAAAGAAATATAATTCCAAAAATTTAATAATATACAGGGTGTTCCATTTAAAAAAATATATTACTTTTTTGTATCCCCTTAATTATGCACGCCACTGTACTTTTAATAGCATTTTAACAAAATTCAGTTATAACCACATAACTTTTATTTAAAACTTTTTTTTCTATAGGCAATAATAACGATGATAAGGGGTGGGTAATTTATAATGAATAACCCTGTACACTCTGAATAAAATTTAACGTGGAGTTGTAACACTCAGTGCTGCAAGATAACTGTTTTTTGTAAATTAGCGTTTCAAGTTTGCGTTTGACGTATAATTAATGTAGAATACACTCAAGTACAACCTGTCACGTTCGTATTCTAGCATTCAGTGCTGCAAGGCAGCATGGTTTTGTAAATTAACCCTTTTTAAGTTTGCGTTTGACGCTT
The DNA here is from genome assembly GCA_940337035.1 of Agriotes lineatus. NCBI lineage: Eukaryota > Metazoa > Arthropoda > Insecta > Coleoptera > Elateridae > Agriotes > Agriotes lineatus. The sequence continues at coordinate 56,832,891 of OW679203.1, forward strand.
AAATAACGCACAGTACACTGTGGCACAAATGTAGCGATTGCTATTCTCAAATGTTTCACTGTAAGTCAGGGCGTTCTGGTGACTCGAACTCAAGTTCAGGTTTTACACTCGCGCGTCACGCCTGTTGAGGCCTAAGCCGACGTTATAACCTCATTCGGCCTGGATTTGTTGTTCGGCTCAGCTATCCGCCGCAACCTTTAGTTAAAGCGGTTTCCAGCTAGGAGTACCCTATAAGCTATTCTTACGAGCCGGCATACCTGCATAATATACCTGTATTTTTGTATGATGCTTGGTAGGTCACTTGGAGTGGCCCAATATATATATTAAACGTACCGTCTAATTCTTTTTCTTTTTGTATCTTGTGCATGTTTGTTTACAGGGTGACCGTGTCACTGTGTTACGACCATTGTAAGGTAAGGCCGAACGTGGCAGATGAGCATTCCAGGTAAGTCGTTGTGTCTGTCGCTGCACTGTGGCTTTCAGAAATAATTACTTGAGTATTTTTCGCCCCGTTTGACCCTCAAGGTCCAGTCAAACGTGAGTACCCGGATTTGGATCTTGTGGCGCCCATAACACATAGTTTTTGATATACGATTTTTCCTTATTCCTGGTTTCTCTAAAATACTCCATACGTTCTCTTTGTACACCCTGTCAAACGCTTTCTCTAAGTCAATAAAACATATGTGGATCTCTCCCTCTTCCTTAATTGTTCTTATGCTATTTTTCGGATTATAAAATTTGCATCTGTTGTGCCTCGATTTGGTCTTAAGCCCTGCTGTGAATCTTTGATTGTTTTTTCTAAAATTTCTCTTAGTTTCCTTTCCAGTATTCTGGCGTATATTTCACCTACCGTAGGTAACAGGCTAATCGCTCTGTAGTAGTTGCATATTTTGTGTCTTCTTTTTTAAATGTTGGAGTTATTATTCCATTTTCCCATTCGTCTGGTGTTTTCCTTGTATTCAATGCCTTATTTGAAATAACTTTTAGTATATCTATTATCTGCTGCTGTCCTGCCGTTATCATATCTGCTGTTATCTGATCTGGCCCTGGTGCTTTCCCTACCTTCATCTTTTTTATAGCCTCGTGTATTTCATCTCGTTATTTACATAACGAAAGAAAAAGATAAAAGTAATAATTTGTACATAGCTCAGACTATACCCTTGACTAAAATGGGTTCTACAGCCACAGGATAAATGTTGTGAGAGACAAAAGCGGCATCAAATAAGTACCTTGAGTTTAATACAGCTGCAACTCAGTGTTATGGGCCAAAAGTCACTTTTCGTATTAATTTAACGATTTGCCTTATCCCTGCCTAATTCAAGGCACTTTGCACATTTCGCTCTAACTATTTACCCTATAATAGCCTAGTTTGAGTTACCCATTTCCTCGAGTAAAGTCACTGCAGATTAGGCCTCACGTTGTACGCGTGCTATGTTGGTTGCAGATGCGATTTTTCTGCAAATTTGGAATTTTCTGGGCCTAGCTGTCAAATTATCATTAGCCATTTTGGGTTGTCAGAAGATGGATGTGGTGAAAGGCATCTTTGGTTGATCGATGCACGAATATTTGTAATTCGGTTTTGTCACGCTCATCCTAGCATGAAAATGTATATCTTGGTGTGAAATTGGTCTGGGAGACGTCCCCCGACGTTTTTGTTGTGATACATTTCAAGCACGGATTTTTGTCCGGAATTCATCTGACAAACACATGTAACTACTTGGGCGATTTGGAGCATAACATCTCACGGTATGCTATTTTGACAATTACTGGTTATATTTCTAAGGCAGAATGTTGTCCCTTTTAGCTCCCTTTTGGTACGGGCGGTGAACGCACTCAGCTCCCTTTTGGTACGGGCGGTGAACGCACTCAGCTCCCCTTTGGTACGGGCAGTGAAAGCACTCAATTCCCCTTTAGTACGGGCGGTGAACGCACTCAGATTAGGAAGCAGTCCTTTGGTATGAACTAACGCATCTCTGTTGGTGAGCGGCGAGTTTGTTCATGTGGCGCAGGAGCTTTTCGAGGCGTTTGGTTGATGGATTTGGCCCCTCTTGGAGAGCACTCTCTCCAGGCAGTTGCTGCAGTCGGCTGGCTGTGAGTTTGGGAGATTTCCAGTCCCTAAAACAGGCTAGCAGATTTACTGGCCCGAGATCTCTGCGTTACCTGCGATGAAGCCCGTTGGAACACCTGGCTTCCTCAACATCGTGCAGTAGGCCTCCGATTTAGCACGTTCGTCACCTGGTGCAGCCAAGGTCTGTCTTTGCAATTTCCTTAAGCGTTCTTGTGCAGTTTTGAGCTCGACCAACTTAACCTGTGTTATAGGCATGATTTTAATGTGTGTTTAATTATTCATTGTAGCGCTTTGTGCTACGGCCAGATTTTGATAAGCTAATTTACTTACTTTAATGTTGTGATAACTCACTTGCAGTTTAAAGTAAACCTATTTTGTTGTATAACATCTTAATATTTATAACTTGACATTTCGAGCCTCCATTAGAGGCTGTGTCTATTGTAGATGCGTAGGGACGATAAGGTTTCCCTTATGTGAATTTTGTAATAGCAATTCTTGCATACGCCCATTTAAACGATTTTAGACTCGATCTCAGTGGAGAGATCCGTCAGTCGGTTGAATTTGGCTTAGTGCGGCCCCATTTTGCAAGAAATTAGCGAAATCAGTCCGATCGTTGTTTAAGCAATTACGCCCCTTCAGGGCGAGATTTAATTAGCGTGTTTCGGGTAATTTTGCGCCCCTATACCAAGATCTTGGGTAACAATGGGATTTGTGTACATTTGATTACTAGTACAGTTATGTATTTTTGCAACTGAGGGTTTAGCGTTGATTTCAACTTGACAAACAAAACAAAACCTTAACTACCGCTTAAATTTGAGACGCGTTTGGTCATACATGCGAATTGCTACGATCTACGACTTTATTCATTTAATCTGGTGAGTTTAATCTGTGATAAATTTTACGATATTATATTATATGAAATCTGGTTTGTGATATCTGTCGTTGTGATATACTACCGAGCATTGTTAATATTTTATGAATGTTAATATTCTATTAAATTATATATACTCGTTACTTATGCCTGCGAATTTGATTTGTGTGTCCTTGTCGCTACCTCTAATTTTCAGGATCGCTTAGTAGCACCTTCCGTAGTGTCTGGTTTGATGATTAGCAAAGTGCTGGGTTATGCTACTTGGCGCCCATAAATTACTCACCGTTTCAGCTTACGCTTTAAGTCTTCTGTTCGACCCACGACCAGCTCCGGCTGAGAATCCGGTAGCCTTTGCTACTCCTTATTTTATGGTCAGAGTTTGGTAACAAGGAGTTAATTGGCGCCCATTCGTGGAGCCTGATTTTGTTTGAATTCGCTTGGCTTGGACTTGTGTTATATATTTTTTTTCCCTTGCTGTGCTCGGAATATTTAGATATATAGTTAGAATTAGTCTTGGTGGTATGGTATCTATATTGCATGATAGTTATATAGGTTTTTTTTGCATGATCTCCCAAGTGCAGGTAGTTTAGGAACGTGGCATCCAATATTGTCGTTAGATTTGTGGTGCGACGATTTATTGGAGATTTTGTTAGTATTTTAAGAAAAATTCTTTGTAGTTTTAGTCACTTTATTCGAGTGTGTATACAAATAGGCAACACACTAGTTTTGAGTATTAAATTAGTCATTTAGTTTCTTTGTTGAATACCCGAAAATGGACGTTGATCGCTTACTTGTCGATGAACTTGATTACGAATTATTGGTTCGGGGCATTTCTTGCCAAGGTAACGTCATGGAGAAACGCAAATTACTTAGGGCCCGATTTAGGATGGAGCGTGATGGTAATGTCAGTTTTCCTGAAGTCCACATTGATTACAGACAGGAATTGGAAGCATGCAGGGCTAAATTAGCTACCCTTGATGCAGAAGTCCGCATTTGCAGTTCCACCACAAAAGATAATAACTTCAAGAGATTACATACTCGTCTTCTACATGTTTATGGCCGCTTAGAGAGAATTGTTTCCACCGAGTTCTCTGCCCACCTGAAAAATGAAGCCGTGAATATTTGCCTTCAATTATTAGACGATCTTGAAAGTAGGACTGAGAATCGACAAGAGCTCGATTTAATTTCACTTGATGAACCGGATGCTGCTACTGATTTACCTCAAGCTCCCGATACTTACCGAGATTATCAGGAACAACCATCTCCACCAGATGTTGAACCTAGACGTAGCTCCAACGTCAACTTCAACCTCAATGCTTCACAGCAAAGAAGATCTTCACTTTTTCATAGCACTAGTATGGCTACATCGAGTCATGCACCCTCTGAACATAATTTCATTCCCGTCAACAAATGGAAGATGCAATATAATGGTGAAAGTGGCGTAACAAGCTTTCTGGAACGTATTGAAGAACTCCGAGTTGCTAGAGGAGTACCTAAGCAACATCTGTTTACTGCAGCCGTAGAACTTTTTACGGGTAACGCCTTAATCTGGTACAGATCTATTCGTGACACCATCAACAGTTGGGATGATCTCACCAAAGCTCTCCGAGAAACTTTCTTGCCGTGTGATTATGAAGCGACTTTATGGGACGAGATTAGAAACCGCACTCAAGGTGTTGATGAGCCGGTATCCGTTTACATTGCGGTTATGGAGAATCTTTTCCGACGCCTTCCTTCAGTGCCTTTGGAAACCACACGTCTCACTATGATAAAAAGGAATTTACAACCTTACATTCAATCACAACTGGCCTTACAATTTGTGCCCACAATTTCAGAACTCACCCGAGTATGCAAGATGATCGAAGACACTCGCGTACGAGCTTCACGCTTTCGAAACCCTCCTACAAATGTGAAGAATCTGCTTGAACCAGACTTAGCGTATCGTCGGTCACACTTGAACTTCAATATAGCTTCTGTAGAAGAATCTTCTATTGTTCCTGCCCTTTCAGCTTGTAACAGCCAACCTGTTGTGGATGCCGTCAATCCCATTGTTTGTTGGAATTGTAACCAACCCAATCATCGATCAATTAATTGCCCTCAGCCTAAAAAGATGCACTGTTATAAATGTGGCAAACCGAACTATACCTCCAGAACCTGTCCTTCATGTTCGGGAAACGCCAATCAGCGTTGTTAAGAGGCCGATTAGCACGCTGTAAGCATATTAAGGCCAACAAACGTGTTGTCGAATCTGAAAATTCTGTCTTTAAGCATCAAGCTGTACTCGACTTCATACTTAGTCATGCCGGTAAAGATGAACGACCCTACCTGAAGGTTTTGATTTTTGGAAATTATATTTTAGGCCTTTTAGACTCTGGAGCCTCTCGAACTCTCTTAGGTAGACAAGGCTGGGAGATGCTACAGAATTACTGCCGCCTCGATACTCAGCACATTTCTTCTTGTGTAGTGGCTAATGGTGACGAATGTATCAGTATAGGTACTACCACGATACCTATAACTCTTCGAAACAAAGTCTGTGTCATGGACGTTTTGGTGGTTCCTTCACTACCTCATTCGCTCATTCTAGGCATAGATTTTTGGCGTAAGATGAACATCATCCCTAACCTTCGTCAGGATGAGTGGAATTTTGCCATGGACAATCCCAACGTTTTCGTCAATGCTATACAATCTGCCGAACATCTTTCTAGTGCACAGAGCCTTCAGCTACAAGAATTTATCGATAATACCTTTAGAGTCATGGGTGACAAGATCGGATGTACTCACTTAGTCCAACATGAGATTAGAACGCAATCTCCACCTATAAAACAGCGTTATTACCCCATTTCGCCGGCCCTCCAACAACATGTCGATAGGGAATTAGATAGGATGCTGAAAGATGGCATTGTGGAACGCTCTACCTCTGCGTGGTCGTCTCCGATTCTTATGGTCAAAAAGCGTGATAACACCTATAGGTTTTGTGTGGATTTTCGTAAGCTAAATAAAGTTAGTCAGCCAGATGCGTACCCTCTTCCGTATATTAGCAGTACCCTCGACAAACTTCGGGATGCACGTTATCTTACGACCTTGGATATCAAGTCCGCCTATTGGCAGATACCTGTTGCAGAGTCTTCTCGTGAATATACCGCCTTTACGGTGCCTAATCGAGGCTTGTATCAATTTCGTCGTCTACCTTTCGGTCTTCATACCGCCCCGGCCACTTGGCAACGATTGATAGATCGTGTGATAGGGGCTGACCTAGAACCTTTTGTTTTCACCTACCTCGATGACGTCATTATATGTACACAAACCTTCGAACAACATTTAGACGTTTTACGAGAGGTTGTCAAACGCTTGTCTGATGCCGGTTTAACCTTAAGCAAGGAAAAGTGCCATTTTTGCAAACCGGAACTTCGATACTTAGGCTATGTAGTCAATTCCAAAGGTCTGTTAGTCGACCCAGATAAAGTTCGGGCCATCCTCGAAATACCCACACCAACTTGTGTTTCTGAAATCCGCCGCATAGTGGGTATGGCCTCATGGTATAGGCGCTTCGTACCTAATTTCTCTACGTTGTTGGCTCCGCTGACTTCGTTGCTTAAAAAGAACGTCAAATTTCATTGGACTGCAGATTGTGAAGAGGCTTTTCATTCAATTAAGGAACACTTAATTTCTGCACCTATACTTGCGTGTCCTAATTTCGACTTGCCTTTCTCTATTCAGACTGACGCCTCCGCTTATGGTCTTGGCGCCGTTCTCACACAAAATCAAGAAGATGGTGAGAAGGTTATCTGCTATATTAGTCGCTCTTTAACCAAGAACGAGAGAAATTTCAGCACCACCGAACGTGAGTGCCTGGCAGTTATTTTTGCTATAGAAAAACTTCGGCCATACATCGAGGGAACGAAGTTCACTGTGATCACTGATCATTATAGTTTAAAATGGTTGAACAACATTAAAGATCCTACTGGCCGAATTGCTCGATGGGCAGTACGCCTACAACAATATGATTTTGACATCATCCACCGTAAAGGGAAAGATCATGTAGTACCTGATACGCTGTCTCGTGCTGTGCCAGTGGTAGATGCCATTGAAGGACAACCCATGTTAGACGCAGATGTCAAGGACCGTTGGTACCTACGTATGCTAGCCAACGTACGGAATAATCCCCGTCGTTTTCCCTTGTGGCGTGTTGAAGGGAACAAGCTATACAAGCACACCACCGTTGCTTACTCCGACCTACGAGAAGACAGAGATGAATGGAAACTGGTGGTTCCTAAAGAGAAACGTACTGACCTGATATGCCAGAATCATGACCTTCCAACAGCTGGACATACTGGTGTATCCAAAACTTTAAATCGTATAGCTAAACTTTATTATTGGCCCAAGATGCGTGCTGACGTGGCCCGCTATATACGCCGTTGTAACACCTGCGGGAGAACCAAGCCTGAACAGCGACCCCCTGTCGGCTTTATGGGTGGACATTCAATTATAAATAAACCGTGGGAAGTAATTTGTACTGACATTGTTGGTCCTTTGCCTCGGTCGAAGAAAGGTTATTCTTATATCCTCGTCGTTGCCGACTGTTTCAGCAAATTTCCTCTATTCTTTCCTTTGCGCTCAGCTACGGCTCCTAATATAGTCAAACACCTTGAAGAAGATGTGTTCCTCGTGTACGGGGCGCCTCGCCGCATCATCTGTGATAATGGTGTCCAATTTCGCAGCCGTGAGTTTACTGCTCTCATGAACACCTACAACTGCAAAATGTCATTTACAGCCTATTATCACCCTCAGGCGAATCCAACCGAACGCATTAACCGCGTCCTGAAGACTATGCTAACGGCATATGTTCGAGATAATCACCGTGAATGGGACAAGTATTTACCTCATGTGGCGTGCGCTATTAGAACCTCCAAACACGAAGTAACTGGACAAACTCCTTATTTCATCAACTTTGGTCGGGAGATTGTTCTTAAGAGACCTGGAGCAGCTGACGACGAGAATGCCAATGCCGAGCCTGAGTTGCGATTCGATCGCGCCAACGATAACAATCGCTCTGAAGCTGTCCAACGCTTATATGCTGATGTACGTCGTCGTCTGGATAAAGCATATGAGAAATCGAAAACATATTATGACCTTAGACGCCGTCCTGTTGAATATCAGGTGAACCAATCTGTTTGGCGCAAAAACTATGTTCTTTCTGATGCTGCGAAACATTTTTCAGCGAAGCTTGCACCTAAGTATGTTGGTCCTTTCATTATCCATCGTCGTTTATCCAGATGGGTTTATGAACTTAAGACCCCTGAAGGTAACCTGCTGCGAGGGACTTGGCATGCTAAAGATCTTAAACCCCATTATGACGACAATCGCGATCAAGTACCTAACGAGGGTTAGTTTGCTGTTATTTCGCGCTTATTTGTTTTACCACTAGTTTTTAAGTGATATTTTGATTCCAGGTTGTTTTCTCATGTTGTTCCCTTTGGGTTTGTAGTGTGAGAAATATCGTGGGAGTTTTAGTCCATTTGGGAGGATGGTTGGGGACTTGAACGGTCGGTTACTTTCCCGTCTATTCCTTACTTGTAAGGTAGGCTGAGACATTCCATCTTGTCATACAGGGGTGAGACATTTTTGCCGTCTCGCTTCCGGTGATCCGCCATCTGGTCACTGTAGATGGTGTTTCAGTGTGCAGTCGGTCCTGGGTTGTACACTTTTCCCAGACTAGTAGGGTGTAGGGCTGTTTTGTTTTGTCGTCATAGGGCATAGTTGCTTATGATCGCGGAGTGTCCTACGGGGTCCCGCGCCTGGTGTCTATGATCTGTGACGATCTCAAACCTTTTTCGGCTTTTTCCCATTTAGAAATTTTCTGTTAGTTCATTTGATTCCACCCTACGTTGACAGACTGACGTGACAACGGACGAATCCCTTCTCATCCTTCTTCTGTGTTGTCCACTATCTCCTTTCCTAGAGCTTTCTAATTCCCATTCCCTTTTTCATTACTTTCATCTTTAGTTTTCTTCTTCGTGTTAGGTAGTCCCCTTGGTGGACGTTGTGCTGAATTGGGCCTGGATCGGTTCATCCACCGGCGCGCCTTTTAGATCTAGCAGCGACGGATGTTCCGATGTCCTTTTCTGGGTGGCGTTCACTGTGAGGTCTGCTTATCCCTTCCTTCTATTTTTCGCTCTCAATCTTTTAATCCCGTCGTAATTCCTTTTTTTTCCTTTTCGTCTTCTAGTGTTGGAGTATTTAGGCCACGTATCCGTTTCTAAATTATCTGGTGTTGCCTTGGGTGTGTTTGGTTTTTGCAGTATTCTCTTTGGGGCTATTTGAGGTATCGATTATGTATCTGTAAGGGTTTGAAGTGTTGTTGATGTGCATGCTTAGGTTCTACGTCGGTAAATTTGAGGAATTTACCTATTTTTAAGTAGGGGGAGACTTGTTATGGGCCAAAAGTCACTTTTCGTATTAATTTAACGATTTGCCTTATCCCTGCCTAATTCAAGGCACTTTGCACATTTCGCTCTAACTATTTACCCTATAATAGCCTAGTTTGAGTTACCCATTTCCTCGAGTAAAGTCACTGCAGATTAGGCCTCACGTTGTACGCGTGCTATGTTGGTTGCAGATGCGATTTTTCTGCAAATTTGGAATTTTCTGGGCCTAGCTGTCAAATTATCATTAGCCATTTTGGGTTGTCAGAAGATGGATGTGGTGAAAGGCATCTTTGGTTGAATGATGCACGAATATTTGTAATTCGGTTTTGTCACGGTCATCCTAGCATGAAAATGTATATCTTGGTGTGATTTTTTTGTCTGGGAGACGTCCCCGACGTTTTTGTTGTGATACATTTCAAGCACGGATTTTTGTCCGGAATTCATCTGACAATCACATGTAACTACTTGGGCGATTTGGAGCATAACATCTCACGGTATGCTATTTTGACAATTACTGGTTATATTTCTAAGGCAGAATGTTGTCCCTTTTAGCTCCCTTTTGGTACGGGCGGTGAACGCACACAGCTTCCCTTTTGGTACGGGCGGTGAACGCACTCAGCTCCCCTTTGGTACGGGCAGTGAAAGCACTCAATTCCCCTTTGGTACGGGTGGTGAACGCACTCAGATTAGGAAGCAGTCCTTTGGTATGAACTAACGCATCTCTGTTGGTGAGCGGCGAGTTTGTTCATGTGGCGCAGGAGCTTTTCGAGGCGTTTGGTTGATGGATTTGGCCCCTCTTGGAGAGCACTCTCTCCAGGCAGTTGCTGCAGTCGGCTGGCTGTGAGTTTGGGAGATTTCCAGCCCCTAAAACAGGCTAGCAGATTTACTGGCCCGAGATCTCTGCGTTACCTGCGATGAAGCCCGTTGGAACACCTGGCTTCCTCAACATCGTGCAGTAGGCCTCCGATTTAGCACGTTCGTCACCTGGTGCAGCCAAGGTCTGTCTTTGCAATTTCCTTAAGCGTTCTTGTGCAGTTTTGAGCTCGACCAACTTAACCTGTGTTATAGGCATGATTTTAATGTGTGTTTAATTATTCATTGTAGCGCTTTGTGCTACGGCCAGATTTTGATAAGCTAATTTACTTACTTTAATGTTGTGATAACTCACTTGCAGTTTAAAGTAAACCTATTTTGTTGTATAACATCTTAATATTTATAACTTGACATTTCGAGCCTCCATTAGAGGCTGTGTCTATTGTAGATGCATAGGGACGATAAGGTTTCCCTTATGTGAATTTTGTAATAGCAATTCTTGCATACGCCCATTTAAACGATTTTAGACTCGATCTCAGTGGAGAGATCCGTCAGTCGGTTGAATTTGGCTTAGTGCGGCCCCATTTTGCAAGAAATTAGCGAAATCAGTCCGATCGTTGTTTAAGCAATTACGCCCCTTCAGGGCGAGATTTAATTAGCGTGTTTCGGGTAATTTTGCGCCCCTATACCAAGATCTTGGGTAACAATGGGATTTGTGTACATTTGATTACTAGTACAGTTATGTATTTTTGCAACTGAGGGTTTAGCGTTGATTTCAACTTGACAAACAAAACAAAACCTTAACTACCGCATAAATTTGAGACGCGTTTGGTCATACATGCGAATTGCTACGATCTACGACTTTATTCATTTAATCTGGTGAGTTTAATCTGTGATAAATTTTTCGATATTATTATATGAAATCTGGTTTGTGATATTTGTTGTTGTGATATACTACCGAGCACTGTTAATATTTTATGAATGTTAATATTCTATTAAATTATATATACTCGTTACTTATGCCTGCGAATTTGATTTGTGTGTCCTTGTCGCTACCTCTAATTTTCAGGATCGCTTAGTAGCACCTTCCGTAGTGTCTGGTTTGATGATTAGCAAAGTGCTGGGTTATGCTACTTGGCGCCCATAAATTACTCACCGTTTCAGCTTACGCTTTAAGTCTTCTGTTCGACCCACGACCAGCTCCGGCTGAGAATCCGGTAGCCTTTGCTACTCCTTATTTTATAGTCAGAGTTTTGTAACAATGTCACAGATGTCACAGATGTCACCAATGTCGCTAATGTCACAGATGTCACAGATGCCACAAATGTCACAAATCTCACAGATGTCACAGATGTCACATATGTCACAAATGTCACAAATGTTACAGATGTCACAGATGTCTCAGATGTCACAGATGTCACAGATGTCACAAATGTCACAGACGTCACAGATGTCACAGATGTCACAGATGTCATAATTGTCACAGATGTCACAAATGTCACAGATGTCACAGATGTCACAAATGTCACAGACGTGACAGATGTCACAACCGTCACAGATGTCACAGATGTCACAGATGTCACAAATGTCACTGATGTCACAGACGTCACAGATGTCACAAATGTCACCAATGTCGCTAATGACACAGATGTCACAGATGCCACAAATTTCACATATGTCACAGCTGTTACAGATGTCACAGATGTCACAAATATCACATACGTCACAGATGTCACAGATGTCACAGATGTCACCAATGTCGCTAATGTCACAGATGTCACAGATGCCACAAATGTCACATATGTCACAGATGTCACAGATGCCACAAATGTCACATATGTCACAGATGTCACAGATGTCACAGATGCCACAAATTTCACATATGTCACAGATGTCACAGATGAAACAGATGTCACAAATTTCACAGATGTCACAGATGTCACAGACGTCACAGATGTCACAGATGTCACCAATGTCGCTAAAGTCACAGATGTCACAGATGCTACAAATGTCACATATGTCACAGATGTCACAGATGTCACAGATGCCACAAATGTCACATATGTCACATACGTCACAGATGTCACAGATGTCACACATGTCACAGATGTCACAAATTTCACAGATGTCACAAATGTCACAGATGTCCCAATGTCACCGATGTCACAGATGTCACAGATTTTACAGATATCACAAATGTCACAAATGTCTCAAATGTCACAGATGTCATAGATGTCACAAATGTCACAAATGTTACAGATGTCACAGATGTCTCAAATGTCACAGATGTCACAGATGTCACAAATGTCACAGATGTCACAGATGTCACAGATGTCACAGTTGTCACAGATGTCACAAATGTCACAGATGTCACAGTTGTCACAAATGTCACAGATTTCACAGATGTCACAAATGTCACAGATTTCACAGATGTCACAAATGTAACAGATGTCACAGATGTCACGAATGTCACAAATGTCACAGATGTCACAGATGTCACAGATGTCACAGATGTCACAAATGTTACAGATGTCACAGATGTCACAGATTTAACAGATGTCACAGATGTCACAAGTGTCACAGATGTCACAGATGTCACAGATGTGACAGATGTCACAGATGTCACAAATGTCACAGACGTCACAGATGTCACAGACGTGACAGATGTCACAAATGTCACAGATGTCTCAGATGTCACAGATGTCACAAATGTCACTGATGTCACAGACGTCACAGATGTCACAGATGTCACCAATGTCGCTAATGTCACAGATGTCACAGATGCCACAAATGTCACATATGTCACAGATGTCACAGATGTCACAGATGTCACAAATATCACATATGTCACAGATGTCACAGATGTCACAGATGTCACCAATGTCACATATGTCACAGATGTCACAGATGTCACAGATGCCTCAAATGTCACATATGTCACAGATGTCACAGATGTCACAGTTGTCACAAATTTCACAGATGTCACAAATGTCACAGACGTCACAGATGTCACAGATGTCACCAATGTCGCTAATGTCACAGATGTCACAGATGCCACAAATGTCACATATGTCACAGATGTCACAGATGTCACAGATGCCACAAATGTCACATATGTCACAGATGTCACAGATGTCACACATGTCACAAATTTCACAGATGTCACAAATGTCACAGATGTCACAGATGTCCCAATGTCACCGATGTCACAAATGTCACAGACGTCACAGATGTCACAGTTGTCACCAATGTCGCTGATGTCACAGATGTCACAGATGCCACAAATGTCACATATGTCACAGATGTCACAGATGTCACAGATGCCACAAATGTCACAGATGTCACAGATGTCACAGATGTCACAGATGTCACAAATTTCACAGATGTCACAAATGTCACAGATGTCACAGATGTCCCAATGTCACCGATGTCACAGATGTCACAGATTTTACAGATGTCACAAATGTCACAAATGTCGCAAATGTCACAGATGTCACAGATGTCACAGATGTCACAAATGTCACAAATGTTACAGATGTCACAGATGTCTCAGATGTCACAGATGTCACAGATGTCACAAATGTCACAGACGTCACAGATGTCACAGATGTCACAGATATCACAGATGTCACAAATGTCACAGATGTCACAGATGTCACAAATGTCACAGATTTCAGAAATGTCACAAATGTCACAGATTTCACAGATGTCACAGATGCAACAGATGTAACAGATGTCACGAATGTCACAAATGTCACAGATGTCACAGATGTCACAGATGTCACAAATGTTCCAGATGTCACAGATGTCACAGATTTAACAGATGTCACAGATGTCACAAGAGTTACAGATGTCACAGATGTCACAGATGTGACAGATGTCACATATGTCGCAAATGTCACAGACGTCACAGATGTCACAGATGTCACAGATGTCACAATTGTCACAGATTCACAAATGTCACAGATGTCACAGATGTCACAAATGTAGCAGACGTGACAGATATCACAAATGTCACAGATGTCACAGATGTCACAGATGTCACAGATGTCACAAATGTCACTGATGTCAGAGACGTCACAGATGACACAGATGTCATAAATGTCGCTAATGTCACAGATGTCACAGATGCCACAAATGTCACATATGTCACTGATGTCACAGATGTCACAAATATCACATATATCACAGATGTCACAGATGTCACAGATGTCACCAATGTCGCTAATGTCACAGATGTCACAGATGCCACAAATGTCACATATGTCACAGATGTCACAGATGTCACAGATGCCACAGATGTCACATATGTCACAGATGTCACAGATGTCACAGATGTCACAAATTTCACAGATGTCACAAATGTCACAGACGTCACAGATGTCACCAATGTCGCTAATGTCGCTAATGTCACAGATGTCACAGATGCCACAAATGTCACATATGTCACAGATGTCACAGATGTCACAGATGCCACAAATGTCACATATGTCACAGATGTCACAGATGTCACAGATGTCACAAATTTCACAGACGTCACAAATGTCACAGATGTCACAGATGTCCCAATGTCACCGATGTCACAGATGTCACAGATTTTACAGATGTCACAAATGTCACAAATGTCACAGATGTCACAGATGTCACAGATGTCACAAATGTCACAAATGTTACAGATGTCACAGATGTCTCAGATGTCACAGATGTCACAGATGTCACAGATGTCACAATTGTCACAGATGTCACAAATGTCACAGATGTCACAGATGTCACAATTGTCACAGACGTGACAGATGTCACAATTGTCACAGATGTCACAGATGTCACAGATGTCACAGATGTCACAAATGTCACTGATGTCACAGACGTCACAGATGTCACAGATGTCACCAATGTCGCTAATGTCACAGATGTCACAGATGCCACAAATGTCACATATGTCACAGATGTCAGAGATGTCACAGATATCACAAATATCACATATGTCACAGATGTCACAGATGTCACAGATGTCACCAATGTCGCTAATGTCACAGATGTCACAGATGCCACAAATGTCACATATGTCACAGATGTCACAGATGTCACAGATGCCACAAATGTCACATATGTCACAGATGTCACAGATGTCACAAATTTCACAGATGTCACAAATGTCACAGATGTCACAGATGTCTCAATGTCACCGATGTCACAGATGTCACAGATTTTACAGATGTCACAAATGTCACAAATGTCACAAATGTCACAGATGTCACAGATGTCACAGATGTCACAAATGTCACAAATGTTACAGATGTCACAGATGCCTCAGATGTCACAGATGTCACAGATGTCCCAATGTCACCGATGTCACAGATGTCACAGATTTTACAGATGTCACAAATGTCACAAATGTCACAGATGTCACAGATGTCACAGATGTCACAAATGTCACAAATGTTACAGATGTCACAGATGTCTCAGATGTCACAGATGTCACAGATGTCACAGATGTCACAATTGTCACAGATGTCACAAATGTCACAGATGTCACAGATGTCACAATTGTCACAGACGTGACAGATGTCACAATTGTCACAGATGTCACAGATGTCACAGATGTCACAGATGTCACAAATGTCACTGATGTCACAGACGTCACAGATGTCACAGATGTCACCAATGTCGCTAATGTCACAGATGTCACAGATGCCACAAATGTCACATATGTCACAGATGTCAGAGATGTCACAGATATCACAAATATCACATATGTCACAGATGTCACAGATGTCACAGATGTCACCAATGTCGCTAATGTCACAGATGTCACAGATGCCACAAATGTCACATATGTCACAGATGTCACAGATGTCACAGATGCCACAAATGTCACATATGTCACAGATGTCACAGATGTCACAAATTTCACAGATGTCACAAATGTCACAGATGTCACAGATGTCTCAATGTCACCGATGTCACAGATGTCACAGATTTTACAGATGTCACAAATGTCACAAATGTCACAAATGTCACAGATGTCACAGATGTCACAGATGTCACAAATGTCACAAATGTTACAGATGTCACAGATGCCTCAGATGTCACATATGTCACAGATGTCACAAATGTCACAGACGTCACAGATGTCACAGATGTCACAGATGTCACAGATGTCACAAATGTCACAGATGTCACAGATGTCACAAATGTCACAGATTTCACAGGTGTCACAAATGTCACAGATTTCACAGATGTCACAAATGTAACAGATGTCACAGATGTCACGAATGTCACAAATGTCACAGATGTCACAGATGTCACAGATGTCACAGATGTCACAAATGTTACAGATGTCACAGATTTAACAGATGTCACAGATGTCACAAGTGTCACAGATGTCACAGATGTCACAGATGTGACGGATGTCACAGATGTCACAAATGTCACAGATGTCACAGATGTCACAGATGTCACAATTGTCACAGATGTCACAAATGTCACAGATGTCACAGATTTAACAGATGTCACAGATGTCACAAGTGTCACAGATGTCACAGATGTCACAGAGGTGACAGATGTCACAGATGTCACAAGTGTCACAGATGTCACAAATGTCACAGATGTCACAGATTTAACAGATGTCACAGATGTCACAAGTGTCACAGATGTCACAGATGTCACAGAGGTGACAGATGTCACAGATGTCACAAATGTCACAAATGTCACAGATGTCACAGATGTCACAGATGTCACAAATGTCACAAATGTTACAGATGTCACAGATGTCTCAGATGTCACAGATGTCACAGATGTCACAAATGTCACAGATGTCACAGATGTCACAGATGTCACAGATGTCACAGATGTCACAAATGTCACAGATGTCACAGATGTCACAAATGTCACAGATTTCACAGATGTCACAAATGTCACAGATTTCACAGATGTCACAAATGTAACAGATGTCACAGATGTCACGAATGTCACAAATTTCACAGATGTCACAGATGTCACAGATGTCACAGATGTCACAAATGTTACAGATGTCACAGATGTCACAGATTTAACAGATGTCACAGATGTCACAAGTGTCACAGATGTCACAGATGTCACAGATGTCACCAATGTCGCTAATGTCACAGATGTCACAGATGCCACAGATGTCACAGATGTCACAAATTTCACAGATGTCACAGATGTCACAGATGTCACAGATGGCACAAATTTCACAGATGTCACAAATGTCACAGATGTCACAGATGTCCCAATGTCACCGATGTCACAGATGTCACAGATTTTACAGATGTCACAAATGTCACAAATGTCACAAATGTCACAGATGTCACAGATGTCACAGATGTCACAAATGTCACAATTGTTACAGATGTCACAGATGTCTCAGATGTCACAGATGTCACAGATGTCACAAATGTCACAGACGTCACAGATGTCACAGATGTCACAGATGTCACAGATGTCACAAATGTCACAGATGTCACAGATGTCACAAATGTCACAGATTTCACAGGTGTCACAAATGTCACAGATTTCGCAGATGTCACAAAGGTAACAGATGTCACAGATGTCACGAATGTCACAAATGTCACAGATGTCACAGATGTCACAGATGTCACAGATGTCACAAATGTTACAGATGTCACAGATGTCACAGATTTAACAGATGTCACAAATGTCACAAGTGTCACAGATGTCACAGATGTCACAGATGTGACAGATGTCACAGATGTCACAAATGTCACAGACGTCACAGATGTCACAGATGTCACAGATGTCACAATTGTCACAGATGTCACAAATGTCACAGATGTCACAGTTTTAACAGTAGTCACAGATGTCACAAGTGTCACAGATGTCACAAATGTCACAGATGTGACAGATGTCACAGATGTCACAAGTGTCACAGATGTCACAGATGTCACAGATGTGACAGATGTCACAGATGTCACAAATGTCACAGACGTCACAGATGTTAAAGATGTCACAGATGTCACAAATGTCACAAATGTCACAGATGTCACAGATGTCACAGATGTCACAAATGTCACAAATGTTACAGATGTCACAGATGTTTCAGATGTCACAGATGTCGCAGATGTCACAAATGTCACAGACGTCACAGATGTCACAGATGTCACAGATGTCACAGATGTCACAAATGTCACAGATGTCACAGATGTCACAAATGTCACAGATTTCACAGATGTCACAAATGTCACAGATTTCACAGATGTCACAAATGTAACAGATGTCACAGATGTCACGAATGTCACAAATTTCACAGATGTCACAGATGTCACAGATGTCACAAATGTTACAGATGTCACAGATGTCACAGATTTAACAGATGTCACAGATGTCACAAGTGTCACAGATGTCACAGATGTCACAGATGTGACAGATGTCACAGATGTCACAAATGTCACAGACGTCACAGATGTCACAGATGTCACAGATGTCACAATTGTCACAGATGTCACAAATGTCACAGATGTCACAGATGTCACAAATGTCACAGACGTGACAGATGTCACAAATGTCACAGATGTCACAGATGTCACAGATGTCACAGATGTCACAGATGTGACAGATGTCACAAATGTCACTGATGTCACAGACGTCACAGATGTCACAGATGTCACCAATGTCGCTAATGTCACAGATGTCACAGATGCCACAAATGTCACATATGTCACAGATGTCTCAGATGTCACAGATGCCACAAATGTCACATATGTCACAGATGTCACAGATGTCAGAGATGTCACAAATTTCACAGATGTCACAAATGTCACAGATGTCCCAATGTCACCGATGTCACAGATGTCACAGATTTTACAGATGTCACAAATGTCACAAATGTCACAAATGTCACAGATGTCACAGATGTCACAGATGTCACAAATGTCACAAATGTTACAAATGTCACAGATGTCTCAGATGTCACAGATGTCACAGATGTCACAGATGTCACAAATGTCACAGATGTCACAGATGTCACAAATGTCACAGATTTCACAGATGTCACAAATGTCACAGATTTCACAGATGTCACAAATGTCACAAATGTCACAGGTGTCACGAATGTCACAAATGTCACAGATGTCACAGATGTCACAGATGTCACAGATGTCACAAATGTTACAGATGTCACAGATTTAACAGATGTCACAGATGTCACAAGTGTCACAGATGTCACAGATGTCACAGATGTGACAGATGTCACAGATGTCACAAATGTCACAAACGTCACAGATGTCACAGATGTCACAGATGTCACAGATGTCACAGATGTCACAATTGTCACAGATGTCACAAATGTCACAGATGTCACAGATGTCACAAATGTCACAGACGTGACAGATGTCACAAATGTCACAGATGTCACAGATGTCACAGATGTCACAGATGTTACAAATGTCACTGATGTCACAGACGTCACAGATGTCACAGATGTCACCAATGTCGCTAATGTCACAGATGTCACAGATGCCACAAATGTCACATATGTCACAGATGTCACTGATGTCACAAATGTCACAAATATCACATATGTCACAGATGTCACAGATGTGACAGATGTCACAGATGTCACAAATGTCACAAACGTCACAGATGTCACAGATGTCACAGATGTCACAATTGTCACAGATGTCACAAATGTCACAGATGTCACAGATGTCACAAATGTCACAGACGTGACAGATGTCACAAATGTCACAGATGTCACAGATGTCACAGATGTCACAGATGTTACAAATGTCACTGATGTCACAGACGTCACAGATGTCACAGATGTCACCAATGTCGCTAATGTCACAGATGTCACAGATGCCACAAATGTCACATATGTCACAGATGTCACTGATGTCACAAATGTCACAAATATCACATATGTCACAGATGTCACAGATGTCACAGATGTCACCAATGTCGCTAATGTCACAGATGTCACAGATGCCACAAATGTCACATATGTCACAGCTTTCACAGATGTCACAAATGTCACAAATGTCACAGTTGTCACAAATGTCACAGATGTCACAAATGTCACAAATGTAACAGATGTCACAGATGTCACGAATGTCACAAATGTCACAGATGTCACAGATGTCACAGATGTCACAGATGTCCAAATGTTACAGATGTCACAGATGTCACAGATTTAACAGATGTCACAGATGTCACAAGCGTCACAGATGTCACAGATGTCACAGATGTGACAGATGTCACAGATGTCACAAATGTCACAGACGTCACAGATGTCACAGATGTCACAGATGTCACAATTGTCACAGATGTCACAAATGTCACAGATGTCATAGATGTCACAAATGTCACAGACGTGACAGATGTCACAAATGTCACAGATGTCACAGATGTCACATATCTTACAGATGTCACAAATGTCACAGATGTCACAGATGGCACAGATGTCACAGATGTCACAAATGTCACTGATGTCACAGACGTCACAGATGTCACAGATGTCACCAATGTCGCTAATGTCACAGATGTCACAAATGTCACAGATGTCACGGATGTCACAAATGTCACAAGTATCACATATGTCACAGATGTCACAGATGTCACAGATGTCACCAATGTCGCTAATGTCACAGATGTCACAAATGTCACAGATGTCACAGATGTCACAGCTTTCACAGATGTCACAAATGTCACAAATGTCACAGTTGTCACAAATGTCACAGATGTCACAGATGTCACAAATGTAACAGATGTCATAGATGTCACGAATGTCACAAATGTCACAGATGTCACAGATGTCACAGATGTCACAGATGTCACAAATGTTACAGATGTCACAGATGTCACAGATTTAGCAGATGTCACAGATGTCACAAGTGTCACAGATGTCACAGATGTCACAGATGTGACAGATGTCACAGATGTCACAAATGTCACAGACGTCACAGATGTCACAGATGTCACAGATGTCACAATTGTCACAGATGTCACAAATGTCACAGATGTCACAGATGTCACAAATGTCACAGACGTGACAGATGTCACAAATGTCACAGATGTCACAGATGTCACAGATGTCACAGATGTCACAAATGTCACTGATGTCACAGACGTCACAGATGTCACAGATGTCACCAATGTCGCTAATGTCACAGATGTCACAGATGCCACAAATGTCACATATGTCACAGATGTCACAGATGTCACAGATGTCACAAATATCACATATGTCACAGATGTCACAGATGTCACAGATGTCACCAATGTCGCTAATGTCACAGATGTCACATATGCCACAAATGTCACATATGTCACAGATGTCACAGATGTCACAGATGCCACAAATGTCACATATGTCACAGATGTCACAGATGTCACAGATGTCACAAATTTCACAGATGTCACAAATGTCACAGACGTCACAGATGTCACAGATGTCACCAATGTCGCTAATGTCACAGATGTCACAGATGCCACAAATGTCACATATGTCACAAATGTCACAGATGTCACAGATGCCACAAATGTCACATATGTCACAGATGTCACAGATGTCACAGATGTCACAAATGTCACAGATGTCACAGATGTCCCAATGTCACCGATGTCACAGATGTCACAGATTTTACAGATGTCACAAATGTCACAAATGTCACAAATCTCACAGATGTCACAGATGTCACAGATGTCACAAATGTCACAAATGTTACAGATGTCACAGATGTCTCAGATGTCACAGATGTCACAGATGTCACAAATGTCACAGCTGTCACAGATGTCACAGATGTCACAGATGTCACAGATGTCACAATTGTCACAGATGTCACAAATGTCACAGATGTCACAGATGTCACAAATGTCACAGACGTGACAGATGTCACAAATGTCACAGATGTCACAGATGTCACAGATGTCACAGATGTCACAAATGTCATTGATGTCACAGACGTCACAGATGTCACAGATGTCACCAATATCGCTAATGTCACAGATGTCACAGATGCCACAAATGTCACATATGTCACAGATGTCACAGATGTCACAGATGTCACAAATATCACATATGTCACAGATGTCACAGATGTCACCAATGTCGCTAATGTCACAGATGTCACAGATGCCACAAATGTCACATATGTCACAGATGTCACAGATGTCACAAATTTCACAGTTGTCACAAATGTCACAGACGTCACAGATGTCACAGATGTCACCAATGTCGCTAATGTCACAGATGTCACAGATGCCACAAATGTCACATATGTCACAGATGTCACAAATGTTACAGACGTCACAGATGTCACAGATGTCACAGATGTCACAGATGTCACAGATGTCACAATTGTCACAGATGTCACAAATGTCACAGATGTCACAGATGTCACAAATGTCACAGACATAACTTTTATAGCCGGAGCTGCAAAATGAACTCCGGGCCGGTCGTGAAATTAAGGGAAAGGCCCGCTTGTGTACTCGTGTCGTTCGAGGATTATTGCAGTTGCAACTTCTGATTACGTTCGCTGGGCCACCCCGGAAACTAAAGTCATCTTCGTCAGCTCCGTCGCCGACCCGTTATCCCTTTCAAGTTGGACCCCCTGCAGCAGCTTTGCCAAGCTTCCGCCGAGGACGTCATCGCTACCCCAACATGCTTACAGCTCCAGGTATTTATTGTATGGGCGATATATCTTGTGTGCCGAGATAAGTGGCGTCCGTAATTTTTACTGTGCAACCCCAGTGATCAAAACGTTGCGTACGCTCGCCGAATTTTAGAATCTGATTTGCTTGTTGATATCAGGGGCTTGACCCTGGATATCTTGTCTTGTATTTTGTAATAACATCATTAGACACTAAGGTAACTTTGCTTGGGATCCCTTTCATGTTCAAGTAGGGTGTGCCTTTCTCTTTATTAAATTTAAACTCGCCTCCGGGCGATTACTTCAGTGTAAACTTGGTTGTAAATTTAACTCATTCTATAATAAATCTGTTAAAGTCAGTCGGTTTATTTGTCGAGTTCTGAACCCCTTCTGGGTTCCTAAGTAATTTAGTTTGGGCAAAGGCCAGGTGTAACTGCAGTTGTAAAGCTAAAGCATGTCTTATGAGCAAGCAAGCCCCAGAATTTGGGCCAGTATTAGTGTTCTTTTGTTACTCTTTAGCAAGGGTGGGCCTTAAGGTA
The DNA here is from genome assembly GCA_940337035.1 of Agriotes lineatus. Lineage (NCBI taxonomy): Eukaryota > Metazoa > Arthropoda > Insecta > Coleoptera > Elateridae > Agriotes > Agriotes lineatus. The sequence goes on from OW679203.1 coordinate 56,856,236, forward strand.
AGTCATTTGTTTATGGCCACTCTTGGTGTTCTATCTGAAGACTCGGTGGAGGCTTGGACAGTGCGGCGAGGACAACGTACATGGAGGACTTCTCCATAGGCTACGTGTGTGTTCTTGTTTCTAACACGTTTGCCATTCCCTATCTAGAAACAAGTGGCGCTCTAGGCATCTATTTTAAGCAATCGTTAGGGTAAGTGCCGCCGGTTTTTCTTTGTACTCTCAAACCACGCCTTCCCGTCTGAGCTAAGTGCAGGTAACCGGAGCAACAAAATCTGCTCCAACACATTAAGATCTGTGATTTCTAGGGAAAACCGGCGAACCCTGTAGTTTGTACCCGATTTTGGACAATAATTATGATCAATGTCGATCTGAGGAATTAAAACTGTAACTGATCTAAGTGGCTATCCCAACGTGTGGCTCGTTTTTGTCGATAACGCCTTTAGGGCATTGTTTTTGTGTTTCTTTTCTTGTCATACAGCTTCATTTTAGTGTTTGGCATTAACGTCATATAGTTTTTTCCAGTATTTTTTATGAAAACTTGACTTTTTAGGACTTTGAAATTTGGAAACGTGTTTTTTTCATATCAGGACGCGTATCCTATTTGTTTTCTTTTATCAAATGAGTTCCTTGCTATCCCTTTGACAGACTAAACATTGTTTTTCCCGGAATTTTTCGCTGGATTTTTGTGTTTTTTCGTGTTCAATATTTCAACATTTTCTTTTTCGTGCTAAGGCACATTTTGGAGCCATTCTTTTTGGTGCTATCGTTTCTTTTAGTATGGATCATTAAGTAAACCGTGTTTTTTAGTCCTCTTTGTGAAAACTCTGAAATTTTTGGAAGGTATCGAACTTTTTTTTAATCCGTTCATTGTTGATTGTGTTTAGCCTTCAGCTAGTTTGAAATTTTATTGTGCTATTCCGAATTCAAGTTGAAGTTAGTAGAGTTCATCGACATTGACGCATTTAGATTACTGATGTTGACTTTTTTTTTGTTGTTATCCTTTGATGTGGTGCCACGTTGTTCGTTAACAAGTTGGAAATCATTTCGTTTTCTTGATTCTTTATTGGTCCGTTGTTAGAATGTGGTTTTGTGTTGGTGCGTTTGTGAGATCCGCTTTACGCGAATTTGCAAGGTCTCTCAAACCATCTTAGTTGGATTGGCGTAGTATTTTTTTGTTTAACTTCTATTTCGTTTTCATTTTTATCGTGTATCGCCCAACTTCGTTTGCTGATTTCATCGCGTGCATCAACACTTGTCGTAGTGTCCAGTACACTTTCCCTCGTACCTCTTTCGTTTATTGACTTAGTTGTTTACCGTGTTGGAGTATGTTGCGATTTAGTCGCCTGTTGTTGTTTTGTTTTAGTGACTTCTAGGCCAGCGTAAATTTTTTTTTGGGATCGGCGTTTTGTACCGTTGCTGTCCACGCTCTGAAGGTTGAGGTGGGGCAAATTCTGCTTTATTGCACATCTGTTTGAAGACGTCGCTTAAGTAATCCCGCTTGTGTTCTCGTGTAGTATGAGAGCGTTGCATTTTTGCAAATTCTGGTTACGCTGTGCCATTCCGAAGCCTGGAATAATTCCTTTTCGATCGAGACTCCATCGTTCCGTTATTTATTGACGATCTGTCGTCGCCTACCGAATTTTCTTTTGATGACTTTAGGTTGTCACTTTAGGTGTCTGCCCTGTGGGAAAGACTTTTTCGTTGAAGACTTTTGATGGCTCTAGGCCATGTTTCGTGTTCCTGCTCTGTGGATTCTGAGAGAGACAAAGCCTTTGAGCTTCGTGTGACGGCAGTGCACGGCCGTTCATATGTTGTTTCGTTAGTAAATACTATGTTGACATTTGTTGGAGACTTTGTTTTTCCGAATTTTCTTTTGGTGTTTGGTGTCGGAGTCATTTTCGGTCCCGCATCATGCGAATTTAGAGACAATTTGGCTTTCGGCATCGTCATCAATTGAGGATTTCGTTGGACTTAGTGTTCTTTTCCTTGACAATCCCAAGTCACAATGGATTAACCATGTGTAACATACTGTTGTATATAATTGTTCGATTCATTAGCATAGGATAGAATAGGATAGGTTAGTTTAGGCTAGGCGGCCTTCAAGGCCTTCGAGACTCCTGTCGTTCGTGGCTACCCCTTTCTTTGATCGTTTGTTGCTGTGGGACAAACACAAGAGGCTGATCCCGTGACGCCTCGCGTGCCCTCTTCAACGGGTCTTGGAGAGTTAGGCTGCGAACCTTGGGGCTTCGTAACCCTGTGTTCGATCGGTAGGTTGGACGGAAGAGTGCACAGTGATGACTTATACCCTATTATGACAAGCTCATTCAAGAGCAAAACCCAAATCCCAGGTGGGATATCAACTCTTCTCTCTCATCTTTCTTCTTTCGTTCTATCCTCCCTTTACCGTGTGTCCGGCGACACCTGTCATTGCCCTCACCCGTTTTGCCTTTGGCACTTTTTCCTTTAAACCGTGTCATGGGGCCGGATAGTGAGTCGGCAGTGGGTCCGGTCGCCTTGCTTACCCGTCACCCCATAGGCGCGTGCCATGGTCGCTCGGCCATGGTCGGTATTATTTTGGGATGTGGGCACCACCCTTCACGGGGTGGAGTGGTCCGTGTTTTATGTTTTTGAGATGTTTTTTTTTGATCGCCAAGTCGAATGGGACCCCTGGCGGAGTACCCTCCTGTTGGGACACTTATGTTTTGCATTCGTCGCCCGATTCCCTGGTCCGGGGAGGGGTGTTCTAGGCTCCACCGAACCGCCAGTACCTGATTGGGGTTTTACGTAATTTCCACCGGCGTAACCGGTCCTTTTGGCAAACTCTTCTTCCTTCTCACTCTGTCCTTGACGCTATCCGTCATGGCGTGGTTGGGATCCCGAGTAGTGACGGCTATCTCAATCCGCACCCTAGGTTAGGCCGTTCTTCTAGCAACTCCTTTAGTTGTCCTAAGGATCAATTTGGGAAATTGACCTCTAGTAAGGGGGGTGTTAAGTGATTTCAATGCCATTAAGCTATTCATGCGGTTCATTCAACTATATGGTGTCATTAACGAAATTAGTTAAAAATATTCTGCCCGAATTTTTCCTGGATTCGGCCCTGTACTAGTTTATATTCGAATTCATTTTAGCCAGCGTTCAGATGCTCGTGACCGTGAATTCCTTCTTTAATTTCTTATTGTCGATAATGGGTGTTAACCCTTTGAAGTTCTACGTATTGCTTTTTGTAGTTCTTGTAATTTGATATTTACGCCGTGGACTTCCGTGCGTGGCGTGGCAAGTGAATTGAAAACCTTTCCTTTGTGCTTTATTAATTGTGGCTTCTCAGAAATCTTATTTAAATTGTGCTAAGTCAGATATGACCTCAGCCGCCAAAGGTCTTTTGCTGTTTGTTTTCCTACCTACGCTTTGCGCCAAGCTTTGGCCAAAAGGAAGCAAGATTCGATAAGCCCTTGATGATTGCGCGTAGGGGATTATTAATTTTGGAACTCCAAACTTTCTTTCGATGGACAGTCACCAAGTTCTCGCGCGTTTGAAATTTTAATTAGTAGCGAGCCACCGGCTAGTTTACATGTGAAAATTCGCGGGCCCCGATTGCGGCAAATCTCGTTGCAGTCGGGGACCCTGTTATTAGAACTATGTGTGTAATCTTTTACGAACCCTTGTGGGCGCTTCGCGCCG